>JAPDVU010000005.1:46158093-46758093 GCA_026230045.1 Corynorhinus townsendii
CATTACTAATTCCTCCTTTTCTGTACTCTAATCTTTGTATGTTAGTAACTAAGTTCAGCCCATAGTGAAGAGGGGTAAGGGTCTTTATAATGTTTTCACATACCATATTTTCCACATTTGTAGGTAAGCTCTAAAAAGACATGAATATTTGTCTATTTTAGTTACTGCTGTGGCTCCAATATCTAGAATAGTGCCGAGCATGGAATAAATACTCAATATTCGTTGGATGGCAGAACACAGAAAAGGAGGTTGCCTTGTAATCTGTTCAGGTCATAGAGTCCTGCAGCATCAATTATGCTGCTCCCCACCTAGAAAAGTATGTACTCAGGGAAAAAGCCACATATGTCATTTACTCAGTGATAGTACTAACATGTGGAATTACCTTTCTCAGTGGTAGCTGCTGTTTTTATTAGGGGAAACCATCTTAAAGACTGAAATTACAATGCTAAAATTTGAGGCATTAGCAATAGAATTACATAGAGAATACATGTAAAGTGCTCAGAGTAGTGGCTATAAATAACAGAAACTCAAGAAATGTTCATTTCTTTTATATCCTTACTCTACATTCAGGTGAGAGATTTGGGGGATGTACAGAGGATTTTACCGGAACCTCAAAAATATACTCATCCTACCTACTAACAATCTGAAATTGTTTTTAAAACCAGGCAGAATATAAAATTTTAACACTCCATACCTCAAATTCGGTTAATGTTAATTTCTTGATCTCTTACTAAAATCTCTTAATTACTTTGAGTATAAAGTTTGTCCCAAGGAAGAACACAGGCTTTGTGGTTAAGAAACTATCCTGAAATTTTAAGGAGAAAACGTTCTCCACTTTCACAACTCTAAAAATTTGTTCAGCAGCTAAATCATTTTGGTGCAGTTAGTTTAGATGCTAAGTAAACTATGCATTATATTTTAAAACCCCCACCCAATGATTAAAATAAAAATGTATACATACTTCATTTTATTTTTTCTGAGTACTTTTTTAAAATTTAATAAATCTTTACTGTTCAGATTATTACAATTGTTCCTCTTTTTCCCCGCCATAGCTCCCCTCCACCCAGTTCCCACCCCACCCTCTGCCCTTACCTCCTCTCCACTGTCCTCATCCGTAGGTGTACGACCTTTGTCCAGTCTCTTCCCGCACCCCCCACACCCCTTTCCCCCTGAGAATTGTTAGTCCACTCCCTTTCTATGCCCCTGATTCTATTATATCCACCAGTTTATTCTGTTCATCAGATTTTTTATTCACTTGATTTTTACATTCACTTGTTGATAGATATGTATTTGTTGTTCATAATTTTTATCTTTTTCTTCTTCTTCCTCTTCTTAAAGAATACCTTTCAGCATTTCATATAATACTGGTTTGCTGTTGATGAACTCCTTTAGCTTTTTCTTATCTGTGAAGCTCTTTATCTGACCTACAATTCTGAATGATAGCTTTGCTGGTAGAGTAATCTTGGTTGTAGGTTCTTGTTATCCATCACTTTGAATATTTCTTGCCACTCCCATCTGGTCTGCATAGTTCCTGTTGAGAAATCAGCTGACAGTCATATGGGTGCTCCCTTGTAGGTAACTGTTTTTCTCTTGCTGCTTTTAAGATTCTCTCTTTGTCTCTTGCTCTTGGCATTTTAATTATGATGTGTCTTGGTGTGGTCCTCTTTGGATTCCTTTTGTTTGGGGTTCTGTGCACTTCCTGGACTTGTAAATCTATGTCTTTCACCAGGTGTGGGATGTTTTCAGTCATTATTTCTTCAAATAGGTTTTTAGTATCTTGCTCTCTCTCTTCTTCTGGCACCCCCATAATTCTGATGTTGGTACGCTTGAAGTTGTCCCAGAGGCTCCTTACACTATCTTCAAATTTTTAATTATTTTTTCTTTTTGCTTTTCCAGTTGAGTATTTTTTGCTTCTTTGTATTTCAAATCTTTGACTTGATTCTTGCAATCCTCTAGTCTACTGTTAGGTCTCTGTATAATATTTTTTATTATAGTCAGTGTATATTTAATTTCTAGTTGGTCCTTTTTCATATCCTCGAGGGTCTCGCTAAATTTATCGGCCTTTTCTAGGAAATTCTTGAAAAACCTTATAACCGTGGTTTTGAACTCTATATCCAGTCGTTTGCTTTCCTCCATTTCTTTTGTTTGTGATCTGTTTCTTTGTCTCCACATTTTCGCTGCTTCCCTGAGTTGGTAGAGTAGCTTTGTGTGTTAGGTGTCCTATATGGCCCAGTGGCTCAGCCTCCCCAGTTACCTGAGGTGGACACTCTTGGTGCACCCCATTGTGGACTGTGTGTACAGCCTTGTTGTAGTTAAGTCTTGACTGTTGTTGGTATCACTGGGAGGAATTGACCTCCAGGCCAGTTGGCTGTGAGGATCAGCTGTGTCTACGCTGGGAGAACTTCTGTGCTGGAGACACTCTTATGAGATAAGACTTGCCAAATTGCAAAAGCCTCTGTGTTCAGCTTGGATGGGGCGGAGTCTCAGGGCTGAGCAGACAGCCTTGGCTTCCCATCAGCCCTGCCCTATGAGGCCCCTACGTCTCAGTGTCCCTCAGTAATCGCTGCGAGCACCTCTGAGAGAAAGCCGCCCTTGAGTTTCGCCCGCTGCCAGACAGTCCAGTTTCTCTCCCAATGAATCTGGATTCCCAGATTCTCGCCCAGAACTGGAGTTCAGCGCAGTTGGGAGCTTCTGTCTTCCTTCCGCTAGAGAAAGCCAGCGGCACACTCAGCAGTCAGTCCTCTCTGCACACATGCATGCGCGCATCCAGACCTCTGCCTTTCACGGCTCCCCTGAGTTTCCGTGCGCTCCTCTCTTTTCCCGACAGTCCAGGGTCCCCAGGGTCTTGCCCGGAACTGGGGTTCAGTGCAGTCGGAACTGGGGTTCAGTGCAGTTGGGAGCTTTCGTCTCTTTCCTGCTAGAGAAAGCTAGCCAGGCTTCTGTCCTCAGCCGCCCGTCCTCTCCACGCGTGTCTCCATACCTCAGACTTTTGCAGCTCCTCTGAGTCTCCATGTGCCCCTCTCTTTCCTTCTAGTTGTAGAATTTCCACTCAGCCAGCTTTCCTGTGGTTCTGGATGATGTCCGTTCTGTCTTTTAGCTGTAGTTTTGAAATTGTCGTGTGAGGCAGCAGTTTAGGTGTTCACCTATGCCGCCATCTTGGTTTCTCCCTTTTTTTTATTGTCTAAACTTTTACACATGTCTCTGTTTTCCCTGATTGGCCATCCCCCCGCCACAAGGTAGACTCTGCGTCCCTAGTTCCAATAATAAATTCAGTTTCCCACTAGAGAAAGCACTGCTCTGCTTGTTTTTAAAATTTAGTGAGTTAAACTGATTCTGTACATTGATTGCTTAATATAATCTCTCTTCAAAAGCAGAGCAGCCGTACAGTCCCCTCCTTCCTAAACAGAGCACGCATAAACACTGCCCAGACATTTTCATCCTTATCAGTGTAGCTGCTCTAATGTAGCTAATTTTACCGAGCGCTGTTTTCCTGAAGAACAGTATCAGGGGTAGGAGTTATATTTTCAAGTCATTAAAATTCCGGCAGTCTCATTTTATTTAGGACACCTTAATTTTTCTCAAGTCATGAATCAGTGAACATCTGACATTCACAGAGCTAAGGAAAAGCATCTTAGATTCCTTTTTTGGAAACAGGTCTGAAAAAACCAGATTGAGAAACATGGCCAGGAAAATCCTTCCCAACTGCTATGGAACAGAACCTTTCATTCAAAGACAAACTAATTTATTAAGATCTCAAAAAAAAAAAAAAAAATCAGCACACATGGAGAAGAAAAGGCTCCCAAGTAGACTAGGAATGGCAAACTTTTTTCAGTAATTCAGGAGAGCAAAAACCTTATGCAAATCTTACAAAAAAGAAGGGAAAGTTAAGGTGATCCCTGTGTTTACTATTGCTTAAGATTTGTTCTGGTGTGGTCCTGAAGAGGAAACCAGTGTCAATGGCTGAAAGTTACATGGTAAAGAACTTCCTTGGAGTGAAACTGCTCCAAAATTGAACAGCCTGAACCTCACATGCTATCAATGGCAGTGTTCAAACAGAAACTGCGTGTCCTAACCAGGAGAAGGGCTCAAATGAGAATGAGAACAAGTTGATAAGAAGGTCTCTATCTTAGGTAATTTCATGTCAGTGACTTCCTGTCTATACCAGAAAGTAGATAAGAAAATTCTTGGCACCTTTTTAATACACAAGTGAGGTAATTCTATTCTGAAGACTGAGAGCAAATCATATCTATTTTGAAACTATCAGGAGTATTCATGGGTGGCTCTTCCTCTCCTCCAATTTTTCAATTGTCTAGGCTTTGAGTATCTCAGAAATGCAATTCGTGCTTCATACTATTTTTCCTTCAGCAGCAAGAGCCTGGCTTTGTATAACAACAGTTAATCAGGATGTAACATTTTTGTTGAGACACATGCATTGGTTTGAATTCAGCACAGTATTTAGCATATGGCTGGAGAACAAATATTAAGTAATCAAAATGTTTATTGCTTAATAAACCAAGATTAATACTTTATTAATGAGAGCTAAAATAACAGTTGCAATAAAGTTCCTCATATGACAAGCCCAAAATAACCTCCACATGCAAGTAAACAAGTAATCTAACAAAGTTTTGAAAGGATGTAAAAAATGTTAAATGACTAAGGAGCAAAAATACATGCAGGGGCTTTCTCTTGCAAATTGAACATTTTTTATGGTGATATCAACAATCTGAAAAATATCATAGAGTGATGTCTGTCTTAATGTAACTGCACTCCACATAACATGGTAAGAACTTTATTTATAATTCAGGTAGTTTTCTAAACTCTCCTTGGTCCCAGAAGAAACCATCCTGTAGTTTTTCCTCACTGCAAAGTGACCTCTCCCAAAAGGTTTGTGCTGCCTTCAGAAATATCAGTAACACATGCTTACTCATTTGATTTACATATTTGTTCAACATGTGTTCAATTTTCCATGTCTCTTTACTTTTTTTACTTTATTATTGTTTTTATATTTTTTCAATTACAGCTGACATTCAATATTATTTTATATTAGTTTCAGGTATAGTGATTAGACAATTATATAATTTATGGAGTGGTTCCCCTGATGATTCTAATACCCACCTGGCACCATGCATAGTTATTAGAATATTACTGACTATACTCCCTATGCTGTACTTTACATCCCTGTGACTATTTTGTAACCACCAATTTTCTATGTCTCCTTATAGCAGTTCACATTGGAGTGTCATAGATTATAACTCCCAGTAACAGAAATATCACATAAAAAGGAGCTGAGTGACAGACAGCTGTTCAATATAGACTTCTGGATGATGACTACATTAATTAGCAAATAAAATAACTCATTAGCTTTCTTATTCTCTAGTTCAAGTGATGGTTTATATATATAGCACAGAGTCAAAACATGGCACAGGGAAATGTTTAAAATCCCTTACGTGGAAATGGCATGCCAGTCTAAGGGGTACAAAAGCAAGGGGATTTATAAAAATCAAACTTCAGGTAAAGCAAGATGTTCTGTGACTACATAGCTGCACGCAAGTCACAACCAGTGATATAGTGAGGACAGTCGTGTTCTAGCCTTTTCACGGCTCAACAGAGTAAATGAAGAAAATGTAGGTACTGAAATACAGGACAGCTTTCTGTATGAAATTTTCATTTCCAGAATGAGAATGAAAGGAGAGTCTACAGTGACATGATACCAAGCAGCAAGGAACAAGTACGTTACTGGGAGCCAGGCAAGGCAGGTGAGGATTTACAAAGAAGGTAAATGTGTAATTTCTTTATTGTTTTCAGGGACAGCGGAAAACAGTACAACAGCATTCCTACAACTAAAGCAAATGCAAGTGATTTATTAATAAAAAGCCAGCCACAGAACTACAAAGAAGAGGAAAAAGGGTCTCTCTCCTACGAACAAACAAAGTGGTAACAACATTAACTAGGTTTCTATGAAGTGCTAAATGCTGTCATGTTGATAGTTTGTATAACAAAAGCTTTTATTTCTCGTTCTTTCCCAGTTTTGTGTCAATATTAAGATTGTGTTTTCTATTTCACATGGATATTCCCCTTTTATATAAAACGTTACTGGTAGCTCCTGTTCTCATGATCAGTTTTGACATTTTTGAGCGCTCTTTATAAATATTTACAATGTGGGACAATTTTGAAATTTAAATTTATATGGCTTTCAACATTTCCACAACAGTCAGATATGGAAGGAAAAAATGTTTTTTAAATAAAGGGAGTGGTGCCTTGCATAAAGCAAGGCAAATGCAGAAAAAGCCTCATATTTTATCTCTTGAGGATTGAACTTCCTTTCAATTCTTTTGGGAAAATGAAAAGCAATCGTGTTTCTTTCACATCTCATACTTAAATCTGGTTTTCTACTATCAGTTGAATATCAAGTCCCAAGTTAATGCAAATGCTTGCAGGTTTCCATCTCTCAGATGGGAAAAAAATGCCATGTACAGACAGGTCTGGTTCTACATGTCATCAAATGTACAGCAAGGGTAAAATGAAGCTGTTCCGATGAACCCGTCCTAAAAGCCCCCGCTGTGAGGCTGATGAATACTGGTGTGGGGACTGTTCTCCGGGCCTGCAGTCATTGGAAGGGGACACTGATCCACAATGGCCTTCTTTGCCCTCTCCACTCCTTGCTTCAATTTCAGCCTCAGCAATTTGGTTTGATCTCAGCTCCACTGAAATTTTCCAAAAAGATACAATAATGGTTTCTTCTCTTACCTTTGGTATATATTCTTCAGATCATATTTTCCTGTTGTAAACTTTTTAAAAACGAAAATAAATTGTGCACTATAGGTAAACCTGTAACTAACATAAATGAGCTAAGTCACCACTGCAGATCCTGTAGCACAGCTATGGAAAAGTACAGATGAAGCATTTTAGAGGAGCATATTGAGATTGAAAAATTAGTAATTTGTGACATACTACAGAGGTTTATAAAACTCGATTTCCTGGAAGAACCTTAGAAAGTGCCATAGATTTTCAGAGCTACACTTTTTAAAATTGTGTTTTTCTGATTATAAAAGTAAATATATGGGTCACATGGGCTCACATTTGTCAAAACTGAGTGATGCATGCATTTCATTGTATTTAAATTTTATTTCAAAAGAAAACAAAACTGCAAACACATACTGAACTTTGGTAATAATAGGCATGCTTTAAAGAAATTTAAGGGAAAATGTATTGATGCCTGTAACTTATTTTGAAATGCCATCAAAGTGGATTGATGAATATAGGCTACATAGCTGGGTATATATGAGATAAAGCAAACATTGATGTTAATGATAGACCCTGGATGGTAGATATATAGGTGTTCACTATAAAACTTTTACAACTTTATTTTTGAAAATTTTCATAATAAAATGTTTGGGGGGGGGGAGGAATATGAGATCATCATAGAAAAATATGGAAAACAAAAGAAAGTATCAGAAAAATAAAAACAGACACCAAGCGGACAATTGGATCACATTACAATGTTTCATAACTTGCTTTTACCAGTTAGCAGTGTATCATATGCATTTTCCTAACTCTTTAAATATTCTTCCAAGTGCAATGGAATTCCACTGTACAACTGTAGCATCATTTTTTTCAGCTTTATTGAGGTATAATTGATGAATAAATTGTAACGTATTTAAAATGAACAAAACAATGAGTTTAATATACATATATTGAGTTCATTAGCACACCCTTCACATGAGATGTACCATAATTTGAAAGATATTTTATTATAGGATACTTGAGTTTCCAATTCTTCACCATTCTACATTTAGGATGAACAACAGCCTGTTACATCTATCTTTCCGCACATAGCTGATTATTTCCTATTTCCTAGGATAAAGTCCCAGAAGTAAAATTTCTGTCTCAAAGGAAATATTTTAAGATTTTTTAAAAATACATTTTGCTAAACTCTTCTCTAAAAAGTTTACCAAATTACATTCCTAACAGGAGCTTACCACTGATTACAGCGATCCAGATGTATGCACTAAAGTAGAGGAGAGCAATATATACTCACTAAACTAGAGGTCTACAAATAAAGTGAAAATCAATCGTCTTCCTCTATCCTCTCACATGAGCAACGTTAAAGAGTTTGGTCTATATTTTCTTCATCTTTTACTAAGTGCATAGCATATATTTAATTAAAGAATTACATGTGTGAGCCACGTACATATTATTAAATATTCCACTACTTCTAAAACTCATTGGCAAAAACGACCAAGTGACATGAAACTGAATCTGTAAAATAAAATCCAGAGCGAATTACCTTAATCTTACCACTTAGAAAACACCTAGCCAGCAAGCCAATACCTACCTCATAAAGTACAACAAATATTTGCTTAAGAAATGCATATTTCCTTCCCAATAACTGCCATCCCCTAAGCAAAAATTTTCTGCATCTTACACTCTTGTTGATTTAGTAGGTGTGGGATGCAATACTGCTCTGCAATAATTTACCATATCTCTTTATCATTGATAATTACTGCCTAAACCATCCCAAAGCTGAAATAGAATTTGTTTTCTCTACTTATAAGTTATGAGTTACTAGAGGCCTGGTGCACAAAATTCATGCACTGGGAGCAGGGGGCACGGCGGGTGGGGGGGTATCCCTCAGCCCGGCCTGTGCCCTCTCGCAGTACAGGAGCCCTGGGGGATGTCTGACTGACATCTTAGGCCCGCTTCCCGCTGGGGAGCGGGCCTAAGCTGTCAGTTGGACAGCCTTAGCACTGCAGCAGAGGCTGGAAAGGCTCCTGCCACTGCCACTGTGTCCGCTAGCCGTGAGCCCAGCTTCTGGCTGAGCAGCACTCCCCCTGTGGGAGCGCATTGACCCCCAGGGAGCAGCTCCTGTGTCGAGCGTCTACCCCCTGATGGTCAGTGCACATCATAGTGACCCGTTGTTCCCCAGTTAGGTCGATTTGCATATTAGCTTTTATTATATAGGATGCTCCTGTAGTTTACTGTAACCAACTCAATTTCCGAATGACACCCACACAGGTTAAAAGCTTACACCAGAGTAGGACCTGGCAGTTTCCAGTTCCTGCTACACACCCTGTGCTTTCCTGTGTCATTTTCCTGGCTCTCTCAAAGGTAGCAAAAAAGGTATTAAGCATGGGTGGGGAGTGGAGGCAATGTGTTGCAATTATTGTTTTCCTATCAATATCTGTTTCATGTCTCATGAAGTTTCACATCCAACAATCACATAAAGATAATACGTTCATTGTACTGAAGTTGCATGACCCAATGTATAAAAATATTAGCACACTTCCATACTTCTTTGACTAAAATGTGATGGAATTGGTTTGTTTTCTATCTTTAACCTGGTCAGCTAGAGGTTTCAGAGTTGAAAAGAACAACAACAAAAAACAGGGGATCTGATCTCCTGGATCTCACTTGTCCCTCTGGGGAGGCTCCACACATTTCTCAAAGCTCTATTTCCCACGATAAAAAGGGGGCATGACAATGCTTCCTATAAAGAGTTCACTAGGTAGAAAAGCTAGGTTCAGTCCAGAGTAAGGAATGGTCTTATTACCTGGCTACTATTTAAAATTGTGCTGATCAAGAAAGGAGGAGGAGGACACTTGTTCTGCATAGTCCCCTCCTGTTTCGCACACACTTGGCTCTAAAAGCTTTTGCATCCACTAGTAAGCTTTCCGCAGCCGGAGATACCCCACAGTGGAGGTTAGGCCTCTGACCTGACCCAGCAACTGGAAACACTGCTGGGGACCACAGTCACACAGCACTGCTGGGGGAGGCCACACAGTGCTGCCTTTCGGGTTTCCTTCCCTCATCAGTTGCTACGGTTCACTGACAGCAATTAATGGAAAAAAACCCCAAAACCCATTCAGGGAGATTGAAGAATATTTATGGAAAAGTTCACTTTTAAAGATACTGAAGAGAACAATAGCTAGCCAAAACAGGACTAGTAGAAATATAAATAGGAAAATAGAAATGACCAAAACAAGCTCCAGAGGGTAGCTATTAAAAATTATCAATGCCACTGAGCCCCTGCAGGTCAGCTCCACGTCAGCCCTACTCTTCAAGGCGCCACGCTGAATTTGGGTGACACGGTACCACATTCCTGAGAAAGATGAAGGGCCCATGAGCTTTGAGCTTGACGAGGACCAGCACGTATCCCAGACTCTGAAAGCCGTTTCTGGTTTTATAAGTAGGGCAGCTCTGCCGGGCACCTGTTAATTCTTTATTAAACAAAGTCCATCACTTTTGGCCTCAAGCAGAGGTGAAATCCAAAAAACTGGCATTGCTTATACTTCAATGGAAATGGTTTTTGTTTTTTAAAAGACAACGCTCGAGCACAAATTCACAGACGGACAGAAAATGGAAGGGGATGAAAACTTGACACCTTACTCTTTACTGACCCCTCTTGGCTGCTTAGGGAAAAAGAAAAGGTCTGAAATCCTACCTCCTCTCCAGGAGAGTTCAGAGAACATTCGGTCTATTTCATGCCATGGAAAGAAATCCTCTCAGTTCAGATGAGCCTAGTAGAAATCAACCCTAAAGCACACGCGGCAATAATTTCTATTTATGGGGCTCCCGGAATGGAGGTTGGGAAACGGCCTCACGGATCAGCCCCAAAGGCCTTGCTAGGTCCCTGGCAGCCTGTGACCTCTGACTCGAGCTCGAAAAACTTACATAAGTGCCAGTGTGACCACTTCTGAGAGCAGGAAAGGACCTTACCTCTTTCTCTATTTTGAGCAGCTTCTTCACAGCCACCTCCTTGTCCTGTGATATCCATTTGGCTCGATAAACACTCCCAAAACTTCCTCCGCCACAGTTTTCAAAAAACTGCAAGTCATCAAATTTAATTTGCACAAAGGAGGCACCGAGAGACGACATTGCATAATGACAAAGTATTATACTTCCACAAACTCTGCAGAGAGAAAGAGAAAGAAAAGTTGGGTTACAAGTACATTAGAATGAATCCTCTGAATCCCTCTTCAGGTCACGTATAATAAGTCCTGTGAAACTTCCAGAAAGAGCCTTGATGACTCAGGAGAAGGAAAACCAGGACTATAAACAAATCAAAAGGAAAACACTTACCCTGGCAGCCCGTGCAAAATTCAGCAGCAACTTGCCCTGACTCTGCCACACAGCTGTCCACAGAAAAATGGCTCAGGTTTCCCCCCTGACAAAACCTGTAGCCGCACTTCCTGCACATCCCCAGGAGCTCTGCCTAAAGGCTACTGTGTCACCAGGTCTCCTATCATGAAGCCGGGGCGGCCGGGAAGCATGCCTTCAACAGCGAGCTTGCATAGCTCTCCTGGCATGTGAGGCATGCCATCTCTCCACGTTGTGCTCACTTCACGCAAAATACACATAACCTAAGCAACTGAGCATCCTGACGTGAGGAGAGCCAAAATGCTGCATACTGAACACAATCAGTTTTTAGGGTCCAAAAGCAAAAACGTTCAGCTTAGGGATGACAGGAAAGCTGGCCAAGTGTTTTTCAAAGTGGCTCCCTGGACTGTATACTGCAGCAGAAACTTAATTAAAGAGTAGAAAACTTGCCCTGATTACAGTGTATTAAGTCATCCAACGGCCTCTGCCAAGAATGCTGAACAAAAACATTATGCTTGTTTCCAGAGGAACGGTGTCCCCTCCCCGAGATTACTATAGTGAGATCTTCTGCAGTCTCAGGTGCTTTACATGCACCAGGTGAGTGTTCACCCTCCGCACCCCCGGCCAAACCACAGTGTAGCAGGAAACACTAAACAACATCATACAAACAAGAAAACAGAACACTGTAATTCTGAACGTGCATAAAAAGCAGGTGGATAAGAAAGTTTGTGTACATATGCTTGCCAACATTGTAAACCAGAATCTTATAATGAGGGAGCAATAAGACAATACGTGGGCAGGACACTCTATAAAACAACTGGCCTGGCCTCCTCCTCTCAATGTCATGAAAGATTTAAAAATTTTTTTTTTAAAGCAGGGAAACTTCTAGAATAAGGAGGACTCAAAGAAACATGATGACTAAACGCAGTGTGTGATCACCGGATATTGGATCAAAACAAATCTACAACAGTATCACTGGGGTTTTAGGAAAATCTGAATAAGTGCTATATATTAGATAATATTAAATTATCTATGGCAAATAACGGTATTTTGGTTTTGTTTGAGGATGTCCTTGTTCTTGGGAGATATGCTGGTAGACATAGTAAAGTATGCTATCTACAGCTTAATTCAAAATTATTCAACTCCCCCTCCCTCAAAAAAAATGGGTATAGAGGGGAAGCAAACATGGCAAAATGTTAAGAACTAGTAAATCTAGATGGAAGTTCATGGCATTCTACTACTCTGGTCATTTTTCTGTGGGAGTTGATTATTTTCAAAATAAATAGGTGGAGGGCAGTTTCTATCTATTCAAGTTGACAGCATTTCTTTATAAACAACGTGCAGCTTTGCTGAGTGATGGAAGCAGGCGGCTCAGAGATCTCACTGTGCAGCTGACTAGCAATCCTGTTTTAGGAACGCAGGTCACTGAAGAATGGTGATTTCTTATGTGAAGTCGAGCTCTGCTCTACGCTGGGGAGAAGGTAAAAGGGGAGACTGTTTTTTTATCCTCTAACGCTGAAAAGATAACGTAGCATCTACGTAAAAATGCAGGCAGAACATGCCGCAGCATCTAGGGGCATACACGTATTTGAGCCAATAATTTACCTTACTAACTTTTGCTTCAATTCATCTTTAGTTAATCAGATAAAAGAAAAAAGTATAGATAACATTTAGGAATGTGGCAAAGCTAGGTACACGGAATATGCAAGCTAAATAGTTTGTTCAACAGAATGCAAAACACCATTGCAAAATTCCCTCAGTGTTACAGACGCTAATCCTATATTTTTATGGATCATTTTTATTTTTATAAAAGAACAAAAATGAAAATAGAATTACAAAGCTTATAATAAAATTAGAACTTCTGTGCCCACCCCTCTCCTCACTGGATTCTCTCTCCAGAGGGAACTAATTTCAACTCCTTTAGCATTTTCTTCTGGTATTTACCTCTGTATTTCTAAAAAATGTGTTTATATTGCAATTTCTTAGTTGTTCCATTTTAGATATTATTCATTTCTGTCAGTGGAAGATAAGGTTTTAGTCCTCATAAACTACCCTTTACCTCTTTGCACACAATATGCCAGAATTGCCTAATCCTCCCAGCTTCCATCTACATGGTAACATTTAGTCTAGTCAATATTCAGGTTTTACAGTAGTCTGACCAAGTAAATATTATTCCCAGGAGTGCTATGTAGAATTCAATAACTTTTCCTTTCTTGGATAACTTTTTGTTTCTCCTAGAGTTATTAGTTGCTTTGTTGTTGTTTGCTTAGCTTCTTATACACCTAACACTTATTAACCTCATCAAATTCTCCCAAGAACGGCAAAATTACTCTCAATAAAGTAAAAACATCAGATAATTTTTTTTATTCTATTCTTTTCTTGGAGACATTCCTCCTTTTCCCTTCACCCTGATTCAATCTTGCTGGAATGGTTGCTCTGGAGGCCTGACTTGAACTGGGACTTCCCTTCCCTTTCCCATCACCCTAAGAATTTCCTTCACATTTTCCTCTGTGAACACCTGTCCTTGTTTCTACTGGCTTCTCTTTCTCGGTTTACGTTCTTGTTTTGACAGTGCACATTTCCCGTTAGGTACCTGAATAGAGTGCCCTATGTAATTTTTTTGAGAACCAGTGTGTCTCAAAATGTCTTGATTGGTAGTCCAGTTGGGTGTGTAATTCGAGGTAGGAAATAGTTTCAGAAGCATTACTTCAGAGTCTAGTTTCTAATGAGGCTATAGAGCAGTCTGATGCTGCTCTGGTTACTAATCCTTTTTACATATCTTTTCCTTTCTGAAAGCTTTTAGGATCTTGTATTCATCCTTGGGATCCTGAAATTAAATAGCATACACTTAGGACTGAGTCTTTTGCAGTCATTGATAGGGCACTGAGTGAACTCTGTCTGTACTTCATGTATTTAACTCTGGGACATTTTCTTGTGTTCTTCCTTTACCACCGACAGCCACTTGTACTCCTATTCTCATTCTCCACATACACACGAGGAACCACAGCAGTTCTGATCAGGCTGCTCCTCCTATCTCCATACCTTTGCACAGGCTTGTGTCTTTGCTTAGAAAAACTCCTGTCCACAACCACCTCCTTGGAGCCTCACGAACAGAGTTAAATTTTCCTTCTTCTGTGTCATAACTCCTTTCTTTAGCCATTCATCTTTCCCACTTAGTTCCCACCAGGCTGTAAGTTCCCTAAAGGTAAAAGCCATTTTTCTTTACTGCCGGATCTTCAGCACCAAGTACATAGCCAGGCAAACTGTAACTTTTCCATTCAAAAATATTTGTTGAATGAACAAATACATAACTAAGCAGTTTCTGGCTATTCTTCGATTATGCCTTTTGCAACTGAAAAGATTCCAACCGATTTAAGTACAATCTAAAACCTGTAAGTTCTCACAAGTTCTTCCTCCATCCATCCTGGAGGATTCTGAAGCAAACCCTGATTTGGAAAGAGCTGCCTAGACCTCTTGGGAAACTGAAGAGCGTATGTTTGGGACCTCCAGAATTGGATGTCTCTGAGTCCAAAGGAGAAAGAGGAAAAGAGGGAAAGAGGAAGGGAAATACTTTTAAAAAATAAACAGCAATCTGAACCAAAGGTGAGAGCAGTATGATTAAATCTAAACCCTCCGGTGCAGAGCAAGCAGGTCCCGGGAAGATGGATGCACTGTGGTAATCAGGCACACTGGAAACTGGCCTATGGGTGTCAGAGAAGGCGGGCCTTTGAGAAGCACAGATCTCCACAGTCTTTACCCCCTGAGATGAGGCAACTAGTCATATTCTTCCCAGAATCACTATTACTCACTTTGTGATACATCCTGCCATTTGGAAACCAGCTATGTATTAAGGAGCTATGTAATTATGTGAATGTTTTATTGACAACATACAAAATTAAGTCCCATCTGATTAACAAAGAGACTAACAATTCTGGAGGGGATGGCCACAGGTTTTCAATCCTATGAGCTGGGCAAAGCATCATGGACTTACCTGTAAAGCCCAATTGAGATTCCCACTGCCATCTATATGAGTGTCAGACCATATATATTTGTTTTTCCCTTAGAACTTTCTCTCCTTTAATTTTAAAATCATTATTCTAAGAGGATCAACTTATGACCAGAAGAATGAAAAATCTGAGCTGTGATTAATCATACTTACAGCATCTTGGGGAAGACAGCTACCTGATCAAATTGTGTTTTTATTTTTCCGATGTATTCTCTTATTCCAGAATTTAATAAGTGTCATCTATGTAAATGTATTTACACAGTATACCCAGTCCTACGATGTTTTTATTCCACCAAGTTAAAATAATTGCTTTTACACAAAAAGGCATTTTTTTCTCCATGCAACAATTCCCAGTCCTAATTTTGTAGCATTCTAACTTTTGTTTCATAAATGCTCAAAACTGCTTTAAATATTACTAAGTATCTACCACACAGCACTGAAGGGTGAGTTAGAGCAGGGATAGCACCAAAGTTAAACCTAATAGGGTGTCACAACTCTGAAAACGGTGAAAACCACTAACTTGGTGGTTGAACCCAATCATTTCAGTACTGTAGTAAGACAATGTTTTTTAATTTTTAAAAATTTTCTTAAATTAAAAAATTTAACTATTAATTACTGAAAGCACACACCCACAGCACCAATGGCTATTATCAAATGTGAAACTATATTAAGGTAGAAACCCTTAAAGGGAGTATTATTTTACCTTTTAGGTTTTAGCCTTTCATCCAAAAAAATGGACTTTTGCCCTGAATTCAAAACAACAAAAACAAAACATTAAGACCCCACCTAAGTGCTAACACAGCAGCAACACGGTTTAGAATTAGATAGATGTGAGTTTGAACTCTGTACCTCTCAGTAACCTTTAACAATCACTTTTTCTCAGATCACGGCATTTCCAGAACCAATAAGTAAAAAATATATATAAATCTTTTCCATTCTGTTATTGAATGCCTCAAAATTGATAGTCCAAAAGTTATCCAGTCTGCACAGTATGGTTCTATTTCTTTGGTAAATCTTCCAGATGGAAGAGCAAGCCCGCACTCACCAGCTGTTAGACTTTGGACAAGGCACGGTGCCGCTCTGACCTCGGTTTTCTCACTGGCAATAGCACCACCCACTCTGTATAGTTGTTGGGAAGAGGAGATGCTGTGAAAGGACCTTGCATAGTGTCCCACACGTGCTCAATAAATGGAAATTATGCCTGTCTAATTATTTTAATAAGTCTTGATATCACACGTGGCCAGCTACTTCTTTAGTCTTTGTAGTCAGGTATGCTTTTCCTCAACAGTTTCCCTCTCTCATGTTCAAAACTGCTTTATATTATATCTTCATTAGTTTTGGTGAGCAATTATTAATAGATAAATGTACTAATGATCCTTAAATCCTTTTTATCTGTGGTTCTTTGTGTATTTTTCTCTCTCCTCTGTTTGCTGCTTTTAACGTTTGGCCATTTTTGTCACATCTATCTTATTAGTAAGTAATTATAATTTTTCTTAAATTTTTTTTATAAAGAGAATATTTAAGTTATTAAAAGTCAATACTGTTTTTTCTAGATATTAGAGTTTCTAGCGCCTATTCATTCAATTATAGCACTGGCTTTGGTAGGGATCTAGAATGCACCTGCTTTCAGTAGTGGCCACTGCTTTCTTTCAGATCTTATCTACTGTGTATCAAAGGGACTCGGGAAACTGCAACCAGCTTCATGAAGTACCTACAAAGCTAATGTTAAAAAATTAAACCTACTTTATAAAAGGATTAAGTTTACCAGAAAATAGGTCTTTGGACTTTTTTCTGAAATTTTCTATCTTTTAGGTTTAGGGCCTATTTCTGAATTCAGATCCTTGGTATTCTTCTATCCCTAATTTACACTTTCCTTTTTCCCTTCTTCACAAAAGTTACAAGTTTATTTTTAAAGCAATATAGAAAAACTAATTTTATTATGTCCTGAATATGACAAAAAAGGCTTTGGAAAACAGCCCTCGACAAATTCTTTTGCCATGTATGCTGCCCTAATACTTAGCATTATTTCAGCCTCCTAAACATAGATTAATGAATAAGCTAGTAAAACTATGCTTTCTCATCATGTGTATTAAAACACCACCACTTGGAAAATGGTTCTGCAGTGTTTGTTCCTTTTCCTACGAGTCTTAGCTTCCAAGAAATGAGGAAAGCTCTAGTCTGGGGTTCATAACACCACAATTGAAGATCTAAGTATTCTATTCCTGAACAGGACTGCTGTTCTATGTTCCTGTTTTTTAGTCACCAAAAAAAGTTAAGATCTATACTAGCAAGAGGAGACTAGGTATGTGACTAGCACTAACTAGTACTATGTCTACCACAGATACTCTTTCCTTCCTCCCTGGCTGCCACAGGAGAAAAGCAGTATTATCTTACAGAGAATAGGTCAGGTTCAGTGAAAAGGATCTCTTTTTTAAATATATTTTTATTGATATCAGAGAGGAAGATAGAGCTAGAAACATCAATGATGCGAGAGAATCATTGATGGATTGCCTCCTGCACGCCCCACACTGAGGATTGAGCCTGCAACCCAGGCATGTGCCCTGACTGGGAATCAAACCCTGACCTCCTGGTTCATAAGTTGACACTCAACCACTGAGCCACACTGGCCAGGCAGTGAATAGGCTCTTCAGTCACTGATATCTCAGAGAATTCCACGTTCAGAATCTTAAAAATACAACAGCTATCGTTTCTTTTCTTTCTTCTATGTTTTACTATATATGTAACATAACTCTCTAGCTAGAGCAAAGGTTAAAATAAAAATGAGCTAGTTAAAAGAAACAGTCTTATTTACACTTTACTATTTCACTGAATGAAAAACAGGCTTCCATGACACAATTCCTTAAATGTTGACCAGAGGCAGAATATAGGAGGGACAGGAAGGTAAGAGGTAGGTGCATTTGTGCCACAGAAATGCTGCGTAGAAAAGTGTCTGTGCTCAGAGGCCCAACAAGGACACGAGAAATGGGCACTACGTACAACATGGGCACTGCAGGGCTTCCTGTGTTCAATGACTGGAGGCAGGATGAACAGAAATTCGGAATCTGAATAAAATACAGGAGCACTAACAGGGCACTTTTCTATGGGTTGGCTAGAAGAAGAATTTCTGCGTGTTTGGGGGTGGGGTGGGGGAGAAAGCAGCTGCTCCTCAGTCAGCAAGCCTACACTTCCCTAGATCCTGCTGCTACTCAGCTTTTGTTTCTACCCTTGAACCTGGTTTTCTGTCAACTAGAAAGCATCTGGCTACTCCTAACAGTTACAATTTTTGGACTAATTGCCTAGAATGAATGTTCCCTAAGAAGGGTCAATATGAGGTTAAAACCCAGGGACCTTGATATAAAATGAAAGAAAATGGGGGCGTTAAAATGAGAGAAGACCAAAGAAAGACCCTAAATTATGCATCACTGATCCAGAGGAAAAGTTATCTGTTGACAAAAGTTACAGAAAGAATTGCTGGTTATTAGAGTTGCCGAACAAGAAAATATGCCCCTCCCCGCCCCCCGTTTAGTAGTGAGTTCCCCACCACTGACAGTGTTCAATGGGAGGTGGGCATGTACAGTAGGAGACTCCCACATCAGCTCCGAGAATGAATGTTTTTTTAAGGCCTACGCCAACCCTTTGAGTAAGCAATGGCTAATTAACCTACTATAAAGTATGAATGGTCTCCCTTCTCTTCGCAGGGATGGTCATGAACCTGACACGAAGAGCACAGTGATTAATACCAGTGTGGAAACAATGGAGACGACTGGGTTATCCTCCTAAATGTCTCCTCCCAAACTGGCCGGGCAGGTGAAAGCCTCATGCCAGATTTCTATCCTACAGTTGTCCTCTCCCCGCTCCTCTCCACGCTCAAGGCAAAGAGCTCCTTTCCCCTTGAAAGCCACTGAAAAATGAACTCTTTGGTCGATGATCCACCCCTATTCTTTTCTTAGCAAAATAGATTTGCATTACCCCATGCATTGGGCTGAGCTGTGAAGCTTGATGGCGCAGCACCAATGATCAGAACCAGGCCCATACTCCTCAAATGTGGGTATTCCCATAGGTCGGTACCCAGCACTATGCATACAGTGCATGAATAAACACACATCCGACAGCATCGATTTTACTTTAAGGTCAGGGGGAATAAACATGCTTAGTATCTGTTTGTGTTGTCTTGTACAATAAAGTCAAACAATACAGAAGAGAATATAAAAGTCACACGCATTTTCATGATTAAATACAAGATTTTAAAGAAAGTGCTTGCTTCCATTGGGGGTATTTATGCCTCTAATTACAAATCCTGTGAAGGAACACAGAATTTAATGAGCAAATATTACCCTATGATCTTTAGACAGCAATTCTTGCCTCGTCTCTTTGGTTTTCCTAGGTGAAAGTCCAGAGATAAGTCCAGAAAAAAGGATGTTGGTCCCTGGAAATAAACTGTGCTCAAAATCAGCTGTAAAATGATTTTCGTTTTGGTTTTGGTCTCTAGGTCATACATAACCTCCCCCTCCTCATGCAACCCCCAAATTCTTCAAGCTTCTCATACAGATGTTTAAATGCATGAATTTTCTGATTCTCCCCTGAAAGCATTACAAAACTGTATATTCTAGTAAACACAGAGGTGCACAGAGCTGCTTTAGAAATCCTTATACTGAAAGCAGGAGAGTAGCTATGAAAACCTCCTAGCCCTACAGACACATGTAACCATGATCTGGGAACAGGGCAAGCTACCAAGGGCAAGCCTTAGTTGGGGCTAGGTGAGACAGGCAGCTTTCTCTGTGTATAACTTGAGAATGTGAAAAAGCACCCTTCTCTATTATTCAGTTATGGCAGCTGAAGTTTCAGGCACTGGTCCAAGCATTTCCATGCACTGTCTCATAAAGCAAGGCATCACTGTCCTCAACTTACATGTGGGGAAACGGATTGTCAAGGGCATGAAATATGCCCCAGCCAACTACCTAACTTAAAGCTGACACAACTGGGATTCAAACTCAAGCCTGACTCCAAAGTAAGACCATTCCCCACCCCCCCCATACCATATGTCTTTTTCCACTATATTCTTCTTCCTCCTTCTAATTTGCGCCTCCCCCCCCCAACACACACTTTAAACAAATCCTTTTCTTATTACAGTAATTACTGGATTGCTTACCATCCAAGTACAGTTCAATCTGAGGCTTTCACTTCCTATAGCAATCGTGATGCTGGGGTTAGGGTGTCAAATGTGTGGCTGCTCTGTTCTCACAGAATTGTCTACTGTGCTGGGATTATTTAACTGCTATTAGGGCATAATCGATGCTTGAGCTATCTGTAGGAAGGTCTGACACAAAAGCACCCTGTATCAGTCAAACCAATCTAAGCTCCAGTATTTAGAGCTCTCCTTCCTTAACAGGTGCACTTCTCCGTTCACAGCTGGAGCTCTGCTTATTTGTGTGTAGCAGGGCAAGGCTAATAGCCACAAACAATGTAGCCTAAATCTCCCCTGCAGCAGTGCACAACACCCTCCCTACCAATCTGTCCTGGGTAAAATAAAATGGAAAACAAATGATCCAAACTGATTTTTTAAAATATATTTTTTATTAATTTCAGAGAGGAAGGAAAAGGAAGGGGATGGGGAGAGAAAGAGAGAGAGAGGATCTTTGATTGGCTGCCTCTTACAGCCTGCTCCCCCCTCCCCCCCCCCCACACACACACACTGGGGATCAAGCCGGCAACCCAGGCAGGTGCCCTTGACCAGAAGCAAACCCGGACCCTTAGTCCGCAGGCTGATGCTCTGTCCACTGAGCCAAACCCTCTAGGGCCAAATTGATTTTTATTGCCAACATCTCTGGATATAGACATAAGGCTGTCTTATTCTAAGAAGTACTATATCACCACAAACACCTTTTTTCTGTGTTTTTATTTAAATCACTGAGTTTTCTCCTCTCTTTTCTCTGAATCTATCAATTTCTAAAATCAACTGTCCATTTTTCTCTTTCACTCCACACTAATAGCTACATCTAACCTCTTTTCACGAAACATCATTGAGATGTGGCCAGTGTTTTCTTTGATGACTAGATTATTCACTCCACACCCCTCAGAACTCTGTTTATAATTGTGTAGCCCTATCAGAATCAGTTTCACTACTCAATCCAGACAGGCACTCAGCCAATATATTGCCAATAGCACTCACTCTTGTGTTAACTTAAAAGATACAGTGCAGCCTGCCAAGTGTCCTTATTTGGCAAGAAGGTCCCTCAGTTCCCAAGATCTTTGACCATCCATTTTTAGATCCAAACCATCACGCTTAATATTTGGCTATTTCTCTCTCTCTCTCTCTCTCTCTCTCCCTCCCCCTCCCTCACTCCTCCCTCTCATTCTCTCCCCCTCTCACTCTATCCATCTCTACTCCAATGTGTTCCCTAAAAGGATAAGGAAAAAAGATCAACCACCTATTTGTTTTCCTGGAGACACCCCCTCCCCCCCATACACACACACACACAAGTGTCAGATTATGGTCATTTACTCTGGAATTATTAGCACTAAAACTTTTGATTTAAACAATAATATCTTTCAGTAAAAAGAAAAGAAAAAGAAAACACCCCCCAAAACAATTCCAAAACAAGTTATCATAGGAACTAAATTGTTTAAGATTAAAATAAACAGTGCACATTGCTCAAAAGACCATTTTTCTTTATCTTAATTCCCTCTTTCCAAACAAAACAAATTCATATTCATTTACTCCCAAATCTCTCCCTATTGTAGTAGGAATTGAAAACAAATGCTCTACACATAACCAAAAACCATAATCAAAATGCAGCCGTCACATATTTTTTTGAAAATCAAAACCATGAAATTTTACTGTGGAGAAGGTCCTACTACAAAGAAGACATTAACTGTCTTGAATCACTTTTTTATTTTTGTCTTTAAATATGTTGGTAGGTTTGGATCCACTGAATCCTGGACGTTCAATTAAACTGAGTTCAGAAAAGCAAAAAGGCTTTAGGGGTAAAATAAGAATATACTTTACAGTCACCTTAGCTCTAGCATCTTCGAATTAATCCTGTAAGTTGATTTTAATACACCATTATCGCTGAAAGCTGCTTATTGTAGTATCATTTGGAATATGCCACTAAATTGTGTTGCTTTCATTATTAAAGAAACTAACAAAAATAGTAATTAAGTTCTCCATAAATAGTGTTTAGGCAAGATCTTGAGGCGCATGAGAAACACACGTTTCCCGCACTCTAACAATGACTGCCCCATTTTTCTTGGGCAGTTCGGTGTCCTCTCGCCAGTTGCGTGTTGCAGTTGTTCTGCAGGCTGTCAGGGGAAGCCAGGCGCGGCCGGCCTCAGCCTTCCCCGGCGGGCCTGGTGCTGTTCCCAGAGCCCACGAGCCCGGCACGCCACAGGTCGGCCAAGGGGTGACCCTCAGCTCGCGTGGAAGGAGAAGAGGGGCACTGGGGGTGCGGGTGGGCGCAGGCTCCCGCAGGGCAGGAAGCGGCCGCTCTGAGTGGGAGACACCGCGCCCCGCCCGGCGGAAAAGCCCCCGTTCGCGGTCTCCCCTCGCACGCGCAGACTCTGCTGGGAAGTGGCCTGCACCCTGCCCTGATTTGGGAGACTCGAGTTTCGCTTCTGGAGAAGAGAGGTGCCCGGGTCACCCCCTGCGAGGCCTGCGCTCCGGCGCCACCCGATCGGTGCGGGAGGCGCCCCACGCCCGGGCCCCGGGCCCAGAAAGCCGGAGGCGCTCCGGGTTGCACCCCGCTCTCCCCCGCGCCAACTTCTGCATGGAACCGGCCCGAACTTCCCGAGCCGCTCGCGACCCGGCCGCGGCCGAGTCCAGGGGAGTCCAGGACGCTTGCTCCTGCGGCCGCCGCCCGGGCGGGCTCCGGGTCGGGGAAGGGGGCCCGATGGGGACCCCGCATGCCGGACAGGCTCCCGGCTGGGCCGCGGCCCGGAGCGTCGAGTCGCGAAAGCGCGGGCCTCCCTCGCACCCTCTCCCTCCCTGGCCTCCGCCTGGTCCTCACCTGGCTCCCGGCCGGACGCGAGCAGCAGCCGAGCAGCAGCCGGGGCGCCGAGGCCCCGCGAGCCGAGGGCAGGGGCGGCCACCGGGGGTCGAGAAGACGGCGGCCCGTGCGGCTCCCACGCTTCCGCCGGAGTCAGGAGTTGAACATTCCGCCTCTCCTCCCCGCGCCAATGAGACAGACAGTCACGGCAACAGCACCACCTACCTCCGAGCGCGGAACGGCCAGGCCTCCCAGCCCGCGCCGCCAGCCCGGCCGGCGGCAGCTTGGACTCGCCCGCCACCGGGCGTGGGGCGGCGCTCCGGTCTCCGGCCTGCATCCCCAGGGGCGCCCTCCGCCCCAGCGCCCTGGAACCCGGGGGCGCTCCGCGGGGCACCTGCCACCTGCCCTATCGCCTGGGCCTGTGCCTCTTCTTCCCTTTGTACCTTCACTTCTTCTTAAAGAAGTTACCACCATCTGTCCTGTCAAGTCAGTCCTATCCACAAACAGTACAAAGATGGGAGATTGCTTCGATCCCTGCAGATCTTCATGATCTAGTTAGGAAGGGGACAGACCTGTTAAGATATTTCTGTGGAGTTAGGGCTGAAGGCTGCCTCAGTGGAACCCTTAGTAGATACCTACCTAATTTGGGGGTGGGGGGGTGTCATGGCTCTGTGCCCGGATTGGTGACTTGAACAAAGCTGAGTTCAGATGAGGACATGAGAGTTTGTGCCAGGTGTCAGCAAGAGGTGGAAATAGATACTGGGGAGGAAAAGTAACTGTGGATTGGGAAGGATGGTTCTGTGGAGGAAAAGTAAGACGATGTTGCAAAAGTATGGCAACATTATCCAGGGGGTTGAGTTTGGAGTTTATCATCTATGGACCCTGGGGACTGTGGAAAGATAGAATCAAAGGTGTCAAATAGGTCTTTGTCTTTTTATTTTAATGGTGATTTAGAGGAAGAGCAGTCCATGGGGTTGTAGGGATGAGTTGTCAGGGCAAAATGAGAAGCAGCGTGAGTGGTAAGTATTGTCACTCCTTGGGAATGGGGCTGTGAGGACTTGAGTAAGAGTGTGCAAAATGGAATTAGAAAAGAAGCAATGGGATTGAGAGACATGTTTCAGGAAGAGGCCACAGAAATTGGTGACCGACTAGATGTAGAAGAGAGGAAGGAAAGAGTCAGAGATGATGCCAAGATTTTAGACCTGGCTGATGGGCACAACGATGGTGTCATTGACAGAAACAGGGAAAGGTGGAGGAGAAGCTGGCTTCCTGTTGAGCTAGGTCATGGGACGAAAGACAGGCAGAGATGCAGCAGCTGAAATATGAAGCTTAGATACAGAAAAGAGGTCAGGAGGGAAATATTGTAAATCATTCATTTAGTTAGATATGAAAGTGGAGGGATGGATAAATACAGGTCAAAAAACAGCTTTCTAGTCTGTTATGCAGATTCATTGAATTTCCCCTTTGACGAGAACTTTTAGCATAGATGGATTCTGCTTCATTAAGTGAGAAATTAGGATCGATGAAAATTGTCATTCTAAAAAAAAAAAAAAAATCCCAATCAAATAATTCTAAAAACCATCTAAACAGTAAGAGAAAACTAAGGCTCTTTAGCACAGGCCCAGGCATAAGGCAACCCCAGTCATTTTACCTGATCTTCAGAGGCATAACTACATTGTGGTGGAGAGGACATTCGATTGGGGACCAGAGAACCTGGCTCCCGGTCTTAATCCTGGCACTTAGCAGCTGGATACTTTGCTAGGCAGGCCTCAGTTTTCTCCTCTGCAAGACGATAAGGCCCCATTAGACGTTAGCTACAGGTTCCAGCTTTAAAACTATGAATGTATTGCTTTGAATTTGGAGCACATGCCTTAGGAGTCAATATGTTTAGCCACATGACCCTTCCTTCCCATCCATTTTTCCTTCGTTCTATTTCCCCCCTTATAATTGGCTAAGAGAATAACCTGCAGGAACAGTGAACACTAAAGAGGAGACTCACAGACATGCCTAAATGATCATCTGGTAGACATTCTGTTGTATTCCCAATTATGTTGCCAGCACCTTGAGGTCATAATTTATATTTTATTATTTGTGTCCATAGCTGAAGTATATGGGTAATTGTGTGATAAGCTGATTGCCTCAAGTATGACTCTTCTTTGGTCAAGTTGCCTCTTTCCTTATGACTGTACTGATCTCTTTAGGCACCAGACCTAATAACTGAAGTCTAGTGCTTATTCCTGTGGCTGACTTTTTCAAACTTTCAAATCTTTTTGGAAACATAATGGTTAATTTTCACCCATATAGGTTTATAGACATAAATAGCAAAATAGTCTCTTATCAAGCCTACTTTTTTCTTTATTTTAGTCTCTATACTAAAAATAGATGTACTCTCAGGAGTGGGGTGGATTGGGAGTCCTTAGCACCCACTTGTACCCAAGAACACCCTCCAAAATAAACATGCAATGACACTAAAAACAGTGTATTTGCTATGCAAATTTAGCTTAAAGAAAAAATCTCCTAGCCTCCTCTCATTCATGAGTTCCTCTGAAATAGAAATTCTGGAAGTGCCACCAGCTATCAGTAGATCAGAGAAGTGCAGACATAAATTCTATTAAGGAAAGAAGGAAAGGTAACTTAAAAGGAAAGTATCCTGTGTAGCCTTTCCTCCCCTTACAGTGATAAGAGCTGTGATGAGAGCTGGTACCCAGGAGCATTCTCCCTAGCCATCTCAGTTCTCCATCTTAGATTATGGATAGTCTGTGTCTGCATCATAGCTAAGCATTAACTACCTTTCATACAAAGTGTGGTGCTGTATCTCCTGCAACACTCTGAATCCCTGGGAAATTAAGGCACACACTCAAGCATCTTTTATGATATGTAGCCATTTCCTTAAAATCACAAATGAAGATCAGGTCATTGTTTGAGCTTAGTTTTCACATCTAACCTGAAGACTCAAGAATGCACAAGAATATGTCAGGTGCCAAATTTACATAGGTGATCTAGGGTATGAAAGGAGCAATAGGGCAAGAAGAGAAATTGGGGACTTTGTCGAAATATAGTCAACAAACATTTATTGAATGGCAGGCACGCTGGCTGAGTTTGTGATTATAACAGTGACTCAGGCGTGGTCCCTATTATCACAGAGTTTTCAGAGTGCAATGGAGAAGCCAGAAAAGACACAAGCCATTATGCTGTGATGTGCTCTTGAAGAGATAATGATGGGGCCTCACACCAGGGCACCTGACCGTTTTGGGAGGTCAATGAAGGCTTCCAAAACAAAGCATTGCTAAACCCCTATAAGAAGGATGAAGAAAATTTGCTGGACAAAAAGGAGGGAAAGGTACTATAACAAGAACAACAAGTACAAAGGCCCAAGAGCATTCAACAAGTTCAAGGAATAAATCCCTTCCATATCTGAGTAAAGACACTGCCAGGAGGGAATTGTCTCACGGTTGTACTAATATTAATAGCAGTAGCAATAATAATAATGATAATAATAAGAATAATAATTGTGATTGCTAATATTTACTAACTTCTCATATGCCATGCACTGAGCTAAGAGTTTTACACTCGTTGCTGGTCTTCATTATAAATACTCCATTAGATAACACCAATACATACCGTGTGTCTTCACTAGTCATTTCTTTTTGCTTCAATGTAGTTTTTTGTTTTGTTTTGTTCTGTTAACTGATATTCCTGGTCTCTATGTTTTCTTAATTTTGCTTGCCTCCAAAGTGTCTACAACTAAGTAATATAGTTCCTCTGGTCTGCCTAGAGAGAGGATAGCAGAGCAAAGCAATGACTACTTCCCAGCAGCGGGCCCAGGCCCTCTCAAGAGTGAATTAACTAGTTTATTACCATCAGAACTAGAGGCCAGTGCATGAATTCATGCATGGGTGGAGTCCCTTGGTCTGGCCAGCATCAGGCCGATCAGGGCTGTCTTGCCCAGTTGTCCCCTCCCCACAGGAGGTTGGCCAGCCATGGGAGGTTGGCTGTGGGAGTGCACTGACCACCAGGGGGCAGCTCCTGCATTGAGCATCTGCCCCCTGGTGGTCAGTGCGTGTCATAGCGACTGGTCAACCGGTCGGTCAACAGTCATAATGGTCACTTAGGCTTTTATATATATAGAAATCCTGATCAAATTCTAGTCACTTTTGCAGCCATGCGTCTTTTGTATTATTTTTTTCTCAAGTTGAACTTTTTCCAATGAATATTTTTATTTGCTTTTTTTTTTTTGGCCACCATTGGTTTTCTCCTAACTTTTAGGTTCTTTTGTATTAAGCCCCTGTCTTTGTTGTTGTTTGCCACACCTTCCAATTTAGTATCATTTGCAAATTTCATTAATATGCTATTTACTCCCTCTTCTAGATCATTAATAATTGCTATTTCTTATGTATGAAATTATGTGGTTGAATAGATTTAATTTGCTGTTGTAATTTCAATGCATGTTTTCTAAAGATACAATGCAGTTAAGAATGGTCTTAACATAGGCTTAAATCCATACCCAGTTTATAGTTAGTTTCCTATCATGCCATCTATTTGTGTTCTCTAATCAGCATTGTTGTGAGCTTCATTGAAGCAATAATCTATTGATTTTCTTTTCCCTCTTTTTCAATACAGTCATCATCTTGGCTTTAAATGCACAGCAATAGCAGAGTTAGAACTGTTGTTATATTCTAATCCATAGCTATTTATAAAATGAAATTAAGTCTTTTTTTTCCTCAGTGGATATTCTTGCACTGACATAAGAAATATTCTACATTAAAAATTATTTTATAATAAAATATTTTATTTTTCTATGCATGGTCTCAATGTTTTAAATAGAACTAGATCTTTTTAATATTTATGTTAAAGAAATTATATATATATATTAGGAGTGTGTACATATTTTCTTTTCTAATAAATCTGCTCACGGACTCCCTGACTCCTAGAGAATCCGAGGTGACTTTGTTTTTAATAATAGACTTGTACATGGCCACCCTCAAGTCAGAGAGTGAGGCTCATTAAGCCTTTGCTTCACTTGATGTCACACATCATCCTACTTATTGGGCCTCTATAGAGCCAGTTTTCAGTTTTAGTGAAATGAGGCTTCCTACATGCATGTATTTCAGTGCTTATGTTCCCATAATGCAATTTTAAATCATTATGCATGAGGTGAATCTTCATTTTCCTACATAATATTTCCAGGAACTATTTTCTTCCCCCTCACCAATAATACCTCTCTCTTCTTTCCCCCCTAAATTGTTAACTGAGGATAAGCCCATGGTAATCTTTTCTTTTCCACATTGAAAATTTTATATAACCTCTAAATCTCAGTTTCTGAATCTGTGAGTTGTCCCTCATAACTTACCTATCCATCTCAGAGGTTTGTGGTCAACTTCAAGTGAGATAATTTGTGTGAAAGTGTTTTATAAGTGATATAGAAGCAAATAACAGGTATTGTTTTTATTGAAACATAGTAAAGGCAAATACAGAATATTGTTTTCATTGAGAAATAAAACCTGTATTTCCAGAAGATTTTCTATGTTGAACTTTCAGTAAATGTCCATTTTTATGGCAAAAGACATGCTATCCTTTCAGAATTGGCTTTCAATGCAATTGAGTGCTATATCTAAGATTTGAGAATATCCGCATTTTAGAATTTCTCTAATTAAACAACAAACAATTTCATATTCTATATTCATAAATAACTCCACAGTAGACCTCTGAGTTAAAAAAGATAAGGAAAAAACCCACACCAAACAAGTAATATTCATTTCCTTATGGAAAACTCTTTTTCATTCTTTTTTCTTACTTTTGAAGTTTTAAAGAGCTGAACTTTGTCCAAAAACATCAATTGTGTTATTTATTAATTTATTTTTTCATCCAGGGCAACTGGTCTTATGTGAATTTTTGGAAATTCTGTGAGAGCTGACTCTTGAAAAGGACACTTTACTGTTTCCTCTTCTCACTAATTCATCCTCCTGACACATTCCTTTCTTCATTACCAACCACGCTTAATGATACATTTCTGTATCATTCCCCTACTTCGAACTTTTTCTTTAGAAATGGTCTTAATCTCTAAAAATGATGTAGTGGGGTTTTTTTTCTCTCCTTGGGGATTGAAAAATCAAACACTCATAGGTACATGCGAGGAAGTATTTCAATGGAAGGAGTGTACTATTACAGTGATATACACATAGTACATGGTAGAAAGTTGCTATGAACTGACTCATGGCCCCCTAAAATTCATTGGCTCTCTACGCCAATGTGACTCCATGTGGAGGTAGGGCTTTGAGGAGGTAATTAAGATTAAATTAGGTCATAAGGGTGGGGTTCTTCTCTTATAGCACTGATCCTTCTCTCAGACTTCCAGACTCCAGAACTGTGAGAAAATACATTTATGTTGTTAAGCCACCCAGTCTATGCTATTTTGTTATGGCAGCCTGAACTGACAAATACAGAAGTACTTCAAAGGAAGAAATGTTCTATCAGAGTGAAATAGAAACTAGAGATAATCATCTAGCGTGTTTACATCACTATAATTCCCTCCGCCCAAACACAGCATACACACTCATTTTTGCTCAATTATTTAAATGTCTTTATCAAAATTATCCTTACCACCAGATATCAGGAAACAGTAAAAAGAGTTGAAATAGCTAGATAATGGTCTTAGTGTTTCAATTCATTAATATAAAGCAAACCTTGCCAAATTTTCGGGGTAGATATTTCAAAATAATTGTAAGTCAGATTTGCAAAATCCTACTGAATTATTTCAGTTGAATAATAAAAATTCCACCTTACTTAGCCAACCTTGGCCTGTCTAGACAACCAGTTTATCTGGATCATTTTGCCATGCAAGTTAATTGCATAAACCTCTCTAACAAGTTTCAGTGGGTTAGATTACACAGCTTGATATCTATGACCAACATCCCCAACCTCTGAGGAAGCTGCATTCGATATTTCTCTAAATAGATGTCTTTCAGATTTTTCTGGTCTTGAAAGATCTGGATGCAACAAGTTTTGGTGTTGCTATTCTGTTATAGAATGAAGCTTGTAGGTATTCTTGAAGTTCTAGGACTGATTTACCAGTCTTATAACCCAGTGTGTATGTAAGATGGCAACCAACTCAAGCTCTCACCCTTTCCCAGACTTTTAGGCAAGTCACTTAATAAGTTGATGGATCCCTAGAGTCAAATGTTAATGAGGACTTTAAAATGTCTAAAACTCAAAGATTAAAGTTTTCAATGCAATATAGCATAGGGACTAAGAACATGAGCTTTGGAAGTAGATAGAACTGTTGCTTGTGAGCTGTGTGACCTTGGGTATTTTACTCAGCTTCTCTGAGCCTGTTTCTTTATCTGTAAAATGGAGATCATAATAGAATTTTTGTTTGTATTAAATAAGTTAATGTATAGTTTTTAAATCAAGACCTGGCTCAGAGTTAGTGTTTAGTAATGCTACATATTATTATTGTTACTATTGGTCATATTTCATATGCTAAATATTTGATATTATTATTATTATTATTATTATTATTATTATTCAGTTAACTGAATTAGTTCTGTTTCTTCTGGAGTCAGTTTTTCACCTTATTTTCCTCATGGTACTAATTTTCTCAGATATTTCTGGTGAACAATAGTTATTGTTTAGATTTAAGAATGAAGAATTATGCTGACTATTTTGATTGGCTGGCATGGACTTTCTCTGCTGTTGGGAAGTAGACCTTTCTCCTATAGGACACTTCCCTGATAAGGAAGACCCAATGGGAACCTTGAGTACATGGGGAGCCAAGCTGACTGGCAGGCTTGCTTTAGGATGCAGTTAGCTGAAATACATATTTTATGGTTGACTTGGCCATCACAGTAGAATTAGTGCTCTCATGCTTTGGACTTTTTCTTTTTCTTTTTTTGGAAGTTATAACCTTACATGGCTAATGAAATATGAGAGATAATGCAGGAGGTGATCCAAAAATGTACCCAGGAAGAGTAGCCCACTGGATAGTTAAATTAAAGTTTGCTACAACTTGAGAGACCAGTTATCAAAAAAGGTAAAGATCAGAAACCAATTAGAAATTGGTAGAAGTCTTTTGACATTATGAAGGGCATTAAAAATATCACTATAGTCTCTGAGGATTTGTCAATAATAGCAGGGGAAAAACTCTCCCCTAAATTTTCTGTGACTTTGGGGATTTAAGAGAAAGGAAGAGTGATGTCAGTGTCTGTTCTGGGAATTCATCTGCACATAGAAAGGTGATGGCTGGGTTAGGCTCCTATTTCCGCTAGTGCACCCCCATGCTGAAAGTGTGCTCAACCACAGCAGAATTGAGGAAGGCTTTGACATGTCAGTCTTTCCTTTTTTCTTTCCTCACTAGTCTCTGAAGCAAAAAGTAAGAGAGAGATTTACTTTCCCTGATATGACTTATGTACCCATCCACCCATAGGAGGCAGAAGGAGCTGTAGCCAGATTTGGTTTCAAATAAGACTATGTTTCCTATGTTCTGTCAAAACAATATTTACTTTTTTTTTTTTTTTGGTCATTTATACTCACCTTCTAAAGAGAATGATCCTGGTAACAGGATGGTTTTCTGATTGCTCAGGACAAACAATATCTTTAGCCACAGGCAGACTGGAGATTTTCAAGTTGGGAGGTAGAGCTATGAAAAAATTAAACTGATTTGGATAAACAAGAAAATAAGAAAAACTCGAGGGTGATCTGTAAAGTGGAGTGATGGGGAGAATTGGGAATAGAAAGAGGAGACCTTATGATTGGCAGCAAAGAAGAGAGATTTGGAAGACAAGGTATGTCCAATGAGGGTTTTCTAAAGGAGTATGTGAGGTTCCATAATGAAGCCCCCTTATTCATCATTTCTACAAAATGTTGAGTACATCTACATAATTCAATAATGCTCTGATTTCAGTGGAGTCAATTTTAAATGAAATAACGCATATAGAATAATATGAAAGCAACCACCCAGCTTAAGAGATAAAGCATTTCAAACACAATGGGAACCCTTCCTGAATATGAGTGGATTCTTTGTGATGAATGCAGAACAATGTTATATCCTGTAATAATGAAGACTTCCCATGGCATATGTATGATATGTAGAATATTTATGAAGGGATGCACACACACCCCACTTGTATTTTAAAAACAAAAATTAAAAAAAAATTTTTTTATTGTTTTAAGTATTACAAATAGTAGTACACGTCTCCTTTTCCCCCCCCCCCATTGATCTCCCCCCGACCTCCCCTACCCCCCAGGACATGCCTTCACCTGCCCGCCCTCCCCCCCCCCCCCCGCCCCAGTGTCTTATATCCATTGGTTGTGCTTATATGCATGCGTTCAAGTCCTTCGGTTGGTCTCTTACAGCCCCCCTTGCCCAACCTCCCCTGTCTTCCTAATGTAGTTTGACAGTCTGTTCAATGCTTCTTTGCCTCTGTATCTTTTTCCCACCATTTCTTTCCTTTAAAAAGTTTTGCCTTTGCAGACTAGAAATAAACATATAATAACAAAACAAGACAAAACAAAAAAATGTTTGAGTCCCAATTTCAATGTCCAACAGTTCTGAGTCCCCGTTTCAATGTCTAACAGCTCCTTATGTGTACATGTCAGCAATGATATCTGAATGGTGGGCACATGTTGGCAATGCATGTCCGACCCTCTCTGGTTTGGTCCTAGGTAACCTGCAGCGGTGCACAGCTGCTGACTGCTCGCGTGGCAAGGTGTTGTCAGCGTCTTCCATCTCTGGACTGTTTTTTCCTCTTGTCTTTGTGGTTGGAGCACACCTGTCAATTCCTCTGTTGCAGGAATCCATCTGGTCTTGGGGTTGTTTTCTGAAAATATATAAATATATTCTCAACCACAAGTTAATAAAGGAATCTTTTCTATATAATTGATTTGGGATCCTTTTTATTTTTGTTCAAACAATTTTCCTTTGTCTTATTTAGACACCATGTGTGTTTTTCATGGCCGTCTTGCTGTTAGCATTGCAAATGAAACTTAATTTGGTAAAGTAAAAATTTTCTAGATGTAATTTACTTATAGGATATTTTTCCTTACATGATATTGCCCTACTATCCCCCCCCTTTTTTTTTATTAATGGAGGTTTTTGTAAATTTTATAATGCAGTCTTGATAGCTTTCAATTTAAATTTTTTTTTTTTTTGCCCACACATATGACTGCTTTAGGTTCATTGCATAATCAGGAATTTTACCATGAGATGAACTACCAATAGAAATTTTAGTTATTACTTTAAGAACAGCTTTTTGTCCAGTACAACTAACTTTACTTGAATAGTCACTTATTTCAATTAGCCTATTTAAATTAATCTGAAAACTCGATTACTATTTTACTGTCAAATTTAATACTCTACCAACAATCTTAGTTTACCCTGTAAATATTAGTGGGAAGGATTAATTGCATTCTTGAGTGGGCCCTGAGCGTTCCAGATGCTAGGCTGAATTTAGATATAGGGCAACTGCTGTCGGCCAAGTCTCTTGTCTGTTACCTGGGTCCCGATCTGAGCTGGGCCAAGTCTCTGTCTGTCACCTGTATCTCGATGTGATAAAAACAAAAATTTGAAAATACACCCAAATCTCTTACCTAAACATCACTTAGAATATTTTGGTGAAATTAATCTAAAATTTAGGTTCCTGGACTTCTTTCTGTCATGTTTTATTGTGGCATTAAAAGCTTGAATAATCAGTGCTCTTGGGGACAGAAAGAGAGACAGACAAGGGTAGCCTCATACTTAACAACATGTTTTAGAATTAGATGCACTCAAGTTGGAACCCCAACTCTGCTACAATCTAAGCATGTGATCTTGAGCAACATAATTTCTCTAGTTGTTTCCTCCTCAGTAAATAGTGAGACTATTCATCTCTTAGGTATTTAGAATAAATACTGTGTATTTGTGTTGGACACATAGTAGGTGTTCAATAAATGGTAGGTGACATGACAGGTGAAAAGCATTGATGATTAAACCAAAATATCCCAGATAATTCTCTTCCTAAGTCAACATTCAGAAAACTTTGTATTTAAAACACTGTATTCCTTAGTGACCTTGTTTTTCTTCCAATTTTAAATAGAAGTACATTTCCTCTTTACCTCCCTAGCAATCATCTTCTCTTTATGCTCAAAAGATTTCCATGCCCTGTGTTAACATCTTTATTCAGTTGCTTCAAAGATTGTTTTTCTAATGCATAAGTGAACTCTGCACATTAAGCCTATAGTACAATTGCATATCTCACTTATTCCCATAATCCCCCCACCTGCAACTGTTCCAATGTTGACTTAGTGTTATTCATTTGCTTGTGTTGTTATTGAAAACGAATTCTTAATTAAAATGGCCCAACGTCACCTGGTGCACATGGAGTGCCACAGGCAATAATCCCTAATTTAATACAAACTTTGACTCATCCCTTCATTTTAATTTCTGAAGCCAGAAGTATAAAGGGATTTTATAATGGCCTGTGAGCATCAGGTGAGAGGAGATTAGAGCTAGCAATGAAGAGGAATCTCAAAACAGTGCTTACTTGTTTCTAGGCTTTACCGACTGTGCATGTAAATAAACACCCAGGTTAGGTGGAAACCTAACTTCCAGTGAGACCTGTGGATGTATGACTTGTGTTACACTTTAATTTCTGATCTATTCTTTCATATATGAACATTTTATTTGTTGGTAAGAAGCATGAGTCTTTTATTCTATTTTTACGTCTCCTCTTTTTCATTCAGTAACTTGAAATGTTTTCTTTTTCACTGTAAATAACTTTTAAATTGGGTCTCAACAAGGTAATGGTATCCTGTTTCAGTTACTGCAGCAAAAACTTTGCAAAATTGGTGTACGTTTGGGGTGGAAAGGATGAGGGTAAAGGACAGGCCTCTTGAACTGCTCCTTCATCCCAAATAAATTTCAATGATTCAAATCCACCATGTAAGTTTCTTTCCTTCTCCATCCTTTCATAATTGGTTTGGCCAGAGACTCTCAGGCATCCTTGAATGTTCTAATGTACTCTATACTGTGGCCTCTCATAGAAGATACTGATATCTCTGGCTCACCAAGTACTCGGTATGCTCAGCACCTTAACTCATTGAATCCTCACACAGCCTTTGGGATGGAGGTATTGTGATTCCCATCAGCAGATGTGTTAATGGAAGCTCAGAGGTGAAGTGCACTGGCCAGTGTTCACAGCTGAGGGCTACCACACACATTGGTGCAGGCTGTGTACCACTTTGCACACACACAAGGAAGCCTGATTGAGGGGAAGCTCTCCAGGGGGGCAGTGCCACCTGGAGAGAAGGGTTACCTTTTTCCTAACACACATGAAGGTGCTGTATAGACTGGGGTGTCCCTGATCAAGTCCTACCTAGATCTGTCTGATCTTAAAGCTCATTATCTTTCTGCTAGTCCATGTTACTTCCTCAAGCACTACTCGATGCACCCTGGAGAAGCATTTCAAACACCTGGTAGCACCAGGGACCCCCAACTCTCCCCAAACAAGAGCAGCGTACCTTACAGTCGCTCACATTTTGTGCTACTGTCACTCTTAGACTGTTTGCAAAAGTGGCAGTACTTTTCCTTTCCCTGAATACATAGTCTTGGTCATGTGACACTGAAGCTCTGCACATCCAGAGACAGAATGATTTCTCCACCCTTTGCATCTTGGCTGGCCTCTTGACCCACTTTGGCCAGCAGAGTGCTGCCGAAGTGATGGCACACCTGCTCTGAGCCTGGGCCTCACGAGCTCTTGCTTATCCGCTCGCTCCCTGTGACAACCCACAAGTGAGGAAGTCCGAGCTAGCTGCTGGGAGATGGAAGACAGGGGGAGCAGAGATGAACCATTCCACCCTCTCCCCGTTGACTGCAGATACATGACTGAGCCCAGCCCCAATCCACCAAGGCTGGCCCCGATTAGCAGCATCATGGTCTGTGCTCACTTGAAGTGTGTTTTTGGATGGGATTCACATTTAAATTGGTGAAGTTTGGGTGAGCAGATTGCCCTATGTAATTGGGGCTGGGGGGGAGGGGGGGAGGGCGCCTCATCGAATCAGTTGAGAACGTGAAAAGAACAAAAAGACGGACTTCCTCAAGCAGAAGGGGATTCTCCAGTGCAGACGTATTTGGACTTCATCTGCACTGTCCACTTTCCTGTGTCTCCAATCTGCTGGCCTCCACTGCAGATTTGGGGTTTTTCAGCCTCTATAAATAATACATATATATTCTATAGGGCTGTTTGTTTAACACACACAGCCACTGACACACTTACTGGTATGGTTTATCCAACAATCTCTTTCTGCATCCTTCTCAAGCGGCTGCTGCTTGGCAGGTGCAGAACCTGTCTATCCCCAGTGCTGCTGTGTCTACTCACCTTGAGCCCTTCTCCTTACTGGGGAGACTGAACCATTAGAATCTGTCCCTCTGCCCTCAAATTTTAGGACTCCTGCTGGAACCATCACTTCTCCTCCATTCCTGCCAGGTCCATGTTGTTATCACACCGGAGACTTGCCACATGCCTCCAGGTAAGCGGATGGACACCTCCTGAGGATCTTCCAATCAATCCACTGTTCTTCTCAGGTGCTGCAAAAACCCGTTTTAAAGACTTTTATGCCAACTTTTGCTCCAATTATTCTCTTGTGCTGGTCCTCCTATTGTAGAATCCCACTCCTCTTGACTCTTACTGCCTGGGGAGAGTGTGAACCCTTCCCGCAGGTGCTGGGGGAAGGAGACTATTGCGAATTGGGCGGCTCTCACATACCCTGGCCCCAGTCTCTCTTTATTCCTCAAGTCTGTAGGTGCTCCCATGTCAGCAGCCACGAGCCTGTGCTCACTTCCCTTTATAGCACAACTTTGGCCCCAATCTTTCCAAATTTAAATTGCTCAAGAACAAAAGATCCTGGCTTCCTGTTGCATCATCCTTGACCTTCCCTAACTGCCGGATAAGCACAGGCAAAGGAGCCGAAGCAAGGCAAGGCAGGCACTTTTCCCATTCCCACGCCACTGTTCTCTTGGGATTAGTAACATTTCCTCCAGTTCTCCCATCCGCAAGTCTCTGGCAGAAGGCAACAGTAGTTTGATACCCACAGAGCAGCAAGGACAGACCAAGGTTCTGGGGCTGTGACTGCCTGGTGATCTATCATGACTTGTAAGAGGGCACAGTGACAAAAGAAAATTTTCTGCTCCATACTTAAACTTCTACACACTGACCCTGGGCCCCTAGTTGCTGCTTTCCCCAGCAGCCATGCCATACATTGGCACCCTGTCTCCAAGGAGACAGGTAAGCATGGTCTATGTCATATGTAGCCCATAAAATGGTGCAGCAACTGGGAAAGTCAGTATGGCAGTCCCTCCAAAAATCAGACATAGAATTACCATAAGATTTGACAATTCCACTTCTAGGTACATATCTAAAGAATTGAAAGCTGGGACTTGAATAGGTATCTGTACACCCATGTTCATAGCACCATCATTCACAATGCCAAAGGTGGAAACAAATTAAGTAATGGATGAACAGATCAACAAAATGTGGTATATGCATGAAAGCAATATATTTTCAGCTTAAAAAGGAAGAAAATTCTGACACATGCTACAATGTGGATAAACCTTAAAAGCATTATGAGCCCTGGCCAGTGTTCCCAGTGGTTAGAGCGTCAGCCTGGGGACCAAAGGGTCACAGATTCAATTCCCATTCATGTGCACCTATCTCCATTGTATGTGCCTCAACCCCAGTTGGGGCGTGTGCAGGAGGCAACCAGTGATGTGTCTCTCTCATGTTGATGTTTCTCTCTCTATCCCCCTTCCTTCCTCCCTTCCACTCTCTCTAGAAATCAATAGAAAAATAATCTTCAGATGAGGATTAAAAAAAACACACCAAACAAACAAAGTGAAATAAAGGGACAAATATTGTAAGATACCACTTATATGAAGTAACCTCTAAATTCTAGAGATAGAAAGTGAATTGTGCTTCCCAGGGGCTGGGGGAAGTGGAAGTGGGCAACATTGCATAACAGGGTGTTGAAAAATTGTGGAAAGGGAAAGTGGTGATGGCTGCACAATGGTGTGATTACACTTTATGCCACTGAATTATACACTCAAAGAATGGTTAAAATGGTCCATATGAAGTTAAGCATATTTTACTATAACAAAAGCTTAAAGTGGCACAGCATGGACTAAGTCAGGAGGAGAGATGATGTTTGATTCTATGTGAGAATCTGGATCCACCACTGTTAGTATTTTAATATGTTTTTTAATAGTTGCCCCTATCCACAATTTTCTCGGTCCGACCTTTCAGCCTACACAATAAAGGAATTAAGGAATTAGGGAAGACACCATGAGTCATCTGCTGGGTGGTGTCATAAAGCAGTGGCCTTCGGAGGAATGGATGGTACAGCATGGGGAACAGAGTCAGTTGTATCGTGTTAACTATGGACAGTGACAGAGGGCTACTAGACTTAGGGTGATGATCACTTTGTAAGGTATATAAAAGTGTTGAATCACTATGGTGTAGCCCTGAAACTAATAAAATATTGTATGGCAACTATAATGAAAAGCAAACATTTTTAAATGCACCATTAAAAAAAAAAAAAGCAGAAAAAAACAAACAAAAATAAAGCAATGACCTTGCCCTCCAAGGGCCACCATATGAACGCAACCCCCTGCCCCCAGCACCGGCTCTAGGGGAAAAGAGGAAGCTCCTTAAAAAGGTCTGCAAGACGTTGCCTGCCCTGAGCCAGTCTTCCGTCTCCAGCACAGCATGGAGCATGCTCGCCCAGCTCGCTCTGCTCTGCCACGTGAACTTCCCATCCTTCACTCTGTCCAGGTTATTCCCTCTGAGAACATATTCTCCTCCGCCCTCTGCTGAGTTAGCATTTTCATCCTTCAGAGTTCAGGTCAAATGTCACTTCCACAGGAAACATTTCCTCGCCTCAGACCAGCTTAAATCCCCTGGTTACATATTGTTGCAACACCATATCCTTCCTTGGAAATGTTTTTATATATTTTTGATTATTTGATTCACCTTCTGTCTCTTTGGTAGGATGATAAGCTCCAGAAGAACAGGGACCCTCTAGTTTTTCTCACCACTGAATCATGAGCTCAAAGATCTGGCATTCAGTATGCTCCTTAACCAGTATTTGCTAATGAATGAATGAACAGAAAGATAACAAACAATAATTAAGTTAAAGGTTCTTCTCCTTTATAAGGCAGGGGATGCTGTGACAGGCTCATCGAACAGCACACTCTTCTCCATGTAGGACAAACAGAGAAAATTAAGATTATTCTGAAAAGAAAAAACATTTTTAGATTAATAGTAAGAAAATAAAAAGCTATTGAAAGTAAGGGTTCCTTTTTACCTTACTGCATATTCTATGCCGATTTTAGAAAATTATGAGCACAATTTGAAACCAGAATGACACTTCTTTGAATTTTCTCACACTGTTAGTCATTGATCTGCATTCATATTTCAGAGGAAATGCCACTGATTTCAGAAGACGTCTATTTAACCTGCACAGTATTCAAACATTGCTGGAACAGCTTAGCTCCTGTGCTCTGCACCAGTGACCTTGCTAAGCAGGTGTGTTAAACACTTAAATGTATAATTTCCTACGGGCGCTTTTGGTAGAAACCTTCTTTCTTCTTTTTCATGTCTTCTGCAAACCTCATTATCCTTCTTGTGACCCTGTGGGCATCTCATCTTCTTTGGGCTTGTTTGCAAGGTTGAAAACATTAACTGCAGCTCCTGCTTCAGGAAGGGTTGCTTGGCTACTACCCTTCATTTTCAGAATGTGAATGCTTTTACTTAGCCATCACTACCTCGAATAATAGAGTTTAGTACATTTTCAAAGAAGTGAGACATAATTAAAAATCTCCTGCTTTTTTTCATTAAGTACAGCAATAGTTATTCTCAATAGTTACTTGGAAGACCCAGGGGAATATACATGGAAGAATATGTTCTAATTTTGAACAATGTGGGAACTGAATAAAAATAAGATCTTAAGAGAGGCCAGTCACCATGGAATTGGAGGAAAGGAGTTGTCAGACATTGGATATCAGTCTTAAGTATGGGAGGAGTAACTAAGAACAAAACAAGAGTAACGATGTCCAAGGGATTGGCTTTTGGCATTATTTGTCATCTATACAAATAATCTAGAAAAGCAAAAAACATGTAAGTGGAAACCTTAGAGCTGGTTTTGAGGTCTATGAGACAGTGAAATGCTGAACAATAATGACTTCAAGAAAATTTACTCAGTGACTTTCTTTGTTTTTCTCTAGTAAATTCCAAGCATGGTGTATCACTCTGGTATGAGGCATAACACTGCATGCAACAAAATCCCTCCCCAAAGAACCTCCCTCGAACTGCTATGTGATTGACGCAGAGGGGCATTTGCCTGTTTTAGCATTTCTCAAAGTGGGCTTGACTGTGCAATGGGAAAAAGGATTACAGCAGGACTTATCAGAGCCTTTAATATGTTAATGAATATTAAAAATTATTTCTAAGAACAGGGTACATTACACAGTGGTTCCCAGATTGATTTGAAGATACCATTTGGTTATATTTTTTGTTTTGCAGTTGTGTATCTGTTTTTGGATTTTAAAAAAGCATGTGAACGTGTGAAATTAGTATAGCTTGGAACATACTCTGGCAAATGTTGATATTAAAAAATAGAGACGTCTGAAATTTAGAGAATTTTGAAAAATTTCTTAAATATTTACTAAGTGCTTAAACCACTGAGAAATGGTAGGAGGCTCCTCAATAGGCATTTCTGAAACTCAGTGTCCCCTCATACCAGCGGCATTCCTAATATCCCCTAAGTGGAAACAGCCCAAGTGTCCACTGACTAATGGACAAATAGCATGTGGTATATCGAAACCATGGAATATTATTCAGCCATAAAAATAACGAAGTACTTATACATGCAATAACATGTGTGAACTTGAAAACATTATGCGTAGTAAAAGAAAGCAGACACAAAAGCTACACATATGATCCCATTTATTAAAAGATGCCCAAAATAGGTTAATAAGATGAGTTAAAAAATATGAAACTATATGACCATTTGAATAGACAAAAAGTAAATTAGTGGTTTCCAGAGACTGGGAAGAGAAGAGAATTAGAAGTGACCACTAACGGGTATGTGTTTCTTTTAGGAATGAAGAGAACGTTTTGGAGTTATAATGTGATGATGGTTGAACAATACTGTAAATATACCAAAAACCACTGAATAGTACCCATTAAAAGAGTGACTTCTATAGTATGTGAATTTTATTTGAATTTTAAAATTCAGGACCCCACTATACCAAATACTTACCCCTCCTGTATTATAGGAATTGAGAACAGAACCATTTCTTGTCAACAATTGTATTTAATGAAGCTACTAGCTGTTATTTACAGAAGATATACATACATATAATTCCTACACATAAAATGTAGCTTAATTGTGAAAACAGGAAGAAATGTACCCAAAATTACATACTAAATAAAATAAATAAAAAGTAATTATTTGGCACAATATCTATCATGTAGCAAATAAATAACTATACCATCGATTGAATGAACTATATACAATCTATTTGAAAGTGCAAAATAATTGCTGAAAATTAAGGTATTTGTAATAACATTTAAGTCCAGAAAATAAGTATTTTTTTAATCAGTAACAATAATTAGCCAATAATAAAGATTTTTTAATGCCCAGGAAAATATTTTAATTTTGAAAAAATTTTTGTGCATATTGTGCTCTTCTGAAATGGTATTATTATTTTTTTTAATCCAAACACTGGCAATTTTGAGAACCTTGGAGTTTCTTAGTGGAATTTTTATTATGTAATCCTGATTTGAAAGTTTAAAAAAGTTACATTGTAAACATAAATATTATTCTATATCATTCAGAAATTACAGACTGGTCCTCCCTAAATTATATAAAGAGTCATAATGTTTTATAGGAATATGGTCAGGTTCAATTCTTTCAGAGGTAAGACTATAAAGATGGCAGAATACAACTTATAATTTGGATTTATATTAATTCCTCAACACCTTCCAAAATTCTCATGCTCCAAACCAAGAAGTTGAGTTAAAAATATGAAACTATATGACCACTGATGTATCGAAATAAATCCCATTTGTAGCACATCTTAACTTGCAAACATTCTTAGAAAAAAATGTCAGACTTGATATTTCTCTTGACAGTAGTATTTCTACCAAACTCTTCATATAGGTCTTATTTTATGCTTCAGCAAAGAAGGTGGCATGATTGGAAATGAAAGTGGGTGACTACAAACGGGGGATTCCTATGCTAGAGAGTGCAAGCTTGATGCAGATAACTTCTTCTCTTGTCGTGACGCTGGTAAGCTGCATGCAGCCCTGAGCGGTCTCAGGTTGTGTTTTTGCTTGCTTGGGAGCATTCTCTAGTGGCAATACAGTCAGCAGTAGCATAAATGCCATTTTTGAAAGACTGTGGACTGGAGGCAAACCATTGTTGTGGGCACTTTAAATGTCTACGGTCGACGAGGCTCTAACCGGTGTGACATCTGTGATAAAGTTCTCTGGTTGTCAATCACATTTAATTGCCGTACATAACTCCGGACATCCTGATGGTTCTTATTAGCTTGAGCTGCGTCAAGATCTGTTGGAAAGAGAATTGGAATTGCACAATATATGCATGCAAGATACACTTTATTTTCTCAAGCTACTTATTATATTCATCTTACATTGCTGGGTTCCATCAAGACCTTTCAACAATGCCATATTCATTGAAATGTTTCCACTTGGATGGTCCATCTCCTCCCTCTCACCCTTTTCTTCCCTAGAATCACCTATTTTGATCATTTTCCTTTGTATCTCATGTTGTAAAAAAAAAAAAAAGGCACTAAAAAAGAAGTGAAAGCAGCACCCGAGAGTCCCTGGTTATACATTAAAATTGTTTCCCCAAACCATCCTGCCTTTGTTTCAGACACTGATCTCTGGCCCCTCTGAATCAGATGCTGACTAATGACAAAGGACAGTTTTTGTTAGCTTCTAACAAAAGCACTTAAAACTTGGGCTGACCTGAAGCAAGCCAAGTGAGATTACTATCACCAGCTCCCTTGGTTACTTGCATACAATATACAACATAACTGCACAGAGTGTCTGTCCTTAGGGGTCTTCATATCCAGAAAGAGCAACTCATGGGGTAAAGTCATGACTTCTGCTAGACCTTTGATCCCCTGATGCAACTTCTGAAATCTCAGTTACCATTCTATTTTCATTCACTTCCCCAAACATGTGAGCAACAGAGCTAAGTGATTGGCTGGTTTCCCTAAACCCAGCTGAAAGAAGGATTAAATGCTCCCCGCCCTATGCAGGGCATAGGCACGAGTGAGGAAGGCTGACTTGGACAGTGGTGAATGAGAGACACAGGCCTCTCCAGACCCATCTTCTGCATCTGCACTCTGAGTTGCCAGATCTTCCTATTTTTCTAGAGACATGAGACATCTGAATGTTTTCCCTGAGAATTTTCTCACTTATTAAACGGTGACATTATCCTATAAAATAAAACGCTAATATGCAAATGACCGAATGGTGGAACGACCAGCAGAATGACTCATCACTATGGCGTGCACTGACCACCAGGGGGCAGATGCTCTCAACACAGGAGCTGTCCCCCTGGTGGTCAGTACGCTCCCACAGGGGGAACACCACTCAGCCAGAAGCCGGGCTCACAGCTGGCAAGCACAGTGGCAGTGGCCGGAGCCTCTCCTGCCTCCGCTGCAAGCAGGTGGTAAGGAGCGAGGGGTCCCAGACTGCAAGAGGGCGCAGGCTGGGTTGAGGGACCCCCCCTCCCCAGTGCATGAATTTTGTGCACCGGGCCTCTAGTTTTAAAATAAAAGGTTAAAAAAATGCTTGGTTTAGACCCAACAATTCTGCTGTGGTCCTTGGGCCACCTCTGCCCCATCGATCACTGGTGTGGGGCTCCTTTTTAGTAGTGGGACAACAGGCGTGGCCAAGTCAGAGTGTGGGCTCCAGACTAGTGCACTCTCTGCCACAGCGCCCGCCTTCTGCAGTTCATGTACTCCGCTCAGATGCCCACGCCACTCCCAAAGACAGTTAGAAGGCCATCTGCCTGAGGGGCGCAGGGGAGTGCTGCAGGTCCGAACACAGAGGAGCAGAGAAGATCCAAAGGCCCCTACGCACTCTAAAAAGAGACTCATCAATATAATTATCACATATAAATAATACCACAGCGCTTCGCTCTCTTGCTTCTCATTGGCAGTGTACTCCACACGTACAATATATTGTAATTACATTGTACATATTCCCATAATGTTTATGAATCTATTCTTATACTTTATCTATAGATTGTTGACTTCAGAGCTGAGCAGCTGCTGTTTACCATCAGTTACTGATAACTTTAACAAATGCACTATATATATATATATATATATATATATATATATATATATATATATGTATAAATTTTTCCCCCAGAGCTCTAGGAGAAAATGTAGGCAGATGGGGATTTACTTCTGGAACAAAACACACTTTATCATGGTTCTCAGACCTCACGGAGAACTTTCTCAAGGCTACGAACCTTCTCAGCCACACAACATTTTACGAATATTTACAATTTCAGGAATTTCCTGGAACCCAGAAGGGCCATGGATGCTAGAGTATAAATCCTTGTTGTAGATTGGCATCACTTATATACATCCTCATATTCACTTGTATAACTGCTTTAGGGCCATGTCTTTATACACAGAGCAAGTTACTAGAGCAGTGGTTCTCACCCTTTTTAATGTCGCAACCCTTTAATACAGTTCCTCATGTTGTGGTGACCCCCAACCATAAAATTATTTTCGTTGCTACTTCATAACTGTAATTTTGCTACTGTTATGAATCGTAATGTAAATATCTGTGTTTTCCGATGGTCTTAGGCTCTACAGCAGCGGTTCTCAACCTGTGGGTCACCACAACATGAGGAACTGTATTAAAGGGTCGCAGCATTAAAAAGGTTGAGAACCACTGTACTAGATGAAGAGCCGTGAGACACTAACTCGCAGAATCCACATAGGAGTGGCTGATGTGCAAGACTATACTCACTTAGGAAGGACGAGAGGCACCACCATTTGAATCAAGTTTTTAAAGGCCTACTTGCTCTCCAAGTTGAGATTATTTTTCCTAGATTATTTCTGCTGTACATTGAAAAAGTTAACATTTAGCAATTCTGGCATCCCATGTCAGCAAACCCTTGCTTTGGCCAGTCTTGTGCTAAGCGCAAAGGCAGCACTGAGGAATAAAACAAGGACTTTTTTAGTCTCTTAGCAATAGGCTCATTAGAGGGGAAGGTACTGGTAGCACTGGTAACCTCACACTCATGTTTATGTCACGTTATCATGTTGACTTAATGAGCCAAGTGACTCATAGATGACGCTAGCAAAAACCTGGACAGGGGCCACCTTCTCACTCCCAGCCCACTTTGAGGGAGCCAAAGCCCCATCCCCCACCCCAAGCCCCAGCCCAGAGGAAACAGTAGCACTGCTCTGGCATGCTGAGCCTGTGCTATGGTGCAGCTTAACTCCAGTTTCAAATGGCTATTTATTGTTACTAATAGTTTTACAGGAAAGCACTGTGTTGTACTAGTTACTGTGCTATATCTTCAGATTTAAGAAGATAAATCTGAAATATTAGATTCCCCTGGGAATGCTAGAAAATATAACATCAATTCCTGCTATGGAACCTTTTACGAATGTGCTATGCACATTAATGCATTCTTGCAACACCGCAAGAAACAAACATTCTCTCTCCCAGCTTAGAAACGACAGAACTGAGTCACCGGGACTTGATGGGAGTGTCTCACCATCACGCAGGGAGTCATTAAGAGAGTTGGTCTGGGGCAGGATTCACTGGCAATCATGCCTCAGTTGTCTATAGCCGCACTGGAGAGAGCAAGTTAGTTCTCTTTAAGTTCATTCATAAAATAATATTCCTGTGGTTATTTTCTGGTTTAACAACTAGAACATCCTAAAACTCAGGCTCCTATCTCATGGATTTCATGTGCCAAAGTGTCTCTGACAATCAAATATTGTCCAGACTTCTCGGATGTCTCTGCAGGCTCACAAAAAAAGAACTTAACCACCATAGATCCATTTTGCAACATTGAACTTACTGAAAGGTTGGCTTCTGCAGTATCTCACTGTCCGGGCAGTATTTGCAATCATGCGCTAAAAAGAAACAAAGAAAAAAGACTGAAATGCAAGTAAGCTTAGTGTCTAATCCAGAAAGGAAAACAAGCCATTATTTATTTCAGCAATACCTGGGCCCCCGAGAAACAGCCTGTTCTGAGATGCTGACCATCTGGAGGCAACTGGCTGATGTAGAGCCTGCTTACTTACTTGAAAGAGCACCCACACTCATGCACACAAGGCATTTTTCAAGTGAGGAACACCAACAGAGTAATCCCCCTCGATCGCTTGCCTGCTCCTCAGGACACAAAAAGCAATCTGTGGTTCCCGAGACTCTTACTCCTGAGGACTCGCTCTCACCTTCTGGAGGTCACTCTGAATTTGTAGGAGAATTTGTAACCATCCCAGATTTGGAGACGGTGTAGCTTGTCAAGTTCCTCAAAGTAAAGAGGACTCAGTAATGAGGTATCAGATCATACTGACTGAACAGTCATAGTCAAAATGTTCTACCTGTACAGTTTTCTATATCCTATATAGTACTGACCTTCCTAATTTCCAGCAGAAGTGTGTGTTTTAACGTTTATCTCCCTCCCTCCCTCCCTTCTTTCTGACTATAACACTAACATATGCACATTTAAAAAAATAAAAAAATACAGAAAATGTTAAAAGCAAAGTAAAAACCACTCATAATATCACATAACAGAGGAACTTCATTAATATTTTGGTCTGTTTGTTTCTAATACTTTAAAACTACTTATATAACAGCATATTTTTTTAAAAAATTGAAGTCATATCTATTTTTAATTTGAATTTTTCACATGGCACAGTGACTATTTTCGTTACTGATTGCATTTTAAAACATTTTTAAAATAAGTAGGTATTCAATCATATGGATGGATCATGATTTATTTACTTAACCTTTGTTAATTTTGTCAGTAAGTAACCTTAATTTCTTTGTAAAATTTTGTTGCCCTAAAGACTTATTAGGGCCCAGCCGGCATGGCTCAGTGGTTGAGCACCGACCGATGAACTAGGAGTTCGTGGTTCGATTCCTGATTGGGCATATGCCCCAGCTGCAGGTTCTATCCCCAGTGTGCGGTGTGCAGGAGGCAGCCCATCGTTGATTCTCTCTCATCATTGATATTTCTATTTCTCTCTCCCTCCCCTTTGCTCTCTGAAATGAATAAAAATATATTAAAAAAAGACTTATTAGGAAATCTTTTGTACTTTACTAAACTTAGTTAAAAACAAGAGAAGAAAGGAGTGGGGGGGGTTGTATTGACAGCAAGCTTCAAATGTCAAATTTGCTGAAGGTGTTAATATCATAGATATTTTTATACTTAAAAATGTCGAATTTCGTGCCAAGAAAAGAGAGCATTTGTGGGAAGTTTTAATTCATTACTTTATTTTCAAGAAAAAGTTATCGTATACTTTGGGAAGCTTATGGTGAATGTGCTTCATCTCAAGATACTTGTGAACACTGGTTTAAACGCTTTAAAAGTGATGATTTCGATGTGAAAGACAAAGAACATCCAGGTCAACCGAAAAAGTTTGAAGACCAACAATTACAAGCATTATTGGATGAAGATGCGTGTCAAACTCAAAAACAACTTGCAGAAAGATTAACCGTTGCTCAGCAAACAATTTCCGATCATTTACAAGCAAGGAGAAAGATTTTAAAGGAAGGAAAATGGGTGCCACATCAACTGAACGAAAGACAAATGGAAAACCAAAAAAGTCATCAGTAAAATGTTGCTTCAACTGCACGAAAGAAAGTCTTTTTTGCATCGAATTGTGACTGGTGATGAAAAGTGTATTTTGAGAATCCCAAATGCACAAAATCATGGGTTGATCCAGGTCAACCATCAACATCGAATGCAAGGCCAAATCGCTTTGGAAAGAAGACAATGCTCTGCATTTGGTGTATGATGAGCTTCTAAAACCAGGTGAAACAGTTACTACTGATCGGTACCAAAAACAAATAATCAATTTGAACCATGCTTTGATCATGAAACGACCAGAATGTGCCAGAAGACACAGCAAAGTAATTTTGCTTCATGATGATGCACCATCACGCACTTCAAAACCAGTTAAAGACAAGTTAAAAGATCTTGCCTGGGAAGTATTAACCCACCCGCTGTATTCACCAGAACTTGCTCCTTCAGATTACCACTTGTTCCGATCGATGGTACTTTCTGAGCAGCACTTCAAAACGTACGAAGAAGTGGAAAATTGGGTATCTGAATGGTTTGCCTCAAAACAAGAAAAGTTCTATTGGGATGGTATCCACAAATTACCTGAAAGATGGGGGAAATGTGTAGCTAGCGATGGACATTACTTTGAATAAAGCACTTTTGATGTTTCTCTTGAAATTATTGTGTTTTCTTTGATTACAAAATCCACATTAGTAACTTTGCTGCTCAGACTCCAAAAGGAGTCCTGAGAGATGGCGGATGTATTCTAACACAAGCAGAAAATGGATGAGGCTCCAGCCCAGATATGAGACTTTCTAATCTCTGAGTGGCTGTATAATGAATACCATTCCTTGCTGTCTTCTCTCATGTACCCTTGGCGCCAAAGTATAGAAAGTGACTTTGAGGAAGCTTATGTAGTGTTTAAAAAAAAAAAAAAAGCGCAACTTACTTGGCAGAACAAAAACTCCTGGAAGAGTCAAAGCTTTATTTTATTTTTGTTAATCCTCACCTGAGGATATTTTTTTTTTCATTGATTTTTAGAGAGAGTGGAAGGGAGAGGGAGAGACAGAAAAACATCTATATGAGAGAGACACATTGATTGGCTGCCTCTTGCATGCACCCCAACCAGGGCTGGGGAACCTGCAACCAAGGTACATGCCCTTGACTGGACTCGAACCCAGGACCACGGGCTGATGTTCGACCCACTGAGCAGAACTGGCTAGGGCAGAGTCAAAGCTTTAGAAATACATATGTGAACATTCATTGTACTTCACTGAACACTCCAGCTTCAAGGACTGGCAAGCATCAGTGACATGTATCTGCGCTGAATAAAGAGGCAATTGGGGAAGTTCAGACATCACTTTTCTAAAGGATCCTAAAAACCAGCACGTCTGTTGATCGGCATGAGAAATACATGACAGATACCTGCAAGAAACTGTAGCATACAATGTATAATTAGACTCTGATATATGGAGCCATGAAATAAACAGTAACTAGGATAATTTTCCTGCTAATTTACTTTAAGTTGCTTTTTTCGCTTCTCTAAAGACTTTGCATCTGAAGGGCACCAGTATATCCCATGTAGAATTATTGTAATTCCTCAGATATTGAATGGAGTGTAATTACCGAAAACGTCGGGTGATGCTGCCAGTGGGCCCCTCTGAAGAAAAATAAAACCATTAGCTGGGGTCAGAAACCTCTTCCTATGCCATTCTGTAGGGAGTAATTGTTCTGCTTTTTCGTTTTGAAAGCTAAAACATTTCATTCTGACTTTAGTTTGAGATGATTCTTTATAGCTATACTCCGAAGCTTCATAATTTTTAGCTCATTATGTAGTTTAAAATGTGAGAACAATTGTTTAAATCAGTAATTTCCAGCTCTGGAGTTCATTCTACCTTCCTAAATCTTTGATTAATTTTAACAATGGTTTTAATTTTGACATATCCTTTATAATTGCACTCAAAGGTAACTTCAGTTTAATTGGGAAATCTAAACCTGGTTTTGCAATGAGGTTTGTAACTTGCCCACAACCAGGGGCTTCCCACTGTTTAAATGCAACCAGCAACGGGGAACTCATTACCCTCTGAGGAAAGTCCCTTTCACGTTTTACACTTTTCTATTAGAAATTTCTTTTTTGAGTCAAAATTTTTCTCCCTCTGCTTTTCACCCATTTATCCTAGTTCTGAGCTCCGAAGCCACAACAAACAACAGGTTTAGCTCCTTTTCAACAGGATACTTGTTCAAATACTTGAAGGCAGCTATCATGGCCCTCTCTCCACCCCCACATCTTTTCTGGTCAGACTAAGGATGCTCAGTTTCTTCACAACTTTTCATAGGGAAGTTTCCGGCCTCTCCTGGACCGTGTCAGCGTGGCTCCTCAGACTAAGCAAATCACAGAGTGCAGAAGAATTATTTCCTTCCTTGATCTAGACCAGGGGTGGGGATATCCGGACCACGGGCCATGGAAGGCCCTTGAAATCATTTGGTCTGGCTCTGCCAAGGCATTAGGGGTGAGTTAATTAAATGTCTGACCAAACATAGCGGGCTGATTTTTAAGTTGATAATTTCTGTATGACCCTCACATGACATTATAAATACCCAAATGCCCCTTGCCAGATCAAAGGTTCCCCACCCCCGCTCTAGACGAAGCTACACAGCGAAGTCCACAATTTTTAAGAAGTCTCATTGCTGACACCTGTTGAACTAACAGTGACTCAAATCTCTCCTCCTAGCGCAGTGGTCGGCAAACTTGTTAGTCAACAGAGCCAAATATCAACAGTACAACAATTGAAATTTCTTTTGAGAGCCGAATTTTTTAAACTTAAACTTCTTCTAACGCCACTTCTTCAAAATATACTCGCCCAGGCCGTGGTATTTTGTGGAAGAGCCACACTCAAGGGGCCAAAGAGCCACATGTGGCTCGCGAGCGGCAGTTGGCCCACCACGGTCCTAGCGCATTGAGCTGTTTGGACTCAGCTTCCTTCTCTGGAGATGTGCAGTTTATGTCCTGGGCCAAAGTAAAGGATCTTGCATTTATCTCCACTAAAAGCCATCTCGTTAGTCTTTCTATCCTGCAGACTGAAGCCTCCGAGCAATTCACTGGCGCTCTCAGTTCAGTTTGGCAGAAACTGAGGTTGAGGAGACTGAGACTTCATTATCCAACTGACACAGCAGGGATGGAGCCAAAAAATAGACCCTGGCTTACCGGTCCTGCCGGAACAGGCTGGCAACTTTCCTGTAGGGCCAGTGGGAAAGTATCTGACTACTCTAAGGCAGGCCTTCTCTCCTGGCTTTCCTATCTAAGCAAACCCGAGGTTTATGACACACTCCCATTAGCGCCTGGCTTATTAGAACAGTGATTTGTAATTCAGGGCTAAATGCGAGAACAGGCAGGCTCCGTAGGAAGCTGCTCTGAGTCAATGCAGGTGGACCCCGTGAACCGCCTCTCCACACCTGAACCAATTCTGATATACCTCCTCCCGGTTAGAATCACCACCTTAGGGTCTGCTCATCACACTGCCCTGAGAATTCTCCCCAAGAAAACAGTCCACAGTCTTTTCAAGTTCAGACTGGCAGGCCCTCCAGGCAATGGCACCTGCACTGTGACTCTCCCCACCTCCCACTCACAGACGGCCACCAGCACAGCCTCCCTCAGCTGCCCAGTCCCTCAGGGAGCTGCCCCAGACTTCAGACCTCTCTCAATGCCTGCTCTCCACAGTTTGTCTTTCCTTCTGCCCCTTGAGTTCTTCGCCATCCTTGTTCTTAATGCCTGCCAGATCCCCTCTTTTCTTATTTCTGCCCCTACTGATTTGCCCCTGTCAATATGCCTATCAAAAATAGAATCTCAGTCAATGATTCTACACTTACACTATATGATTATTTTACTTGGACCCTCATATATTGGGGACAACAATTTTTCCCCCCAACAAGATCTAGAAATATATAGTCTCTCAGCTACAAAGATTGTGTCCATGATAGCTACTCAATAGAATTAAGTGCACTATAAGGACCAGACATAAAAGATAATAAGGCCCGGTGCTGAGCCAACCTTCAATACATGCATCATTGAGGAAGAGCCCTGCGCCCTGTCCCCTAGCTATGGGTCTTTAATGTCCAGAGGTGTGTGACATACAGATACACATGTATACAGATGGTATATTGTACATATGATGGCCATGGATCATGGCCGTGCAGGCACATGCAGAGGGCTGTGCATGTCTGCACTCAGGGAAGGACACTGAAGGACAGACGTCCTAGCACCACAGGTAAGAGGGCAGACAGAATAATGTCTAGTTAGGAACAGATGGCTAAGGGGATCCTCTTGCCTAAAGTATCAGTAATGCAAAAATGCTTGGTGCATTCTGCTCAAATTTCCTAATAAAATAAAAAAGACTTTAGGATTAAATCTTTGTTACATAAATCCTTTAAAAATGTTTTAGTGTACTGTCTGAAGTCCAACATTGGAATATGATTAGGTTATTCTTTTACTCAACAAATACTTTTTGCATACTTATGACGTGAAAACACCTTTTTGGGTGCTGAGAAATATTAGTGAACAAAGAAGATAAGATATCCGGTCTAGGACATTCACATTCTAGTGGGGAGACAAATAATGAAGAGGTAAGTAAAGATAATCTCAGATTGTGAAACCAGCTATGAAGACAAGGTCATCGTCTGAAAGTGCAGGGTGTGGAGGGTAGAATACCTGAAGGGTGGTCAGGGAAGACCCCTCAGAGGAGGGGACACATGAGCTGAGACCTGAATGATGAGAAGGAGCCAGACAGGTGAAGGCCAAGGGAAGGCAATTTCAGACAAAGGTAACAGAAGGCAAAGGCCTGAGGTGGGAAAGAAAAGGAAGAAGGCTGGTTGTGCCACCTTGGACTGAGACGGTGAAGAGGAAGTGTGAGATGAGGCTGGATGGGTGCTCAGAGGAACAATCTGGATTTGATTATATTACGTTGTTGTATTTAACATGGTTTTATTGTCTTCTGATATGGCTGCATGAAGTTACGTTTCTTTGCACTTTGCTTTTTGACATCTTTCATTATTATTTTGAACTGGTTCTCATATTTTTTGTTGATTTTTAACATTTCATGTCTTTATGTTTTATCATTTCAACTGCATATAATCTCCTAGAGATTGAGGACTACTTTTGGGATTTCTTATGCTTCCTAATAAAATTCTTTGCCTGGACACTGTGCACATATTGATTGCTTTGAAATGTGCCCCTTGGAAAATCTGCACTTAGCTGTCTGCAAATTTATAGGAAGAAATAAACTTTCAAAGTCCTCGTATAGATTTCTAGTGTGTTGGGAAGGTCTTGGGATTAGGTGTGTTTGAATATCCACATTTTCACTTGGAGATTCTTTTTGAAATTAGCCCAGTGCTCTCTCCGTGAACTTGTAATAGCATTATTGGTGGCAGAAAACATATTGTTGCTAATTACATAATGGCATGAAGGAGAACAGAGTTTGCCACCCCAAAATATGATTCTTTAGGATATTAATTATTTTAAGCTGGTTATTTTTAAAAAATGTTTTCATTGATCTTTAGAGAGAGAGGAAGTAAGAGGGTAAAAGAGAGAGAAACATCAATGATGAGAGAATCATCAATAGGCTGCCTCCTGCACACACACCCCCCCAAAAAAAACTGGGGATAAAGCCAAAACCCAGGCATGTGCCCTGACTGGGAATCAAACCAGTGACCTCATGGTTCATGGGTCAATGCTCAACCACTGAGCCACACCAGCCAGGTTTATGCTGGTTGTTTTTAAGGCCCAGAAGGCTCGGGAAGAACCTCGGACTTTCCCTCTAACTGCTTAAAAGATTTAAGATGGAAAGCCTGCTCCAGGAAGAAGCTATCACCAGAGTTAACAATAGTTGACCCTTGAACACGTGGGGGTTAGCAATGCTGACCCCTGTGCAGTTGAAAATCTGGGTATAACTTTTGACTCCCCTAAAACTAAACTATAGTCATCTGGCAGTATCCACACGGGTTTGGTTCCAGGACCCCACTGATACCAAAATCCGAGGATGCTCAAACCCCTTCCATAAAATGATGTAGGACAATGCATACAGTTGGCCCTCTACATCCAGATTCCCAACTGTGGATCAGAAACACTTTTTTAACCCATGGTTTGTTGAACCCGTTGATGGAAACCTGGGGATATGAAGAGCAAACGGTATGTTTATTGACAAAACATTCACATGTAAGTGATCAGCGCAGGCAAACCCATGTTGTTCAAGCATCACCTGCACAGCTGAATGTGAACGAGGTGTGATATACAGGGAGCAACCTCACGAGGTCTGTTTGATCAAAGTCCTCTCTGTCCCACTGTCTCTACATGTCCCAGCAAACAGGTGTTCACTAGACATGAACTCTTCTCACCTCCCTGTGAATTGCTTCTTTCCCTTTGAAATCCCAGATCCTTACCACCCTCTCCTTAGTCTAGGATGATATATGCCTCATTTTGCTTTACTGTCTTTGGAATTCTTCATGCTTATATGCATCCCCCATATGTATATGTATATTAAATTTGATTTTCTCTTGTTAATATGCCTTATGTCATTTTAATTATTCCACCGGCCATAAGCATCAAGACGGGAAGGGGTAATTTTCCCTTCTCACAATACAAAAATAAAAGGATTCAAAACATTTCTCTTCCTTCATGAATTAGCTTCTGTTAATGTTTCCAGAAGTACCGAAGTTTACCCCAGGCCTCTCATTCCAAATAAAATGGCTACCTTAAAATAACATTCACAAATAAATACACCTAAATATGGGTCCATCTGAAATAGAACCAACCTCCTAATACAGTAGCAACTGTGGCTATCAGCATGCTTTATGCAGCCTGGGAGAGTGGCAACCAGCCAGCATATTACCCTCTAATCCATTGCTAGTCTACCTCCTAAATGCTATAAATATTCATGTATGCCACAGAAAGCTACAAAGGGCTTTATTCAAACATTTTTTTGAATACTCCTTTATGTTCCCCCCAAATGAAAGAATGTCTGCCTTTTTTTATTTTTATTTTTGCATAAGGATCAGAGTGTGAATTCTCTTTTGTTCCTACTCACAAATCCTGAAAACCAATATGCAACAAATTCTCTAATCCTCACTTCATACCTCACGGGTGAAGAGGTTGAAAATAAAAATACTTAGGGTTGGCACGGTAGTTTGCTGTGACTGCCATGCTGCCGCCACGGGAAGGCATCTGTGTCCCTGGCTCCCCTGGTGACTTCGGCCCCTGGCAGGGGCTCCTTCTGGGGACTTAGCCGACCAGCCCCACAAAGGCTGCCAGCTCTGCACAGCACCTTGGCCTTGCTGGTGGTTGACTGGGAAGCAGCATGCACACCACCCTGAAAAGGGAGCTGCATCCTTCCCTAAGACACACAGGAATAACAGCGCCACTAGTGGGAGTTGTATGTGGCAGTGGCTGTGGCACGGAGGCTGGGGGTAGGGGTATGGAGAGAAGGAGTTGGACAGTTGACAACAAGTGCCAGGCTGGTCAAAGCCAGGTTTAAAAACCATAATCAAACCTTTTCAAATTATATTTCATTTTCCAGTAATATCTAACTCATGGAAGGGCAACTATAAAATTAAACAGTCATGATTTATCAAATGAAATAAACATTATCATTGCAGGAGAACCAACAGTACTCTTTCTGTATGCTTCCTCCCCATCTCTCTCATAGTAATAAAACCCCCTAATTTTTAGTGGGGCACATGGACACCCCAAATAAGGGCTACATATCCTACCTTCCCTTGCATGGGACTAAATTTCTGACCAGTAAAATGTGAGCCAGGCGGTGAGTACAACTCCAGGTCTTAGCCTTGCGGGGAAGAAGCACGTATCTGCCATTTCCCTTTCCCCTCCCCTCCACTAGAATGGGGTCCTGGCGGTCGCCCCCTTGGACCATGTGGAAGGTGAAATGAAGAGAATTCTGGAACTGTGGCTGCCTCCTGGCGTAGAGCGACCATACTGGCGTGGACTTTAATGTGAGATAGAAATACACATATCTGGCTTAAGCCATTGTTAATTTGGGTTTCTGTTATTACAGCTGAACTGTTATTTTAGCCATTCAGTAGCTTTTAAGCAAAAGTGGACTCTTCCTGCATGACCGGCATGGCTCAGTGGTTGAGCATCAATTCCCGGTCAGGGCACATGCCCAGGCTGTGGGCTCGATCCCCAGTGGGGGGCGTGCAGGAGGCAGCCAATCAGTGATTCTCTCTCACCATTGATGTTTCTCTCTTTTCCTTTCCCTTCCTCTTTGAAATTAATAATCCTATATAATAAAAGACTAATATGCAAATAGACCGAACGTTGGAACAACCAAACAACTGTTTGCTATGACGTGTGCTGACCACCAGGGGGCACACATGGAAGATGGCAGGCATCAGCTGTGGCAGGATGGTGGAGCAGGTAAGCAGGGATACCAGACCAAGGTGGGGTGCTGGTCGCTAGTCATTCGGGGAGGGCTCTGGTAGCTACTGAAAATTATTTGCTCCCGCCTGGCGCTTGCACCTGCTGCCGTCGTGGGCCCCACTCGCACCTGCTGGCCCTGATTGCCCCTCAGGGCTTCTCCATCTCCCCCTGCTCCTGAAGGTCAATTGGAGCTGGCAGCCACCTCTCGCACCCGCTGCTGGCGATGGCCCCACTCGCACCCACTGCCGGTGCCAGAGCCACTGCTTGCACCATACTGCTGGTGCTCAGCGCCAGTCCCGATCACTCAGCACCATCAGAGGGTGCGAGTGGCAGCTGCCAGCCCCGATCGCCCCTGAAGGCTTCTCTACCTCCCCCTGCTCCTGAGGGGCGACTGGGGCAGCAGCCACCATTTGCACCTGCTGATGGCTCTGGCCCGGCTTGCACCAAGGCTGGCGCCAGCTCCAATCGCTCCATGCAGTCAGTGTGTGTGTGCGGGGCCTGTGCCTTCAGTGCGTGGGAGCAGTGGTGGCAGGAGCAGGGCTGCTGGCAGACAGGGGACCAGGGGCGTGGTGGGAGGGGCCAAGCGGGGGCATGGAGGATGGGCTGAGACTCGCCCCTGTGCCCACCGCAGCCTCGTGGCCCACAGTTCCTTTCAAGGTGCACGAATTTGTGTGTGTGTGTGTGTGTGTGTATGTGTGTGTGTGTGTGTGTGTGTGTGTGTGTGTATTTTAAATGGACTCCTCCTAGAGCAGGGGGTAAAGGACCTCTCTCCTCACTGCTAGGCATCTAAGAATCCACTGCTATGAGCACAAAGTGCAGAAATGGGGAAAGGGAACTCCCTTAATGTCCACTGAATGCAATCTTGACCTTGCCTTTGTGGGTTATGGGTGTATCTAAAAACCCAGATGAAACAACTTTCATCCTCCTTACGGATATTTTTGCTGTTCATGCTAGTTCTGTTTAGTTAACTTTAATGATCAAAAGTTCTAAAAAGTTCAATCATCTCTTTTAGGAAACCCCGACTTCTTTGCCTCTTTGTACATGTATATTTTATAGTCAAATGGTTGGCTTAGCCACTGCTCCGTCTGCATTTCTGCATAAGTCACCCAGAAGGTTCTTTAACTATTTGCTAAATCTCTCATTGCTGGAAAACAGGTTTTCTTTGGGGAAATATGTTTAATTCTCCATACTAATAAGTAAGCAAAGAATGTTTTCTTTTTAACTTTGATCAAAGATCAAACTGACACAGTAATAGAGGTGTCCACACCCTGCCCTTGGAGAGAGGGGTAAGGGGATGGCTGCTGAGAAAATATTTGCCCTCTGGGATAGAGTATCTTTGAAGAGTGTGAACTCATGTGCTATTTTTTAAGAAGCTTAAGACATGGGAACCTAGTGCCCAGCAATTGCTGCACTTCTTTTTCAGACTGGGCATTGCAATAAGCTCATTTCCAAAGTCAAATGGTGTGAGCCTTATAGGATTACTGCAGGGTGTTTCCAATTCTCCTGGGACCTTCAGGCCAGCTGGGTTTCAAGAAGCAAATAGAACAGTTTTCTGGTAAGATCTCTATCGCACCGTATTGCTTGCAGGAATACTTGTAGACTCTGGACCCACCCACTCTCTCCAGGGATAGATGGAGGAGGCACGATCTCCATTTTCTATTGGGGAAACTGACCGGCAGAGAAGGGGGTACCTGCAAAGTGATGAGGCTGAGAATTGAACCTCATGTGTCCCAAACTCCAAGCCCTTAGCTTCTCCTGCAAGAACCACATTCCTCACTGCAAACCATGGCCCCGGGCAGATGCTCACCCACAGATGCAACACTGATACCTCATCTATCCAGGCTGCAGCCAAAGGATTCAGAAGACAATGGAGCATTCCATTAATACTCACTATGCAGCTAAATAAGAGTTTTGGCATGACCTGCTTTATGATAAGAAAATAAACTGCAGAGTAACTAATGCCAGAAAACACAGCCTATTTGGGGGGAGTAAGATTGAAAAATACTGAATATGTGCCAGTTCCACATGTGTTCTTTATAAAAATCTTGGGTTTGGATATGAAGATTTTCAAGTTCCCTCTCTGAACTTCAGTGAACTTTATTGGAACAAACAATACACATTCAGATGAATAGTCCCTAATAAAGATCAGCTATAGAGTTGCCTTTTACCTACATGCACTAAAGTCAGGTTCGGCAGGTAAACATTTCAAAGGCATCCTGGGGCAGGCAAGTGCTACAAACCTTACAGCAAAACAACACGGCGGGAGTCACTCTGGAGCGTTCTCCATTTTAGCAGCAGGCAGCCCAGGACCAAGCACAGGCGTAAAAGCTGCCGCTGCTGTGAGCCGTGGCACAAATACTATTCAACCTCACAAAAGAGACTGACAGAGTAAACTAGCAGCCAATTTGAACCAAGGATTTTGAAACTCCTTTATGTGTAACTCGCCTTTTAACATGGCAGCATATAGGAAAATTATTTCCTTTATTAGTATAGATGCAAATTTCATTTGAAAAAAAACACCACCACCACCACCATGGTTAAGGTTATAATACTGCACGTACCATTTTTTCAAAGTTGACTAGATTGTCAATGAACGTCTTGTTCCCCTCATGAGTAAATGTCATATCTGCGAAGAAATAAGTCACATTCTGATCACTAACAGAAATATGTCACATGGAGAAACCACAATAGCACCATTAGATTATGCTGGAGGATTTGCATAACACTGCCGTTGAAAAAAGCTGACAATAGTACCTTTTATGTTAGGTGGTTAACTTTCTAAAGCACTTTACCTGAGGTTAGTAAAATTTCCCCACTAACCCTCTGTTTTACTATCAAGGCTTCCAAATTGTGGATTCCTGCTCCTCCAATCATCTTCCCAACCCTTTCAGAAAAATCAAGACTAAGAGGAGATGCAGAAGGTGGAAGGATGTGATCATTCTTCCCCAAAGATCCATCTGATGAGGCTCTTGTTCATTCCCTTTCCCATCTACTCATCGCTGGCATGGCCTGTGCATTCTCTCAGAATTACCTTTGATGAGCAAAGGCATGAAGGGGATAAGAGGAGGCTCCAGCTTAGCTACTGTCAGCCGGTAGGCCCTGTGGTTTCTTGAAGGATCCTTCAGGGAAACAGAGAGGCTGATGAGCAATTAATGACACATGCACCACTCCCTCTACCTCCCAACACACCCTGCCTTGTCATCCCACAATCAGGGAGTTTGGGATCAAGTGAAGCTACAGAAGAAAGGTAAGACTTAGCTAAGCAAACTGATTTGTGTTTTAAAACAACTTTATGTGACATGAGAGTAAATTTGCTTTTTATTTCCTTTCATGTTTGAAGGGAGATTTGCCCGCAGGGAACAAGGGGAGAGATTCCTTTGATTGCAAATATGAACCCTGTAAAACAAACCCCAACCAGGAGCGTCCTTTCTCCCCAAGCGCTGCTCCTTCCCTGAGTTCGGATCGCCCTCCTCTCTGCCTTGCACAGCCAGTCCCGACTTGCCCTTTCTGAAACCACCCCATCACTCCTGCCAAGTCCCACCCGCTCCTTTTCCGTTTGTTAACACCTCCCAGCCAGTGAGGAAAAATAATTTTGGCAAGCCAAGAAAAATGCAACTTCCAACCCATAGCCAACCTGTGCTCGATGGAGAGGATCCCATTATACTGCTTTTCTTAGTTACACAAATTGACCTTATGTGGGACATAAGTCCTCTTTAAGTTAGTTCCCAAGGGTGCAATTCATTAGTCAGACATGCTTGTTTTAGCAGCACTAAAACGGGATCATAAACTTCTTAAAGTCATACAAGGACAGATAAAATTTCTGAAATGAGAACTTCAATTCAGCTAATCAGACATTGGATTAATGCAGACAGGGAACAGAATAAAGGAGCCACTGTCACTTACCATTAAACTTTCAAACTCCGCATAGAACTTCTTGAACTTGCTTGGCAGTTTCTGTTAATGAAATGAAAATGCCACACTCGCATGTCAGGTTCAATATCTAGATGTGCATCACGTGCTACCATTTCTGGGGGAAATGTATTTCTTTTGGCTCTTAATCCAACAGCTCTAGGACAGGCCAGACCATAATCTGTCTCGTCACTTGAGGATAATCTTCTGGAATACAAAGAACTCCTCTTTTAAAAGTCTTAACCTAGTTGAACCCAAAGTAACTATGGATGCTTTGGTCTCCATGCTTTTATAATGTTTTCTGAAATGCATTCTTTATAAAGAAAACTGCATTCCCAGATTACAGATGTTTTGGAATCAAACTCTCTGATTCCCACAATTAGGAATTCATACCAGAGAATATTAGGATTAAAAGTTTTAGAAACATCTCTTTTTAAGCCTTCTCCCTTATGATGTGAGCTATATGAGAACAGGGATTTTCACCAGTTTTGTTTACTGCTGTATCCTTAGTACCAACAAGTGTCAGGAACACACTGGGTGCTCAATAAATATTTATTTGGCTAGATTAAACCTGTGTTTTATAGACATTAAGTCCCACAGTTTAAATGAAATGCCCAACGTCACACAGCTGGCTATGGTCACAGCCTCTGGAATGCACACCACCTGCTTCCTTTCCTGTTGCCTCTCGCGTATGCGCCACGCTCCCCTACCCAGGCATTTCCCCCACAGGATTTCCCAGCCCTGCTGTCATACAAACATGGACAGCTCCACCAACTTAGTAATTTCTTATGTTTATACTCTGGCACATGATTCAACACCACTGTCTGTCCCCGTGTAGCTACCGCAGTAGGTCGACACAGAAACGTCTTTCATCTACGGGTCTGGCTCTGCTTAGGTTCCAGGCTTTTAGTAAAGCTGAGCTTTTCCCTTCTGACTGAGCCACCCCAAGAGAGACCAGCGTGACCTGCCTGCCATCCTGCGGCTCTGGGAGCACTGACCGTCCTGGGCCTCAGAGATTCCCAGCTCATCTCTGCTCTGCACAGTGACATCAACAACCAATCCACAGGAAAACTTTCTTCTTCCCCCTTCATATCTGAGTCAGTTTAAAAGAGTCCCACTTAGTCATTGTAAAATATATTACTTTGTTTTTAGGAAGCCAAATTCATTTTCCTGGCACCTATTTTCAATTTAGGCTTCGGGGAAACTTGATACCCTCGCCTAGAGGGGATGTTCAAAGGGATGAAAGCGGGGTGGGCATCAAGAGGCACAGGGACCTCATCCCACAGGAAGTATCCAGACCCTCATTCCAGGAGATGACATTGCATGAACACAGGGCATTTTAAAGACGAGGAGTGAGTTCATTTTGGCTAGACCTCTCACACTAGTTCTCTTTCTCAACTTAGCTGGCTTTTGTCTCAAAGGCAGGAAGGCCTATGGTAATAAAACAATGTTGTGGGTCTTAATACTATTATCTACCTACACCCCAGAGCAGGGGTCCTCAACGGGGGAGGGGGGGCAATTTTGCACATCCCAGGGAATATTGGATAACGTCTGCAGACATTTTTTGTTGTCATTGGGGCGGGGGGCGGTGGCAGGTGCTGTTGGTATTCAGTAGGCAGAGGCCGGGGATGCTGCTAAGTGTCCTACGATGCACAGGACAGCCCACACAGAGAATGATCCTGCCCCAAATGTCAATACTGCTGGGGCCAAGGACTTGTTCCAGGTTGTCATTGCCATGTGCTTTATCTCAGATTGGCCTTTCCCTTCTCTTCTGACCCACTGCCTTTGCCATGTGGTTTAACTTGATTTTCTGTTCTGCTCATGGACAGTTTCATGAGGTTGGGGGTCAGGCGCTGGTGCCCACACTGCTCATGCACCATCCGGTTCTCACTGCAGTTGTAGGGAAGCCCTTGGGAGTGCTTGGCAAGTCCAGGTAGATAAATCCAAATCAAAGATCTTTCTGCTGAGTGATAGAATTATATTCATCTTAAAAAAAATAAAGGCTTATAAATGGTGAAAGGTTAATCTTCTCTTTTCAACAACGTGCAAGGATGAGAACAGAAGCTCACAGAATGAGGGATGCTTTCCTATTCCCCAGGAGACAGAAGGACTGACCAGATAGCTCTCTGCCTTTGCTGATTGCATCCCCTCCCAATGAGCCTCCATTTTCCTCTTTAGGAGGAAAGGGGACTCTGACAGAGTTTCCCACATGCTTCAGCCTTCGTGTTTGGCTGCTAGCGTGCAGTACCCACATGGGGCCTTCCAGACCCCTATGAGGTTTTATACTTCTTTGATCAGCCCAACCAGCTCATTTGGACTCTAGGGGCAGGGGTGATCAGACACTGGAAACAGGTTGGGGAAATCTGAAGGGGACCCCTAGGTCTCCAGAGAGTCCGAGAGCTGTGGGCTCAGCACAGGGGAGCCTGTGCAGTGGCTTCATTGCTCAGCTCCCCTGGCAGCACTAAGTCTGTCCTTCTGGGTGGAAGGTGACACAGCTGCATGGCACGTGGGCCTCGCCAATGCCCTCATTCCTATATTCAGGGGATGAGCTGCTGTGTGCTGCATCTGCCTGGAATTTTAAGAGAAAACCAAGACAGAAGGACGTGTGAGGACCTGCCCTCTAAACGTTTCCCTTGACAAAAACAGTGTCAAAAGGGATCTGGGGAAGGAAACCTTTCACGGAAACATTTAGTGATGCCATCAGCTTCCTGAAGCACCAATGCAAACCCAGTCTCTGTTATCTCCTCCTCACCCACTTTCTGTGTCCCAGTTGCAGAGACTTTTTATTTTTAGTAAGAGTCTATTTTTGTGTGCATGTTCTCTTAGAGCTTAGTATTTCTTTGACTATATACCTACTCCGTACACAATACCTTTTTCAATTCACACTCTGAGGCACATTTTGAGTACTTAGCTAATGAAAAAAATGAAGATGTCCTCTAGCATAAATGATCAACTATCAATAAACCTCTAATCATATTTGCTACAGAAGTTCATAATACACTTGCATAACTTTGCCCCAAACTGTCTACTAGCCAACTGCCGTTCCTCCATCCACAGAGAGCTCTGCCAGGCAGTTGGTACTCGGCTGGGCCAAACAGTTGGCCTTCTGGCTAATTCTCCAGAAGCAAAATGACTACTTGGAGGGGGAAAAAGGATCTCCTGTCTTCTCTTAATTATAAATAAGGTTTATTGCAAAAGTAATAAGCAGACATCCCAGAGAACAATGGAATCTATGAGCAAAATCTTTGCTGTTGATTCCCATTACACCTAGGAACTAGACTTAGTTATTTACATTATATAGACCGAGAAGTCGAGAACCCCCACCCCCACCCCCCGCACTCGAAAGGACAGTACCTCTTTCAGTTCACACTCTGCAGCAACTAGAAAAAGGAGACAGGTCACCTCCCTCCAAGTGTCCCACCTTTCCCATTGTTACACAAGTGTGAGTGATATTTCTATACATAAAGCTCACTGGTGAGCCTGTGTTTTTCTTCTTAAGGCAAAAGTCACAGCTGGATCTCAGCTGAAGCTTACCTCCCACGTTAGTGCCAAGCGGCTCACAGCAACATTACTTAGTCCCATGACGATGGCAAAAAAGGAATTCAGATTTTTGTACTCCTTACAGCTGAAACACAAGAGGCACATGCTTGAGTAAAAGGCCACTTCGGAGTGACATAACAACATTAGTGTTCTATTTGCTGATAGCCATTAATATTCGTCAAGACTCCTTTATAAGACCGGGCAATGACAGATTTAATGCACTGTGTAAGTTCCACATGGGTGACCATGCTCTGCTGTTTGGTTTCTCACTGTGACTTTAGAAAGGTGATGGTTTGGGCTAAGTCCAGGTTTTGTTTTTGTTTTTAATATACTTTTATTGATTTCAGAGAGAGAGAGAGAGAGAGAGAGAGAGAGAAACATCAATGACGAGAGAGGAGAGAATCATTCATTGGCTACTTCTGGCACGCCCCATACTGGGGATCGAGCACAACCTGGGCATGTGCCCTGACCAGGAATCCAACTGTGACCTCCTGGTTCATAGGTCGACGTTCAACCACGGAGCCATTCCGGCTGGCTAAGTCCAGGTGTTGAGAAGGAATTTAAAGAACATCTGCCCTAGAGATGGTTATTAGTACCCCAAAACTTGCTGAAAGCCTCGTGGGACCCGAGGGAAACATCTCATGAGACGGGAACAGAGAAAGCATATGTCCTTGATGAGGTCCGGACTTGTAGCCTGAAGCCGGGCACCTCCTCTGGAGAGAGAACAAGGAAATCACAGTGCTGCAGCCACCACGACTTCCAGCTGCCCTGCAAACGCTTCTATTCTATCCAAAAAGGTCAATGTACCTGCCATGATCCCTATCGACTCAAGGAGTTTTAAAGCTGAGAAAAAAACACCTAAGCAATTGACCAGAAAAGAAATAACCTATTTTCTCTGTGTTTTATTGATGTTAATGAAGCTGATCATTTTGAACCTATACTTATGCCATTGTTACCTTTTCTAAATATGTATTTGGGAATAAGAATATTGTGGGACAAGACCAAAGACACTTATTAGAATGGCAATATTTAGCCCAAGTACTTGGATTAATAGCCCAACTTCATACCAGCTCCTTGAAAAGGGAAAGAAGAACTCATTTTGCAGTAAGTGCAAACCCTTCCCCCAAATCGACATGGCTATCTAAGTGGACTGTATTATAACTAATCCTGTTTGGGTAACATTTTTGTAGAAGACTAATTCACTTGTAGCATTTGCTGTCCCTGTTCTTGCAGAGATGGCACCGAGTGGTTCTTCAATGGTCTGTGTGGAAATGGGAAGACATTTCAGAGACACTCCAGTGTGTCTGATCCCATCAGTGAAAAAGCGAGCAGGCCAGGGCTGAAGGCAGTGAGCACGATCACATGTACACGCTTGCCTTTGTCCTGTCGATGTGGTCTTGAAAGAAAGTAGGCAGGACGCAGACTTGCCTTTCTGGTCACTGCTCTGGTCACTGTCGGCAAGTGGCGACCCCCCTAAGTAAGCCATGACATTTCTCTATGCCTCAGTCTCTTCACCTACAAAAGGGGATGATGACATTTGGACGCCCCAGTCCCCACAGTTCTGGGCAGGTCAAAGAGCTTCAACAGGATATGCTGAAGGTTCTCTAAAAATACCAGACAACATATCTATGCCCGGGGCTTAGACCTCAGCCTGTCGCTCTTGGTTTATGAACGTGTGCAATCTCCTCCTCAGGGCTGTGTGAGCAGTGACACTGTAGGACAGCACGGATTCAGAATGGTTAAATAAGATAAACCAATTAAAACCAAAGGTCAAATCCACTACTCATTTACATAATCAGAAAGAGGAGAGAAAAGAAAGGCAAAAATGTTTTTTAAGAAGTCCTGAGCTCTGAGAGGCTCTGCTGTGTCGCCCTGTAAAATCACAGGGCTGGGCCCACACGGTTTCCTGGTCTCCCGTGTTCGTGTGCACACTGCCTCTCTCGTCCCCTGGCCGCCCTTCGCGCTGCCAGGCTGAGGGAAGGAAGAATGTGCTCCTCGTACCGGGAAGGCATACATTGTCACAGTTTCCATAATCATCTCCTTCCAAACATGTGAAGGCATTTGTCCTTTGCGACAAGGCTATTCAGGCTCCGAGGGAAAGTGGCTACACTCTGAACCAGAAATTCATAAGCAACCTTTTACCAAATCTTTCTTCAAAAGGGAAGCTTTTCCAAATTAAGAGACACCAGCATTTGAATCCAGGGGATTTGGATATCCTGGGGAACCTTCAGATTTTTGGCAAAAAAAAAAATTGAAGCATTTGGCAAGCCGATACGTATATAACGTCAAGCAGCACTGACTTCTTTGTTTAGCCCCGGAAATCAGCCTCTGTATGGGATCTAAACTGTTTGGCTCAAGAAAATTGTCTGGCTGGGATCACTGTGCACCCCACCTTCCTGCGCCCCCAGCTCCCTGCATTCAGAAAGGAAAGACATCTCCCAGCCACAGGCCACATTTAGGATTTTATTTTTAGCATTGTGGTGATACCAAAAACAGGGACGTAAACAGGAGGTTGTCAGGCCTATCTAAATAGCAGAAGATTAAATTCAGGTCAGGGAGAAACCTAACTGGCCCCCGCAGTAAATAAATTGTTTCCCATGAAGTGCTCTTAAATAGAATATTTATAGGATGCTTGCTTTTTCTGATGTTTATGGAGATGATTTTCATGTACCAGGTTAGCTCGCCTTAGGCATTTTACCAATTTTATTCAGGCTGAGTTGGAAGTGCGTGTGCCTACTGCCCTCTACTGGTGAGAATGCAATCATGTTGGACACCGACTTCAAGGGCCTCCTGAAACAGAACTTTCCACAACAGAACTTTGCCGACACCGAAGGAGGCACAAAGTCTGAGTAGGTCAGAGCAAAAAGGGGTCACGATTTCGGCCCTGGCATCAGTGCTGTGAGATGTTAATTTATATAATGATGTCAAATATGACAAAAAGAGGATGAAATTCATCTTTTACAAGAGTGCGATTATTCTTAAGCCCCCATGGCTGGTCCTGGTGCACAAGGAGACCTTATATCTTGCTTTTTTTTTAAAGGTGTAGACCGAGAGAATAACATGAAGATGCAGCTCCAATACTTTTCTCTTCCCACGCTAATGATACTTACTGGGCTGCTATTTTAATAAATTTTTTTAAGAGCTGAACACGCTTGCTGGGCTGGGAACAAAGGCAAATCTCGGTGACAACCCAAAACTGAATTTCATTAAATCTCCTCAGAAACAAATCCAAGTTTGCTGTGGTCTTTTTAAAATTATGCCTTCCAAATGTGTGATAGATTAGCTCCAGCTAGAAGAGAAAGGAAAACAATGTCACTTCTTTGCTTTTCAATCAAAACACCAGCGAGGCTTCTCTCCTTGTCAAGACAAATCAACGCTGGTCAGCGAATGTGGACGTAATCAGTGGCCAGGATTCCTCCTGACCTCTGGGCCCGAAGGGCTTCAATGAGGCTTGTGAAATATATTAACGATCAACTAGGTGCTGTTGGCTCCATGCACGCAGGGACACAGAACTTACTGTAAATCATACAGATTTTTCTTTAACACTCAAAGACTTTATGACAGGCTTTCTTAATAAACTGAGTATTAAAACAATGATCATGTGGTTTCCACATTGCAGCCCGGATTAGCATTTGCAGCTGAGCGATGCCAGCAGCGTCCGCGGGAATGGCTGTGTACCTGCTAACGCTCTCAATCAAGCGGCTTACCTCATGCACGCAGTTGAAGAGTTCCCAATCATAAATTGTCATCTGGTATGCTAAATCTTTCGAGCTCATCAGTTCAAAAGTTCCCACTGTTCCGACAGTTGGGCCTTCCTGTTCTGGCAAGGGAGTCTATGAATAATCATACAAAAATATATCAGCATCTCAAAACAGCCGAGCACTTACTGCTGACTGCTTTAAGGAGGGGAGAGGATTCGGGTAAGGCTTTCGGAAACATCTTGTAACTCTGCTTTTACCCAGAGGGCAAGGATGCCTTCACTCCCAACGCTCACTCACCCCAGTGCCCTCTCTCTAGCCATCATCGACACACTGATCAGTTTCACTGGCTGGAACATGTGGACGTCACCAGTCAGATTCAGAGCAGCGTGACGGGGAGGCTCCTTCCTGCCTGGGCCTGGGAGCTCCCTGGAAACAATGCCTTTTCTCTGGTACAGATGTGAGAGGTTCCTGGAGGCTTTCCCCTCCTGTTTCCCAGTGAAGCTGTTCCACGCAGGCACAGCTATGTAGCCACAGGGCTGGGCCGGGGCTGGTGACTGTGGTTGAGTTGCCACAGCTCCATCTCTTACAGCACGTCGCCTGGGGCTATAGGTGATGGGCTCTGTGTGCTGCCATTCATCCCCTCTCCGGGAGATGATGTGCAAAGGACGATTCTCACATGGGCCTGGTGGTTTGGGCAAGGTATCAGCAAACCAAACTCCACTACTCTCTGGAAGTCCCTCAGTCAGAACTTTCCAACCAACTTACTTATGTCATTTTACTTTATGAGAAGTGATTTACAGTCCTTTCTTTAGTAAAACAAATGATTCATATACATTGGAAACATGTATAAAATATTAACACCTATCCCTCTATAATATATGTACAAAGTTCTATAATATATGTACAAAGTTATAAAAGTCATAGGAGGTGAACAAGCATTTCCTTCATATCATGTATGCCATATATGGATATTCAGTATTTAGACTGGAAGTACTAACACTGTACAAGTTGTACCATCATCATTATTATCATCGCCCCTAACCATTACACTCTATAAATGCCCACTGCATTCTGGGCACTAAAGAAGTGACATATTCAGGATGTGGGCGGTCCCTGCATTTGAAAGTTGGCATCTAAGAGAGGAGTGTGCCCTGACCAGCAAGTACCATCCTGCACATCAACGGTCAACTGCTGCCGTTCGTTGGCACGTATACGGGGCAGACAGACGCATCAACACACACCCGGCTCCCAGACACACAGATGACCAGGTGGGAGAACGTGAACGGGTGTTTGGAGAGTTTGTGGGCATTTGGAATGAAGTATGGACTGAAGAGGTTCTTGGAGAAAGAAGCCAGGCTTTGGAAGACGAAGCAGACAAACTTTGGGTGGGTTAGAACAGCGTGGATTTTCCTGAGCATCTGGATGGTCTGCTAGAGCTTAAAGATGGCCAGAGAGGCACCGAGGTGGGGAGGCTGCCATCAGTCTTGCTTGGCAGGAACACAGAGCTCAGGGCCAGCTTTTAGAAAGCCTTTGAGTACAGGATGAGGCGTTGGGGTTTGGGGATAGGCCAGGTTATTGCCAGCTTCACTGAGTAACAGATTCTAAATCTAAACCCCGCTCTAACTACAGACTTGGATTGATCCCCTAGCCTCCCAAATGTTGGTTACCAGCTCCGGCAAGTTGAGATCACGGTGCCTAGGACCTAGGCATGCTGAGAGGACTGAATGGGAGTAATTGAAGTGTAGCTCATAAGCGCAGTGCCTGGCACAGGGGAGGCCCCTTAGTCTGCCCCCTACTCCCATTAGTGCCCTTCCTAGATGTGTGGAGCACTGCAAAGGTGCAGGACCAGGTGAGCAGTGCACCTGGATGTAGGAGGTGAATACTGTTGTTCCTGATCTGCTCTCTGCGGGGACAGAGGGCAGGGAAGACAGACAATGATGTCCAAGTCCTGAACCTTAGGGAGCCAGCCTGAAGCTGACAGGCAAGCAGCTTATGGACATAGGTAAGGAGGGTGGCTTCCTGCAGGTAGGTGTGAGGTAGAAAAGCTGGGGAAGCTTTAGAACCTTGGTCTGAGGACACCGCTCAGGCTCAGACTGGCCCTGCACTTTCTCCCTTCCTCTCACAGCTGCAACTGTGACCACAGCCCCTCTGCTCCTCTGTGGAGCTGCCCTCCCACTCTATACCACGGGTCCGCTCTCCTCAGTGGGCCCACATCCCTGTCTCTTGCCCTTGAGGCTTCAGGGCTTCCCACAGAGGGGACACATGAACCCAACAACTGCAGGGGAGATGCCAAAATAAAGAAACAGGCAAAGTTCTTTTACTTGTGGATACGGGTCTATCATTCCTGCATCCATTTTGAGAGAATAACAGAAAGCCCTGTTGAATCTTTGCCTTTTTTCAGTGGGCAGGGATCACCGAGCGAGCCTCCTCCCTTTTTGGCCAAGGACAGGCTGACCCCTTCTCTCCATGAAACTCCGATGTGAGCAGTCACAGGCTCCTCTGTCTGAGTGGGGAATGGCCTTGCTGACCCTGTGCCCAGAGGAGCATCTCTTCGGGCCATTGCCACGCGGACATCCCCATGGAAACTTCCTACAGGGGAGGCCCAGCGGGGCTTCTGCAGGGTCTGCGCTGCACACACAGACCTGGAAACTGCCTGCCCGGAGGTACAGCACGCCCAGACTCCTGCTCTGCTCTTTGTTGAGAGCTGGTTTCTTTGTTAGGCCTGGGTGGTGGAGATTGAGAGGATAGCACTGTTCCCCTCCCACTTTCCAAATGAGGAAACTCAGACATAAAAAGGATGTGCTGATTGTCAGTGACAAAGAGATGGTGAAACTAAGCTGCCATCCCAGCTTCCCTTTCTCCTCGTGCTCCCACACAATGCGTGACTCACTCTGGGTTCTCACTGGCCTCACTAAGTTCTCATTCCATGCTGGTGTCCCTCATCGCGCGGTGAGTTCCCAGAGCCACAACTATCTACAATACCTGGAGTGACATAGTAGGCACTAAATAAACATCGAAGGAACCAGTAAGTGGATCCAAGTAGAACCAAACCTCAGTACGGCGGGATCTTAATAATAATTGGCTCTGTACTAATAGTGATGCTTCAACAAAATGTCAAGAACATTTATAGCTCCAGAATCCATGCCCGTAACCAACTAGGATAAATCGCTGGCACTCTACTAATTCCAGACAGCACAATTTAGCACCAGGATTTGTCTGTTCTTGGCTGCTTGTGTTAGTCTCATAGTAACTGTCATATGGATGCCAGTCTAGGGCCACACAGGAGCTAGCACAGCACCGAGCGCAAAGCAGACACTTCCTAAGTGTATGCCGATGGCGCCCAGGCTTTGGCCAGCATTCTGGACTGCAGAGTGGCCCCGTGCACCACTGTCCCCAGAAGGACTGTCCATAAAGAAATCTTTAGAAAGCTGGAGAAGGAGCTGCACATCTTCGGTTCTGTGAGGCCGGTAAGTTAGTCTGACGGCATAACTCGCAGAAAAAGTTAAACAAGTTCACGTCCTGGGTGCTTGTTGCAAAGTAAATTCCTTTCAATTGCTCAGGCCTTAAAATGGAAGACGAGCAAGGACTAGGAACTTGTAAGGCTGTGGGCTGATGTGCAAATAAACAGAGGCTTACAAGTTAGTATCTGCCCCACAGGGAGCTGGAGACAGTCCACGAGATCCGTCTGGAAACCACGGCCCTGCGCACTGTGGCCAGGAACCAGCTGGCAGAAGAGGCCTGAGCATCATGTGGCCAACTCATCGGGCAGCACCCCCAGCGGCGGCATTGAGCGGGCTTCTGACGGCTTTCATTTCCAGGCAAGGGCAGCATGACTCAGTTACAGCATTACTGCTGCCTACTCCCTCAATGGGAAATATTCATTTTTTAGAAAGCAGATAATGTAGATGATTAAAAGACATATGAAGAGGACAGTGAGCAGACTCAGATCCTATAGTGCTGGTGGTGGAGGAAAGGTGAGGGGGCTCGTGCGCCACGACCCAGGAGGGAGCAGTAGGAGGGCTCAGGCTACGTGGCTAAGTTCCTCTCCAGGTGAATTCAAGATACTCCAAAATCCGCTGAGTTGTGCTAGACTAGAGTGTGCAAAATGGCTCTCCCCAACCCAGAACGCCAGAATTATGAGGAGGAAAGCAACCTCTAAAAGTCCAAGGAGGGAAATCTTGATTTACCTATAATATCTAGTTGGAAACTTGAAGGTATTCATGCAGTTATGTAGTTAAATGCTCCCCCCAAATGCAATGCAATTCACCCCTAGCCCCTGCATGTTCAAAGTTGGAAAAACAAGTCCTCTATCCTCTGAATTGTACCAGGTTTCGTAAGGTATCCCCCGACCAGCACCCCCCCCCCCCACCCCGCACACACACAAGGTACTTTAATAGCTACTTGCCTCCATGCCTAATTTTTATAGGATAAGTAGAAATGCACCCTACCACCTGCATAGAAGAGAGTAGGCTCCTCTATTATTAGCACGGACCAATCAATCCCGTATTCACCAAGAGCTCTGTGTGGCTGGGAACCAGTGTCTCAGAGACGGAGGGAAGACTGTTGGCCCCTGGTGTTTCCTACACAGGACAGACACTTTTGGGGAACAGTAATTTTCATAGACTGGAGAGGGCTTTGCCAAAGTATGATGAATCAGAGCAGTTTGTTTTAAAATTATTTTTATCCTGTTCTAACTATTCATATTTTCATAGTAGTAATTAATTTGGGGATATTTCAAGGAGGTTAATTACTACAGAGTTCTGAAAGCTGAATTATGCCCCAACAGTGGTGCTACTTGGCTTATTCCACAAAGGAAAACCTAAAGCTCAGAGCATCTCAAATGAACACCTGAGGCTTACCCAACAAACCAGAGAAAAGGAAAGAAACCAAGTAGCATTCGAGATTTTTTTAGCAACTAGGTTCAGCATGACTGCCAAGTGAAGCTGCAGACAAGTTTTTCTGATTGCAGACGCTGCTCGGAGGGGCCACCCACACTTACCAGTGAATCGAATTGCTCTCGCGGGCAAGCAAACAGGCGTCCATTAATGGTGAGCGTCGTAAATACTGAAACATCATTAGGTTTGAGCACCACCTTTTCTGTGAACATAAAAAGCATGAGATTGCCTATTAAATGCATCTGAGATTTGCTGCACTGCCCTAATCACACCAACAAATTGCCAGCTCGGTGAATTACCGGGACACGCAAAGTGACTGCATAAAATACAGCGCTGAAGGGGCCCGCTGAATAAAAAGGCCACAGCGCTCACACAGGCACTCGGCACTCAGGATGCCATCAGAAAGAACCAAAAAAACAGGTCTGCAAATACCCGAGGGTCAACTCACCCTGTTCTGTGCCGCAGCTGTAATTACATACAAAGCCACACTTGCTATTTATATGACAAGTTATCTTTCCGGGTGCGAATCACACCCAGACCTTGGAGATTGAAAGATCACTTTTGGAAAACGTAGGCAGAGGGTTCTGAGACCCCATATGACTTTAGATGCAAAGTTTATTGTTATTTTTCACTTATTTCTAAATTCGGACGGAGGACAATTGCATTACCTGCATTAAGCCTTCTGTGTTTTAAAATTAGTTCATTCGTTTATTTAGAATTTACTACATGCTGGACACTACTCTAGGCAATGAGGATACGGAAGGAAATGATGCAGAAAAAAATCTTAGTTCAGAAAGAGCTGACATCATAGTGAGGAGGCAGTGACCAAGACACTTGTTTTATCAGAGGGTGAGAAGTGGAGAAAGGACTACAGCAGGGAGAAGGCTAGGCAGCACGTGCAAGGGGGAAAGGTACAATTTCAGAAAGGGAATCGAGCAGAGGAAGGGGTCCTCGGGGAGCCACTGCCATCTGGGTGAAGCTGAGGAAGTGAGTGACCAATCAGGACAGCTGTGGGAAGAATGCACAGAAGGTGGGCTACAGGGACAGACATGGGAGGAGAAACATTGGGAGAGTCCAGCATGCACTTCAAATTCTACATCAGTGGCATCATTTGTCTTCAAAGGTGGCCGAAATGGCTCCCCTGATCCTGAAAGATTCCCCAAATGGCTGTCAAATCATTGCTGGATAAAGGAACCTTACTGCTCCTTCCTCCTGGCTCTCATGGCCACACATGCTATGCTGACCACTCCTAACCTCTTGCTGGCATGGACTGTAATGGTTTATTTAATTTACCTCCTCACCGGTTTGGGAGCCCCTTGGAGGCATAGGCTGTGTCCAACCCTCCACTCCTGTCACAGACACACTGAGTGGCCAGCAAATATATGATGAATGACATTTCAGGAAAGCAGAGAATAATCAAGTAATCCCATGGGGAAAATACTCCTCCTGTGATTTGATTACCTAGGTTCCAGGGCTGCCTCACAAGGAGGGGGACCATCATCAGCTGAGAAGAACTAGCCTGTGACCAGCTCCAACTTCAGACTTTAGCGTGTCATGCTAGATGCTCTCTTAGGGTCCATGTTTCTCAGAGCTCCAAGGCCTTGAGCATTTTTTCTTCAGGGTTTGCATGGAAAGAACTCCAGGTTGACATCCACACCAGAGCCCTCAGTTCCGGCTGCCTCAGCTCGATCACTTCCCTCTTTCTGCTGTAGAGCGGGCACTTACCCAGCTCACTTCTAACCACGTGACCTCCGTTATTCACAGCAGGACACACAACACCAATTTGTCCCTTTGGATCAACTTGGAAGGGCCACTCTCACTCCTGGTGGGGTTTGTGTTTGGATGGGATATCCCATTTCGCAGAAGCTCCAAATACTAAGTGAGACTGTTACCTCCTCCAGAGCTCATCTTCACAATGATCAGGCCTTCCCCGGAGCCCAGCTTGTCCGCAACTGCGCTGATGACTTCCCTCACCGAGGCGGCCACTGGCACCCGAATGGTTGTGTAGGTGTGGTCCATGCAATAGACCTTAAACAGAACTGTTGGGAAGGCAGCAGCAATGTGGTCAATCAGTCTTAGGAGTTCTTAAGAAAACCATAAACTATGCAGAATGCTTAGACATCCTCCAAAATTTGCATCATCTTGCCTTCTTACTATTATATTTATTTGGGCTCATCCACACCTATGCCTGTCCCCTTCTAAAAGTTACCCTTAGCATTGGTCTAAGAATAGGTGCATGGTCTCCAATTAAAAAACAATAACTGCCCAGTAAGTGTGGCTCAGGGGTTGAGCATCAACCTACGAACTAGGAGGTCATGGTTCAATTCCTGGTCAGGGCACATGACTGGATTGCATGTGCCCCCAGTAGGGGGTGTGCAGGAGGCAGCCAATCAATGATTCTCCCTCATCATTGATGTTTCTATCTCTTTCTCCCTCTCCCTTCCTCTCTGAAATCAATAAAAAAAATTTAAAAAACAAAACAAAGTAACAACAGATTACTTGTGAAAACCCACAAACAGATCATGAGGAAAAATGAGAAGCATGGTTCAGTCAATTTTCTGGGTCTGCCCCTGTCTGGGAGCCTTTCTTTTCTCACAATATGGGCTGTGCTGTGTTACAGGCTGATGACCAGGTTACTGTGTGGCAGGGGGAGGGGGGAAGGGAGGGCCAACAGTGACACCTCTGCAAACAGGAGGGGTTCTGCCTGAGGAGTCAACCCCGGCTGCCGGTGCTGCTCTCTTGGTCACTGGTTTGTATACTTTGGGGCCGGGCTACATAGCTTGGGTGGCCTTTAGGTCAGCAGATACATGTGTGGCATCCACAGGCTCACCTCTGAACACACAAATCCTGGAAGCAATTCCAGCTACTGCAATGCATGGGTTTAGAAGCACTCCTAAATTCCAAGGTTCATTTGTGAGTTAAAATAAAAAAATGTGGTCACTGTTATTAGTTTCATTGTTTTGTTTTTTGGAAAAATCTTAAACAACCAAAAAATAATGGCCATCCTCTGCACCTCCTTGGTGGCTATTCACACAAGAGGCTGTGCTCAGGGCCAGGGGCAGGAGCCCTGCTCCGCAAATGACCCTGGCCTCCCACCTCTGCTAGGCATCGGCAAAGTGCCACCTACTTTCCTGCCGGCTCTTCCCAGAGGTAGGCAACCTTGACATCTGGTCCCTGAGATGACCTTTCTTCCCTCCCAGGACAGGTGGTACGGAGAGAGGCAGCCTCAGGAAGTATAGATGAGCACCTCAGCTCCCGGCACAGGGTTCAAGAACATAAATAATCAGAATGCAAAAGGGTGCCCAAGCAAACCATTTGAAGTGCAAAGGGGCACCCCAAGAAAAGCTATTCTGTGGGTCCACTCTAATGATTCCCAGAGGAAGATTTCATTCAAATAATCTAAACCATCCTGAGTTGGGGGAGAATCTCACCTTCGTCAGAGCCACGGATAGGCTGGCGCTTCTGGGCTCTCTCATCACTTGTGTTGAAATGTTGCAAAAGAACTTTGTGCTGCAAAAATAATAACAGTAACTGCCTTAAAGGGAGAGCGACTGGTGCACATTTGCAACTCAAAGGAAACACACCTGAGAAGCAGTCAGAAATGAAGAAAACATATTTGGTATTGATGAAAACATCACTTCTATGCATTGCAATATAACATGTCTGGAGAACTTCATTTCATAGGGCACAGACAATTAAGAATCCTAATCCATCACCACTTACCTTCTTTTGCGGGTTCTTTGCATCTTCTGAACTACGAGAAACAGAGAGCACATTATTTAATACCGTTGGTACTATTATTGAAACTAGAGGAGCAGTGCATGAAATTCGTGCACAGGGGGTCGGTGTGTCCCTCAGCCCAGCCTGCACCCTCTCCAATCTGGGACCCCTCGAGGGATGTCCAACTGCCCTCTCACAATCCAGGACTGCTGGCTCCCAGCTGCTTGCCTGCCTGCCTTCCTGATTGCCCCTAACCACTTCTGCCTGCCAGCCTGATCACCCCCTAACCACTCCCCTGACAGCCTGATTGATACCTATCTGCTTCCCTGCCAGCCTGTTTGCCCCTAACTGCCCTCCCCTACAGGTCTGGTCACCCCTAACTGCCCTCCCCTGCAGGCCTGGTCACCACTAACTGTCCTCCCCTGCAGGCATGGTTCCCCCAACTGCCCTTCCCTGCAGGCCCGGTCACCCCAACTTCCCTCCTCTGCCAGCCTGAACAGCCCTAACTGCCCTCCCCTGCAGGCTTGATTGCCCCCAACTGCCCTCCCTTGCAGGCCTGTTCCCTCCCAACCACCCTCCCCTGTTGGCCATCTTGTGGTGGCCATCTTGTGTCTACATGGGGGCAGCCATCTTTGACCACATGGGAGCAGCCACCTTGTGTGTTGGAGTGATGGTCAGTTTGCATATTATTCTTTTATTAGATAGGATTAGATAGGATAGAGGCCTGGTGCACGGTGGGGGCCAGCTGGTTTGCCCTAAAGGGTGTCCCGGATCAGGGTGGGGGTTCCCTTGGGGTATAGGGTGGCCTGGGCGAGGGGCCTGTGGTGGTTTGCAGGCTGGCCATGCCCCCTGGCGACCCAAGCAGAGGCCCTGGAATTTTTTATCTTCTATAATTGAAACTTTGTAGCCTGGAGTGGAGCCAAGACCCCTGCTCACTCCATGGCTGCAGTCATTTTTGTTGGGATTTATTTATCTTCTATAATTGAAACTTTGTAGCCTTGAGTGGAGGCCTGGGCCGGCCAAGGTGTGCGGAAAGCTTGGCTTCCTCCATTGCTGGGGAAACCCAAGCCTACTGCTCACTCTGTGGCCATAGCCATCTTGGTTGGGTTAATTTGCATACTCGCTCCTGATTGGCTGGTGGGCATGGCTTGTGGGTATAGCAGAGTGATGGTTAATTTGCATATTACTCTTTTATTAGATAGGATTGCTTCACTTGTATATGACTTTAATCTTATGTTAGAAAATAAAACCACAGCATCCCTTCAGGAGGTAATCTGAGCCTCCTCATCTTAAAATGAAGAGACCAAAGCATTCAGGATCCAGCAGAGAGATCAGTGCTTGCCGCAGGCAGATCCCCAGGAGAACTGATGTGAAAAGCCCTGGTGTCTAGGTCTCAAAGTCTACCTAGCAGCACACACTCTCTGCAGTGTTTAATCCGTGGCTCAGGAATGGCATGTGAAAACCTGTTTTCACTGAGAGGACACAAATATCAACAGTTTTGGCAGTAGAAAGTGAATGTTCCCCTCAAACTTCCTTTTGATGCCACTGAGCACTTTATGACTGCATTCACTGATCTGAACCACAGGGACTCAAGTTTACTGAGTCAGACGCCCCAAAGACAGATCTTTTCCTCCCTGGGCTTCCTGGTGGCAGCTTCGCAGCCTAGGAGGCAGCTGAGCAGCATCTCAGTGCCTTGTTCCCTCTGGCCTCATCGCAGCACCCACACCCGAGGCCCAGAATGCTCAAATCAGGGCACTGCATGGCCGTTGAAAAACCAGCCTTCACCTTGCAGGGGGCAAAGGACTTTGTGGCAGATGTTTTAATGGTGAGCAGGCACTTCCATGATGGAAGCACACCCCAAAGCCAAGCCCTTCCTTACATTTGCTTGACAATCCTCTCCAGCTCGGGTAGCTGCTCCTTGAGGGCGGCGATCATCCGGGCATCATCTGACACAGACACATAAAACTCCTGTAATTGGCAAAGGTCACAGGCTTTTAACAAACATCGATAAGGCATCCAGTTCTGTCAAGAGCAATGAAGACGTGTCCCTGTGTCACCTGCTTCGCTAGCCTCTCCAGACCAGAGTTTCATGGACCCAAGACAAAAAGGAACGTGTTAAAATAAGCCAGAAGTCAAAATTGCAAGTGAGAAAAAAATTTGGAAATGTGGTGGCAGTTGTAAAACACTGTGCTTGTCATTAATGCCACTGAATTGTACACTTAAAGAGGGTTACAATGGCAAATTTTAGGTTGGGTATATTTTACCACAAAGAATTAATTGCAAATGGATTGTTTATATGAAAGGCAATGTAATACAATGCTTTGAAATGAGTAATTTGATAGTCTTTCTCCTCGATATTTTTTCAGGGGAATTTTAATATTGATTTTGATATTATTTTAGTATTTGTTGGTTTATTTAATATTCACCATTACTTGTAGTTAATTGTCAGTGGTAAAATTGCAGGCAGGGCCTTCAGCACTGTGCTAACTTTACATTGAGTCTGTGCCACCACCTCAGGTCTCTTTGCTGAGGTGCTGGGAACGATCCTGACCCCAGAGCAGTGGCAGCATAAGCAGCTGTGCCCTGTTTTGCTCAGGAGCAGTGGCTTCACAGCCAAAGATGGGAGCTGGGGCTGGGCCAGTTTAACCTCCACATGGGCCTTTACTCCATGGGTAGAGGCCACAAGTCATGATGCCAAGCTACTATTATTCCTTTACATTTTCAAAACACTCCATTTCCCAGCTTTAAAGGACTCTGAGGTCCACCCCTCCTCCTGCCTCACTTGTCTCGGCCTGATAAACGATATGATCAAAAGGAAGATAAGGGGTATGTTTCTTTTGGATAATTGATTCTTGAACAGACAGACTGATAAAAGTTTGAAATAGAAGCCGCATTGTGTTTTGCCTACACAGAAGCGAGGTCCTTATCTAGGCTTTGAGGACAGAGTGAGTCATTGAGGAGTAAATGCCAGCCAGGGTCAATGCTGAATGTGGGCTGGGAGCCCTGGGAAAGAAAAGGGAAGTTCAGCTTCAAAGCAGTGTTTACAAGATAAATCATGTCTCTTTCAAGCCACCTCCGGCTCCCAGTAAGCCTATATAATAAAAAGCTAATGTGCAAATCTACCAAATGGCAGACCGACCAGTTGCTATGATGTGCACTGACCACCAGACGCTCAATTCAGGTACTACCACCTGGTGGTCAGTGCGCACCCACAGGGGGAGCGCCACTCAGCCAGAAGCCCTAAGCCGGGCTCACTGCTGGCAAGTGCAGCGGCGATGGCAGGAGCCTCTCCTGCCTCCACAGCAGTCGGGCATTCCCCCAAGGCTCCAGGACTGCGAGAGGGCACAGCTGGGCTGAGCCCCCTGCCCACACCCAGTGCACAAATTTCATGCACTGGGCCTCTAGTTCTTCAATAAAATTATCTGCTTCCCTCTACTTGAAAATCTTCCATTTGATCTACTAATCCTGTGTCTAGGAATATAACCAAGAATAGACCTACATGCACAAAAATGTTCACTACACTATTCTTTTAGGAAGGTGAAAATGGAAATGATGTAAATATTCAGTAATATGGGAGCAAATAAATATATCTGTGGCAGAGCTACTCAAAGGTCATTAGAAAGACCGCACTGATATGGGAAAATCCCTACATGAAGTTAAGTGAAAAAAGCAGCCTGCAAAATGATGGGCATTCTGTGCTTACAACCATGTAAAATATACAAAGAAAAAGAGACTATTAAAGTTATATTAAAATGCTACCAATTATTGCCCTGTCTGCTCAGTTGCTAGAGTATCATCCCATGTACCAGGAGGTCGTTGGTTCCATTCCTGGTCAGGGCACAAGCCCAGGTTGTGGGCGCAATTCCCACTAGGGGGTGTGCAAGAGGCAGCCCATCGATATTTCTTTCATCGATGTTTCCATTTCTCTCCCTCTCCTTTCCTCTCTCTCCACAATCAATAAAAAACACATTTTAAAAATGCTACCAGTTATTGAATTAGAGTGATGGGATAATGGGTGATCATTTTCTTTACTTTTCTTGTAGTACCTTTCTGATAAAGGAACACGTTAACAAAGTCTAGAATTTGTCATTACAGTCCCTCCAGGGAAGCTGCTCCGCCTATGTGTAGTCTATGTATTACAGGACAGAGGTGTATTCCGGGAAGACACCCCCCACTCCACCCCCCCATGTACCTCCAGGAAAGCCATAGCCACGTCATCCTCTTGTAGGAGGTCCCCGTACACAGCGGCCCACTGCAAAACCAGGCGCACGACGCGCCTCTTGTTGTTGAGGGCATAATCCATTTTCTCCTGCTCCGTACCTTGCGAAGGCTGGGCGTGGTAAGTTCCAAGGAGTCAAGGAAGAAATTAGCCATATCACACTCCTTTGACTGTGCTACTTGCAAAGGCAGGGAGTGACAAATCCCAGCGCCAGAGCGCCAGCCTTCTGCACTGATTCATTTCTTCCCTCGGGCCCTCACAAAATCTCCACCCACACAAAAGTTCTGGACCAAATGAATACAACCCTTATTGAGGACTGCTGACCTTCACCCGATAGTTTCCCAAGAAATTAGACCCGCCAGGCTCCACCCGGACTTGCGTGTGGACAGGATTCTTGTGCCGAGCTCTGGCTTTCATCAGGACGCACCGCATTCCCTGCCTGCCCTCCACCTGGCCCTTCATTTCTCGGGGTGGGAATGCTTCCCACTGCCCCTTGTCTCTGGGTGCCTTGCCATCTCTTGTTGGTTCCCACAACTCTGCACGCATCTCCTTAATCTCCTTTATTATAAGCATTTCAGTGAAACCCTTCCAAGTGCTCATCTAGTAACGCCGGAACCATGACTGATACAATGAGTGCGTGGGGAGGGTGGGTGGGGAGCAGTGAGGCTGGAGGAAGATAAGCTCACCCGTATGAGAACGAGGAAAGATTCCTGCTGTATTGATCTGGTGAGGGTCTCAGTTTTTATACCATTCCTTCTTCTCTTGTCTGAAACCACAATTAACTCATATTGGCTTTTTGTGCATTTATGGCTAGCCATCAAGTTCTCTGAGACTTCAGATGATACACTATGGTTTTGTATTCTAGACGATACCTAGCACAGGGACTTTTATCTAGAAATTTTATTTATTTATTAATACAACAAATGCTTGATTGAGTGTCCACTACATGTGTCAGGTAAAGGGACCTGTTCTCGGCGTTCATCCTTATGTGGGTTACAGTAAGGAGACTATATATGTGATCAGGAAAGATTTTAGGCTAGACATACTGTTCCCTTTTCAGTGACTATTACAGATAATTGGTTCGCAGAACGATTTCCCTCATTATAACTTACACTGTGACTGGCACATGGAGTACCACAATCAAGCTCTACTTCATAGTCTTGTGAGGAAAGTGTTGTTCCCTTTCTGCAAGTGAGCACCCTGACAGTAAAGGAGCATAAGTGGCCAGGATTACATAGTGAGGATGTGCAGTGGGTTTTGAACCCAGGACTCCTAATCCCAGCTAGTTTTCTTCCACATCACACAGCAGCCCCGTGCCTCAGCTGCCTAGCCCCAAGTCTCAGACCTGCCTACAGGACTGGCCACGCCTTCGGTTCCCACCAGGACTTCAAAGGCACTGCAGAAAACTGCCTCCTGACTGTGCTGTGCTTGAGAACTACACCAGTGAAAGGCCTTTTCTAAAGACTGTAAATAATCATGACCAAGGTAAATGACAGAACCTTAAAGCCAAGATGGACTGCATGTAAATGGGTTGCAAAATAGCTTTCATAAATTGAGCACGGGAGTCATAAAAAAGAAAATTGCTTAACCTGTATTGCTACAATTCTCTCTGAACTTACAATAAAAAAAAAAGGGGAAGATCACTGTATGTGAAAATTATTTCTTTTCTGATTAACCCTTTGGTCTCTTGATTGTCTACACACATAACTTGCTATCACGCCCCCGCGCCCCCCTCCCCCCCCCCAAAAAAAAGAATGGCAACGCTGGGCACGGCATTTTATGACTATTTTTTATGGTAACTAGCAGCATAGTCAGGTACATGGCGGTTACAAATTAATAATTCCTGACAGATTATAAAAATATGTACTTGTTCAACCAAGAGTCAGTGAGAAAAGGAGTCTCTCCTACTTGCATGGGCTGAAATGGTTTGAAATTTCAAGTTGATCGAGTGGTTATAAGTCTAAGTTTCCAGGTTATCTGGATTTGGATTCCAGGAAGCAACACAAATGCTTGTGTGATGGCTACAGAGGTATGAGCAGCACACCTGTGGCTACCCTCTAGGGCCCTTGTAGGATGATTAAATCAACGTGTCTTTGAGGGTCAAGACAAAGGTTTTCCTTGTCCTCTTTCCTCTTGGGAAATTTGTCTGTTGTCAACAATGAAAGATAGACTATCTGACTGGAGGGATTAGCATGTTAACACTTGAAATGTGTAAAGAGCTTTACAGTTTATAATAAACGTGCTCAATGTGCTCATAGGATCCTATATGCTCTCTACAAACTGCAGGGGAAATATTTACAGATGAGGAGACTGAGGGTCAGGGAGATCTGCTCAGCCTTGGTCAGTGAGTAAATGGCAGGCCTTACAAATCCAGACAAGGCTCTTTCCATTATCATCACTCCCACAGCACCAAATAGTGGCTATAGTGACATTAGTGCTTGGGTTCATGAAATTATTAAATAATTTTATCCGAGGGGCAAAAATCCAAGTTTCCTGGAGCTGACTCAGAGTTGAGTACACACTGCTTGTCAGGAGTAACTCCCAGCCTCCTAGGAGCTGGAACTCACTGAATCTGGGGAAAGAGGCTTTCTTTAATGTCTCATAAACATTAAGCATTTTTGCCTTTGGAAAAAACAAGAGAAGCATTGCTTTGTTTCACAAAGCCTTGCCTTTCCCCTTACAGATGTTGATTTACTAAAATAGAGGTGGGGTAATACTACTTTTATAGCTGAGTTCACACATGTGCCCTCCCTAGGCAACATACCATTCCAGTCCTGAGTAGGCTGCTGAGTCAGGTTCTTAAGGGACACAGAGGAGACTTTATATGTAATTGATTACACCTGAAATGACATAGGCGCGTGCTGGGTCTTCTATTCACACAACGATTTTCTCAGGCTTTTAGAAGATATATGTGAGTTTTAGATTTTATTAAACACCCACAAAAAAGGTGGAGAAAGGAAAAAACAGACAACTATATACCCTTTAGGTAGCAGCCAAAAACAAAAAAAAAATAACATCTCACCAGATCCCTTGTATTAATATGATGTCAAAATGCAACCTAAGAAAAGTAATATTTCAAATGTAGTACGTTCATGAATTTAAGCACATCAGGCTAAAACTAGAATGATGTCTTATCCATTTGCTGCAGTAAGTCCTATTTGGAATAAAAATCTAACTATTTTTCAGGATGTATAACAATTTAGAAAGGATTATCAATGCATTCCACACACACAAGATATTTTTTAACATCTGAAGAACACTATTTGAAATATGTAATTGGTTCATGTCTATGTTAAAAGTAGGTTAGTAGAGAAGTAAAATATATACTATTCCAATGATTTTATCAAATGATCTGGAAATACTTGTATTGAATAAGACCATGATTTCTGATATCATGAAAATTGGGTTGAGGTAAGAAGTAATATGGCTGCTTGAATTCATAGGGAAAAGAGACACAGAAAGATAACACAGTTTTGGCATCTCATGAAATGCTTGGTAAAAGTCTAAAAGAGAATCTAGAATTAGTCACTGAATTGTTATTTTAGACACAATTCTTAAAAGGCCATTATAGTCAAAGTGGCCAACTAATCACTAATATTGAGATGATTGACAGAATTATAGAATTTGTGAGTGGCAAAAGCCCTTTGATTGTATCTCCTTGAAAACCACCATTTTAGAGGTAAGGAAATTGAGGTAGAATGAGGAGATTTTTCCAAATTTATCAATGGAATTCTTGGGACTAGAACTCAGTCCTCTTATCTCCCTCCCTAGTACTGTTTACCTGTTTATACTGTTGTGTTTTATTTGACATTCGTATTTTTTATGTTAACATATATTATACAGCAGAATTAGGTAAGATAACAGAAAAATCCATCTGAGATGTAGAAACTGATCCCCCCAAATCCTCAAAGACAACAAAGTACATGCAAGAAATCAAGAGTTAAATGTTGCAGCCTTGACAATCTGATGTCAGGGGAGCACAGAAATTTTAACTGATTATATCCTCTTGGCTATAGTTTAAACCAGTTCTCTTGTCCAATATCTGTTGATTTAGAAAGCAGCAACTCACCACTACTAACCAAACATTCTTAAATCTACTGGCCATTCAAATCCTAACTTGAGGCATTAAGGCTCCTTACCATCTGGCAGCATTAAATCCAAATCTTTAACAGCAGGAACCATGTGGTAAACTCACTGTGCATCTCCACATTTTCTAGTCAAGGTCTGGGCACATGAAAACATAAAAAGCCTCAAGTGTTTGTTGATTGACTGCTTACCTTAAACAATTCAATCACACTCTTCGGAGTGCAATATATAATGCAATTTTCTAAAAAATAGAAGACTCTTTTTATCTTACCACAGCTCTCTAAACCCTTTATCTAAATTACCTGAAGTTCCATCTCGTTGCGATGTCAGCAAAAACATAGACACATTCTAAGCAAGATCATGCTCAGTGTCACCAGGTTGACTAAACACAAACACATTTTTTAAAGAGTCATTTAGTGATCAAGTATTTATCATAGGAGCACAAACTCTTAGTGACTAACTCTTCATTGACTCGGACCAGCTCTTTCAGCAACATGTAGATGCAGCTGAGGACGGATTGGACCTGCTTTCAATGAGGAATTAGGACTGAGAGTCGGAAAAGGAGAAGGCCACAGTGTAGGCTACAGGCTTCCTACCCTGCCAACAGCGGGCTTAATATTCCATTGAGTCATTTTCCTCATGCTGGCTCTGCCGTTCAAACACTGTAATTATTTCATATATTTTTACCTAGTTATTATCTTACTCACCACAGGCACCTGTAATTTTTCTGTATTTTTTTTTTTTTTTTTTTACTGCTCATTTACTTATTCTTAATTCAGCTAATAATGGTTCCATGTATTAAAATGATAATGGGGAAAGTAAGTGAAAACCTCCTAGGATGTAGAGGCAGCAGATTCATTACAGCCTGCAACAGGGAATAAAATATTATGTATACTTTTTGCAGTAAGTATATGCTAATTATGCAGCTATTTATAAAACACTTATCAACATTCAAACCGGTACTCTTCAATATTGTTGTTTTCTAAAGCCCTGCTTTGCATACAAGATCTCTGCTTGCAGCTGAAAACAAACTTTGGGGGTCATATGCCCACTGACTAGACAAAGCTTTTGTATATATATGCTTTTTACCTTATGCCACGTACCTCTCATGATGGTATAATAATTTCTTTATGTGGGCCAATATATTTACATTTACTGAATAAGGGGCTTTATGGTTTATAATGTGCTTCCACACACATGGCCTCATTTGGTCACAACAGTCTGGGGAGGTGGGAAGGACAGGTATAACCATCCCTGTTATATAGATAGGGCTCAGAGAGGTTAAGGATGACTGCTGAGTAATAAAGCTTGTAAGATGCAGACCTTTTGATTTCAGAGCTCTTGCTTTCCCCACTATACTATGGGCCTCCTTCCTACCCTGCTTGCCTCTGTGGAAAATCCAAACATCCCGAGCATGGAGCCTGTTCCCTCTTTGATGCAACATTTCCTGGAGAATGCACGTTCTGGAATTAGACCACTTGGGTTCCTATCCGGGCTCCCCCACGTATAACCTGTGAGACTCTCAGTCAGTTATGAACCATTTAGAGCCTCAGTCCCTTCATCTGTAAACTTCAGAGGACTGTTGTTAAGGATGAGATGGGACAATATTGGTAAGCCATGTAGAACAGTATCTGAGACATATTAAGTGCTCAGTAAGAGTTAGCTATCATGATCACTCTAGATCCACTTCTGGAAATCATTTAAAATCCTTTAAATGGTTGGCTTTGAATTTTAACTCTGTGATGCTGTTCCTACCAACATAGCTGTCCTGGGGGCAGTTTCTGTGCCATCATTTTCTTTAGATGCCTCCCCTCTCCTTGCTCAGAATATGTTTTTTCCTACTGGGTTCAAACCTTGTTCTAACACCTACCAGCTATGTAACGTGGGGCCAAGTACCTCACTGCTCAGTCTCACTTCTGACTGTAAAGAGAGTATACTTCTCACAGTCTTGATATGGGGCTGAGAAAACATATGTAGAACAGGTGGCATAATATCTGATAATACAACCTTTTTTATTTCAAAGAGCACATCATGTTCATATCATTATTAAGCCAAGTCTTCCTTCCTTATTGGAAATAAACTCTTCACTTGCGTATCTGCAGAAGTAAATTGCTCTGATAGTGACATAGAGACCAAACACTTTTCAGAGCCAAATGGAGGCTACAGTGGTAAAATTTGGCTCCAGCAAAATAAATTTAAGATAACCATCTTCCTTGGGAATCTAAAATATATTTCTAAAAACCTGGCTTCAATCTAGATAATAAGAACCTGATACTGTTTTGGTATCAATAAGAAAAGAAAATTTAAAATTTTTTTTTTTTTTTTTTTTTTTTTAGAGAACCTAAGACAACATCTAAAGAGAACATCTCCAGGCCAATGTCACAGAGAAATAAATGATGGAGAGCCTGCTTTTTTCAGTAGGAAATCTGTTGTGTTTATTTTGTTCCTGTATAAAGGATGTAATACATATAAAAAGTTTCAGCTAAAACTTAGTGACAAATCTGGATTCTATATATTTATTTTTTTCCTTTTAATTTAAGAGCCTAACATTTTTTCCATGCAAAAAGTATAGAATTTGTGTTGACTATTAAGTCAAAAGAAATTAGGATAGTAAGAGAAAGTATTTGACTGACCAAAATTATTGCTGTATTTAAATTTTTACAAATTCAAATATGAGCCATTTGTCACTTAAGAGTCTTTCAGCTACAAGAACAATCAGTCCTAAATAACGGAAACCTGCATTTGTTGACATACAGAGAATTTATTAGGAGGACATTATTAGTTTCTGTCATCATAGGCTCTATTTTCTTTCCTGACTCTACTAACTTCAGCTTCTTCATAAGGCTCGTTCCCCTAACATCTGTAGAATGACTGTAGCTGGCATTGGGGCTACAGACTTCCTGTTCTCTCTCTTAAATGTTGAAAAGCTTTTTACCCAGAAAGCCTTTCTTTGAGTCTCATTGTACCAGTGTACCTTGGGCCTGCAATTTGAGAACCAATCATGGTCAAGGGCAGCCACCTACTATAAGTAGCTAGAATGACCAACAGAGATCACATTAACATCAGGGAGTCAACTACAATGTCCACTCCAACTAGAATCTCATTTGTGCCACCTGCAGTTTCTGCCAGTATGTGAGGAATCATAGGTGATCTGATTTCTCCTACATGTAAAATGAAATAAGTATCATACCAGTCCTTTTTTTGCCTCAAAGTGGGGGCTAGGTGTTAGAATTATAAAGTAAATGTATGAAAATGCTCTGAATCAAGGATATAGTTATTAAATTCAAAATAATATTAACTTAGTTGTGACCATATACTGAAATGAAAGACTAACTATACTTGTATAAACAAAAATATAGCAGAGTGTAGTCATGAAACACAGAAATTAAGACAATCAGAGAGCAATTTGGTAATGAACACCAAACCTGTTAATATATTACATATTCTGTGCCTACTTTTAGGAATTTAAAGCAAGCATATTATCATCTATGTGGGCAAAGATTTAGCTGGAAGGACATAGATTCATCCCCTTATATTTGTTACAGGAAAAATGTGAAGATAATTTAAATATCCAATAGGAAGAGGCTAAGAAAGTAAATTATGACATATCTGCCATATAATATTGAGTCATTAAAAATGATAATGTGTTTTTTCTTGTGCATCTTTGTCACCTTATGTTGCCCAGCACTATATGACACATTGTAAGTGCCCAATAAATGTTTCTGAAATTACCTGGAAAAAATGATATATATATATATATATATATATATATATATACACACACACACACACACACACACACACACATATATATACACATATATATATATATATTTGAAAAGATATCCACAACATACCAGTAAGAGGGAGAAAATATTACAAAAAAACCCCACATATAACATGATCTCACATATATGAAATTATATAAAATTTCTTGAAGGTTTTTCACAAAACAGTGGTGAGATACCAGATGAATTTGTCTCTCTTCTCTTTTTTCTGTAAATTGAATTTTTTTTAACAATGAGAATGTTTTAGTTTTAAAGATGACAAAGCCATCTATATTTAGAAAAATGGTGTGGAAAAGTACTTAGCGGCAAAGAAAGATATTCATAAAATATTGTTTAGCGACACAGCACACACAATTATTTACAGTATGAGCCCATTATTATATTTATAATTACAAATCTATATGTTTTTAAAAAAGACTAGAAGGATACATACTAACATGTTAACAATAGCAATACCTGGTGAGGTGATAGTTGGTTTTAATTTTCCTTTTAAAGACTAATGGAAGATTGAACTGAATTTTAAGTATAGATTTTAAAAAGGTTAAAAAAACTGGAGATGAAAAGTACAGAAACTGAACAAATATAATTTTAAAAACTCATTATAATGCACTTGTATTCATCAGGTCAAATCATGTCCCAAGCGTATCTAATGAATAGAGACTCTCTCTCATTAGCACATAAAAGGCCTGAAATATTAATGTTAAACAGAATTCTACCACCTTCCTCTGTGCTAAAAGCAAAATTGGAGGAGACACACAATGTGGATTAAGGACAGAAATAAGTGTCAGTAGCTCAAGAATTAAATCTTTTCTGTACTAGTAATTACCTTTCTCTGAGCAAATCATAATTTTTCATTATTCTAATTTATTGATTTGGAAAAAGAGGAGTGAAAATACTGACTTCTACATAGGGCTGCTGTGAAAAGTCACATATTAAGTACTTTGAAAACACTCATCCAAAGCAACGCACTTTAACGTGGGTGCTTAAATGGAACTTGGTTAAGTATTTCAATATCCTTACATCCCATATTCAGAACATGGGGTTAACTTCCTTATCCAGTTTTACATTGTATCCCCCTGTCGTCATGCATGTGGTGTTACACGGTTTATGTGTATGTCGTCTTTGTCTGCCCATCATCTATTTCTGCACTTTCTGTTTTTCTTCATAGGCAGTCTCCCTCCAGTAAAGTGCATTGCCTTCCCTTGACCAAGATGTCAGCAGTGACCCAAGCTAGGCCAACTGGCCCCTTCTTCTCAGAGATATAGGAGGAGGTGAGGGCCCAGGATGCTTGGAGCAGATTTACCCCAACAGCACTGCCTTCAGTTGCTGCCTCAAGCCCCTTTCTAAGGCCTGGGCTCTTCAAAGATTCCTTCCATTCTCTGAGTTACACCATATTCTTCTTAGATTCCTTTATTCGTTGCCAGTCACGGTTGTTTCATGTTACTCATAACCAAAAAAAAGTTGCTTATATAACATCTCCCCAGATAGAAAGGGATTAAAAATTGAATCCTTAGCATTACATAGAAGCACTTATACATGTATGGCCTTGTGGGATAGAGCCTTTTCCATTTGCTTGCACGCAGCAGGATAAACTCTCCGCACGCCCTCCCAGGCATACCCTCCCTGGGCATTACAGAACAGTAGTTCTTGTTTGAGACTCTTATTCCCAGTATCTAAGGACCAGGTTTAGGCTGCCCAAGTGGCTATTTAAATTAACGGAAGTTAAGTATAATATAAAAATTCAGTTCACCCATCATAATAGCCAATTTCAAGGCTAGTGGCTACTGGGCTAGCACAGATGTGGAACATTCCCATCATTACAAAATGTTCTATTGGACACTCCATCTATTTGCTTTCAATAAATTAGGCTTACTTTGGTTTTAGCCACCTCAGTTGCGCAATTCATTGTCAAAAAAATGTTCTTAAATGGTAATTAAAGGATAAGCTTTCAAGGAAATACTGGTTAAGTTGCAAAGAAAAAGCTGCCACACCCAGGCTTGGAATCCGGAGACCTGGGTGAATCTTGGCTCTGTCCCTGCCTTGGGAATGTCACTGCATTTTTCTGAACTTGAAAATCCTCATTTGTGTCATAAAGCTAGTATTAACCCAATAGACTCCTGTAAGCATAAGTGGTATATTACAGGCCAATGCTCTTAGCATGGTGCCTGACACATAAGGAATTGATTCCAAATGGAACAGTGCAGAGAATCTAGGTTCCTGCAGGGCCAGGTGTGATGAAGGGGGTCCAGGGCACTAGGTAGTACAGATGACACCCAGCCACCCTGGGTTCCCTATATCTACTGAGAAAAGAACTGGGATTGGATACACAGGTTCCTCTCGCTTCTATTGTTCACTTCCCTGTCTCCATCTCCCCTCACCCCCAACATCATTACTGCCATACTTTCCTACCTAGATTGGCCAGGATTGAGTTGTTTTCATTTAAAAACAGAGGTCACTGGTAACGAATGTTCTCAATCAACTCTGAAGAGGGCAAGCTAATAAATGAACAAATCAGAATTTGCAAAAAATAAACTTAGTGTTGGGGCTTGAGTAGTAAAGATGATATGACTTATAGCCCACAGTACTTCTAGTCTTCTTTTGGTTTTAAGTCCACTGTACTCTCTTACTCTTCTTTTTTTTTAAAGTGTTTTTTTTTTTTTTTTTTTTTTTTTTTTACAGAGAGGAAGGAGAGGGATAGAGAGTTAGAAACATCTATGAGAGAGAAACATCGATCAGCTGCCTCCTGCACACCCTCTACTGGGGATGTGCCCACAACCAAGGTACATGCCCTTGACCGGAATTGAACCTGGGACCCTTCAGTCTGAAAGCCTATGCTCTTTCCACTAAGCCAAACCGGTTAGGGCTCTTCTTTTGTTTTGTTTGACTTAAGCTTATCCATGTGCTATTGGAAAAATTAGTGTATATTCAATGGTGGTTTTTATTTTTCCTTCCAACAAATCTCAAAGATCTAAGAATGACTACCGTGTATGGAGCTGAAAGAGCACAGAGAAATTCTGAGTATGTTAATCTTACTTGAGAAAAACTAATTATGAGCCAGAAAGAACATATAAAATATGTAAGTCTCATTAAGCTGTCTTTACTTACTAAGATAGTTCCCAGGCAAATAAACACCCAAATTTCACTCTTGCAGCTCCCTCTGAATAACACATTCAACTCAAATCTCCTATCCTCACACATTCTATTGACTTCAAAGAGAATGATGGGTGAACAAGAAAATGAGAATCAGGTAGGGCAATTATAATTCTGAAAAAGGAAAGCATTCCCAATGTTGATTGGATTGCCCAGAAAAAAGAAAGCTATTCTCCTTCAATATAACTGCTCACAAAAGGCCAAAGTGTTTTGGGTTCTAAATTTTCGTTGCTTTAAAAATAAAGCAGAATTGGAAAATACATTTTCACATAGCCCCCAACCCCCAAATTGAGAGTGTGACTTATTAGTAATATTTACTTAATTTACATTTTCTGAAAGTTCCCTCTGATCCAGACATGGTATACCAAATGGTCAGTTCAATAGACTATTGAAAAGCTGCCCCAAACAAACTCAACTTTCAAGCTGCCAAGAAGAAATGCCATTAGAATTTCAAGTTCTATAACTTTTATTTAAGTAAATGTAGTGATAATAAAAATAGCAATGAAGGAATGAATTTTCAGTATCTAGAGGAGAGGATGGACTAGGACAAATGTAAAAGAAAAGCTATCCCCCAATGATACCTTGTCTTTAAGCCAGTGGGTTAGTGGTCTGATTAATACTACAGCGTAGAGGAGGAACACAAGCAGGCCATGACCCAACCTGCCAGGTATCCTAACAGGTACAATGTCTGCCTCCCAGGTTAGTATCACCCCTAGTAATAATCCCAGATTCTTCTCCATAATTTCTCTAGCCTACCTCCCAGGTATGTATGTTTCTAACTGGTATCACCTTCCTGAGGTGACTTGATTCCCATTTGGCACCAGTAATGAGGAAGAAATCCTCCAACAAGACGCAGCAACACCATGCCAAGGAGAGCTGGGGTCTATGCTGGGAAAAGCACAGCTCTGCCTGGGCCATGACTTACCTTCAGAGGCTGGGGCAAGATAACGGCCATGTACATTAGGGTGTCTTGAAGGGAACAGAGACTTTTCACAGTAAAAGGATATTGGGCCACCAGGGCTGGGCAAAGCTGGGTATTTGGCATAAAAACACAGTGCATCATAACAAAGTCATTTAAAACAGAATCTGCAGGGGAAAGAAAATGCAAAGCAGAAAAGGAAATTAGGTTCTTAGAGAAATCTTTAGGAAAGCAAGTGTATCAATTCTTTGGTTTTTGACCAATGGTTCTCATATGTTGGCTTGGAGAATTATGGTTTTACTGTACACAGAAGCACTGCATATAAAAATAACTTTATATATATATATATATATATATATATATATATAGAGAGAGAGAGAGAGAGAGAGAGAGAGAGAGAGAGAGAGAGAGAGAGAGAGAGAGAGAGCAAGAGTGCGCGCAAACCATGGATAGTACCGTGTATGCAAAGAAACATGGTCATTTATTTGTCACCTTTATACCATATGTCTTCTGTCAATATCACCTTTTATTTATCTCTCTTCACCTATTTCTAGAGGAAGCATGAAGGATGAGAGGATGATGGAATTACAGAAAAGAAGGTGGTAAGAGCAGAGAATTGGTGAGGATAACAAAAGATGAAAGGAAAAGGAAAGAAAAGATATAGGCTATGAGTAGCAACAGAAGCAAAACAAAGCTCTCTAGTACAGTGGTCGGCAAACTGCGGCTTGCAAGCCATATGTCTTTGGCCCCTTGAGTGTGGCTCTTTCACAAAATACCACGGCCTGGGTGAGTCTATTTTGAAGAAGTAGCATTAGAAGTTTAAGTTTAAAAAATTTGGCTCTCAAATGAAATTTCAATCGTCGTACTGTTGATATTTGGCTCTGTTGACTAATGAATTTGCCGACCACTGTTCTAGTAGATTAAAATGGTGACTGTCCTGTAGTTGAAGTTGTTTTGAAGGTAGGTAATCAGGGAGACGGTCGGCAAGGGAAAGAAGGCAAGTCCCAAAGATAAGCTTCATTTGCTTCATTCTAAGTTCATGCTGGTTTTTCATCGTAAAGACAACACTCTCTAGTCGGCATTGGTGGAAAAGCATGTGAAGACAGGCCTGAGAGCCTATGGAATCCACCTGATGAAACTTGGAATCCCAGATGCCATAGGGACTTTCAATTAAGACATGAACTACACTGGCTGAGATTTGTGAAACTCACATAGCTTTTCAAATAGAAAATGGTGAGAAATGTGAAATTTTTAACTATATAAATTAGATAAACATTACTGTCTATATTTTAAATGAACTTACATTGGCAAAGTTGGAATCATTGATTAAAGGTTTAACTATTATACTCATCTAAAAAATTGAAAAATAACTGACATACAACATTATGTAAGTTTAAGGTGTACAATGTCTTGATTTAATACATTTATATATTGCAATATGATTACCACCATGGTGTCAGCAAACACCTCTACCACGTCCCATAATACCGCTATACTCATTAAAATATAAGGGATAAATGTAACCCCAAGCTGTCATCCTGTCATTACTCACTGTTACCAGTCATTTCAGTCCCAGTATACTGAACCAAAGAGGATGCAGACAGAAGTTGTATAGAATTTTTTGAAGTACAAAAGGACTTGGGCTTGTCCAAGTGTGACATCTAGGGTCTCCTTTATATGTTTTAGATATTCTCTGAGGAGAAGGGAGATGATCCTTGCTTATGAGGCTCCCAGAAGGCCTGTGCTATACAGTAGTTCACACTTTGCTAAAGCAGGGATTTCAGTAGAGCTGGGGAGCGGCCATGTAGCATGGCAACTACCCAGCACCCACGTTTCACTAGAGCTTCCTTGTTCTCTGCTTGTATGTAGTAACTCTGATATTCTTGAGAACTGAATCTTAAAAATCATTTTATACTAAAAAAATGATTTCCCAAGTCACTCAGTGACTAATGCTGGTCCTAGAAGTTAAAAGTCTAGGAAACGAATAGGTCTAAGGCAGAAAACAGATGCTTTGGTAAATTAAGAAAATGTACTGTCAAACCCGAGGTGTTCATTTCTATGACATAAGCCAGTTTCACTATTAACTCTGTATTCTGTATTGTAAATGTATAAATGCCAAGGGTTTCCCACTTCACTGCATCCTTTAGTTTCTCATCATGGGGCCCATCACATTCTCCCCAATGCTTAGCTTTGCACTTAAGATCCTCCAGGATCTGTAGTCAAATGCTTAGGCCTTCCTTCTCCCACTTCTGTATACGATCACCCAGCAAAACCAAGCTGCTTGACCTGACAGCTCCTATGTCAGTACTGATGTTGCACCTCAGTGTGGAAAGCTTTGCCTCCAGGCTCCAGGGACTAGACACCAGCCTGTTTTCAGGGCCATTTTGTAGGCTATATTCTTCACGATACTTTGCCCAATCCCCTCAACTAGTCAGTGCTCCTGAAGACTGATCGCATCCTGTCTGATGGTCCAGCTATTTGCACATTCCTTTGTGTCCTCTAGTAGGTTATAAACTCCATCAAGTGCCTAGTCCAGAGCACAAGCTTAGTGCTTTCCCAGGGAGATACTCAACAAATACAGAGGCAAAAATAGCTGCCCTGGAGCCAGAGAGCCTGGCTTTATAACGACGACTCCCCAATTAACTCGCTATATAAAGAAAGATCTCAGATAATCTCTTTATAAAATGAGAAACTGGAATGAAGAGCTAAAATAAGAAGTAATCAGAGCTAAAACACTTTTAGGAGGTACATAAAAATAGTAATTTCACTCACAGATGGTGGAAATGGACCTTGAACTACCACTGGGTTTTTAGATAAGTCTTTGAACTTCTTTTAGTGAGAAATCTTCTTTCATGTAGTTCAGTTTGCTTCCAATATTAACCTTTTATTCTGAGTGACAGGCCAGTAGCATAGAATTTTTTTTTAAAGTTGAATGTAGACTATTCCAAAGTTAACACAAGATGGTTCCAAAAGTGGAGAATGATAATAAAACTGGATACTCAGTTCACCCATGAGATTCATCTCATTCACCCTCCAATCTCTGAGTCTTAGTGAATACTACTGTAAAGTAGTTTTATGTGTTGAATTTTATCCTCCCAAAAAGACATGTTGAAGTCCCAATCCCCAATACTTCAGAATGTGACCTTATTGGATTTAGGGTCTTTGTAGGTATTGTCAAATTGAGATGTGGTCCAGTGTGGGCCCTAATCTGATATGAGTGCTGTCCTTATAAAAGGAGAAACTCTGGAAACAGAGATAGATGCACAGAAGAAAGGTTATGTGAAGAGTTAGGGAGAACATGTGACAATGAAGGCAGAGTTTGGGTGGTGCATCTATGAGCCACAGAACACTGAAGATTGCCGGCTAAAAGCCAGAGGCCAGGAGAAAGGCATGGAGCAGGTTCCCCCTCACAGCCCTCCAAAGGAACCAACTCTACCACCCTGATCTCAGACTTCTACCTCCAGAACTGTAAGATAGTACTCTGCTGTTGTTTAAGCCATGCAGTTTGAGGTACTTGGTTGCATCAACCCTAGCAAACAGATATAGGTGATGTGTAGTTACACTCTGGGGCAGCCCGCGACTCTACAACCACAGACAGAACTATTTTACTCCATTGGAATGAGGTTGTGCCTCTTGTGTAGGCAGCAGCAATTCCCTTATGGGAATAGGTAGAATTTAAATAACCTAATAGATGTCTGTAAAGGTGAGTTTAAATGCTAACCTATGAGACCTGACCAGGGGGCTCAGTTGATTGGAGCACCGGCCTGAATACAAAAGTTGGCAGGTTCAATTCCCGGTCAGGGCACATATCTAGGTTGTGGATTTGATCCCAGTCATGGGTTTGATCTGGTCGGGGCATGCATAGGAGGCAAGCAGTTGATGTTTCTCACATCAATGTTCCTCTCTCTCTCTTTCAAATCAATAAACATATTCTCAGGTGAGGCTTAAAAATAAGTGATAACCTTAAGAGATGCCTATAAAAGGCTAATCCTAATGTGTATGAATGAGATTGAGCTATTCACAAAGGACAGCCAGGAATGGAGCAGGCAGAGGAGGATCAGAAGGATCACTCCCTGTGTGGGCCACACAGGGATGCTCTTGGAATGTTAATCCAACAACTTCCTTCTAAAACTGTTTTGTCTATACAAGCTGAGAATGAACTCAGGATTTTTTTTTTACAGTGTTCTGCACGGAGTTAGAGAACACACAAACAGTTCTAGGTATTTACCTGTTGCTTCATTTAAAGCTGGCTCAAGGCGTATTGTTTCTAGAAAATGCTCTAAAATTTTTTCAGGTGTTCCTGACATCACAGTATACCTGGATAAAAAATGAAAACAACATCAGCTTTTCAAAAGTGGGCAAATCACTAATAAATAACTTTTCACATATCTAAGTTTCTTTTTTTTTTTTTTTTAGATCCCAGGAAACCATTTCAACTTAACTTATGGCCCATATTCTCCTTATAGTAAGAGGGACCATGTACTTTGCCAGGGTCACATAGGAAGACAATGAAAAAAATCACAAGTGGAAGTAGTTACTAAAACGTGACTCTTTTTCCCTACATGGAACTGAAGTAAATTTCTTGGAGAGCGGCTCTGGCAGGCTGGGAACTGAGCAACTCCAGCCTTGCTCCAAGAGGAATGAGAAGAAGCATGTGAATCCCAAGGCAATTCAGGGCAGGCACGGGGAGTGCAGAGGGGAAGCGACAGTAAACTAGGTTACCCATATATGGGTTACTTGTAGCGAAATTTCAGTCCACAGTGGATTCCCCTGCCTATTTCTGGAATGCTCTGTCTTTTTTAACTGTACATTGGCATGTGCTTTGGAAATACAGCTAAGAATAAAGCAAGGGGGAAAAAACACCCCAAAACTCAAAGACCAATGAGCAAACAAGCAAAGCCCAATAGCATCTGAATAGGCAATAAATCAGCAACAGAAAATTCACATAATTTATTTCAATGTCAAATATATTTTTGGGGAGGTATTAATTATTATTTCAGAAGATCCATCTATGCAGCTCTTCAATCAGGATGAAAGGATTTATTTTTAAAATTGCATGTGGGTTATTTCAAAGTCATATTCAAGATGGTAACAAGACAGTGAATGAAAACTTAGAGGCAAAATACATTGAAATGATATGGGGCTCCTATTCCAAAATTCAGACTTTGCATTTCATCCAAAGCAAAATGATAGGGAAGAAAAAGAACAATGAAAATAACAGTCTCTTATGTTCATAGAGCACTGGCAGAATTTGGCTCTAGGAAGAACCTAAATTCCTTCGCCTTCTCACCAACATCCTTTCTTGTTTGAGACCTTGGAGGTAGTGCATTGAAATCCCAAGAATTTCCCTAACCTATTAAATCTCAGGGTTTTAACCTCATGCCTGAGGGAGTGAAGAAGAGACCATTCAACATATGACCCTCTGCATGTGAAAATGGAGAGGGAGAGTGCATGAAGCAACTCTAGTACTGAATGAGGTAACAAGTGCAGTCTACCGGGAAGGCAACCATTAGCTAAAACTATTCTGGTTCAGCCCTGGCCAGTATGATCAGTGGCTAGAGTGTTGGCCTGTGTACCGATGGATCTCGGGTTCGATTCCTGGTCAAGGGCATGTACCTGGGTTGCAGGTTTGATCCCTGGCCCCGGTTGGGGCACATGCTGAGGCAATCAATGGGTGCCTCTTTCACATCGCTCTCTCTCTCTCTTTCTCTCTGCCTCTCCCCCCCCCCCCCCTCCTTTCTACTATCTCTGAAAATCAATGGGAAAAATATCCTCAGGTGAAGATTAACAAAAAAAATTTAAAAAACATATTCTTTGTGTGTTTTTTGTGTGTGTGTACATGTCCACACATGTGTGGCGTACACAGGGGCAAAAAGAATTGAAGAGTTAAATCTTTGAGGAAGCCTGGATTTGGAGACTAGAGAAGAAGAGGGGAAATAAGAAAAAAATACTTTAATCTCAAAAGCATGACCCCTTTCTCAAAGTAAATAAGGTAGAAGACAATGGTTTTTCCTCTTGTAGGCAGTGAATATTTGAGAAAAAGAGAGGGCATATCTATAAATACTATCAACACTTCAAAGGGAAAAAATTGCTGTGTGCGTTCAGTAACTCCTAAAATGCATGATTCTGAGATGGTGCTCAGCACATGCGCTGGAAAGGGAGCAGCATCTGGACACATAGTAAGGACCTGGGGTGGGAGGGGTGCTTCACATCTGTCAAATGTTGACTGTGCCCTAGACAAGGCGGTGGGCCCTGAGCAATGTCCTCATCTTTATCCTGCCAGTTAAATATTAGCTTTATCCTGCAGGTGGAGAAACTGCTCTGCAAGGGGAGGCATCAGGCCCGCGGTCACACAGTTCGGAAATGCGAGGTCTCTGCTATGAGCCCCGGGCAGCACACAAGCGTGAGTCTCAGGTCGCTGCAAGGACATCCTGGGCACCAGGCACAAGCTACGTCTAGGTACTTGGAGCCCATTCTGAACGGAAGTCTGCCATGCAATGAAAACCCCCTTCTGAAGGGAACTTGTTTGCTTTTTTTCTCAAAATGAGTTTTATGTGGAGTGTAAATATGTTACATTAAAAACCAGTTACTTGTTATTTACCACGGCGCTGGGCAGCTGCCACTAGTAAACGTTTAACTCTGATAGAAGGTTGGCTTCACATTCCGTGTTCCCAGTTTGGACATCCCTTACCTAGGGTACTATGTCTGGTCAGAAAGAGGAAAGACCAGCGTGGCAGGCCAAGTATCCTATCATTTCACTGAAGAGAAGTGATCTCTCTAAACTTGGCCACAGGGTCCATCTGACACCAGGGGATCTTCCTTTGGCTGCCAAAGGCTCCCTCTAGTGGCTCCCCACTACTGTGGTCGCGTTATCCATCTCTCCCTCTTGGAAGCGCCAGGGAGGGCTGTCCTGCGTGGGCATTCTGTTAAGGCAGGGGCCTCTGAAGGCTGAGGGCCGGGCAGTTTCTGCCAGGCATAGCTGTCCGTGGTCTTCCAGCTCTGGGTTTGACTGAAACATCACGTTTTTGCTTTGTTTCAGGCCAGACACTCCCAGGCATCTACTGCTGACCTCTGTTTAAATGAGGAACTTGGAGACCAGACAGCATGACTCTGTTCCGTTTATTGCACGAAGGAGCTAATTTAGCCCAAGTTAAAGAGAATCCCAATTGGTTCCATTATCCAAGTTGTGAGGGGTTAAGCCTGTGGCAGAAAATCTTTCCCTAACATCAAGTCTGGAAATGAAGTTAGGAAAGCAGACACTTCCATCTGTACCTGGAACAACAACAGAAAGGTGTGTGTGGGGGGGGGGGGGGGGGGGGAGGGGGGGGGGAGGGGAGGGGGGGGGGAGGAGGGAGGGAGGAGCCTGAAAGAGATCTTTCTGGAAACAGGATGGAGTTTGATAGTCTAAGAATGAGCAACACAGTAACTAACACAGTCATTTGAAATTCTTTCTTACTAAAACCACATGACCACAGAGCATAAGGTAACCAAAATGGTAAATTTTGAGGGCTGCATAAAGTTGATCCATCATGAGAAATACTGTCTTGCAATTGACATTTGACTATCACACTCACAGTGAGTGGCTTGGGTAGAGTCAGGCAATTCTGAAACTCTTCTGGATTTCTTAGGGGGAAAGGGAATCAGAAAAATAACATTATTATCACCACCAACAGTGACCCTCTTTGAGTTCAAGAAAGACAATTTCTGAGGAGATAGAAGTCCTAACGGTTCCTAAATTTTAAGTCCATTCATAGACAAGATTGTTGCCATGTTATTGAAGTTATCCAGAAGATCAGGCCAAAATTCACTCACACAGCCTCCCCTTTTCAACTCTGGTCTGGCTTGGGGAAGCTCAACATGGAAAACAGCCCCCTGAGAGAGCAGCTTTGTATTCTTCAGGAAAGTGACTTTGCTGTTGCATTATTTTGTACTCACTGATATTTCTTAATGCTGGGAACATGCCAGGTTTTTGAATTATAGTTTAAGGAATTTGGATTGGTCTAGAGGACACAAATAAGGAGATATAACAGAAATCAGATCCAGGCCCTAAAATAAGTTTAATACCCGTGGCCTCTCCTTTTCTGTTCCCTTTAGTTTGATTTCATTAAAAAAAAATCTATATTTGGAAGGCACTCTGAAGGGAAGATGTTGTACCAAGCAAATGCTTTTGATCATTCGCCATGAAGATCAAAATGAAGAGGCGAAAGAAGGGGACCTCCAGGGGACCTCTGGGCCGAATGTTCCAAGGTTACGGAGAATGTTCAAGGCTTCCCTTTTCAGGTTGCAACATTTTCCTGAGACACCTGAAGCATTACTAAAGAATGCAGATTATCACCGTAAAATGTCCTAGTTCTATGTAAGAGCACTAAGGAAAATCATCGGAGGGAGTCCCAGCCTTCACATAAACAATGTCTTGATTCTCATCCTCTATGGGCTGGAAGGACAACTGTTAAAAACACTTGAGCATGAACATTTTCAAGAATGGAGGTCAGTGAAAAACAAAATGAAGAATTCTGGGTGGTCATTTATAGATTTGTAAGTGAAAGGATACATCTTACATAGTCCATTTTATATCACTCCTTTTGAAATATATCGGTTTGCAAGGTTTACTACATAGTGTTGAGGATACAGTATTTATACACCATGTTTTGCTGTAGTAATCTGCAAGGCTGAGGAGAAAAGGCATGGGCGTTGATCAAGCTGGACTTGTATCCCAGCTCTATTCTTATAAGCTTTGTAATCTTGGGCAAGTAACTTGCTTCTCTGAGCCTAAATTTTTCTAGTATCTGTTGAAAGGAGTTGTAATAAGGGATTATATAATATATTCAACATATACTATGGCTATTCAATAATATTTCTTCCCAACCTCCTTGTAAATATGTCAATTCATCCAAATGAAAATATCTGAGCCTTAGGCTTTTAGTCTAAAAAATAAAAATTCATCAATGACGGTGAGTTTCCTGATTAAAGGGAACACCCCATTTACATGGCAAAGAAGGACAGATTACTGGGATGCATTCCTTTTTCAACATATTATTTGGTGACATTTCTTTAGCTACAGAATTGCTCTTTTTATTATCCTAAAGATTGGAAATTAGTCCTTATTTTCAAAACAAGATTCTGTGATTTTCTACAATTTCTTGGAGCTACATTTCCTATTGTATTACCATCCAATTGTTGGCACATTTGATGAAAGGGTCTCAAGTAGGAAGTTGCTGCAAAGCATGGAACATACACATACTGTAAAGACCCAAGTCTACACAGCTCCTGAGAAGCAAGTACCCTTTGGACAGAGGAGGCCAAAGGGATGCTTCTAGGCTGCAGTCAATAGTCTATCTTATATTTAAATCTGAGTTTCTGTCAAAGATGTTCATTCTGATAACAAGATGAAAACACTTCTTGAGAAATCCTCCATATGAAATTCAAATACCAAAGGGTCTCATCACCGAGGATCATCACCCTGAGCTGCTTGGCATTTCTACCTCCATTGTTCTCTCCCATGCCTTCTGTTCCAAAGCTACCACAGTTGAACACAGTATCCAGAGAGCATTTTTAGAGTAAGGGAATATTCTCCCCCATTATGCTAGGCAGCACCAAGCTAAACACAGTGCCAGAAATGGATACATTATACTGCACAAAAATGTGTGATTAGTCAATAGAGAGAAAAAAGTCACACACACTGCTATCTCCCACAGAAAAGGAGAACATGCTATTGTGGAAATGATGATACCATGTGAAAAGGTTAATCACAGTCTGGCGATTGCAGCGTTGGATGCAAACCTACTTTTGCTGAGGCTGTGAGTTTCCTTGATTAGAAGCCCTGCTCCCTGCTGGGACCTTCTCCAGCACCAAGACATCTTGGTCGTGTTCTTTCAGTCTGACTGTATTCGCCTCAACGTCCTGCAAATACAAATTACACCACATACAGATGCTGCCATTTTCTCAGACAATGAAAAAAAAATTTCAAATGCTTCAAAAACGCATTTGGTGCTTGTGATGCTAATTGTTGTATCTACAAATTAAGTCATTTTCAAAGGCAAGGGCTGGAATGGCCAGGGAGAGGACCAGATGAGGTTTAGGCATGTGGTTTTAAAGCTCTGCTTTTACCCCGGAATCAGAAAATCAGCAGAGTACTGAGAGGAGTGTGGTTGTGTTCTGAGAAACTTTTGGGAGAGGGTGGTATAGCGGGAAGATAAGGGAGCAAAGTATTTATTCTTTATAAAAATACTAGAGGCCCAGTGCACGGGGGTGGGTGGTGTCCCTCAGCCCAGCCTGCACCCTCTCCAATCTGGGACCACTTGAGGGATGTCTGACTGCCCATTTAGGCCCGATACTACCTGGGGCCCGATCCTAAATGGGCAGTCAGACATCCCTCTCACAATCCAGGACTGCTGGCTCCCAACTGCTTGCCTGCCTGCCTTCCTGATTGCATCTAACCGCTTCTGCCTGCCAGCCTGATCACCCTCTAACCACTCCCCTGACAGCCTGATTGATGCCTAACTGCTCCCCTGCCAGCCTAATTGCCCCTCAACTGCCCTTCCCTGCAGGCCCGGTCGCCCCCAACTTCCCTCCTCTGCCATCCTGGTCACCCCTAACTGCCCTCCCCTGCAGGCTTGATCGCCCACAACTGCCCTCCCATGCAGGCCTGGTTCCTTCCACCTGCCCTCCCCTGCTGGCCATCTTGTGGTGGCCATCTTGTGTCCACATGGGGGCAGGATCTTTGACCACATGGGGGCAGCCATCTTGTGTGTTGGAGTGATGGTCAATCTGCATATTACTCTTTTATTAGATAGGATAGAGGTCTGGTGCATGGGTGGGGGCCAGCTGGTTTGCCCTGAAGGGTGTCCGGGATCAGGGTGGGGGTTCCCTTGGGGCATGGGGCAGCCTGGGCGAGGGGCCTGTGGTGGTTTGCAGGCCGGCCATGCCCCCCAGCGACCCAAGCAGAGGCCCTGGGATCTGGGACCTATTTATCTTCTATAATTGAAACTTTGTAGCATTGAGCAGAGCCAAGCCTCCTGCTCGCTCTGTGGCCGCAGCCATTTTTGTTGGGATTTATTTATCTTCTATAATTGAAACTTTGTAGCCTTGAGCAGAGGCCTGGGTTGCCCAGGGCAGGTGGAAAGCTTGGCTTCCTCCATTGCCGGGGGCAACCCAAGCCTCCTGCTCTCTCCGTGGCTGCAGCCATCTTGGTTGGGTTAATTTGCATACTCTCTCCTGATTGGCTGATGGGCATGGCTTGTGGGTGTAGCAGAGGTATGGTCAATTTGCATATTGCTCTTTTATTAGATAGGACTAGAGGCCCAGTGCATAAATTTGAGGGTGGGGTCCCTCGGCCTGGCCAGTAATCAGGACCTATCGGGGCTGGCCAGCTGGGGAGAGGGACCACGGGAGGTTGGCCGTAGGAGCGTACTGACCACTGGGGGAAACTCCTGCATTGAGTGTCTGCCCCCTGGTGGTCAGTGTGCATCATAACTACTGGCTGGTCCTCTGGTCATCTGGTCTAACGGGCTATATATATATATATAGCCCGTTAGACCAATAGCACTTAGCTTCAACCAAATTCTTTCATTCTGCTTTTCTTCTGAGGACATTTAGTTTTCTTGGGAATGGTACTTTTACTCTCTAATCAAAAGACTATTTTTTTTTTTACAAAATCAGTTTGAAATGTGCTAAAAACATTTTTTTCAGTTATTTTGAATAATTTTATAAATCACATCAGTGATAATGGTCCTTATGTGATTCTCTCAAAGAATTTTTTGGCTAAATGTAAACTCCATATGTACAGACCTCAAAGAGTTAGTTCAAGTTTACCTCTAAATTTCATTGTCAGTTTAAATAATTTTAAAAATGTAGTGTGCTTTATCTCATCATTTGGTCCCCACTTAGAAAGAGATTAGATAAGAACCACATCAAATTCCATGTGGTATTTTTTTCTATATTATTCAATGGTATGGTTTTTAGTGAAACTAAAACTTTCCATTCAGAGAATGCATCCCTAAAACAAACTTTGGTGTCAGAAATTGTGCCACCAAAGGCAAATATATAAGGCTGTGTAGTGATAGGTGTCCATACATAAGGAATAGAGAATGATCCTACCTAATAAAAGAGTAATATGCAAATTGACCATACCTCCACTATACCCACAAGCCATGCCCACCAGCCATGCCCACCAGCCAATTAGGAGGGAATATGCAAATAAACCCAACCAAGATGGCTGCAGCCACAGAGAGCAGGAGGGAGGCTTGGGTTTCCCTGGCAATGGAGGAAGCCAAGCTTTCCGCCTGTCCTTGCCGGCCCAGGCCTCCACTCAGTGCTACAAAGTTTCAATTATAGAAGATAAATAAAGCCCAACAGAAATGGCGGTAGCCACGGAGCTGGAGAGAGCAGGAGGCTAGGGTTGCCCACGGCAATGGAGGAAGCCAAGCTTCTGCAGCCCTGGCTTGCATTGGCCTCCTCTTAAGGCTACAAAGTTTCAATTATAGGAGATACATAAATCCCAACAGAAATGGCTGCCACCACTGAGCGAGCAGAAGGCTTGGCTCCACTCCAGGCTACAAAGTTTCAATTGTAGAAGATAAATAAACCCCAGATCCCAGGGCCTCTGCTTGGGTCACTGGGGGGCATGGCCAGCCTGCAAAACACCACAGGCCCCTCACCCAGGCTGTCCCATGCCCCAAGGGATCCCCCACCCTGATCCCGGACACCCTTCAGGGCAAACCAGCTGGCCCCCACCCATGCACCAGGCCTTTATCCTATCTAATAAAAGAGTAATATGCAGATTGACCATCACTCCAACACACAAGATGGCTGCCCCCATGTGGTCAAAGATCCTGCCCCCATGTGGACACAAGATGGCCACCACAAGATGGCCAGCAGGAGGAGCAGGTGGGAGGAACCAGGCCAGCAGGGGAGGGCAGTTGTGGATGATCAGGCCAGCAGGGGAGGGCAGTTGGGAGGGACCAGGCCTACAAGGGAGGGCAGTTGGGGGCAATCAATCCTGCTGGGGAGGGCAGTTAGGGGTGACCCGGCCAGCAGAGGAGGGAAGTTGGGGGTGACTGGGTCTTCAGGGAAGGGCAGCTGGGTGGGGGGGGGGGGGAAGAGAACCCAGGCCTGCAGGGGAAAGCAGTTGGGGGGGGTACCAGGCCTGCAGGGAAGGGCAGTTAGGGGTGACCAGGCCTGCAGGGGAGGGCCGTTAGGGGTGACCAGGCCTGCAGGAGAAGCAGCTAGGGGCGAACAGGCTGGCAGGGGAGCAGTTAGGCATCAGTTAGGCTGTCAGGGGAGTGGTTAGGGGGTGATCAGGCTGGCAGGCAGAAGTGGTTAGGGACAATTAGGAAGGCAAGCAGGCGAGCAATTGGGAGCCAGCAGTCCTGGATTGTGAAAGGGATGTCCAACTGTTCACAGTTGGACAACCCTAGAGGGGTCCCAGATTGGAGAGGGTGCAGGGTGGGCTGAGGGACACCCCCCACCCCCGGCCCGTGCACGAATTTCGTGCACTGGGCCTCTAGTCTTAAATAATGTCAAATGTACCAGAAAGCATAGAAGCTGCAGTTTGGACTTTCAGGGAGGATTGACAAAGATGCTAAGGGTGGGAGAAGCAGAGAAGAGAGTCTGCTTTGTGAGCCAGCAGAGAAGGGAACAGGGCAAAGTGATCCTAGAGGGACTGTGTCTCAGGGTGAACTCAAGCTAGGGAGGGATGCAGTATGGGCCACCTGAGAGACACTGTCATCAGCTGGATTGTTCTTCCCAAGGGACCAGGGGCTGGATGGTGGAGAAAGGCCAGGGACCATCTGTTCTAAAGATCACCCACTCTCATAAATACCTTAACAAGCTTAGGTTAGGCCCATCTGCAGAGCCAACTTTAAATGCAATTACTCTTCACCTATTTGCCGATGTCCAAAATTCCTTTAGTGTGAATCAATTTGACATAAAGCACTTGAAATAAAAACGCTTGGTTAGAGTAACCATGATTAACATTGATTCCTACTAAAATATAATTACTGACTAAATCAAGAGAGTATGTGCTATTATAGAAAGGCTCAGATTTGGGATGAGATTGGAGGTGGAGACTAGAAAGGTTTAGGATAGAGAAAGACTGGGGTCAGGAAGGTATCACTTGGACATTTGCCAAGGCAGTCCCTTTACATCTTCTATTCTGATGGACCGGGTCAGACGTGTGCAGGGTTGTTTGGTCTAGCCTGGCATGCCCCACGTGCAGCTTTCCTGGAATATCCCCTCTGGGCCCCAGAATGCCCAGCAGCACAGTGAACATCCCAGGTGTCTTTGTTCCTAGAGCATTCATTAATCGTTGTACTGCTCAATTAACATGACACTCAAATCTTTTCTTCTCTGGCAAAAGGAGAAATGGGATGGCCCTCAGCCACGCTTTGCCTTGGACTTACCCTCAGAATCCGGTTGAAATCCTCCTTGTCTACTCTTAAGAAATGGCAATTATCTTCTCGCAAAACAATAGAGGCAGCTCTCGGGGCATCATTCACTAGTGCCAACTTGCCAAAATCATCTCCTTCATGCAGGGTACAGACCACACCCTGAAGAGAGCAAACATTCAGATGAAGATGACCCCTGAAACAGAGCCAACACCCACCCAACTCACGCCACAAGACCCTGTTCCCCTAACACACTATATATAAATGGGCTTTACCCAGGGATGCCAAAGAGGACTTACACACTTAAATTACAATGTTTCATTTTCCTTTCATTGAGTCACATGGGCTATGGAATAACTTAAATGTATACATTATAATCTATAAGGAGATGGGCCCCAGAAAGTTCAATACCACTCTGAGTATAATAGTTTCGATAATTCATGATTAGAGATGCTATAATGACTTTTCTTCATCGAGTAACAATGTTGTTGCAAGTTTAATTGTAACACTAAATTGCTAATGCTTGGAGCTACACTAGTAAGTGGAGCATAATAAAGTCTAAAAAAGAAAAAGATATATATACATACCTTCCCATAAATGACTACATTCACTGATCCTTTCAGAATAATGTACCAGGAGGTACCTTCTTCCCCTTGGTTAAACACTAGATACAAAAAGAAGAAAAGACTTACAGAAGCACATCAATATAAATTACTGCTTATCAAATCATTATTTTTCAGTTCCCAGAATTACTTATATATTCCAGAAGGGGGAAAATGACTGGCAAATACTAACTTACTCAGGTGGCATACTGTTTCCTTTTCTATAGAACGTAAAAGGAACAGAAACACTGCTCTACTGGCCAGGCCCTGAAAAACCCATTGGTATTAGACATCAATTAACAGCAATCCAGTTCATCAAGCAAGACTCTTTCACCCACAATTCATCAAAACTTACTACACTACAGAAAATAGTTTTTAAAAGCAATCAGACCAGTAATGTGAATTGAAAACATGCAAATCAGTCCTGCTTATTGTTTATGAATATCTATGTATCTACATATTTTTAAATGGGTTGGAAGGATACCACTACATTTAGGGTAAAGTTACCATGGGAGGGAAGGAGAAGAATAAGATAAAGGAGGAAATATGGGACCTTCAACTGTATCTATATTTCATTCTTCAGAAAACATGAAAAAATAGTGCATGCTAGTGTTTAATGTAGACCTCAAAGGTGCTTATAATAACCTGTTTGAAATATTTAAATATTTCATAATAAAATGAAAACAACCAGTAAGTTTGAATGAAAAGAATAAAAGAGAAGTTGTGCATCACCAGTGATCATAAAAATAAAAAATAAATACTAACGTGAACCTCTAAAATTTCAAGAAAGGACATTCTTACTAAAATAAAAATCAATGTTAGAGATGCCACTTTTGATGACTGAAAAACATTTTGAAATATAACTTTTGTAACTCTTTTTGCCTTTACAATTCCTGCTTTCTGATTATTCGACTAACACAAGTCAGTGTGAAAGAAGAGCAAGACTTTTCAGAAATGTCTCTTGAAACATCGTTAACAGGTACCCATTGAACAAGTGTGCTGTGTTCCACTCAGTGTAGGAAGTGTGAGTCTAACTGGCTGACCGTTTGTCTTTAATGCAGAACTTCTGAGAGCCTTAGCATGCTGGAGGCGTACGGTTCTCCAAGAGAGGTCAGAGAAGGTGGCATTTCCTGACCTGAGTAGACCACTAACCCTGCTTTGCAGGAAGGATTCTGCAGATTCATGGGCAATGCTAGCCTGAATACTTCTGTTCACATTTATGGATATCAAATTTCAATTTCTTGCTTCTAAATAAAATCACGGAACTAAATTACACACTGGGTTCTGGAGAGATCCTAAGTATTAGTATTGGGTCAAAGAAATTCTTTGAGACTTGGAGCTGATAGTGGAAGTGGGAGAAGAAAAGGAAAACAGCAGCACCCTGCTTGGCCCCGGAGGATGGCTGGTTAGCCAGAGACGGGTAAGATTCCTCAAGGAAGGAACAACCTAAGACAGGCACAGTCGCAGAGGGGCCATCAGGAGAGAACTTGGGGGGGCAACAGAAGTGGGGCACAGACCCTCACCCCCCCAACATTGCAGGGGCTTGAACCCTCACCCCCTTCTAAAGGAGGTCTCCTACCCCCATGGCTGCTTTGCGCTTCCCACACCCAGCTCAGATCGGGACCCAGGCAACAGAAAGAGACCCGGCCCAGCTCACATCGAGATACAGGTGACAGACAGAGACTTGGCCCAGCTCAGATCGGGACCCAGGTAACAGACAAGAGACTTGGCCGACAGCAGTTGCCCTATATCTAAATTCAGCTGAGCATTTGGAATGCTCAGGGCCCACTCAAGAATGCAAATAATCCTTCCCACTAATATTTACAGGGTAAACTAAGATTGTTGGTAGAGTATTAAATTTGACAGTAAAATAGTAATTGAGTTTTCAGATTAATTTAAATAGGCTAATTGAAATAAGTGGATATTCAAGTACTGGACAAAAAGCTATTCTTAAAGTAATAACTAAAATTTCTATTGGTAGTTCATCTCATGGTAAAATTCCTGAATATGCAATGAACCTAAAGCAGTCATATGTGTGGGGGAAAAAAAAAAATTTTTTTTTTAATTTAAAGTTATCAAGACTGCACTATAAAATTTACAAAAACCTCCATTAAAAAAAAAGGGGGGGGGATAGTAGGGCAATATCATGTAAGGAAAAATATCCTATAAGTAAATTACATCTAGAAAATTTTTACTTTACCAAATTAAGGTTCATTTGCAATGCTAACAGCAAGACGGCCATTAAAAACACACATGGTGTCTAAATAAGACAAAGGAAAATCGTTTGAACAAAAATAAAAAGGATCCCAAATCAATTATATAGAAAAGATTCCTTTATTAACTTGTGGTCGAGAATATATTTGTATATTTTCAGAAAACAACCCCAAGACCAGATGGATTCCTGCAACAGAGAGGAATTGACAGGAGTGCTCCAACCACGAAGACAAGAGGCAAAAACAGTCCAGAGATGGAAGACGCTGACAACGCCTTGCCATGGGAGCAGTCAGCAGCTGTGCACCGCTGCAGGTTGCCTAGGACCAAACCAGAGAGGGTCGGACCTGCATTGCCACCATGTGCCCACCATCCAGATATCACTGCTGACATGTACACATAAGGAACTGTTGGACATTGAAATTGGGACTCAAACATTTTTTTGTTTTGTCTTGTTTTGTTATTATATGTTTATTTCCAGTCTGCAAAGGCAAAACTTTTTAAAGGAAAGAAATGGTGGGAAAAAGATACATAGGCAAAGAAGCATTGAACAGACTGTCAAACTACATTGGGAAGACAGGGGTGGTTGGGCGAGGAGGGCTGTAAGAGACCAACCGAAGGACTTGTACGCATGCATATAAGCACAACCAATGGATATAAGACACTGGGGTGGGGGGGGAGGGTGGGCAGGTGAAGGCATGTCCTGGGGGGTAGGGGAGGTCAGGGGGAGATCAAAGGGGGGAAAAAAAGGAGACATATGTACTACTATTTGTAATACTTAAAACAATAAAAATAAAATAAAATTTAAAAAAAAAAAGAAAACAGGATCGTTTATCACTCTAACTAGCAATTTCAAGAGACAGATTAGTTCTCCTAAAACCACCAACTGAAGTGAGGTCACAGTGCAAAGGGCCTGCCTAAGAGCCGCATCTTCCTCCCACCCTCTTTACACACCCGTCTTCAGCCAGCAGCTAGGCGTAAGCAGAGACTCCGACTGGCAACAGCCCCCCCCACCCCCCCGCTGGTCCCAGAAAACCACCAGGCTGCAGAATCACAGACATATGCCGGGAATAATCACAGGTCCCAAAAAGCAAAAGTGCCCAGGACGTCCTGTCAAGTCTGAGAGGGGAGCGTTTGCAGTCAGGGGCCCATGGCATAGGCTCTCGAGGGGACTAGCCAGGCGCAACATCCGATGACAGCTCTCACTTACACACGGTGCCTCCTTTGGCATGAGACTCAAAGATGAGAACACCTGCTAGCTCCCGTTTCACCTAGAAGAAAAAGAGAAAGGATGTGGAAAGGCCAGATTTCTTTGGGGGGGCGGGCAGGGGGAAACATGTTCCCTTTCTGAACAGAGCTAACTGACCCTCTTCCCACACAGCGTCTCCAACTCTGCATGCTCTACTGTTGTCTAGAACCATCTTCACTAGATTTGCGGGTAGATTCTCAAAGCTCTTACGTAAGCTATTGTACACGCGCATTCACACGAGACAACTGCCCTAGAGTTGTTTTAAAACGTGGTTTCACACATACGCACTAGCCGATTTCACTGCCTATCTTTTGTCTTGGTTGAGAAAGTCAGAGCATCTATAATATCATGCGACTCCATTGCTGTTACAGGCTCTTCCCTGCATCCCTGCAAACGAACTGGGGAAGTCAATGTCTTCAAGTTGAATAATTAAGCTCCAATGTGTAAGCAGATTTATATTACAAGATAGGTAAGAAAAAATTTTTGATTCCAAATTATGGTCCCAAATTATGGCTCCATCTCCTAAGTACCAAGTAACCTGAGAATTTTCCCCAGTGCCGGGTACCTGCGGTTTGAGGGAGAAAAGGAGACTGTCCACACTCCTCTCCATTCCATCAGGACTGGGGGAGTCAGGACAGGGGCATGCTGGGGACCTGGAGCACAGGTAGGAAAAGGGGTCCCCTAGCACATTTCCTCTGTGGTGTGAACCCCTGGGCTTACATTGTGGGGGCTCCCCGGTACTAGACCTCCTCCCTTCCCCCACGGATGAAGTGAGGATGAGAGGACAGTGGTGGGAGGCTGGGCGGGACCGCACCCCTGGTTTCTCCACCAGGTGAGCAAGCTTGTGGAGCCCCTGGGAGAGCGGGGGGGGGGGGGGGGGGCGGGGGGAGGAGAAATGTGAAGGCAGCTCTGTTGGGTTGAAGAGGGAGGCATTTGGACCCCTTCTGCTTGGGGCCGTGACAAATGCCTCGCTGCTCTCTTCAGAGACCGGCCTCCCGCCGAGATCAGGGACCACAGATACTGCTAGCATATGATAGCATAATATCACCTAGCGAGCTGGAATGAAAGGCAAATTAGAATGTAGATGTTGCTAAGGGGCCTCGGTATATAATCTGTGGACATTGCAACAACTTCTTTTTGTTATTGGTGTTGAGTTATTAACATATAGGAGACGTGTGTTGCCTGGAAATCCTGTTCCTGTGTTCCTTCTACAGGGGAACAGGAACTGTCCACTGCTTTCCTAAACATCCTAGTCATGTAGAATTTTAGAGCCATTGGACCATTTGTCACTATGGGATATTGCTATTGTGCCCTAACATATCTGAAGTAATTCTCTCTTGAACATTCTGCATCCTTTCTCAAGTGGCTTTTGCTGGTCACTTGGGCCAGAACAGGTCACCCTGATTTATCTCCCTCCTCCCTCTGGCTCTGTATTTCATGGGAGGGTCTCAGAGCACTTTGAAGGCCTGGCTCTCTTATTTAGGTGTGCAGGTTCCATAGTTCAGACTTGGAAGGATGAAGCATATGTCCCAATCCCACTTACATCAAATTGCTTTGGGGTTTATAGCACCTGGGCAACTACCAATGATGTGACAATACTTGATCCCATTAGAGTGATTCTTCTTGGGTATTACTTACTTAGCACCTCATGGGAAAGACTAGGGATGATTCATGAGGCAGAATTCAGATATTCCTGCCCTCCATGTCAAATACACTCCTCCAGTCCTAACTGAATTTAACTCAAAGTCTCCTGACCTTGCTCAATAAGAGACAACTTACGGTGGTAGAAAGATGGGATAAGGCTTTAATGTGAAGGAGCTCATCATAGATAATCTCTAGGTCATCCATACTCCTCTGGCCAGGTCTACAAAGAAAAAAGTAACAAGGAAATAATGAGAAAAAAGTCATCACTAAAGCCTGAAATACAGAAGTTGACTCAAGGGTCAGTAATGCAATTCAGATTTCTTAGGAGTAATCTCTATAAAAAGATATCGGCAGAGGGCGAGATTATGTCATTATAATCCCTGAAGGAAGTTTTGAAATGAATGTATTGTCAATGGAAGAATGGGCACAGAGTCCCCTTCCCTTCTAATTTCAGAGGGAAGAACATCTCTGCTCACATTGTAGTTGGTTAATCTATCTCTCACTTTGTAGATGATTGCTCCAAAAAATTGCTTTGCATTACCATCTTAATCAGTAATAGGAAAACTTGTCTTTAACACAACTAGAAACAACTGATTTCATCAACTGGATGATTGATCCAAATTCCTTGAGTTCCTGTGTGGTATCTTAGCCTAACAGAATAATAATGCTTCTGTCACTATGTTTCAGGTTGTATAACATGCTTCTACCATAGGACTTAACTAAGGGATGTATAGGGACTCAATATTTTCTTGCCTATCCCTGAGAAGGTGAGGGCATGAGATGAGCAGAAGGCAGACAGTAGTGTTTGGGATTAGGAAGAAAGGGAGAGAAGAGAGGTATATACTTCCACTCCCCAAACTCTGTTTCACGCATGGCCACTGTTCCACGAGGCATTAATTAGTATACTAGTTAGCTTCTCCCCCTACAATTTATTTTAAAACTAGTATCCAATAATCTTCCTTTAAAGATAGGTTATGTGGATGTTATGGTCATTTTGACATGGAAGGACAGAATAGATTCCTAATCACTTTCATGCCTGCAATTATTCTGGACTCACTAATAGTGTTTAATTATAGATCAATGAGAACATCTGATTGGTGAGGAATTTAGATATTCTATTGCTCTCTGCAATGTAAGGAATCTTAACTGATATGTTATTGAAATTTTAAAACAAATTGGTTATTGATTCTGAGAGTACTAGGAAGTCAAGCTCCACGTTGACGGACAGGCAGCATTTGCTCTCAGCTAATTGCTGCAGTCATGTATGTTACCTACTACGTAATCGTCAGTCTATCCTACACATTTTGTCCTAAAATTTCAGTAACTTATGGTATTATTCAACGTTACTGTATATTAAATATTTAAACTTTAACGAGCTACTGGTGGTATTCCATGCTTAATTACATTGTATTTTTAAAAAGCAATCCTGGGTCAAATAAATTCAGGGAGTGATGGTGTACTGAACAGAACTCTGGATTTCCAGTCTGAAGATAAAGTTTTAACCTCAGTGCACCCCCCACTAGCCATGTGACATCAGCCTCAGTCTCATCTGTAAACTGGGACATGGGAGAGAGATGTGAGAGCTGAATGAAGCAGTACATGTGAAGGTACCTGCATATTTATTTGTGTCAGTGGAAAAAAAAACCTCAGCAAAATGATATTCAAAACTCAAACCTTTGCATAAGAAGTTAAACTGACAGAGTACAACATTTGGGCCAGCAAATTACATCTGAAATTTAGTCAATTATAGATAAGTACTCTGAGCAATCAAAACTGAATTGTAAATACTCTAGAACAGTTAATTGGATTAAACACTTTTGCAACCATTCATAAGGTGGGGTTGGCGACAGATCAAGTGGGGGCCATCGGAGGAAGAAAACCGCACCTTGCACATTGCCTTCTCATGGACAGTTTAGCATGAACAAAAGAAGACGATATGTCTCTCGTACAGCATCTACAACGGGTATATTTCCTAATCTCGACTATACAAAGGCTGGCACTAAATCCATGACCCAGGGAGATGCCAGCCAGGCCCACCTCCTGCCAAGGCCCACCACTGTGCACCAATCCGGTGCTTAATGGTGGAACTCAGAAAAGATGGGACCCAAATGCACCAAAGAAAAAACTATGGCCACAGGGACTTGAGGGGGCCAGGCCTTCTTAGCAACGGGTTAATCTACTACTTGACTTACACATGGGATTTTGAAAGGAAGATCCTTGGGGATTTAAAAGTCAATTGAGTCACCTCAGTCCATCTACTGAGATAGAGGCAGCTAAGGTGAGAGTCTCAAGGCAGCCATAATAGGATTATGCTCTTCAGCACAAGGAGCTACCCCGCTGTTCTTCCTACTTGACATCAGCTGCAAATAGCATGGACCCTCCTAGAAGGTCCTGGCTAAAGGGAAATCAGTGGCCAAGCATCATTCTGACCTCCATGGGATGGGCTGTTATGGAGGGAGGAGGAAAACTCCGCTGGGAAAGGGAAGTGTTAGAATTTAGCTCTAAAATCCTAACACATTCAAATTTGGAATTTTGGGAGCAGATCTCTATGAGTTTAGGAAGAGTGTTTTTATATAATATCAATTTGAAATCCATATTGATCAACTCTTTTTTGTTCAGGTGAAGTTGATTCTTTTTTAAAAGTTTTTTACTCATATTAATCAACTCTTACAGATTAAAAAAAAAGTGTTGCCTTTAGAATCTACACATCACATTACATTAAAAATAATTATATATTGTCCAAGAGTTAAAACATATGAGAAAGAACTCTGTCAGATCCTCAAATGCAGCATACTAAAAATGTGACAGTGGTTAAAGACACCCTTTGACCTTTATAGGTAGTCTGAGGACCTGCAGCAAAGTGTGAGAGAAGGCAATGATGGCAACATTCGAGCCATTTTTGAAACCTACTCAACTTCCCACTGCCGAACACCACTGAGCACTGACGGAAGCTCTCTTCTCCCCACGCTGCCCACCTCCTGGCTCTCTCTTCCTGCTTTCCTAAACATTTCTTCTCAGTGTCTTTTTTGATCTGTTGTTCTTTTGTTCACCTCCTAAATTGTGCTGTGCCCCAACGTTCTGCCTTCAGCTCTGTTCTCATTTTGTTCTGCTTTCTCTCCCTTTGAAAAATCCCCAACGTTCACCTATATAATGCTGAGATCTAAATCTTTATCTCCAAACAGATGTCTTTCCTGAGCTCAGACAGCTTCCTGGCCGGCTCTTCCCCGACAACCCACAAGCTCCCCAAGCTTACTGTCCAGGGTGCTCCCTCGTCATCACAGGGCAGATCTCAGTGGATTTCTGCAGACTCATCTATCTTCCTTTTCTCTCTTCACACCTTCCCTCAGGGAATGTTCTCTGCTCCACCCATGCCCTACATCTCTCTATTCCTCAAAATGCTATGCTTTATCATGTCTCCAAGGCTTTTCACATGCATCTCCTCTCTTTGCCTAGGATATTTTTTTCTGCTGCAAGCCCAGCTCAGATGTTCTCTCTCCCAGGTAAAACTGGTTCTCCCACCTTTATTCTTCCATGGCACATGGCCCTGCTACAACATACTGTGAGGAATGTTATTTGCTTAAATACCCATAACCCTACACTGCTCTTCTCAAGAAGTGCACAGGGCACTGGATTGGAAGCAGAAACTGGATTTGAGATCTACTGGTAAATCATGAACTTCCTAGGTGCCCAATTGGTCTAATGCCTTGTTTCTGCATTTCTAAAATGAGAACAATAAATAGGATTGTTGTAAAGGCCAAATGACTTAATATACAAGAAGCATTGATTCATTGGAAATATAGCACAAACGGAGGATGAAATTATTATCAGGGTGGATGTTCAATACAGTTTACCAGATGAGTGCAAACACTAGTTCTCACAATTCATGCTGACTTCAGGGTCTGTCAAGGGACATATGAAAGCAATACCACAAACCAGCTCCTGTCTTGTGGCCTGAGAAAAATGGGCGTATAAGCTCTGTTATCCCTCCTATTCAAGGTCAAGTAAGACACGGTGGCCACGGCACAACTCACTTTTGTCTTGGCAAATGATTAATGGAGGGAGGAGACAGGATGAAAATGTTAAACCTCACCTCTTACTCCAAATCCTGTTAAGTGATAAAAAAAAAAGACATATATTCTAAAAGATCGTGGATGTATTCATCCAGCTGTGAGGAAGAACTATCATCATAGACCAGCTGAAGTTACTCAGTCAAGATCAGCGAGGGCCTGGACAGAGGTGATCTCCAAAGGCCACTTTGTATCTGTTAGGCTGGGCCCTTTTTTGGCGGGAGAGTTGTCTGCCATGCTAAAGGTCTGATGGAAAAGACACTTGAAAATCCAAAACAGCACTGAAAACAGACAAACATCTCCACCACAAACCACAAAAGAGTACTATGGTTGATCAGCGATTTTAGGAATTCTTGGATGACCAAAAGCAGATAGGAATAAAATGTCTGAGAATAGCTGGAAGCAGCCACAGCTCAATTTAGATGAGAAAATCAGTTTGGAAACAGCTCAAGTGCCTATCAGTAGATGGATGGATTAAAAAAGCTGTGGGACATTTATACTGTGGAATACTATGCAGCTATAAAAAAGAGCGATCTCTTACTCTTTGGGACAGCATGGATGGACCTGGGAAATATTATGCCAAGTGAAATAAACCAAACCGAGAAAGACAAATATCACATGATCTCACTTATTTGTGGAATCTAATGAACAAAATGAATTGACCAACAAAATAAGAAATGGAGGCATGGGACAGACTGACATATCCTGATGTGGGGTTGGGGGGATGAGAAGAGATAAACAAAAGAACTTATATACTTATATGCTGGGCCCATAGTCACAGGCAATAGAGTAGTGAAGACCTGCAGGGGATGGGGGATGGTAGGGTCTGGGAGGAGGGGGGGGGGCCGGGAGAGAAGATACCTGTAATACCATCAACAATTAAAAAGAAAATCAGCACAGGAGGAAGACAGCATTGCTGATAAGACAAGGCCAGGAGCGAGCGGGTCAGAGTGGCTCATCACAAGGTCAGCGGTCAGTCGGGATCCAGGCCCGCCCCACAAAGAGCAGTAGGCAGCGGCAGAGTTGACTGCCAGGCTTTTTAAAACTTGGACCTGCTTTCTAAGATGAAGGCACAGCCGGGAGCCCGGGAGAGAAGCAGAACAGAGCATGTGACAGCGGCGGCCCTCCTGCCAGACACAGAGGAAGGGCTCCATTCCTGGGAAATCCTCCTTAGTTTTAGAACTCCTGGGAAGAAGTCGGGGGAGGGAGTTTAGCCTGCATGCTTCCCCTCGTGCCTCTCATGAAGCAAAGGCTGCCGGGAAATGTGGCCCCCAGCGCCTTCGGGCCGGCTCCGTTGGGGGTGTGAGCACCACACCTGCCCAGAGACCCACGTGGCAGCTTATTCTACCCCCTGGTGCTCACGCATCAATAATAACCACTACAGAGAAATAAAGACATCCCCGGGATGCCCTGGAGAAAGCTATGGTAGCCTTTTGAAACGGAATGGAACAGAGCTTAAAAACAGTTTAGTCTCTGAGTCCTAAATAACATTCAAAATGAAAGGGAAAAAAATAACCCTGAGGTCCAAAATGGTCAAGTAATCAGAGGGCAGGCCACCATCCTTCCACAATCCACCCAGGTAGCCATGAACTTTTGGGTCCTGTTTACAGCAAATTTTTAATGAGGTGAGAGAAGTCAGCACTGCAAGGTGTGAAGAGACTTACTCTAAAACATGAGTATATTCACAGTTAGCAAAGCAACAAAAGCATTCGTGAGAGTTTGGCGACCAGCAAACTCACTGTTGCCTGGGGCCTCAACCTGTCATTAGAATTGAAAGTTGATGGAAGTCCCAGGGAAGAGGCCAGATGGAGCAAAAGCCAGTGTGACCAACCTGTGCCACTGAAGTGACTAAAAATGTGAGTCAACCCCCCTCCCAGCGCCCCTGCGGATCTTCATGTGGCTGCAGTGACAGAGAACAGGCCCAGCAGCTCCTACTCCTAGGCCATCAGCTCAGAGCTGCTGTGCCATCTAGTGTCTCAGAGAAGACTCGCCTCTCTCAGGCACAGGTTCTCATCTTGATCCACCCCCACCCTAAAAGAGCACCCGGTAAGTCTAACACGGTGCCTTCTCCATCACGATCACGGAACAAAGGCGTGCTTTCAAAGGGGGTTTCTCCTGGCAAACAGTGGCATTAAGCACTTCTCCCGCTTTGGTCTTTACGGAGATGGTGGGGAAAAAACGGAGGAGAGATTTCTGCAAATCAGCCCCCATCCTGTTCAGAGAGTAATGAAAGGGTCCCAAGGACTGAAGGCAATTTGGCTTTCAAGAGTCAAGGGAACACTGTGCCCAGAGCAGGAGGAGGGATCGCCTAGGCACCTTCAGAGAGTAACCTGCGAGGCTAGGGGACTGAATTGACTCTCAGGCTGCTCTGAGTGGCAGCTGGCGAATGTACCCGGTCTTTACTTGTCCTTCTCCAGATGTCACAGGGAGAGATATTAGGCATCCCTGCTTCTTCACAAACCGGCATGGTGCCACATTGATGTGGATTTGTCAGATCCTGCTGTGGAAAGGCCTAGTTTCCGCAGGGGCCGCGTTCTGTCTAGTTACAGACATGATAATAAACGGGGATGGATGGAGAAGCAGTTTGTACATTAAAGGATGGGAGGGCCCAGGTGACATTGGAAACTGCTGGTAAATACAGTTTTATCAAGGAATTATCAAGGTCAGAGACAGACACCCTCAGTTCTTGGGATGTGGATAAAATGAAGGATTCATCCAGCCACCAAGTAGCACATTGACATGGCGCCTGGTAAAACATGCAGGTGAGAAAGCAGATAACCAGTTCTTCTGGACCTGCCACCTTTAGACCTCTTCCCTGGTGCCTCGGGAAAACCCAGAAAGTCAGCGTTGTCTATATCCGCGTAAGCCACAGTCAAACCTAAAAATAAAGGAAAGGCCTCATCATATTTGTCTGGAGTTGAGAAAGCTTTATTGTATTGCAACACTCCACCTCAATTGACCTGATTTTCCTCGTTACAGTCATTTCTTAAACTTGGATCATTTTCTAACACTTGTAAGGTCTTCTTGAGAACTCACCTTCTTCCACTTCTCTGACTGATAAATTTGGTTTCCCACTCACTTGTCTAACAAACTAGCAAATTGTTTTTCTTTTCTTCACCTCCTAGCCTTGCTTCTTAAGAGTTAGATCTTAGGTGGTAGAGCCATTCCAGGAATCGGGAGTAAGCAGACTTGGACTCAGTTCCTGGCTCAGCCACAAGTACCACTGTGTGATGTTAAGGAAGGTATTTGACATCTACTAAGCTCAATCTCTTCATTTGACAATTGTGGATAATAAGCCCTACTCAGTTCACAGAGTTATTTTGAGGTTCAAAGAGGTGTTGTATGTGAAATGTGAAGTCACTATACTGTATAAACTTGTGTGATTCATTTATTTTTCAATTAGTTTATTGATTTGAGAGAGAGGAAGGGAGAGGAAGAGAGAGAGAGAGAGAGAGAGAGAGAGAGAGAGAGAGAGAGAGAGAGAACCATCAATCAATTGCCTCCTGCACCCCAACCAGGGATCCAACCACAACCTGGAGTGTGCCCTGACCGGAAATCGAACCAGTGACTTTTTAGTGCATGGGATGATGCTCAACCAACTGAGCCACACTGCAGGGCTCATTTATTAAGTGTTAGTTTTTATTTTAAATTCTGGCTAGTGGGTTGATGTTCATATTTTTCTATAGTAGGTAGTACACTTGTACTCCGTTAGGGTCTATATGGTAGTCATTGAGTAAGATACGATTTGTCTGTAACAATTATTTTTAAATCAGATTTCTATGACATATATCCTCCCAAGTGCTCAAAGAATAAACTCAGGAGGCATTTTTGAACAATTTTTGGCCCAGGACAGATGGTAGAGTAAAGAACACAGGTTCTGAAGTCAGACAGACCTAGACCAAATCCTGAGCCCACCACTTTTGGGATAAACACAAGCAAGTGATTTAACCTAAGCCTGTTTGCTAATCCATAAAATGGAGATAATATTAATAACCACCGAACAATTCTGTTGAAAGAACTGAATTAGGTAATTGTTGAACACAGTGTCTAGCATACCTGAGTTCAGCAAATGTTGGCTAATTAAATACAACTCCCCTGTGAAGTTGGGAGAAGTTAAGTAGGTATTATTAAACTCATTTTATAGCTTAACAGCTTTGTAGTTTGGAGTTTTTGGGTGATTTATTGGTAAATTAGTAAGATTAGAATCCAGGGCTCTTACAGTATTTCTTTTACTATATTTAGAAGACTCAGGTCAAATGCATGTATTTCACATGCTGTCATTAATTTCTCAAAATATAATTAATTTTAGTCTCATAAAACTCAATATCTGGCATCCTGTCTTTAGTTTGGACCCTGCCAACCCATTCTCCACAGACGGCAGAGAAACCCTCCTACTGCAAAGCTGACCATTCCACAGCCCTTTAAAACTCTTCAATAGTGCACCAAGTGGCTATAAAATAATATCCAAGGTACATAGAGGGATAGCAGACCCCCTTCAATCTGACCTCAGCCCCCTCTCCAGCCACATTTCCCTGGTCGGGGCCCTCCTTCAGTGTGAAGCAGCTCATTGCTCCCTGCTGGAGCTTCTGGACATCACTCTGCTCCCACACCAGGCTAGTTCTTTCTTTGTTCTGGGAAGAAGAGCACTAAAATACTGTTTTTTGCTGCTGTTAAGAAGAAAGAGCTTGCCGAAACCGGTTTGGCTCAGTGGATAGAGCATCAGCCTGCGGACTGAAAGGTCTGCCAGGTTCAATTCTGGTCAAGGGCATGTACCTGGGTTGCAGGCACATCCCCAGTAGGGGGCGTGCAGGAGGCAGCTGGTCGATGTTTCTCTCTCATCGATGTTTCTAACTCTCTATTTCTCTCCCTTCCTCTCTGTAAAAATCAATAAAATATATTTTAAAAAAAGGAGAAGAAAGAGCTTGATAAAATACAGGGAATATAGTCAACAATATTGTAATAACTATGTACGATGCCCAGTGGATACGGGAAATATTGGAGAGAGAACACTTGTAAAGTATAGGATTGTCTAACTGCTTTTCTGTACACCTGAAACTAATATGAAATAATATTGAATGTAAACTGTAATTGAAATATAAAATTAAAAAATAATGAGTAAAATTAAAGAAGAAAGGTTTGAGAATTAGTCTAAATATCCAACAATGACAAACTGAATGCATTAAGGAATATTCAGAGGACAGATTACTATGTATCTATAAAAAAATCCCATCTTTAAAGAATACTTAAGGTTAGGGAGAATGCCATGATATATTATTAGGTATAAAAAGTTAGGAATTGAAATATAACCAGAGAGATAATACCAAAATGTTAATAGTAATTATTTTGGGAAGGTGGAATGCAGGTGTCATTTATTCTTCTTTAACTCTTTTAAGTTCCCAAAGTTTCTACAATAAACAGATTGACTTGACCAACAAAAAGTCATTAAAAATTTGAGGTAATCTTATATTGAACCCTAAACGATAAATGGGCAGCTACATCCATCTATCCCTCTCCCAAATCTGAACCCTCATGGCGGCAATCCAACTGTTGGTTTCTTGGGCACATAAACAGGGAGGATAAGGGTCAGTTGCTTTTATGGGGGAGAGGCAAACCCAACCCCAATAAATGGCCCCCTTAACACAATAATTTCTTCTGATAACTTCTATAAGCTTTCACTACGGCACAGCAATCTTTCCAGGAAAAACAATGGTGACGTTTGTCATGCCATGAAGGGAAAGATTCACAGTGAATTCCTTATTTCATTAAGATTAGGCTCTTTCAGTCGCACTTCTCTTTTCATCTGATTTGCATTTGAGAATTACCAGCGCAATTCCAATGTTTGGACTTTACAAGTTCAAACATACTCTTGGCATACCCCGACAAAAATCAAAACCCTAGGCATCACTGATTTTAGGCTTGCTAATCTGGGTTCCACTGGTGAAGCAAATTTCCCTATAATTATCAGGATTTCAAATTCCACGCCCTACGAAACAGCTTGGACAAATAAAGGCCCTATTAAAATAGGCTCTGCTAAGAGAAGATACACAGCCTCTCAAGCGCCCTCTAGAGCAAATGTGTGGAACAGCCAAAATGTCCCCCACTCCCATCTCCCCCCATCCCCCACCCCCGTATTTTGTCATGTCATTTTCAATTGTTTCCTTTCAACCTCATGCCCCATAGCATATGATAGAAAATATTAATTTATCGCATGAAATCATTGAACTTAAGTTTCTGAATTTCTGATCCATTTGAAAGATTCTAGAATTTGTCAACCATTCTCTCTCTATATATGTAATAAAGAAACATTTTATATAATATATTTAATAAATAATAATAAATATATTAAATATTCATATTTTTTCTGCTCGGGTCTGACTTAATCTCTTTCTGAATTACTTAAGCTTCTAGGCTTTTAGGGAATTTCAAAATTGTAGACCTACCTAGAATTAGATTTGGGAAGTGCCATCTACTTCATTTTTCTCCCACCTTTAGGCTAGATTCCCACAGACCATTCCAAATAGTGGAGCATTATATTTTACTTTACTTGGAAGAAGAGGCTGTGAGGCTTGTATGGTAAGAGCCGTCTTTGTCCCCTTGAAGCCTCTTTGTATCCAGCTGGCCTCAGTGTATAACATTCTGCTGACCTGGTCACTCCAAATTTTTTGGCCCATGGCCCCCCCCCCCCCCCCACCCAGAGTGTCTGCTCAAGGTTAGCCAGAATGTATGTTTCTACTGGTAAAGGTCTCCATTGTACTTATTCGTAGTAGGGCAACCTCATTTTTAGGCTTGTAAACAAGTAAAATCAAGACAATAAGCCCTGAGAGTTCATTTTAGGTTTGATGTCCCGTCTGCGAGCTGCAACAACAGAGCGTCAAACTGTCACTGTTCCGTGGCACTTGCCCCCAGTGCCACCCAGGCCTGCACCTGGGAAACCAGGGTGGGCATTGTGCGTCACTCTGCCTGCCACCACATAAAAAGCTAATTTCACATTTCCAATGTGTGTGTGTGTTTTCAATACCAATAGCAACAAGAGTGTGCCAAAAAAATTTCCCCTAAAGCTCTATTCTGTTTTTAAACTACAGAACATTCTTTCATACTTTGACAGATAAAATGCTGCAGTTAATGTAATAAACAGAGAATTTTTCTAAGTAGCCTGTCAAAACAAGTGACACTTTTTTTTTTTTTACCAGCAAGTCTCAGATTCAGAACAATAGGAAGTACCTTTCAAAGCAACATCTTCATTATACAATCAAATTCTCCAAGTAATCTTCTCATCAAAGAATATTGTGTTATTTCCTTCCCAGTAATTACCCGAGTTCGGCAACCTCTGTGGCAGCGGCGATGGTTATAAAATGCAGCTGTGCTGAGTTAAAAACTGGAGGGTCCTGCTCTGGTCGATATGGAGCCAATGCATCTGACACCCCCACATTCCTGAACAACTTGGCAGTTTGGGCAGTGAAAGAGCAACATTTCTAGGGCCTATGAACACGCAGCAAGTTTCCTGGAGCCAAGTGCTCAGCTGGTCTCTTCAAGGACAGCAGTGATACTGGCACCCCATCAACTAAGCTTATTTTCTTTCCATTTAAATAAAATAAGGCAGAAGCTCCAAAGGTTATCAGATGTTTAAAAAATGGTGTGTGTGGGTAAAGTTTGAAAGTCTGTCTCATTAAGTGAGATTCCTTCTTTTTCAGTTTTCAATCTCTTGGGGGCTTTTTTTGCAATAGAAGGATAACCCAAAAAATACAGACTCTTCAGAGGAATTACCAACTCAATTCCAATGTTTGGGGTTTCGTAAAATCTGGGAAGGTGGGAGAATCCCAAAGGCACCCAAAATAATGCATCTTGGAATTCTGGTGAAACCTGCACTGTCACAGCCAGTGATAAGCTGGAAAATGGCAACCTCTGGAATGTAATTTTCTCTGAAGAACCTTTGGGCTGCCAAGGATCATGCAATTCAACGCTGTAGGGGAGAAGTAAAGAAGCATGAGAACAGAATCCCATTTCTAAGGGTGACTCATGAAATGGGCTCACAGGCTCTCGTGAGAGTGAATCAAACAATTAGTGTGAATGTTTCTAGCAGGTGCCTAGCACATAGCAGGCACTCAATAAATGTTTGTTGCATCTGAATCTAATTTGGGAGTGCCTCTCCCATTGGATTATAAACTCCCCAAGGGCAGGAACCATTTTATTACTTTTTTTAAAACCTCTTTGGTACATACTTAAAAATCATTGTAAACAGAATGACATTTCTGCCTCCCTTGAAGAGCTGAGGGAACTTCAGCTGGGACTGTACATTCATGGGGATTAGGCATTTTCAAACTTCCACAGGTTAAGAGGTTAAGTCCCTCTCTCCATATTATATTCTATTAACACAGTACATTTCCCTTTGTGCTTCATAATGCAGCTGTGATAAAAATGATTGCTTGTCTAACTAGTTGTTTAAGGTCTGTCTCCTGCACTAGGAGAAAGCTCCGGGAAGGAGGTGCAACCCCTTGTTCAATGCTGCAGCCTTAGCGATTGACATAGCATCTAGGACAAAATAGGTGTTCAATAAACATTGATTGAATGAATAAATGAACAAATGAAGTAAAATGCAATATGTTTATGTGTTTAAGAAACTCACAGTTGACAGCAATGTTTCTCAACAGGGGCATTTTTTTCAGGACTGCTCCTTGTTTTGTAGGGTTCTAGGTATTGAGGTGTGCTTAGCATCCCTCTGTCCCAGCCGCTGGCCAATGGGATGCCCGCAGTGTGCCTCTCATGCACTGAGACAACCAAACATCCTCCCATATTTCCAATGCCCCTCAGATTCACAATCACTACATGGTGTTAGCTTGAATGAAAGTGACATCAAAAACAGCAAAAAGGGGATGGAGCCAGGAAATGATGAAGGCCAATGGGAAAAGGGGATGTGGGAAAGAGAGAAAGGAAGCAGTCTGAGAGGAAAGAAAGCATGGTTAATTTATTTTTAAAAAATATTTTCTTATTGATTTCAGAGAGGAAAGGAGAGGGGAAAGAGAACACAAACATCAATGAGGAGAGAGACTCACTGATTGCCTGCCTCCTGCAAGCCCCCTATTGGGGATCGAGCCAGCAACCCTGACATGTGCCCTTGACCGGAATCGAACCCAGGACCCTTCAGTCTGCAGGTCAATGCTCTATCCACTGAGCCAAACCAGCTAGGGCGAAAGCATGGTTTAGAATGATGGTGCTCATGAGTTCTCCAAGCCCTGAGACTCTCTCGTGTCCCCTTGGCAACCAACCCCTGTGATCCTTCAGGGCAGACAAAGCAAGGGCTAGGAAGGTTTCTTGGATGCTCCTTATGGTTAGGGCTATGAAACTCTGGCTTTCTGTTTGATATTTAGGCTTTATTAAAATTTTTGTGTGAAGAAATAAAATTCTGAGGCAAAAAAAAAACAACACACCACCAAAACCACAACAAAACAACCCAACAATTTGTTGTTGTTTGAGACTAAAGGAACTAAAAACCATGGTTTCAGAGTTAAGGATGATGGTGCCAACTGGGATGAGGGAAGGCCATTAAACACATGGCAGGGGAAATTAAGAGCCAAAAGGAAGTTTTGACAAAGGGGACACGGTGTGATAGAAATGAAGTTGCTGGAAAGCCTGGTGCAGCGCTGAGGAAGGGTGAGTGGAAGGGGACAAATCCTGGGCACAGGATATAAGAAGAGGGAGAGGCTTTGTGAGTTGGTGTGAGGGGTGGACACTGAGGAACTGGTCTGAGGGACACCTCACTTTTGGAAAGTGCCCAGGGGACACGTAAGACATGTAAGGTCCAACCCTCTCACCGAGACCCGCTCATCATCAGAGTTCAGCCAAGCCAGTGACTCAGAGCTGACATCCACAGCTGGCCGGCACCGGTTGCTGGGTGGAGAACAATTTCATTTCCAGCAGAAAAGCATAAGCCTGTGCGTGGTTTCAGAACCGAGTGCCCAGCCATCTCTTGTTGAAAAGGTTCCCTTGAGATTGGGGCTGTGGCATCCGCTGCTGTGTGCCCCATGCCAAATCTGAGAGCTCCCTGAACAGAAGAAGGGCTTGGTCCTTTCTTTCGGAATTGATCTGATTAAAAGGCTGAAGTCCTCAACTGCAGCTTCTGGGCTGCGCCTGGAGTAAGGTGGGTTTGGCCGAGATGGGAGGAGAGAGTGCCTCACTGGCTGAATGGGGACCTCATAGTGGTGATGAGCAGTGAGGTTCTCTTTAGTATGTCTTTACATTAAAGAGCAGAGGTTTGGGGCAGGGTGAAAGGATGTGCTGAATGAATGAATAAATGAATAACGAACTAACGAATGTACACAAGCACAGGCATAAGGTCTGTGGCTCTGACAGCCACTGCCTTACTGCATTAGGAAGATTGGGGCTGTGGTGGTCTGGCATCGAAGCAGAGCCGTTGGTCACTGAGCAAAGCTGGGTTAAAAGGTAAACTCAGTTTTGAAGCCAACCACTAAAAATCTCTATATTTTTAACTCATGCAAAAGGGAAATGAAGTTACCTGACTCAGAAACAAAATAGAAAAGAGACAAACTGCTGTGTCACCCTTCCGAGTCTCTCCTCTGACTCTGGGTGAAGCCAGGACTCCGGAAAGCAGCCTCTCCTCTCCCCTGCCCAGGTGTGCGTGCCTGGCCTGGCCACGCACAGCAGGTGGGCGCCCTGCTCTTACTCACGATTTGCGGAGGATCATCCTCATGTGGGCGTCGGGGCCCATCTGGGACAGCAGCAGCATGGTGTCCTGCAGCTCCTCCTCACACTCCTTCTTCTCCTCCTCCGTAGGCAAAGGCGCGTCCTCATGCTCATCATCCAGGAAGCGATAAAATAAATACTTGTCTTGGAAATGATGCTCCTGGTCCACTGTGGGAAGCATGGAGGCAAGTGTCAGCTGTCGCACCTCTGCCTCCCGCCCCTGCGATGTCAGGCAAGACAGCCAAGTGGAAGCAAAGGGTGAGACTCCTCAACCTTCTCCCTCTGCTTGCCTAGGGCTGTGCAGCTGGAAGGCGTGACCTCGGGCTGCTGTGAGGCCCCACCAGCTCCCTCTGACCCACCCACCTCCTGGGCCGCCCCAGGACTCTCCTAAGGCAACCTGCCAGCTTGTCTGAGATGAGCAAAAACTGCTGTGCGAACATTTTCTAGCATGCGGGACTAGGTCCCACACAGGAAAATTATCAGCTGCCAGATCTTGCTCTAAACTGGTTTTTGAAAGTACAGACTTAAAAAAAACAAAACACAAAAACCCTAATTTGTCGGGATCAGAATTCATGTTTTCCTTTTGTACTGTTTACAAACTGTCTGCACTTAAAAATATCAGAGTAAAATTGTTTGAACAAAGGTGACTAGACCAAGCTTCTAGGTCACATGCACCTAGAAGGATGTTACAGTGATTACCTTCCAGCTGTGATTTTTAAATGCGTTTCTCCGCCCCTCCCCCCTCCCCCCCCCCCCTCCCTTGTTCCTTCTAAACAAAAAGATTTCAATCTGGAAAGGACCAGGTCAGGGAACTTGGCTCAGAATGCCTCACCTATATGTCTTAAAGTGCTTACGGCCCTTTTCAGGTTAGAGAATCAGGATTGTCAAAAGATAACAGGAAGTGGAAGATCACTGCTGCTTAAAATGTGATCCCGGAACAGCAGCATCCGGGGCCTGTAGGAAATGCAGACTCTCGGGACCAGCCCAGACCCACCACAGCAGACTCGGCATTTTAACAGGAGTCCCAGGTGGCTTGTATGTACTGTAAAGTCTGAGAACTCTGGCAAGATCACCAGTAGAGTCCCAGATGCTGGTAAGCTAAATGAATGACTGTAATAGTTTGTCAGTTTGGAAGAGTGGTCTTCACACAAGAGGCATGAGCAGTTCGACCACAGTCACACTCCAGCCCTGAACAGCGGCTATCAGGGGCCGCCTCTGCAGAGCACAGTCCCGACTTTAAATATGATCCTCCTGTGGGCAAAAAATTGGCTCCCCCAGATAATGCCCTGCTTAAAAGGCAGCTTCTGAATTCATTACTTTCTTCCATGTCATCAGCCCAGCCACACATTTCACTGCTCTCCATTCTGCCCCTGCAACAGGACTGTTGTGCGGTGCTCAGAGTATAATCACACCACCAATGAACCATGAATGCAAACTAATAAACATAATTGGAACTGATGCACTCGGGTTGCAATTTCCTTTTCCTTCATACCGTCTCCCACGTTAGGAGGGTACCATGGTGGAACACAGCAATCAACAGCATCCACTCTCTGCATCTGTCCTGCTAAATGAAGATGCTAGCTCGGCGGGTCCCTCAAGGGATCATAATTCTCTCTTGCCCATTTGGGAGTTCAGCAACAACTTAGCCAGGGAAATGCACTTAGCATGTCCTGAGGGTTTTCCAGGGCCTGTGGCTCCTCTTACCGTGGTTGAGAACACCGTCTTCCACCAGGACTTGCCACATGCCAACGGCTTGAGTGCGGGAATGAACACAGGGCGTCTGCTGCAGCATCCAGTCCACCAGCTCGGTCCCCACACAGCATTGTCTAAGGGGAGGTAGACACAAAGGATGGGCGATCACCCCTTATAGACGAAGATGTCTCTCTTGAGAGGAGACCCTCCAAAGAGCTTACTGCTCTCCCACCATAAGAGGTCTCATTGCAAACACAGCATCACACAGTGTGGCCTTAGGTTCTCAAACTCTTGTACAAACCAATAAAGCTACCCAGCTTGCTCGTGAGAGAACCTTCTAAGCGAGGCTGCCTAAACAAACAGCATTACAAGTTGCAGCACCAGGGGAGATCAAAGTGCTGCACACAAGGAGCATTCTCTGTCAAGCTAAAGATCGTGGGGCCAGATACTCTCTGACCTTGCACCTGTCCCAGGAAATCTCAGTATAAAATGAAGGCAAAGCAAAATTTTTACTTCCTTCACCCAAGCCTGTGAGGAATGAGTTCATGTTTGTGAAGCACTTGGAGATGCTCCGGAAGGTGCTGTGGAAGACCCAAATGATACAGCACTTTATGTTTTCAAGTAATACTGCTGATCTTCCTCAGAGGGGTGTAGGGAGAAACAAGCAATTAGGGACGCACGCCTCTCAGAAATAAGTTCCACATAACGAGGACCAGCACTTCTTTCTGCAGAGCCTGTCGTCTGAAGGGCTCCAAATGCTCTCTGTATAGTCACACATTCATCCTGAAGACGCCCCTCGGCGGCAAGTTGGTCAGGATGGGCAAGCTACATGCATTAGTTAGGAAACATACAAGCACACGCACACACATTAGGAAACACTAAAACCTTCAGTGGGATGATAGAGAAAGGCAGGTGTCCAGGGTGTGATGGTACAAGGGAGGAAATGGAATCTTTAAGTCCTATGGATGAATCCCAAGGGACAGTGGCACAGGCAGGAGTCACAGAGCAGTCGGCTGCCTGCAGCTGGGTCTGAGTCACTGGTGGCCTCCCTCCCATGCTAAGGATGCCACCAGCTCCTGGGGCCCGGGCTGAGCCTGGGTCAAGCTCAGGGAGCTCCTCTTTAGTCTCCATGGAGGAGGTTCTCGGTGCCATCGCACTTTAGGAAGAGGTTTAGCCTGGGAGGACCAGGTCTGCGACTTATTAGCTATATGACTGTGGCTATATTGTTTCAACTCTCTGGTTCTCCATCTCCTCATCTATAAAAGAAAGGAGGAGAAAAAGATGGCTTCTACAGCCATTTTCAGTTCTAGTATCCTAGGAACTGAAATTTATCAGAGCTCCTGGGATGTCCTAATTCAAGTCTGACCCTAAAATATTTCACCAGGAGGGTGTATTGAGAAGGCCATTAGGTCTCCAGGACTCCTCTGATTACAGGCTATACCCACACACTGGAGTTGCAATGGGCAAGGAGGTGCCTAGTTACTACTCATTCTGAACCAAACAGATGATCTGTCAAAATATGCCTCTTCTAATTTGAGAATTTAGCAATGAGCAGAGTCTTGTAAAGTTATAGAAAAATCAATTTCATGTGGTTTTTAATTCAATGATTACCTTTACTAAAAAGAACACATGGAATTGAGATGATCCCAGATCACCTTGGCCCTGATACAGGCATAAGAATCCGCCATGAAAATGCAGAACAAAGACATCCAGCTGTGCCACCTGTCACTGGGTTTCCTCCTGTTAATGATCCTTACCCACCTTACAATTGACAGCAGATCACTAGTAGAGTGATCATTAGGGATGATACTGCATCTGGGGAGATGTCAACCCCCTAATACTGCAGCAATGACATAATGGCTATAATGAGGTGAGGAGCAGGAGGGAGGGTGAGGATGGAACTGGAAATAAGATCTAGGACAAGGAACTCAAACTGTGCTGCAGAAAAGAGAAATCATGCCTTTGGCTTCCAGTTGCATCATGGGTCATTACCAACAGATCATTAATTTATGTCACAGGGTGTGGAACAGACATAACACCTATATTCCAGAAGTTTAAAATCTTAGTGCTATGGAGCAAGGATGCGATTATAGTTTCTGACTTCTAGTTTCCATTATTTTTCACCAAAGATGACATATTTTAATGGAATTTCCCTAACACAAGTCAACACTTGAGAAAACAGAATCACATCTTAAATTAAGGGAAAACCTCACAAAATTTTAAAAAGAAAAAGGTCCTTCAGCCATATGAGATCTTAAAATCCACTGAATGCATGAAAGAGGTTAAGTTCTCTCTCGGTTATATGATCACAATTTCTTTTTAACCTTTACTTCCCCTAAAATTATAGTATTGCGTGGGGACCACAGACTCCCAACGAATGAGCTTCGAGGATTGGAGGAAGGCCTCCAAATGTCATCCAAAATGGTAAATATCAACGTTAAAAGGTTAGGTGCACAATCTGTCTAAAGAGATGGAATGTATAGTAAGAGGAACATGCTACTGATAAGACGAAAGCCTTTCTCAAATGCCATCTCACTTCAAAAATTCTAAATGTAATAAACTATCCATTTTGGTCTTGTACCCATATTGGGATCTAATATAAATGAACAAACAAAACAGAAACAGCCTCATAGCTACAGAAAACAGATAGATGGTTGCCAGAGGGGAGGGTGGTTAGGGGACTGGGTGAAAAAGGTGAAGGAATTGAGAACTACAGATGAGTAGTTACAAAACAGTCATGGGGATGTAAAGTACAACACAGGGAATATAGTCAATAATGTAATAACTATGTATGGTGCCAGGTGGGTGCTGGAAGTATCAAGGGAAACACTGTAAAAGAGATGATTGTCTAACCACTATGCTGTACACCTGGAACTAATACAAAATAATATTGAACATAAACTATAATTGAAAATAAAAGTAAATGAATGAATAAATAAAACATTTATGACAAATGCAAGGAGAAGAGTGTTAGTGTGTGGAGTGGAGAAAAAGTGATCCAAGAGGAAGAATTTACAATGTTTTTCCATCTCTGTCCCTGGGAAAGAGACTGGATCTGGAGGCTCATACAGTCAAATGTTTTCTATAGGGTTCACCAGGTATAATTTCACAGGTTTTATCAGAGTTGATCGTCACTAGAAAGATACATACCTGAAGGTGACTTTCAAAAAATTTTTTTTATTGTTTTAAGTATTACAAATAGTAGTACGTCTCCTTTTTCACCCCCATTGACCTCCCCCTGACCTCCCCTACCCCCCAGTACATGCCTTCACCTGCCCACCCTCCCCCCCGCCCCAGTGTCTTGTATCCATTGGTTGTGCTTATATGCATGTGTACAAGTCCTTCGGTTGGTCTCTTACAGCCCCCCTCGCCCAACCTCCCCTGTCTTCCCAATGTAGTTTGACAGTCTGTTCAATGCTTCTTTGCCTCTGTATCTTTTTCCCACGATTTCTTTCCTTTAAAAAGTTTTGCCTTTGCAGACTAGAAATAAACATATAATAACAAAACAAAACAAAAAAATGTTTGAGTCCCAATTTTAATGTCCAACAGTTCTGAGTCCCCGTTTCAATGTCTAATAGTTCCTTATGTGTACATGTCAGCAATGATATCTGGATGGTGGCAATGCAGGTCCAACCCTCTCTGGTTTGGTCCTAGGTACCCTGCAGCGGTGCACAGCTGCTGACTGCTCGCGTGGCAAGGCGTTGTCAGCATCTTCCATCTCTGGACTGTTTTTTCCTCTTGTCTTCATGGTTGGAGCACACCTGTCAATTCCTCTCTGTTGCAGAAATCCACCTGGTCTTGGGGTTGTTTTCTGAGGTATGATGTTCTGATCGCACTTTCTCAGCCTCTGGATCTGTTCTTGTTCATCAGTCTATGCCGTTCATTATATTCCACAAATGAGCAAGATCATGTGATATTTATCTTTCTCTGCCTTGCTTATTTCACTCAACATAATATTCTCCATCTCCATCCATATTGTTGCAAATGGTAGGAACTCCTTCTTTTTTACCGCAGCGTAGTATTCCATTGTATAGATATACCACAGTTTTTTAATCCACTCATCTGCTGATGGGCGTTTAGGTTGTTTCCAAATCTTGGCTATGGTGAATTGTGCTGTTATGAACATGGGGGTGCATATTTCCTTTCTGATGTGTGTTTCTAGATTCTTGGGATATATTCCTAGAAGTGGGATCCCTGGGTCAAATGGGAGTTCCATTTTTAGTTTTTTGAGGAAGCTCCATACTGTTCTCCACAGTGGCTGCACCAGTCTGCATTCCCACCAGCAGTGCAAAAGAGTTCCTTTTTCTCCGCATCCTTGCCAACACTTGTTGTTTGTTGATTTGTTGATAAAAGCCATTCTGACAGGTGTGAGATGGTACCTCATTGTTGTTTTGATTTGCATCTCTCTGATGATTAGTCACTGTGAGCAGGTTTTCATATGTCTCTTGGCCTGCCTTCTGTCTTCTTTCGAAAAGTGTCTATTTAGATCAGTTGCCCATTTTTTGATTGGGTTATCTTCTTTTTGTTAAGTTGTATGAGTTCTCTGTATATGTTGGAGATTAAACCCTTATCATTGATATCATTGGCAAATATGTTCTCCCATGCAGTGGGCTTTCTTGTTGTTTTATTGATGGTTTTCTTTGCTGTGCAAAAGCTTTTTATTTTGATGTACTCCCATTTGTTTATTTTCTCTTTAGCTTCCATTGCCCTGAGAGTAGTATCAGTGAAGAAGTTCTTTTGGCATATGTCCGAGATTTTGCTGCCTGTGGATTCCTCTAGTATTTTCATGGTTTCCCGTCTTATGTTTAAGTCCTTTATCCATTTTGAGTTTATTTTTGTGTATGGTGTAAGTTGGTGATCTAGCTTCATTTTTTTGCATGTATCTGTCCAATTTTCCCAACACCATTTGTTGAAGAGACTGTCTTGACTCCATTGAATGTTCGTGCCTCCTTTGTCAAATATTAATTGAGCATATTGATTTGGGTCAATTTCTGGGTTCTCTATTCTATTCCATTGATCTATATGTCTGTTCTTGTGCCAGTACCAGGCTGTTTTGAGAACAGTGGCTTTGTAATACAGCTTGATATCTGGTATTGAGATCCCACCTACTTTGTTCTTCTTTCTCAGGATTGCTGTAGCTATTCGGGTTCTTTTTTTATTCCAGATAAATTTTTGGAAAGTTCGTTCTAGGTCTGTGAAATATGCCGTTAGTATTTTAATGGGAGTGCATTGAATCTATAGATTGCTTTGGGTAGTATGGACATTTTGATGATGTTGATTGTACCAATCCATGAACATGGTATGTTCTTCCATCTGCTTATGTCTTCCTCTATCTCTTTTTTCAGTGTTGTGTAGTTTTCTATGTATAGGTCTTTTACCTCTTTAGTTAAGTTTATTCCTAGGTATCTTAAATTTTTTGGTGCGATGGTAAATGGGATTGCTTTTTTAGTCTCTCTTTCTGTAAGTTCATTATTGGTGTATATAAATGCCATAGATTTCTTGGCATTAATTTTGTATCCTGCTACATTACTGAATTCAGTTATTAAGTCTAATAATTTTTTTATGGAGTCTTTAGGGTTTTCTATGTACAGTATCATGTCATCTGCGAATAAGGACAGTTTTACTTCTTCTTTTCCAATTTGGATGCCTTTTATTTCTTCTTCTTGTCTGATCACAATGGCTAGTACTTCCAGCACTATATTGAACAGGAGTGGTGAGAGTGGGCATCCCTGTCTTGTTCCTGTTCTTAGGGGAAATGGTTTTAGTTTTTGCCCCTGAAGGTGACCTTAAAATGTGTTTTCTAGCTTTTTTCTGTGTCCTATGAATTTGGTTCATGTGAATCAAATGGGTTTTGACTCATATCAAGTCTGATGGGTTCTGAAGTCATGTCTCAGCTAAATGGGAAAGTGAGTCTGACCAGCTGATGGAAGAGGCCTGTGAGTCTGAATGACGGGTGCAGGCAGAGAGCATGAAGGCTTATGTGCCATATACAGGCCATTCTAAGCCCTAAACCCTTACTGAGCGGATAAAATCAAGAGTAAAAGACTAGAAATAAGTTCTTATTTGACCCACCATGGCTCAGTCAGCCCAGAAGGTTTCACTAAATCATGCAGCTCTAGTCTTTAATACTTTTTAATTCCAGTGACAGCTACAATGAGTCCTTAATTCTATAAAGGACATCATATATATATATATATATATATATATATATATATATATATATATATACTTTTCATTTCTGTATCTGTAGGGCTTGGAACACAATAGTGCCTGGTAGCCAGGAGGTGCTTAATAAACTTGTGGAATGAGTAAAAGATAGAATGAACAGATCACTGAACCAACGTTGGTTTAAGTCTTGACTCTGCCACTCATTAGATTTATGACTTGGACAAGAAAAATTAATCTCTCGAAGCCTCAGTTTTATCACCTGAAAAATAGTCATACACCTACCTAGCACATTAAGGTGAGGATAAAATGAGATAATGTGTAGAAAGTGACCTGGTACAGGGCTTCAAGCATAAATAAATGCTTAGTAAATATTAGTCGTATCTCATCTAAATATAGTAGTTTTCCTAAAAGATATTAGTAAACAGAAATACAAAGGTTTATTCTCTTTGTTTATCACAATTAAATCAATGCCCAAGCAAATTAGTTCTTTTTTTGAAGTAACTGCTGGGAACATTAAGAATAATTAAAGTTATGCGGGATCCAAAACAACTTAGATCTTCCAGAACCGGGAGGATTATAAAACACGCTGCCCATGCATGAAAAACATGTTTCCATTTCACTAAACATGAACCAGAGGGGCTCGCAGCCTTTAGAATTACTGTACATACCTGTATGTCTTTAGGTGATATTTTCTATCTCTTATCATGTGAGGTGCTCGAGAGAGAATGGTGTTTCGTAAAATTTTTCCAGCCCTGAGGATCTTCTCTGAAGGGACCTGGGTTTTAATCAGGTGAAGGAGGGGGAGAGAAAGAAGGAGAGTTTATAGGAGCAAAACAAACCAGACAAATCCTTAAATCACTTTCCAATCTGACTCTGACTTGAACAATACAACTCATTCATACATTTACATTGTTCGTGTGTATGACTGCTTTATGTTGAGAACCAAGACACACTGAATATGTATCATCTCTGCAGAATGTATCTGAGGTTGCCTGATGGGATGCTCTGACATACGGACCGCCTCCAGTGGTTACTGATGGCTCATCAACCCACCTACATCCCATTACCTTGGTAATGGTGTTAGCAGGACGAAGAGGAACATGAGGTTCAATGAGGGGTGTCTGAAAAATAAAATGTTAAAGCAAAAGAAAATTAAACAAAAAGTTCACTAAAGAAAATTATGGGTTGGGGATAGAAACATCCATTTTTATAAAACTCAAAATAGCATTAAAAAAAACACACACAAGAGCTAAAATCTGCCTACAGAACTTGAATGCACAGGCATTCAAAAGGCAAAATTAGACCATTCAATTTGCCAAAATTTAAATATAAATTTATTAAAAATGAAGGAAACAAACAGGAATGATTATATGTTTGTATGCTTAATAAGAGGGGAATTGAGATATCTACTCAAAGCATAAAAACATCAGAGCAGAGGCAAAAGCAAAGCAAGGCAAACATAAATACAGATCAAAATGACCTATCTCAGGGGCCGGGGATAAAGTATTGACTTAGGATGAAAATGAGTGATTCCATCCTCTGTCATGTAGTAAAGATTCTTTTTCTGCCATTTGTATTTTTAGGAAAAAGTCTTAATTTTTAAAATAACACTTCTTGGTGGTTGTATGCATTCAAGTTCCCCACTGGGGCAGCTCGCGTACCGTCCCTTCCATTTTCAAGGCTAGTGCACAGTTTTCGGGATTCTGTGGCTGTCACAACAGCTCTAGGATCCTGATAAAGCTTCTTATCCACGTTCTTCAGATGATGAAAGCTGAAGAACTGACTTGCCACACACTGAGTCCCCTAGTCCTATTAAAATCCCCTCTACTTCTCTGAAATGTCTCGTAATGGCATTTCCAAAAGGAGGAGAAAGATAGATTCAGTGACAGGTGCTGGTAGAAACATCAATGCCACACTGTTTATGCCACTTCCAGAAGGTAAATGCTGGCAGGTTTATTTATGGGTGCGATGGGTTCCCCCAAAAGATGTCATGGCCGCATCCCCAGGGCTTGTGAACATATTAGATTAGATGGCAAAAGGGACTCTAGAGAGTGATTAACTTAAGGATCAAAGTGGGAGATTATCCTGGTATTTCCAGGCGGGTCCAATGTTATCCTATGGATCCTTAAAAGGTGGAGGAGGGAGGCAGAAGAGTTAGAACCAGAGCAATAGCAGAGTGTGTAGGCCTCGGCCCGATTCAGCTAGCTTTGCAGATGGAAGAGGCCAAGAGCCGAGGAATGAGGGCAACCTCTAGAAGATGGAAAAGGCAAAACAATAAATGGATCCCCTGCCCCCCCACCCCCCACACCCACCGCAGAGCCTCCAAAGGAACTGACCTGCTGACAACTTGATTTTAGCTCCATGAGACCCATTTCAGACTTCTACACTATAGCACTGGAAGGTTATTAATTTGTGTTGTTTTAAGCCAATAAGCTTGCAGCAATTTGTTATAGCATTCACAGAAAACTAATACAGAGATTATTATACTTCACATTAAAATCCCTACATTTGCAAACAGAAGCCATTACAATGAAAATAAATGGTTAGGTTTTCACTCTAATCCTTATTTTATGTGGGATTATATGAGTATAATTGGGGGGGGGATGAAAATCAATATTAATTTTAAATACTTTAGGTACCTAATACAAATAGACATGTATAAACATATGCCTATCATTTTATCAATGATACATTTCAGGTGCATTGATGCTTTTAATATAATAGCATTAGGAAAAAGCGAAAAGACTCTTAAAGCTTAAAGAAAACAATAGATGAGACAGATTTATTTAGTATGACTGAAATCTCACTGAATGTTTTTCATCACCGACATCCAGGAGACGTTTTTCCCCTCTTGAAATCACTAGAGCGCAGGTGTCAAGCAATATTATAGTATTTTAGCAGCATGCTGTTTACAACCGGCATAGACCCAAAAATGTCAGCCTGGTCCCATTCAATAGCAGCTTTAAACAGAGACCAACTTTGCCCTAAAATAACCCATGCTCCCTTACGATAGACCTTTCCATGGGAGAGGGGCCACGAGTTTATGGAGTCTCCGTGTTTGTACCACCTCCTCCAAGAAGACAGAGAATTCTGTGGTGACAAGTCTGAACAAAATATTCAAAAGTGCCAGACCAGCAGGCACCAGGACTCTGGAACTGTGTGCAGTTAAAACATGATTGTTTCTGAGCTGTGAGTTCCCAGTACTCATGCTTCCTGCATCTTTGCATTACACAGATGGGTTTATATGCCTAGAACTATGCCTGGTTATGTATCCAAGTAGTAGAAGCCTCTGGTTAGTCCTGAAAATAGTCGTAGAAACCTATTTCTTCTTCCTGGCTTGAAAGAAAGAGATGCAGGTATATGTGAGAGTGGATGGATGTGGGATTAACTTCTGAGGCAATCTTTTCTTTCCTATATAAAAAGCTACTTTCCTTGGCACTAGTCTTTGAGAGGCTGGCTGAGATAGAGATTGAGAAGATGCCCACGCTTGAGGATTACTGACGGATGTTTATTCTCCAGCAGGTGCAATGAAACATTATTTGGAAATTGCATCTTTTTGTTTGTTTCTACAGAATTGGCTCTATTTTAAGAAAATGCTAAGAAGTGGTCCTTAGGTTAGTTTATTTTGATGGGTATTTCCCTTTCTGGTCCCTTGGAGTCCTGAAAAGGAAGTATTACAAAAGCAGGGGGAAGCATCAGGCTTCAACCAGAATTGTTCCTTTGATTTGCAGCTTCTAAAAGGGTAAAATGTCCACAAGGTTGTCTTTTAGCTAAATAATCCTAGTTCCAATTCCAGGACCAGAAGGCTATTTAATCTGTTGAAAGGTGGCATTCTTAGAAACTTCCCTGACTGGAAGGTTTTAAGTTTCGGGCAACATAATGAATGGATGCTTTGAGAAGGCTCAGTCCCTTTAATTAAACAAAACCTCCAAGGAACACATACAGGGTGAAAGCAGGGGAAGTTTTATTTTGGGGGAATAACAATTTGCCTTTGAAAAGGGACACTATATTCAGGTAGGCAAGCTCCTATGTTCTAAGAACTATATTGGTTCCCAGCAGCCACCTGTTGTAAGATAGAGGGCATTTGTGACAGGTAGGCCAGGTCCCTGGAAAACAGCCACCTGCTAATGCCTGTTCAGGAACTCCTCGGTCATGAGTGTGGCTTTACTGCTTTTGTATTTCCTTTTTTGGGTTTCTCTTGGCTTTCAAGTAAACTTCTTTTGAGAATTTCAGCTTAGCTGTGCTTTAGAGAATGAGGAAAAGAGTTTCATTTTATAAATGATTAGGTTAAATGAGACAGGGAAAGCAGCAGCCTGGTGATATTAATGAGAATGAAGACAAGGAAAGCAGCCATAAAGGCAAGACCAGACATTTCCTGTGGCAGGCCCTTTATTCATCTGGGCTGCACATGTGCCCTTCTACGTGTCATCTTTTTATTTTATTACTACTCTCATTTTTTATTGAGAAAACTAAGGGCAGAGACACATAGGGACTGAGCTTCCTGCTAATAACTGGAAGGCCTGGGAGTTGAATCCCAGGGACAATGACCCCAGCCCACCTGCTCTCTTCTTCTAGAGATGACTTTGCTCACCCTTTGGAAGAATTTGTGTTCTGTCTGACTCAAATCCCATCGAGATCAAAGCATTTGAGCCCTTCTAGGTTGTCACTTAGCAGACTTGATCTTAAAAATTTCCAGCAATAGGGGAAGGAGGGTCAAGATGGCGATGTAGGTAAATGCGGTACTCACCTCCTTCCACAATCACATCAAAATGTTCCTATGATGCTCTCAGCCCTCTAACACTCACAATTCCATGTCCCCCAGGCACTCTCTGTGTTGGGCTACAGATAGGAAGGTGGAGAGTGAGCGAGCACAGAGTGAGCCTTAATTAATGCTTCTTTGGTTTGTTTCCTAGGGTGGCTCTATGTTCTGACCTACAGCCAGAAAATACATATTACAAATGGGTCCTAAAAAGAAATGGACTCTTCTCCAATTAAATTTCATACATTTCAACACATCAATCATGTGTTGAAAATAAAAATTCTCCCTTCTTACCTAGGCATGAATGAATCCAAATTGGGCTATGAAAATATCATCCTAAAAAGCTAGGCAGAGAGAACAGATAAAGGCAGAGGTATTCAGCTCTCTGCTTTTCTTGGCTTTCTCCACTGAAGACTTCCCTCAGGATTGACCGTAATTGATTTTTGTTTGTTTCTGGAGAGCGGGTGCATTCTACTGCTTTTTATTATGTTTCTGTTACTGCTGAAAAGGAGAAACAGTAAGGGGAAATATTCCTTTTGGCACCAGAGCCAATTCAGAAATACTAATCAGGTGGTGAAAAATACGAATTTAGCCTCCATTACAAGATGCACAATAATTCCCCAGTAGATTATAATGAGGTAATAGGTTTCGTGAAAAACCATGTGCAGGTCCTTTTGAAAGCAGGTAATTCTTTTTACTCAAGTGCTTGCTCACAGAAGCCTTTTGCAATGCACATTTTAAGCCAAGTGATTAGAATAACAAGCTAGATTGGGACACAAGGCTCATGGCAGAACTCTGGTAACCCCGTGCCATAAAAAGTCATATAAGTCCGCATCCAATTTAATTCAAATATTTAATGAAGGCCTGTTGTGTGCAAAGCATGTGCTAGGCTAAAGTAGAAGACTTTGATAAAGTGCTTGGTCTAAATGAGTTCTTGATCTTGCTGGGAAAGTGAAACTTCTATGGGCTAAATAATTAGTGAGGCAATCTAAGTCAAATAAAAGCAACCCCATTCCGGATTTCAAATTTTCTCTTTCTTGTTTCAGGTAAGAAAATCTCTAGGAAGTGGGGAGAATAACATTCAATTACTTAATGAAAAATATAACTTTTAGAAATTACATTCCCTTGTTTTGGCACTTTAGGATAATACAACTAAGGTCTTAGAAAAATATGCCTCTGTCTTGTAATTCATGATCATCAATGTCATCACTCTCTCGTTGACCAGATGAAATTAAAGGAATGACCAAGTCAGACTCATAGACAGATTCCATCACTGTGAAAAAACTTTGTAAGTTTTTCCATTTATTAAATAATGGAAAAATCATCTACAGACTTCTCTGGCTTCTATCTGCAGCTTTTTTATTTTTTAAGTCTCTTCTAGTTCAAAATTGGCTTATAGATTTCCAATTTCAGCTTCCACATATATAGATATTAGAAGTTGTTACTCCCATCCTTACAACATGAAAAAGCTAAAAAATGTGAAAATAATGACTTCTCTTGGGCCAGAGGAAACTGCCACCCCCAAAATGTGGAGAGTCAAGGGAATCCTGAGAGCTAACAGCTGAGATTTGGCTACCTGGAACAGAAACCACAGACTGGTAGGAACACCTAAATGGGGTTAAATTAATTCAACAAGGAACTCATTAGACGGATGTGGCTCTAAGGCCATGGCAGCTTATGGAAGCAGCCAAAGTCTAAGCCTATAAATGCCTCAAGGTTATGAAATTAAAACCTAAGTACAACCAATCACACACAGCCAGTTAATTTCCTGGCTTTGCTTAAAGCTACAGTCAGTTCATTTCCTTGCTTTGCTTCCACCTTTTCTCTTTAAAAGTATCTCCCTGAGCACCTGTTAGTAGAGTACTCCTAACCACTTCTGGTTGGGGTCTGATCCAAATCAACTTTTGCTCAAATAAACTTAAAATGTTTAATATGCCTCAGTTTACCTTTTAACAGTGGTAATTTTGAAGAACTGCTAGAGACTGAATGTGGAGTAGCTTGAGACTAAGAAACTTCTGGAGGGTAGTCTTAGGTGGATCCCCATACCTCCTAGAACCCCATCAGGCTTTCTTGATGAAGAGCTAAAAAAGATCTTATGGACCTGGGGTAGGGGGAAGCATTGTGAAATACAACCAGAGTGTTCTCTGTAACAAAGGGAAAAGATTCTCCAGGGAAGAGACTCTACTAGATTCTTATCTCCCATGGGGAAAGGCATTTCTTTGACTCCAGTCCCCTCTAGCCTTCCTGTCTCAACTAAAAGAGAAAAAGAAGCTAAGAAATAATTGTGAATGACTGAAATTTAGTCATAATATTATAAGACACTTCCTTTCCCCTACTTGTCCCAACCATGCCAGTAGAAAAGTCATGGATTACAACTGAAAGAGCTGCAAGATACAGACTCTAAGTTACAAAGTAATCATGGGGATATAAGTAAAGCAGAGGGAATATAGTCAATAATGTTGCAATAACTATGTACGGTGCCAGTTGGTATACTGGAAATCTAAGGGGAACACTATGTAAAGTATATAATTGTCTAACCAGTAAGCTGTACACCTGAAACCAATACAAAATAAAATTGACAGAAAAAATGTAGACTTTATCTAAGGAGGAGTTCTTAGGGAAGCCCAAACTAAACCCAGGAGACAAAACCAAGGACATTAGAAGCCTCTAGCATCTATAACTATAACAAACATTAAACTCAGCTCAAACCCTAGCCATATTAACAACAACAACAACAAAAAATTCACGCTAAAAGTCTACTTTCCATTCCTCTTGCCCAAAACATTGTGTCGGGCTTGTAACCAAAAATTACAAGGCATGCTAAAGGCAAGGAAAAGCAAAGTCTGAAGAGACTAAATAAATATCAGAGCCAGACTCAGATATGACAGAGAGTTTGGAATTGTCAGACAGAAAATTTAAGTGAACGATGATTAATATGTTAATTATGGAACCATATTCCATTAATAATACTAATGAAAAAAGTAGACAATATGCGAGAACATATGGGTAAAATAAGCACAGAGATAAGAACTCTAAAAAAGAAATGTCTTCCTTCCCTCTCCTTCCTCAATGGACCAGCAACAGAGAAGAAAGGGCAGAAAGGGTGGGAGTGGAAGAAGGCAGACCACATCCCTGTATCAAGTGCTGGAACCACCACCCCAGTCTTTTCAGAGATTCTATTCCAACAAAGCTAGAAGTTAGAAACTTGACCTAGCAAGTTATTTTATAGATATTAACAAATTGATTCTAAAATTCATATAAAGAGACAAAAGACACAGAATTAACACAATACTGAAGGAGAAGAATGAAGTTGGGGGACTGATGTTACTCCACTTCAAGACTTACTATAGAGCTACAGTAATCAAGACAGTGTGGCGTTGGCAGAAAAACAGACAAATGGAAACATAATAGAGAGGCCAGAAATAGACCTACATAAATGACCCACACAAATTGATCTTTGACAAAGGAGCAATAACAATAGAATGGAGAAAAGACAATCTTTTCAACAATTGGTGCTGGAACAACTAGATATATCCACATTCAAAAAAATGAACCTGGACACAGACTTCACACCATTCACAAACAATAACTCACAATGAATCACAGACCTGGATGTAAAATTAGGTAACATAACAACACATTTGTAATAATATACTGTAAATAAAAACATATAGTATGAGTTGCCATGTCCTGTAATTCTAGTTTGAATAAAAAATATATAAATATAAACTTACTCTACGGACATTTAAGAATGCCCTCTGTAATGTGCTAAAGTTAATTTATTAGAATTCAAAGGGGATTATTCCGGTAAATGATGCTAAATTTGGGTTACAATGATGGGTTTGGGCTACAAAATATTTAAAACAAGATTGGCTCAATTAGGAACACACCCTCTCATACAATCTGAGAAACTACAGAAACTCCTTTAAAAAAATCAGCCCATAGCCTGGCCGGTGTGGGTCAGTGGTTGAGTGTTGACCTATGAACCAGGAGGTCACAGTTCTATTCCCAGTCAGAGAACATGCCAGAGCACATGCCCAGGTTTCAGCTCAATACCCAGTTGGGGACATGCAGGAGGCAGCCAATCAATGATTCTCATCATTGATGTTTCTATCTCTCTCTCCTTCTCCCTTCCTCTCTGAAATCAATAGGAATATGTATATATATTTTTAAAAAACCAGCCCACGACAAATTATTTTTCTCATCCTTGGTGCTTTAAAGAGTCATAATTAATGCATTAGATGAAACAATTTAAAGGACCATTTGGGGAGATTAGTGATCAGGTAAAGGCAAAACAGTGAAAACTCATAAATCATCTTGCATTTATCATGAGAAAATAAGAGAAAGTCAAGATGATGGAGAGAGATGGTTTCACATCTCTGGGTCCATCAATCCTGAATTTCTTATTTTGAGGGAGCTATAGAATGCTTTCTAATACATCAGTTGTGTCCTGAGCTGAACTTGCAGTCTTTCTGCATTTCCTGAATTTCCATTACTGCAACTATTTCACTGCTTGTGCCACAGCTGTTTACCTGTTTCTCCAAGTACAACATGAGCTCCTTAAAATAAAATTTAAAAATTGTGTTCTTGTTATCTCGGAATCCCCGTGGTGCTTTGTACCTAGGGATTATTCATTAAATATTTACTTGACTAGTACATGGAGAAATCTCTGGGGAGGTTTTTACCTGGCCGTGGTATAAAAAGAATGGAAAGAATTTTTCCTCTTCTCATTTCTGAAATTTCAGTTTTGCTCTTTATGGCAAGATATGGAAAGACTCAGTTTATTGGATGCTGGCAAATAATTTCTGGACTACTTTACTTTTGTTTCTTCCTCCCTAGAGATAAATTTCTCTTCAGTTCATATCTGTTATATGGTGTTTTAAGGTTAAAAGGGAGAAATATTAATTTAAAGCTGACACTTGCATTTCCTTTAGATCAACGAAGTTCTTAAAAACAGATGGTCTCAGAGGCGTGAAACCATCTCTCTCCATCATCTTGACGTTCTCTTATTTTCTCATGATAGACACAAGATAAGTTTTGAGTTTTCACTGTTTTTCTCAGTATTTCTGAATGTTTTTTGGGCAGTTTTGAGAATTCATACAAGTGATGGCACCCTCAAGATGCATATACACATGTATATCCAAAATTCTGCTTATAATTTCAGGGGTTATTTGAAATTTATAGGAGTCCATACACAGATTCTACATATGAACATGTGTATTCTTAACTAGAGAACAAACCCACTATATAAAAGCCCAAAAGAAATATGTGCATATATTCACCAAAAGACATGTACTAGAACACTCAGAACACTATTCATAATAGCCCATCAACAACAAAATGGACAATATATTATGATATATTTCCATAACAGAATGAGACAAACTTCACAAACATAATATTTAATGACAGAAGCTGGGTAGAAGGTATGTGCCAGGTGATTTCATTTATGTAAAGTGTAAAAACAGACTAACCTTAGTTGGGGGAGTGGCTAGAAGAAAACACAAGTTTCTTTCTGGGGTGGTGGTGATGTTCTGTTTTTTCATTTGGGTGCAGTTTACATGAGTGTGTTTGTGAGAATGTATTTACCTAAATGACACGTGTACATTTTTACATGCATATGCTAAGCTTTAATAAAAAGTTAAAAGAAAAAAACCTATGTTAGAACAAGAAATTTACTTAATCTCCTTATCAAAAAAAACAAAAACAAACAAACAAAAAAAGAAAATATTTACTAACCCTTCATTATACATAGAAAAAAGGAGACTTGGGATTTTGAAACTTAACCTCTGAATGGCACCCAGTCATATGTGACCCTGACACATGGCCCAACTGGCAGCAGTCTGTGTGTGTGTGCAAAAACCTTGCCACCACCAACTCCACAGAGGGTGGCATTCAGGAGGAGAACCCATGGAGAGAGAGTGAGCCTTGATGACTGCCTGGCATTTTTACACATATTCATTCACTTAGTAATTCTGGGAAAAAGGTAGAATACTGATTGCAAATGTCAAGTATCTACTGCTTAAACACTAATAACGCCCTCAAAGACATACAAACATGAAAAATTAAAACAAAAAGAGTATTAAAGTTGGTATCTAATTAAATGTTTACGGCTATTTCATTTAAATAGTTGCTATACCTGGCAAACATAACTTTTTCAAGTAGATCATAATAAATATTAACAAAATACCAATGTATTTTATTTATTCATATATTCCATTGTACATACAATACAATCACATGCTTCTCAGCTATTATGCTTAAGAAGCCCAATGATTTGACTCTTGAGTAAGTGAGAAGCCGTTTTCTACAGCCACATATAGGTTTCTGAAGATATGAATTGAATCCATCAAAGTCTCAGAAATTCTCACAAATACTTTTAGGTAATGTGTTAAATTTAAAATAAGTGACACACATTTCATGTTACATGTTGTGGAAACTCTACAACTCATGTTGAAAGTTACAGACGAAAGGCGGTGGCCAGAACAAAGGCCTGGGTCCCGGATGCCAGAGGAAAACCGGTGCCGGCAGCCAGGGGAAGGAAGGCCTATTGCATGAATCTTCGTGCAATGGGCCTCTAGTAACTAATAATAAAATAGAACAATTTTAACAATATACTACAATAAAGGTTAAGTGAATGAGGCATTATTTTTTTCACTTTTATTGATTTCAGAGAGAGAGGAAGAGGGAGAGAGAGATAGAAACATCAATGATGAGACAGAATAATTGATCGGCTGCCTCCTGCAAGCCCCCCAGTGGGGATCGAGCCCACAACCCGGGCATGTGCCCTTGACCAGAATTGAATCTGGGACACCTCAGTTCCCAGGCTGATGCTCTATCCACTGAGCCAAACCGGCCAGGGCAGAATGTGGCATTATTAAGTAAAATACGGGTTACTTGACACAGGCACTGTGATAAGGGACAGTCCATCTGGTAACTAAGAGGGCTACAAGTGACTAATGGGCGGGGAGCATATACAGTGTGGAGACGCTGGACAAAGGGAGGATTCATATCCTGGGAGGGGCAGAGTGGAATAGAGCAAGATTTTATCACACTACTCAGAATGGTGCATAATTTAAAACTCAGGAAGTGTTTATTTCTAGAAATTTCCATTTACCATTTTCGGACTACTGTTGACTGAGGGGAACTGAGACCACAGAAACTGAAACAGTGGGGGAGACTACTGTTTAAGGGGACATCTTGGCTAGAATAATGTGTGTGGTGATGGATTAGAGTTAGAAAAATCAGTATGATCTAACTATAGATACAGATGGGTATATAAACTAATATGTACAGGTACAGTATATGCTCAAGTTAGTAGACCGGATGTACTTCCTTGCTCTCTCCGCTGAAAGGGCTTAGAAGCAGGAACCTCCCAATAGAAACAAGCACACCTGCCACCTGGATCCTGGTTTCTAATACCATTCTTCAATTAAAGAAACCAAAGACCCTCGGCAACGTGGCTGTGGCTGCGATGGGGACAGGGAATACACACACATCTGGTTGTCTCAGAAAGTAAGAACATGTCCAAAATACAACACTGGGAGTATGCCAAAGCAACACAGGAGCCAACTGAAAGGGAGCCCAATGGCCAAAGCTGGAACAATGTGAGCAACAAAATAAATAGAGTAGTATTGGATTACAACCCAAAGTATAACTTAAAAGCTCCCAAGTCCATACTGATATAAGTAAATGACTGAATAAATAAATGTGAGAGAAGAGACAAATCTCTCATGTAGAAGAATTCTAAATAATTTATGTAGATCTTCGCTATCAAGGAGGTGGAGCATAACACAAAAGTGTCCACAGTGCTGGACTTCCTTCCAGAGTTCAGCATGGAAAGAGCCATGGGGGAGAGGGACGTCATAGTGAGAAAACCTGGCAAATACGACCTTAACCAGGTCATCAAGGTCAACACCAACAATGATACGTTGTATTGATAATATGTATTCTTGATATGATGTGCTGAAAATGGTGCATTACCTCTGTGGATTTCCCCCCCAAAACCCATAATCTGAGTCTAAGGGAAAAAAAATCAGCCAAATCACAAATGAGGGACATCCTCCTAAATGCCTGATTGTTATCCCTCAAATCTGTCAGGCATCAGTGAGGCAAGTCTGAGAAACCTGCAAGAGCCTAAGGTAACAGGGCCACAGATGTAAAGTGATATCCCTCCTGGACCAGAAGAAGGACACCATGTAAAAAGAAAGGAAATCTGAATAAACAATGGACTTTAACGATAATGTATCAATATTGGTTCACAAAAAATGCTGAAGGATTAAAACTCTCAACCCATAATTCTCTATCCATAGAAAATATCCATTAGGAATAATGGTGAAAAGAGAAAAGAAAGGCATTCCCAGAAAAAGGAAAAATGGTGGCCAGCAGACCTGTTTTAGAAGAATTTCTAAAGGAAATTTTTCACACATAAGGGGACTAATACCAGGGAAAGACTCAGAATGTAAAAAATGAAGGAAGAACAGCAATGTAACCAAAAATAATTCTGAAAATGGGGAGGGGATGGTGAGAAAACTAACTTTTACAAGATTCACATTGCTGTTTGAAAAAAAAGTAATGCAGAGGAAATTCATTCTCCCAAATGGTTGAGAAAATATTAAATAATAAAATAGTCCTTTACAAATGTAATTGAAAAACACAGGCTATGGAAAAATATATATATATTGTAAACTAAATTTGGTTCTAAATATTAAACATGTAAAATATACAGAGCTCTGGGTGATGGCATATATGGTAGATGTTTAAAATAGTTTTGTTTCCAAATATTCTATATAAGCCCTACTATATTTATGACCAGAAAAATACGGCCATTGTTTAAAAAAATCCACTGTCTTGCTAGACTTCATTTTAGACTCTTAGTATACACATTTCCTTTGGGCACACAATGTAAGCTTCAATGACTCATCTGAATGTATATTTGGCTCATAGACTTTACAGACTTAAAATCAAATAGATAAAAAAGAAGAATTCCTGTATCTAGGAAAAACAGAATTGCTTATGTCATCTACTGGTTCAGAACCCAGACTGAAGTATCTCAAAAGACTTAACAAGATCAAATCTTGTTAATTTCCATATCATACATGTTAAGAAGACAGTGAAAAGGAAATTGTGATTCTGCTGGAATAGAATGCATGGAATTTCTAAAGCACAATGCATACTGAAATCAAAGCTATTGCAAAATGTGATGTCAACATTATTCTCATAAGTGCTGCTGTCCTACATCTTGATAAACAAGGGGTGAAGACTAACCCCAAATGAGATATTGATTGCATTATGATGCTATCTGAGTACACCGAAGGAAGGGGGGGTGATTTTTCAGTAGTCAGCCAAATGTGCCTCACTGGGGAAGCGTAGTAAACAGCTACTATTTCTGGGCCCCCATTTTTCTGGGCACAGACCTTCTCTCCATTTTCAGAGCTGAGCCCACCCTGGCTCAGAGTTGGGGGTGAAGGGACGACATGACCCACATGAGACCCGTCAGTATTCTTCCTCAAGATTTTCTAACTGTAGCTGCCATGGAAGAACTAGAAACTGTTGGTGGCCACGTTTCCAGGCTTGGGGAGAAGTAGAAATAAGTAGAGCCCTTGGCTTCTGTAAACTGAAGGCCAGCTCCACACCTGTTCTTCCTCTGGACTGGGGCTGATCCCCAACTTACTCTCTTGTTTGCCTTTGCGGTGGCTTGATATGCATTTCTGCCACCTGTAATCTACATAGTCTGAAGTTATACAATAACTCTACATTCTTGTGAAGAGGGAGAATGCTGGGGTGTGTGTGGATAACGAAACATTCTTTTTTTCAGAAATCCTTTGCGTTCAAGTGATGTGGCTCTTACAATGTGTGAGTCATTTCAGCACTTGAGTCTAATTTCTCTCAGTACCATATTCTGATATAATTATCCATTTACCTATCTCTCTCCTAGGCTGTTTAAGCTATTAGGTTGTTTGCTCTTTGAATTTGTTTTATTGGACTTTGTAGTTCTAGAGCCAAGGTATGTGCTGCATGGTACATAATAGGTCCTTAATAAATGTTAGTTGATTTAAAAAGAATTAAATAAAATATGATAATTTTCCCTCCTATTATGGAATTACTTCACTCCATCAAACTTTATTAATTGAACATTAATGGCTAGGTTAGAAAAATTAATTTAGTTAAGAAAAAGGGGTTATTATCCCATTTAGTAGTATTAGAAACTATAGAGAATGATTAAACTAATTAAGAAAACAAATTGTTTCGAGCAGGCTATCCCCTTTAAAATCACTGAGTCATATAGAAATAATTTGTGGGATAAGTTACAAATAATACCCCTCTACCTATTCATTAAATTGGGTCCCTGAGGATGTCTATTAAGCAGCACTTTGTTAGCTTGATTCATTTCCTATTTGCACTTAAAATATTCCATACATCAACCTTTTATTAATTCAGAAGGTGACACATAGAGTTTACTCACAAACATAAATTCTCTTAAAAATCTACAAAATATAACAGAGGGAAGTGACAAACCTAATAAAATTCTTGCTGATTGTTGTCTCATTTTTATTTCTTTCAGACACATTCTAATTTCATTCATGCCCCAGGCACATACTACTCAGTATAAATACCCAACATCGAACCTCATTATCACTCTCACAAATGTTTATTCTCATTAACTATTGACAGGACTGAAGAGGACGTACAGAACAAAAGTCTATTCACACCTCATTCCTGGATTCTGTCTAGTACAATGACCTCCAAACTAGGTCTCCAAACTCACTTTATCCTCAGCTTTCCCTTGCGTAGCTGTCGGCAGCTGCATCCTTCCATGTGGTCAAGCCCCAAACCCTGAAGTTCTCCCTGCCTCCCTTCTTTTCTTTATCTCCTCACATTTAATCCACCAGAAAATCCTATGAACTCCACTTTCAAAATCCATCTAGAATGCAACTCTTCCCATCTTCTCCACTGGGACTCTACCATCACCTCTATCTCTCCATGAAGTACCGCACTAACTGCCTAGGAGTCAAAGACCTTAGTGACTTTGCTATTGAAGACTATTTCCATTCCCATTTGCTTACTTACGTAAACAGGCTTTCCCAGTATTGACTTATCTAAAAACCAAAAAGGGGAATAGAATTAATGTCAAACCCCTGTTGCATCAATAAATTCATTTTTAAAAAGCACCCAAGTCACTCAGTAATGCATTTTCAATAATAATTTACTTTAACATTACTAATTACTTATAAAAACCTATAAAATATTTACTTTGTTTTGACAACTGTGTACTACTGCTAACTGCCACACCTCATGCAACACTCTCTGCCCACCCGTGCCCATGGCCTTTCACGGTACTTTTGTGTTTACATGTCTGCCTCCATCTGCTCATTGCAACTCCCTGAAGGTACCACACTTTATTTTCATAGCCTGTCATACCTCAATCCAGAAGAAAAAATTTAATAGAGATTACAGTCATAAGAATTTTTTAAATGCTAAGATTTAAATTTATATATTTTTATTTTTGATACATGCAAGTATACCATAACAATAAGGTAATCAAGAAGAGACTTTCAATCATAAAAATACATTACTACATGGGGTGCCATATTAACCCTGAACCACTCACATCTGGACAATTAGCATGAAGGAAAATTATATTCTATCTAATTTAAGAGACTTTTATATTTAGGTCTATGTTATTGCAGTTGAGCCTGTATATTGACTAATACATTAACACAATTAAAAAGTAATCTGGCCTAGAAAAATAATCACTTAATAGGATAAAATCCTCTGGGGAAAATAGAATGGGACTTTGATTTGATTTAAATAATAAAAAAGAAATAATACAACACTGTCAACCATTAAAAAAGAGCATTTTCATATATTTTTAAAATAGTAAGTAACAAATTGTTTCCCATCATGCCTAACTCTGATTTAATACACAGGAAGAATTCTATAAAAACTTGGTTATTAATAGAATCTCTGTTTGAGAAAATCTGTTTAACCTACAGGATTGGAATTAAATATCTTTCTATGGACCTGCAGATTAAATACTCCTTTATTTAGGAAAGCCAAGTATCAACAGCATATTAGATGGAAGATGAATTAATGAATTGGAATTTTTATCCAATTTGGATATTTCCAATTATCAGGCATCTTACAAAGGAAAATAACATTTACTATTAACACTTTCACTTTTATCCAAAAATTGTGTGTCAGCTAACTAAAAACTTCGGCTTTAAGGTTAGACATGCAAAAATATTGGAATGGCCACCAGAGGGAGCCCAAGTGTTTTTCTAAATATACCACACACCAAAGAGAGAGGAAGAAAAAACACAAAATATAAAGCCAGGGAAGTAGGAGGTTGGGGGGGGGGGGGTAGATGAGGGAGGGCCCATTACATGCTTCATTTAAAAGAATACCTTGTTGAATGATAGAGCCACTTTTGCCTTTATATTACAAATTCCTTTACTAGACAGTGTACATTGCAATGCTTTAACACTGAGAGGATTGGGTAAACATAATAGTATTAAAAAAAAAAACCCTCACATACCCTAAAGCTAGAAGGCCCAGGGTGGACTGCTGTGATAACATCCATGATTCTCTGGGTGCCCCACACAATCCAGGTGCCTTCCCCAGCTTATCTTAAAGTTCCTGTTCTGACTCTCTATCCTCGTCCATCCTTGTAGTCAACTTTGGGTGTGGTTTCCTCACTTTGTTTAGGATCGGGTTATCGTATTACAGCACCAAGTAAGCACTTGGTGTGATCTGGGAATTTTTCATTCTCCTGGCTGAGCCAACTTATAAGGACATTAAGATGAATGACTTGCCATTTGGCATCCTAAGTTGTTTCCAGAACTTAGAACTGGACCAAGTCCTAACAGGATGCAAGGGCACCTTTATAAAGCTTCCCAGCCCCAATCTCCACAGAAACCAGAACCCACTGGCCAACCTCCACGATCCCTCAGGCCAGAACACTGTCCTTGGGCTGAGGCTACAGACAAGGGTGTGATCTTATTTAGCATTAAGCTCCAGGGAACTTAATACAATGTTGTTTTTTCTGAGAGCAGTGTCAAGTTTTGGGATTTCCCCCATGCTTTGCTGTCATTGATACACCAAACAATCCTTTTATTGTAGTAGTTCAGGGATCACCATTTTATTGATGAGGAAACTGAGGCTTATGGAGGTAAGTGACTTGTACAATGCTGCTGGCTATTAAGCGTCAGCAACAAAAACTAATGCATTTCTGGGGACAGGGAATATAAAAATGAATGAGCATTGAACTCAGTCATAGCAACGCCTCCTGAAATAGAAAATTATTATCTTCCTTTTTCCCCAAATTATAAGTGAGTGAAAAGCATGACAAAAGTGACTTTAATGACTTATACTTGTTTTTTATCCAGTATTCTCATGGTATGTTTTCCTAAGTGTTGTTGTGTGTGTTTCTTCATATCTGGAAGGGGTAATTTTATCATGTATACAAATAAATTAGTACAAACAAATTAAGTTCCACAAGGTTAGGTCATCTGCTGAATGTTGCTAGATGTAAGATGCTGATTAATGCCTTGACTATGGAATCAAAAGCATTCTCATTAAATTTGACAATGATTCCCAACTGGGTGGGTGGGAGTGGCTGGCACTTAGAAGTGGAATGAAGTTTAAAATGACCTTGACAAACGGAAAAGGTAAAAGAGGGCAAGACTCAATGGAAATCTTTGCTGGGTGAGTCATTCAAGAGAAGGGAAAAGAAAGGACACAAAGGAGAACAACAGAAATAAGGGAGCACTGACTGGGCAAATTATAGCAGAAAAGGAGCTGGGTATCAGAGCGAACAACAGGCTCCTAAGGCATCCGCCATCCAGAGCTGCCATTTTAAAAAAGAAGACCCCTTCCTCCCCACCTCCCACCCCCGCCCCATGTGCCTCCTATGAGTATAATGTGGGTTGCAGCACTGGCTAAGCACTTGGCATGCTTCATCCCATTAATCCTCCTGGAGATGAGGAAACAGAGGACTAAGAAGGTTAACTACCTTGTCTACCTTCACATGGGTAGTAAGTAACAGAGATGGACTTCAACTCAAGCCTGGAGAGCTCCTAAGGCCACACCTCATGCCACACTCTCTGCCCACACATGCCCACGACCCTTCACGGTACTTTTGTGTTCACATGTCTGCCTCCATCTGCAACTGCTCACTGCAACTCCCTGAAGGAACCGCATTTTATTTTTGGAGCCTGACATGGGCCTGGGATCAGTCAATACACATGCAATAAATGAAAGGTTTTTGAGCAAGTAGATGGCATATTCTATGGGTATTTCTGAATCATCCTTTGAAGGAAATAGAAAATAAAACTAAGTTAAAGTGAAGAGAACTTAAACATTTATAAAAACTGGCAATAAGAATGCCAGATCACATTACTAAAGGTGGCTTTACAAATTCTGTTTCAGACCATTTTAAGAATGAAAATAGATAAATATATATCTATATAATCAAACATATGTATGTGTCTGTATATGTGTGTATGTGCATGTATATGTGTATCTATCACCTATCTCGCTTCAATGCAATTTTACCTCAAGGTAAAGAGAATGACTATAGAATATTTTAATATCTCTGGACTCAGGGGAGTCTGTCTGAAGCAGAATTGTTACTAGAAAAGAATTCAAATCCTAAATGACATGCAATCACTAGATTAATTTATCCAATCTGAGAACACTACATTTATCTCTCCTACACATAAGACATATTTTGCAAATAATTTGGTTTCAATTTCTCAAAACAAGAACAATAAAGCTTTGAATTCATCAAACAGAAAAGATACTATGCATTTTATCCCCACAAGCAGTTGAGATAATACACTAGCAACCCACAGTTACTGGTGATGAACATAATTGCCCGCAGCACAGGATGAAATATTTCTTTGGACAACAATTCCCGCTCCCATAACTTTGGAATCAGCAGTGGAGCACATTATTATCAACATGAGATTAGGTTCCTTGTCCCCGCTGATAGTGGAACTAATTCTCAGCAGCGAGCTGCTACTGAGCAGGCTCACCTGAAGGCCATGCTATGTTTTAAATTGAGAGCCAGAGAAGTTGTTGGCTAGAGAGAGTGGAAATCTCATTTCTTTTCTGATGATGATGCTTAACTATTAAATGCTACCCAGGTCCTCTCTGGGACATCTGGCCAAGGCAAATTCTGGTTACAGAAACAATTGAGAGAGTGTATTCAAAGCAGCCCTAGAAAACCATCAGTGACAACCCAAAAAGCCCGTCAGCCTGGCAGCAACATTAAAAGGTTCTATTTCCTGTCCTGGCTGGCGGGCTCAGTGATCAGAACATAGGCCTGCAGACCAGAGGGTCTCGGGTTTGATTCCTGTTAAGGGTACATGTCTGGATTGTAAATTCAACCCCCACCCCCAGTTGGGGGCATGTGGGAGGTAACCAATTGATGTGTCTCTCTCACATCGATATTTCTCTCTCTCTCCCCTTCTGCTCTAAAAATCAATGAAAAAAATTATTCTCACTCCTCAGGTGAGGATTAAAAAAAAGTTCTATGTCCTAAAAAAAATTTTTTTTAATGTAGAAGAACCAAAATTGGAGCATTAAAACAATCACCAAATGCAATTCATAATATTATAAACATAATTCTAAAATATGTTAACAATGTAGCACCCCAATATACCCCAATAGGTGCCCCTTTGCCAAGGAAACTCACAAGTAGGTCCCATGAACACGGCTGAGAACACTTAGAGGCAACAAACACATGGTCTAATAGACAACATAGGCCAGATTTTTAGAGTGTTACCTGCATTTACTATTTACTACTCAGCTGAAGGACAACTGCCCGCGCATTACCTTAAAAATCCCATCAATAAACCACTGCAGAAGCTAGAGAGGGAGACAGACAGCACGGCCCGCTCTTACACAGAGTAGAGGAACAGATGGAATAAAAAGCAGAAAGAAATTCACAAGGGCATTCTGCCCCGTAAAACACATGACTCACAAACACAAAAACAAACATGTCTTCAGAGAGCTGAAGCTGTCCGTGGCACCTTCGACATCCGTCACTGGTGTGCTCCAGGAGGCTGGGCAAAGTAAGTCTTGGCTCACTGAGTGACGCATTCCAATCCGCCAGCTGAAGAAATGCGTGTTTACACACCAGACATCACGCAGAACGGGGTCAGCAACACCCTAGATCTAATCTTCACCAGGCGATAAGCAATTTGCCCTTCAAAATCACAATGAGCAGGCTCAGGATTTTCTAAGGCCCCAGCATTTGGTTGGTTTGCTCTCCGGTGTGGAGCTTTGCACCCTCAGCCCACGTGACATGTGTGTTGTCTCAGGGTGGGGTCAGCACTAGGGAAACTATTCTCACCCAGGAACAGAGAGAATGGCTGCTGGGTAAACCCTCAAACTCTGGCCAAGACACTCAGATAAGCTCCGAACATGGACCAGTCATGCTTTAAAGCAAGATTTTAAAAACCTTTGTTTCTGTAGAAAACTGTTGGTTTGACTCCAGTAGGTGTGCTAAAGGGGTTTTATGGGATTATCTATGTTTTTTACACTTTAGTTTGTATCAGCAACCATGCCTTCCTTTCTTCTTCATGTGGCCCAGAACCATAGCCAGTTTATCATGGTAAAATAAGATGTTGTCATTTAACTGGTGGGAAATATTCTAATTTGTTTTCTCTAACCTTGAAAAACAGCAACAATAGAGATGAATGTTATTATAGTCCTTAAAAATTCCTAAAATTCCTAACCTTTTAACCCTAATAGTTACTTGCTTATTATTACTCTCTCCTCAATGAGAATTTTCAAAAGCTGTGTAGATTATTCCCTTACTATCTGCCATTTAAAACCTTGTCTTTATAATAATTTCTGAAAATCGTTCTTCATATAAATGACCCACTATTTTAAAGCATTTGACAAACTTTGTCATCTTTTTTTTTATTATTATTAATACATTTCAGAGAGGAAGGGAAAGGGAGACAGAGAAACATCAACGATGAAAGAGAATCATTGGTCAGCTGCCTCCTGCATGTCCCCCACTGGGGATCGAGCCCACAACCTGGGCATGTGTCCTGACGAGGAATCAAACCGTGACCTCCTGGCTCATAAGTTGATGCTCAACCACTGAGCTACTGTGGCCAGACTTAAGTCATCTTTTTAAAATTAGACCTACAAATAGTTTTATAAGGTGCCCGCCCAAACTTGCTCATTATTAATAGCTAGTGTCAGTTCTTCCAGCGCTTTGGAAAACTTTGATCTCTGCATTGGTAGTGTTCTCTGCTGGGAAAGTATGCTTCCATACTTAGCAAGAAACTTGCTAGCAACACTATCAATACTACAACTGCCTTAAAAATGAAGATCTCAAATGATCTTTTTGGAAACAAGATGTTTTAAGTCAGGAAATGGGATTATTTTGTAATATATTCCTGAGTCTATTTTCCAGCTTCTTGCACAGTTAGGAAGAAAACTATAAACTTCTAAGACTACAAAACTCCATAGCAGTTGTGTCTCAGATATATAGCACAGTAAGCAGCAAAATCTACATAAGTAACAAGAAATTATAGGCAAGCTCATTCCTTCAAAGGACAACAGTAATATTCAACTAAAAAGCTTTCTTTTGTGATTTTTTTTTAGCTTCTGTGTTAAACATGGTCAGTCAGGTATGGCACATATAGAAGACAGAAAAAAATACAACTTAAATCAAAGAGAAGAATTTCTTTATAAACATAACAGCCACAAACAATTACACCCTTACCAAAATAGTCTTTCTTGCCTTATTGGATCAATGGTCATTTTTCTAATATTTTCATCAATTATTTTATAGGTTCCAGTATCCTGTGGTACTTAAAGTTAAAAATTCCTATCAATTACAGTAAGTAATTACCAAAATACTCTTGCAAATTAACTGCCAGCCCATTTGTTTCTACGAAAGTGCAATTTATGAAGAGAAAGTTCTTTTTATGCAAGGTAAGCCTGGGTCTGGAAAGAAAATATAGCTGGCAAGGCAGGTAAAAACACCACTTACTGACATCTACATACTTGATTAAAAGTTAAACATGGTGATTAACAAAATCGAGAGTAGAAGCTGGAAAGGAGAATATATTCTTTCCACAAAGACTCTGTTTGGACACTGAAACAATAGTCTAAGTGCTTTTATTTCAGTCACAGGCATGTTATTGCTATTTAGAAACATAAAGGGGATATAATATTGCCCAGCATGTAGTTAAAGAACGTAAAGGATTAAAGAAACCATCACAACACAACTTGTCTCTTCCAAAGGAAAAACTTCAATTAGCACCACTTTAAGGATCTTAAGCTTCTTTTTATCTTTCTAGGAGCTTCAACTCTGCTCACCAATGTCTTTCATCTCATTTGCTTTACTCTGACCAAAGGCACTGGAGAGATTTCCTAAGAGCACAGGGTGACATTACATCCAGTCTATTTGCTGACAGAGAAAACGCGTGCTTCTCCATTTGCCAGAGGATTTGACACAGAATGGCTCAAACAAATGCAATTAAGCAGACACCACAACTGATGCAGGGGAGACCGCCTGGCCAGCCCCTAAATCACTGTACCAAACTTCCTGCAAACTTCAAATTCCTATTTTGTCCCAAAGTGAGCTACATGGTGACAACTGGTAGACTTTCTGCTTAGAACCTTGTGCCTGTCCTCCCACTGCAGGGAGGTCCCAACGAAAGGTCACCTGGTGCCTCAGAGAGACAGACCTTCCTTTTGAAGCTTAGGACATTTTAGACTCCCTGGGGTCTGGCCATTCTGTATGCTCTCCTCATCACTGAAAGTCCCTGGATGAAGAAGCAGCAGGCCCTTTTATCATCTTTATTTGGCTAAGGACCTGTGTGTTTTTTGTTACGGGTGCTTTGGGACATCCGGGTCCAAAATGGTGGCAGGATTAATATGTTACTTTGGGCTCCGAAGGCCCGGGAGCCTGGTTGTCTAGAGCTTTACCCAACACACACAGATTTTTTAAAAATTCAATTTATTGGGGTGACACTGGTTAATAAAATTATATAGGTTTCAGATGTACAATTCTATAACACATCATCTGTATGTTGTATTGTGTGTTCACCACCCCAAGTCAAGTCTCCTTCTATCACCATTTACCCCCCATACCTCTCCTACCTCCCCCACCCCCCTTCCCCTCTGTTGTCTGTGTCTAAAGCTATTTTTTAAATAGCAAATGATCAATGGAAAGGCTCATGGAAGAAAGGTATTTTAAGGAGAGCCATAAAGGCAAAAAGACAGTTACTTTATAAAAGCTAGGACATTTTCAGAGAAGGAAGGATAGCTAGAAAATGAGAGGAGCTTGAGAAACTAATAATTATAATAATAGTCCTAACATCCACTGAGTTCTACTGTAGTATCTCGATGCTTCCCACAGACTATCTCATTTAATATTCCTAATGGCCTTTTAGGGTGGTCAGAACTAACATCCACATTTTGAAGATGAGGCAATGATGTTTAGAGAAGTCAAATAGTTTGCACAGGGCATCACAGGGAGGAAGTAAAACCCTTTGCTGAACAATCCACATAAAATTTTGGTGTGAAATTTGAAGTAACACTGCTTGGTCTTATACCCAAATCTGTAGTGGTACAGCAGTGGGCCAGCGTTCCCACCCAGCCCTTTACAACCAAGATTATGAAAAGAGGGCGATCTAAAGAAAGCTAGAGTCAGATTTCTGGAAAGGAACACAGAAATAATCGGAATTTAATTAAGGCAATGCCTTAGCCCGTAGACATAGAACCGAAAGCAGGGAAAGAACAGGGTGACAATTCTGTAGCATTGCCACTTGGGTACAGCAGTCAAGGAACACAGTGGCAAGATGACCCATCTGAGAGCCACCGAGCACCACATCCAGTGAATCACTACATGCTTCCATCAGGAACCCTTCCATGTCGTTGTCTAAATCCAGATTCCAGTTAATATCATTAACATAATTAATGATATTTACATGTAAAGATGATGCCACTACACCACTACCATCCTTAGAACGCATGCTTGGCACTGTTTCTTAGGAAAGGTTTGTCCTAAACCTTCTACCTGTTTCCATAAACAACTATAGCAATTAATTATTTTCGACTTCCAAAGAGAAATACTGACTTTAATGTACTTGGATCCAATTAGGCACATTCCTCCTCTGTCCCTGAATTTCAAATTTTGTATTCCTACTAAGGAAAAACAACACATTTTCTTTAAGCTGTTAAACTGATGATTTGTCCTACTGCTATGCATGCATCATGGGAAAAAGAAAACATTAAGCACTTTGACTGTATGCCCCTGAAATGACCTTTGTTCAGACTCCTTAATGCCAAGGACATATGATGACCATGTCATAGCAATCGACCTTCTCCCCTTTATACTTCAGAGTGACCCACCAAAGATGCCAGAATAAGATTAGAACAATATTTATTGCTCTATTGAATGTGAATAAAGAGCTCTCTTTGCTGGTGAGGTTACCATGATTATTTTTTACCTTTTGACAGTTTTTAGAAGCTAGGCAGAGAGAGTAGCTACTCACATTCTCCTTGTCAGGAATCCCTAGAAGAGGAAAAGGAGAGAGAGACCATGAGTTGTAAGATCAACCTGTAAAATGGAACTGAAATCCCTTGCTGAATCAAACCAAGTAAAATTTTGGTGTTTAAAAACAACAACAACCACATAATACTGCTTAGAAGAAGAGCAGCACCTATCAAACCTATAATATAAATAAATAAGTGAATCAGGAGCAGGACTGAGTACCAGACAACACAATCTCAGGCTGATTTTGCTTCTCTACCATATGCTTTACTTTCCCAGAGGTAAAATTTATCCCTGACTCATTTACACCATGTGCGCTCCTAATTCCTCTGTCTTGGGCACCAGAACACTCAGAATGTTAGACAGAGACGTCAAGTGTAAGTGGCCCATTTGTATTTTTACATTTCAAATCACCTCACACTGCTCTAGGGATTTGAACCTAGGGGCAGGTTGCACGTGAAACCCACCAGAACACATCTTCCGTTGGGGGAAAAGCAAACTTCTGTTTGCCTCCAAGTCAGGGCTGAGCAGGGCAGGGGCTATTTCCAGGGATATCTCAGTTTTCTGAGCAAAAGAGTTAAATATTCATCCATTCACTTCTTTATTTATTCATTGACAACATTTCATGAGCATCTACTATAGGCAGGTCCCGGTCCTCTGCATTCCTCTGGGGCTGCTGTTCTGACAGACACGGTGGGTAAGAGTGGTCACACTGGCAGGTCACAGCCCCAACAGAGCTCTGTGCCCCCAGGACAGTGGCACAATTGGCCTTACGTTGAGGAGACAGAAGTACAGGTGGTTTTCACATGTGACCGCGCCTAGTTTGGAACCACGGGGGCAGCGTGAGGTGGTTTGCATGTTAAAGTATAGTATGTCCAAATTCCGAGAAAACAGAACTTTCTGTGTTTAAGATAGGACTACACTGATTTAAAATATTGGCATGAAAAGAACTGAGTACCCACACTAATGGGCAGCAATACAGAACACAGGAGAGGTAAGAATGGAAGAGACTGTTTGGAAACATTCCCCAACCAAACTTTGGCTCCAAAACTGAGAGCGCACCAGGATATAAACAGAGAAGACTAATGGACAGGTTCGCCATCACTTCCCAGATCGGTCAGAAGTATGGATGGCCTAATGTCAGCACTCTGAAACGCCTCCTGAATCTATCCACCCATCCGCCCAGCCAGCCAGCCAGTCACCCATTCATTCAACAACGGCTTGGAAGAGCTGGAGCTGCTTGAATGAGGAGATACAGGGGTTGGCGGAAGCCCCCTTTCTAGGAGGCTTAATAAGACAAATACACAGTTGCACAAATCACCACAACTGAGTGGCCAGAAAGTAGGGTCTTTGTAGAAAAATGATACTTAAAAGGTGATTTGGGACCCTGCAGGAACTTGAGAGTTGGATTATGGCATTAGCAGTCTTGGAATTCACCTTGCATGGCGAGTGATGGACAATTACTCAATGGTTTTGAGCAACAGAGTGATTCTGAACAGGATAAAGAAGGGAAAGGACTGCTCATAATTAACTGACATTTAAGACATAAAAACAAGATTCAATGGCTAAGGTCCTTGATTGAGGTCATCTCCTGTGTGGACATTTGGGCCCTGCAGGTGCTCAGAGTGGAAGTGCTGCCTGCTCCGTCAAAGCTTCAAACCCCAGTACTTAGTACCTTGTCACATGTGAATGTGCAGGAGCCAAGGAAGGAAGCTTAGAGATACAACAAACTTCCCCCGGGGACGGTAATGAGTGCTAAACAGATGCTCCCGGCATGCACAAACAGATAAACACATAAACAGATTCAGGACATGGGGTTTCTTTGAGTCTAGTGGGCACCCCCTAGAAAATCAGATCACAGAGAAAAACTTCCTTCCTTTTATGAGCAGGCAGGGACTGGTCTCTTATGAAAGGCCTGGAGTTTGGAGAGGTTGTGATTTAAGAATAGGAAGGACTCACGCTGTTTCTCTCCTTGATTAATAACATCAACATGAGCAAGAGGTGGGGCTCTCGGGTGTGTACAAGTGACCAAGATAAGCACAGTTCATGAATCTCTTTTTAAAAGGGCACAGAAACAACACGGGATTTTGCTCTCAAATGAAGATATTCTGAGAAAGCATTCTGAGTATGCTGAAGTTCCAGGGCATCAGCTAAGGCCATAACATAATCCTGTATTAACCATTTAAAGAATAACCCATGTGGGCTGGCGGGTCTGTTTATCCACAAGCGTCTGGAAACGGAATCTGCCAAGCTGGCGAAGGACATATTTTTTTGTCACATGAAAACACACACTACACGCTACATTTTTAGATGCAAAATGTTCGCATATTTCACTTACTGTCATTGTTAGAGCCCGTTTCCATAACACCATAAGGAGGAGCCAGAAGTCCTGCCATGTACTGTCGATATTTCTGAAAGACAAGATTGTAAACTCAATGCACAGATACTTACTCTCTTGGAGCATTCATTTATTTACATGTTGAAAAGCGGAAACATCAGTCATCAGGGAACATCGGAGTCTTGTATTTATAGAGCCTGAAATGTGCTGCCTGGGATTCGTGGCCTCAAACAAGGATGCTGTGTTCCAAAGAGGCCTTCCCGGATACGGCGGAGCGTGCCCCTACCAGGGCGGGGGTCCTATCCCAGGTCATTTATGTATTTGTGACTAAGTATCCAAATTGTGTGGGCCTTTACCCTCCCTCCACCTCCTGCCCTGCTTCTCACTCCAGCAAACACACGTTTCGGTGGAAGAGAAAGACACTTGGTTTTTACAGGCGCAGATACAAATAAATAGGTGAATGACACTGAATCTGCTTTCTTTAAAAGCAAAACAGAAAGGCATCCCTAGAAAAGGTCTGTGTTGAAAGAAGCTGATTTGCTTCCATTATCCACTTCCTTTCACATCATCCACCTGCCTGTAGAGAGCTTTGTGACCTCCAAGGAACTATTGATAAGTTAGCAAATAGAACTGTTTGGATTCCCCTGAATTGTATCCCCCTGACTTGTGGTCCAGGCAACGTGAGGCTCGGGTATATATAGTGGCCCTCAAGGTCTGTGCTGTTTTGAAGGCAGAAGGCTTGGAGAGCATAAAGCAATCTAGAGCATCCTACGAGAGAGAAGTGGCATTTACGAAGAATGGAAAATGATTATTAGACATCCTCTCTTGTCAGGTAATAAATACAGCCCCCGCCCCCCACCCCGGCTTCAGAGTGAAAGCTGGGAGATTTCAGCCATCGCATGGTGTCATGTATATTTATGGTTTCTAATTATGATGACACAAATGTTAAACAGCATCAAAAGAATCAACCCTCTATAATGTGCTGGGGGTTTACACAAACGTCAGCAGAAAAGACTTCATCTGTAGCAATGGGCAGCTGGCAACACGCAATATTCGAGCAACCATCTGGCCCATTGGGTGTATCTGAATGGTGTTTGTAACATTGATGATTTCTCAAAAGAACCTTCTTCCAGTCAAGATGTGACTAGTTTTTATTTCTTAATCCATTTTTGCTCTCATTCTGAGGCAACTATACCAACACCTGCATGCAAACATTAAAAACCATGAATTCCTCTGCTTCTGAGTTAAGGAATCACTCACACATGCTCACAGGACCAATCTTGCACCCTGAATTCCCGACACTTCCTTTGATAACTTCCCAATTCTGCTTCCCTTCTTTCTGATGACACTATCTACTCTTAGTCCTCACTACAGAGCATTGATTAAACTCATTTCTCAGCATGGCATGATGCTGGACCCAGAATAAAACAGGCTCAAAAGGAGGAGATGGGGATGGGGATGGGGATACGTTCTAAGAAGATTTTGTAACACCTTCCCCCCATCCCGCCCCCCTCCACACACACACACACACACACACACACACACACACACACACACACAGCCTTTTGAGTTATTCCTCTAACTGTTAGCAACTTCCTACCGGGCCCCTAAAAGAAATCATTCATGTTAAAGGAAAGGAGCAATTTTGCTTTGCTTAGAAATGTTTTGGATGCAGGAGACGTTCTTTGTCTCAGGCACCTCAGTATCAAAGCTCATGAACTCCAGGAAGCACCTTTCTGACCCCTGAATGAATGGGACTTTGTCTTCCTCCAACTCCATAGCACATGGGTCTGCAGCCTACTCATGGAGCACATCATCAGGGCTGCAGCTCCTGGGAACAGGAACTGGAGCAGCCTCTGGGAGCCAGAGTGCTGGGCTCACTGCGGAGAACAAACTGACAGGCCCCTTGAACTTGCGAAGTACCCGTCTCCTGTCACACAGGATACCATGGCTTGCACACAACACAAACTTATCCCTTATCTGTTGAATTTTAGAATTTTTATGGAAAATTCCAAGCATAGATAAAAACAGAGTACCACATACCTAACATCCAGGCTCAATAATTACTAACTTAGGATCAATGTTATTTAATCTACACTGCTATCACTTGACCCTTCCAGAATTATTTTGAAGCAAGTCCCAGATATATCATGTAATCTATAAATATTTCAGTATGAATCTCTAAGAGAAGTCTTCTTTTTCCCTAAAGAAAACCACAATACCACTATCACAATTAAGAAATGTAACATCTCCTTCATACCCATTTAATACTCAAATTTCTGTTTCATAAATGTCACAGCTGAATTGAATTTAAAAAGTACTATATCTGATAAGACAACATTGGTTGCAATATAACAACTTTGGGTTTAGTGGAGATTGCAAAACCAGGATTGAAATGTTTATGTCTATAAATTAAAAAGTCCACCTTTTAAAATTGATGGGGCACGTTTTAATAAACATTCGCTAAAGCAGGAAACTAATTCCTCATGTAGCACCCTGCAGCACACCCTATATTCATTAGGATAAAAACAGCTATAAAAGCTATACCAGAAAATTGGAATTTCTAAGTTAGTTGCATATTGCTTGATCTTTAGGCAGCAAGCAGTTCATCTTCAAGCACCAGTTAAAAAGCGGCCTATAAAGAACATATCAAATGAAAAGATGCTGAACCTTAACCATGACAGAAAGGCACTTTAGCACTATAGTGCAATATCCTATTTTACTTGTCAGATTTGGAGAAGTTTCAAAACATTGGCTAAACACATTATTAGTGAGAATAGGGAAAACAGGTTCTCTCATAGTGGTATATTGCTTATTGGAGTAGAAAATGAAACAATCTTAGTGGAAGGCAATTGGAAGTATCTGTCATATTTTAAAATGTGTATTTCCTTTGAATGAGCAAGGAACCTCCCTTAGAGGGCAGAAATAGAGCCTCTTGAATACAAATGCAAACATGCCTATCTGTTTGTAATCCTATATAATAAAAGACTAACATGCAAATTGACACAATGGCAGAACGACCCATCACTATGAAGTGCAATGACCACCACGGGGCAGATGCTCAATGCAGGAGCTGCCCCCTGGTGGTCAGTGTGCTCCCAATAGGGGGAACAGCACTTAGCCAGAAGCCGGGCTCAGCTGGCGAGCGCAGCGGTGGTGGCGGGAGCCTCTCCAGCCTCTGTAGCAGCACTAAGGATGTCCGACTGATGGCTTAGACCTGCTCCCTCTAGGGCTCCCGGACTGTAAGAGGGTACAGGCTGGGCTGAGGGACCCCCTTCCAGTGCATGAATTTCATGCACCAGGCCTCTAGTAGCAAATAAAACCACAAGCAGGAAATAACCCAAATGTCCACAAAGGAAATGACATCTGAGTTACTTCTTGAGAAGTAGATGAAGATGGGTTGTTTCCTGATAGATGATGTTGGAATATTATACAGCCATGAAAAAGAACGAACTACCACTATGTGTGCTGATGTGGAATGAACTCTACAACATATTGTTACATTTTTAAAAAGCAAACTACAGCACTGTGTGTAGAGTATGCTACCATTTTGTGGAGATAAGAGAATAGATGAGTGTTTGTGAACATCCATAAAGACCTGTAAATGCACAAGCGAATATACAAGAAAATAGTAACAATGACTGCCTCTGAGAAAGAGATCTGGGTGGCTGAGGGTCAAGTGGGAGAGAGACTCCATTTTCACTGTTCGTCCTTGGCTGAGCCAACACTGAGGCAGTGGGATCACCCACGGTGACTGTCTGCCCAGAGGCTGGACTGGTGGGGTTGGCCTGCAGTGCCCTGCAAAATCAGTCATCTGCAATGATGCCTGGCAGTGAGGGATAGTGGCAGCAGGAGAATGAGAAGACAGCTCTTCTCTCTCCGTTTAACTTGTAGAAGTGGGAATAATTCCCTTCAACTACAAAATCCTCAAGAGATGGGAAAATCGGGGATTAGATACTAGGCTTCCTTACAATAGGGCTTATTGATACTAAAGTGATGAATTGAAAAATGAGAGAAGACTGTGTTAGTAAATCTAAACCATAGAGTTTAAAAGCCATAGAAATTTAAAAGCCACTTCAAGCTTCCCGAGAACCAGAATAAAACTAAAGGGAATTAGCCAAGGCCATGATTGAAGCACCCACATGAAAATCAACACAAGGCCAGCCTAAGTCTGAGGTCAGCAGTTTTTCAAAGGTGACCCAGCACATTTTTATGGTTTTACTATTAATGTCACCCCTACACATCTCCCCCACCCCAGCCACTGGGGTGTGTATTGACCTGCCTGAATCCCTTGATAATGTCCTCTTTGGGGGCCCTTGCAAAGCCTTTCCCTGGATTACAACACACTCTAACACCTCAATAGCTTCCATGGCCTAACGCAATCATTCTTAAATTGCCATATGCACTGAGAAAGAGCTATGCCTTTAACGGACACCGATCCACACATGGAAGGCCCCTGGCTGAAGGACTCCTACTCCCTAACTCTCCAGGACCTCTGAGGGCTGTTAGGAAACAGTATTCACAGGACAGGAAAACCACAAGGGCTTCAAGGCTCTTGGAAGAGTTTGGTGGGCTTCAGTCTTAGGTTCTACTCTGGGCTTTGCCACTAATCAGCTGAGTCATCTCCAACACGTCCTCCAAGCTCTCTGGCTTCAGTCTCTGAATTTGACCCAGGGTTTTGAAACCTTGTTCTTCAGCAGAACTCCAAATTTCCTCAGGCAAGGGCCCCTATGGCAACTAGAGCATTTTCACTTTTATCTGTTTTATAGAATTCCAAGAACAATTTCATTTGAAAGATGACTTTTGCTTTTAAAAAAATAGAACTTTATAAACCACAAGATTAAATAATCCTTAAACTTCCAGCCAGACAAAGGTCACTCAAAGATCTCTATAAACAATCAAACAAAGACCAGTTTAGGATTTCCCTAGGAAGTATTAGCGACTCTATTCTCCGTTAGGAAGACATCTGTGGTTGTGGATTGGCCATATGAAGGTTGTTTCATACCTGAAAGGTTTATCCAAAAAGCTACGGGTACTAAGGATTTAATTGAGATGCACCCCAGTGCTCACCTTCTTGCACTGAAGTGTGCAGACCCCCGGGGTGGCTGCCAGCAGGGCAGGTGGGAATGCGAGAGGGGTTAAGAGGAGCTCTTCCTGGAGCTTAAATTTTATTCTATGTCAAGTAGTTTATACTTTTACATTATGAAGTAGAAAGCTAAATTTGCATAAATTTTAAAGATTAAAGCATGGGACTTCAAAGAAATTTTGAGCATGCTGCTGGCTATGTCTAGCTACAAAGGGTCTAGATCCGAGCATAATGTATTGATTTCATCTGCATTCAGGGAACTTCAATGAAAAAAAACAAGAACCTCTGATGCTATGGGAAGCATGCAGACATTGGACTCACACAAGAACGGGGTCTTGTGTGAACTTGAGTCAGTTTTTACCTCAGTTTCCTGGCTAAGGGACCTGGGATAATAACACCCATCTTTAGGGAGCATCGGGAGGATGAGATATAAAAACAAACAGGAAGGCATGAGGATGATTGACAGGACCTGTGTGAACAGCTGTGGGGGATATATGCTCAGAACAAGGTGACACTATGGGAGTCCATTGTGTCAGTGTCCAGGATTGGGGAAGAGTAGAGAGCACTGTTCCAGGAATGTGAGGCTGTCTTACCATAATGTCCCATTTGTTACATCTTTACTAGGTTCTCCCAATATATTAAAGCCCAGTTCACAAAATGAGATGGCAAACGGTTTGTCTGCGTTTTCTCTGAGAGCATCCTGATTATGCAGTAGAACCCTATATAATAAAAGGCTAATGTGCAAATCGACCAACGGGTGGAACGACCAATCGCTATGACACACAATGACCACCAGGGGGCAGATGCTCAATGCAGGAGCTGCCCGCTGGTGGTCAGTGTGCTCCCACAGGGGGAGCGCCGCTCAGCCAGAAGCCAGGCTCATGGCTGGCGAGCACAATGGTGGTGGCGGAAGCCTCTCTTACCTCCGCTTGGACATCCTCTGAGGGCTCCTGGACTGTGAGAGGGCACAGGCCGGGCTGAGGGACCTCGGCCCCCCCGCCCCCCTGCCCCAGTGCGTGAATTTCATGCACCGGGCCTCCAGTAGTTTAGAATAGGGTATAAAGTTCAGATCCCTTTTTTCTGTTTCTTGGCAAGAGTTGTTTCATGACTTCTGTATGATGTACAATGTGTGATGTAAAAATGGACGTGACATACTGCTCTAAAATCTCAGCTAACAATTCTTTAAAGTGTGAAGAGCAGAAAAGAAGGGACAAGTCAAGCAGCTTTCAATGGAAACCTTCGAGCAGAAGTTTAAAGCCATGAGTGCTGCTTTTCCCACAACAGTGCCAGCTAGACCGGGTTCACCCCTCATGCCAAGTTATTCTGTTTCCTGGATTCTTGATTTCCATAGCATCGGCATGATGGGCTACAAAGAAACTCCATAGCCATTTCTTCAATGATGTTTCGCTACATCCTTCAGCCCCATTACAGGTATTTCTAAATGGAGACAAAATTCTGCTTGCCAACTCCTGGCAGTTTTTAATTCATGACTGACCTGAAAGAGCTGTAGTTTGGAGTGTCATAATCACAACTATAGCTACTGGAGAAAGTTTTCCAAACTCAAATGGCCTAAGAGTCCTACAAGAAAACAAAGCTTCTCTGGAAAAGCCACCTGTTTGAAATTTTATCTCCTACTGACCTGTCAAGGTGCTGAGATCCCCATGTGGGGACCCTAAAATACCCTCATCAAGTGAGAGCAGTTATTTGCTATGAGGAGCCATAGCTTTTAGCTAGTTCTTACTCAGTCAGAGGTATAATAGAAGCTAGTCAGGTTAACCCTGAAGGACAGGCAGAATAAATTCACTTAGTCAAGGTGATAGGGGAGGTAGAGCGAGGTGCTCACAGCAGGGTCCTCACAGATGGGTCCCCACAGGCACCCCCCCATTCCCACATAAACAATCATCTCAGGAGCTTGAAAGGAGAAAGTACAGAGTGCAGTGAAAATGTGGCTGGGTGTGGAGAGTGGGGCAAATTCAGATTTGGGGGGGTCAAAGGGATGACATGGAACTGAGGCTGAGGAGGCTAGGGGTGAGGGATGGGGCAGGGAGAACCAGCTTTCCAGGTAGAGAGGGAAACCACGTGGTGCTGAGACAAAGGCGGCCAGTCTAGCAGGAGAATCAGGACAAGGGGGAGGGGAGAGGGATGGTGTGAGGCCTGGGCTATGCAGGGGTCTGACAGGAAGGCCCTGCAGGTCATATGAGCATTTTGAATGTCATCGAAGTACAATGGGAAGCAGAGAAGTGACAAGAACAGATGGGTGTTTTTAAAAGAACATTCTGGCTGCTGAATGGAGAATGGTTTTGATGGAAAAACAAGGAAAGCATAAGGTATTAAGTAGATGGCAGGCCTGACAGGGCCCCTCAAAGGGGAAGAGAAAAGGACTAGCATAGGGGGTGGTAAAGACACTTTTTCCTGGAGGCTAAACCGTCTCTAACTACCTACAATTAATGATATTAAAGACTCACAAATATGTGATACTTTAATCAATAAAGAAATTTTAAAAAAAGACTGGGATTTCTGGCTGAAGCACACTCAATACATCTGTACTTTTTTAAAAAATATATTTTATTGATTTTCTACAGAGAGGAAGGGAGAGAGATAGAAAGTTAGAAACATTGATGAGAGAGGAACATCAATCAGCTGCCTCCTGCATGCCCCCTACTGGGGATGTGCCCGCAACCCAGGTACATGCCCTTGACCGGAATCGAACCTGGGACCTTTCAGTCCGCAGGCTGATGCTCTATCCACTGAGCCAAACCGGTTTTGGCCATCCGTACTTTTAATATCACTAAAAGGCTCAAAGATTTCGAGGGGCTCAATGGAATGATTATAATTTAAGTCACACTGTATATTCAACTAATTAAATTAGCCATGAGCTCCTCCTAGGGAAACTCAAGTTGAGAGCAAGACACACATCCAGTTAGGTCAATGCTACTTAATTGAGAGGCATAATATTCTGTGCTCTGGAGCTGCTGCCACAAATTAAATCCTCTCTTTTTGCTAAGTCTGAGCCCACGACAGCCCATCTACGTATACATGTGACTGTGAACATTGACAAAACAGCCACTGCCTCCTTGTTCACAGAAAGAAAACCAGATGATTGACATTTTATGTAACCATGTAAGTCTTCAAAGGGTGATGGATCTGAAGTATAGTAATTCTGAATTAAAATGATCAAGCCCAGCTCTTATAAAACTAACCAGAATACCAGTAATACGTATCATGGAAACATGCAAATCCTAAAAAGGCGCTTAAATACTGATAATACAGAATTAGGGTGCATATATCATTTAAAAATCTAAAATAAAGGCTAATTTCCCAGAAAGTAATAGCCCATGACTGTCATCCCATTAGAACAAACTACTAACATTCTGTTTTCGCTTTCTTTCTCTCCAATGTGCTGCACAGAGTAGTAGAGCAGCAGGGGGCATGAGGAGTGAGTTAAGGTTGCTATGGTCTGAATGTTCCCCTCCCCCTTTTTATGTTGAAATCCTGACATTCAAGGGGATGGTATTAGGAGGCGGGGCCTTTGGGAGGTAAGAGGTCATGAGGGTGGAGCCCTCATGAATGGGATCAGTGCTCTTATCAGAGACCCCACAGCTCCCTAGGTCCTTCCAACATGTGAGGACACACGAAAAGTCTGGGACCTGGAAAAGGGCCTTCGCCCGACCATGCTGGCACCCTGATCTCAGATGTTTAGCTTCCAGAAATGTGAGCAATAAATGTATGTTGCTTATAAGCCATTCAATGGTATTCTGTTATAGCAGCCCAGATGGACTAAGGGGAAAAGAAAGACTTTCCTGGCCCAAATAGATATCTGATCTTTCCACTTTAGAGATATTCTTTTAGTTTCTGGTGTGGCCTCTCAAACTCTGACGCCACTAAGCATTTCCCCAACTATTTTCTGACCACGTGTCTCTAGAAGCATACATGTAGAACTCACCTGTCCTTAACTCCAGTCCTACCTGTAACCCCCAGTGGGAGCCCAGTACCCTCGCTTTTGCCACAGTCATGCACATTGGACACTAGAATGGAAACTATACAGGGCAGCGGCTTTTATCTGTCTCGTGCAGTGATGGAACTCAACAGCCTGGAGAAGGCTATTTCTTAGTTTCAACAATTCTTGACTTTTGCAGACTTTCTACTTTGATTCATTCCAAACTCTTGAAGCTTTTCTGACCACACACATTGTTTCTGCCTACGTTCTTCATCTCTCTTCATTATTATTTCTATCATTTCTGCTTCAAGATATACTGTATACCTACTGCATATATCTGGGGAATCACAGGAATACAGCTCTGAGTGGTTTTGGAAGCTTCTGCTCATTGTGGGATACTGTATCCCTTGAACCCTTCGAGTCGTTCTTGGTTTCTGTCATCTCTCCATTCTACATAAGATGAACTCCATTTTCCCTGCAGTGTGTTCTACGGGGCCTCACCCAGGTCCCATTCTTTTCATTGCTTTCTATATTATCAAATAACAGATTATCCCTCTGCTCCCAGGTGCTGATAATGAAAGCGGTGCTTTAGCAGTGTGGAGGAGGACATGACAGTGCCATGTGTCAGAGGGGATGGAGCATGAGAGAGGGCAAGGCTGGAAGAGTTGGGGGATACAAGCTTTAAGATCCAAGCAAATGTGAGCTCCATCCAGTTCTGCAAACTTCTCCTGCTGCTAACAAGACTTTTGAGCCTTCTCATGAGCTACCCTGCCTGCTTCTCCAGCCCCAGTTCTCACACTCTTCCTCTCATCATTCATCTCTAACCCACTGGCTCCTTTCAGATCCTCAAGTGCACTGAGCTTTCACCTGTAGGCCTCCTGCTGCCTGGAATGGGCTTCCAACCACTTGGCCTTGCCAATTTCTATTCATCCGCACTTACATGTGGCTTCCTCACAGTGTCTTTCCTGACCCCCAGTTTATATGAGTCTCCCATTATTCCCTTTCTCTGCATCATTCTTTGCCATCGGTGTGCCCAGGCAATGCCTGGCTATGTACTATGTGAGTGTGTGCCGGGCAATGCCTTTCTCCTCTGTCCCACTACAGCCTCACAGAGGTCAGGGAACACAACTATATTCTCCCACCGGGCCTCAGACACAGCAGACTATGATAAATATTTGTTGAGTGAGTGAATATAAATGAAAGAATTTCTTAACCAGTTTCTCAATAATAAACCAGAAACGTTACCATGTACCTGTCATGGCTGATGGAAGGACTAGATGAGATAACCCATGTAAAACTCCTCACAGCCCAGGCACACAATGAGTATCAGTTCCCATTCCCTCTACACCATGATTTCTTCTCATACCAATTCTGCCAAGGGGCACATTTCCATTTAAAAAACAAATGCTTAAGAGAAAAACAGGCCTAATGCATGCAGATCCATAAAAATAATTCTAATGATTTGCAGATATGATGAAAGAAGCTATTTGAAATCATATGATGCACATGGTCAAATAGCTCTGTGATGTTTGTTTGCTCTTTATGAATAAGCTTCTTGCTTCCAGAGAAGGAACAGAAGAAGCATGCAGATCAGTTGATGTTGATAAAAACAAAACCTAAATTTAACACATCAAAGTCCATGAAGACTAATCAATTTTGTAATTTAAAAGGAAGCACTGAGGGATAAAGCAGCCAGTCTGCTCTACCAGAATTAGCACTAAAATACACTCATTAGTGAAAATTTAGTTTTAAGAGACCCATGTATGAATCTTGCTGAAAAATACTGGCAGCCATATATAAATAGCTGAAAGTAGAAAATGATTCATTTTACATATCCAACTTATTCATAATTCCCCCCATTTATGTTCCTTTCTAAGCCACACTATTTTTTAATAAGTTTGCCTTTTGATTTTGTTTTAACTACTATTCTCTCTCTCTCTTTTTTCTCCACCCTACTATCATCAGTTTTATTACTACAAAATAAATAAAAGCACATGATAACAAATTTAAACTACAAGGTGCATAAAATGAAAAAAAAATTATCTCCCCTCACTACCCTCTACTTACTGACCTACCCAGTCTCACTTCCAAGTTAACCACTGCTGACAGTAATTTCTTCCAAAACTTCCAGAATGTTCTATGCACACACCAATGTAGCATCTCAACCGGCTTTAAACAAATAAGATCATATGGCACATGATGTTTTATCCTTTCTTCTCTCTCTAACAATATATCCTGGATAGCTTTTGATATCAGAATACCATTGCTTTCTTGTTAAACACTTCATTTTTTGTTGTTGTTGCTATATATCCATTTAGCTCAAAGGGATAAATCTGGAAAATATATTGAATTTGCATCATCAAAATATCTTCCCTGAGTTTAAAGAAAAAGATCATATACATGGGTCTTATCAAGTGGTGATTTTAATGTTATCCTTAAAATGAGATAGCACTGTAAAAATTTAATTCCAAGGCAAACAAATACGCAAGCACATTACTCAAAGAAGTTCTTTGATCTCAAAATGGCTTTATCTAATTGGTGTCATTATGTTTTAACTCCACTGACTGCCAACTGTATTTTTGTAAACTTGGCAAAGGCTTCCCATGTAATACATTTGAAGAAAAAATAGTGTGTGTGCTCTCTCCCAACACTGTCAGAAAGAAAAAGAAATGTAATTAAATTTCAATCTCTGACAGTTCAAAAATAATGGAATAAAAACTGGAAAACATTATGAATGGCATCTGAATATTATTAGTATAAAAGGAGCCAGATTTATTCATTTTGATAACTGCATTGTGGTTATATAAAAAAAAAATGCCCTTGTTCCAAGGAAGCATGCACTGAAATATTAATATTTAGGGGTAAAGGAGCACAATGTCTCAACTTACAAATGATTCAGAAAAAAATAAGAGAGAGAACAATAAAGCAATTGGGGCAAAATGTAAGCAATTGGTAGAATCAGAGTAAAAAGTCTAGAGGAGCTATTTATACTATTATTGCAACTTTTCTGAGTATGTTTAAAATTCTATCAAAATTAAAAGCTACCAAGAAATGAAAAGGAGTCCAGGTTGAAACTATAAACCAGCTTAATGCATTTATTCTGTCAATATCTTTCTTTCCCAAGCAGCTCAGTGACAAGCTCTGTCCCCATTGTGTAGGCCCAGCTGCCTCTGCCTCTCCAGCAAGCCCTTATCGGAGTGGGAGCAGGGAAGGTCCAAAGTTGCCCTGTGAGCCATGTGTTCAGGCATCTGGCATGTGGGGAGATGGGGGGCAGGGCTGAAAAGAGCTAAAAAGCCTCAGCTCTCCCCTAATCTCTCATATGCTCAAACCCCATACCTGAGCTTCAGCCTTTACCTGCTGTGTGTCCACTCCTTTGCTGGGACTACAGCCCAGCCTTCAACGCACTCCCCAGCCTGTCTTGCCCTTGCCTGCCTGCCCCTCTTCCCTCTTGCCCCTTATACCTCTAGTTCTAGACCCAAATACCACCTGCCCTTTACAGATGACCCCAAACCATGAGACAATCACCTGGTCTGATTATTTGCTCTGTCACTATTGGCAAATCTCTTCTCCAAGCCCCACCCAACCAGACCAGAGAATCCCCTTGGTCTCAATGCCATCCTGGATAGGGTAGGGATTTTCTAAGCTCTTCTAGTGCTATCGTTCTGATGGTTGGCCACTGACTCAGGAGTCAGCTTTTGTAACTAGGTTTTCTGGGAAGTGCATTCTGGCAGATGTCCCACCTCCAGTGTTAACAGAGCTGAAGAGTCTAACTGTCCTACACAGATTAACCTTTGATCACACGCAAAAACAGATTTCTGCGACAATCCAGAAACTCAACTTAAAAAATCAATTTCCAGGTCAGGAAAATAGTTGCTTTGGGTTTTTCTATAAATTATCTCTACAGTGCCAGAAGGAGAGAAACAACCTTTCTACTAGTCAACACAAAAATCTAAACAATATGGTTATGCTATGCTCATGAAAATCCAAAGTATAACACATGAATGTGGGTTTTCCAGTATTTGTAACATACAGGTATATTTTATTGAAAGTTTAAATAAAATTCCTGATATTTTCAAAATAATATTACCCCAAATAACATTTGCCCAAGTCAAATATTATACACACACACACACACACACACACACACACATATATATATACACATATATATATATATACACACAGTTTTTAAATAAGATCTATTGAATTAAATACAGTAAAGTATATTTAAATTTTGGGAGGAAATGAAAGCACATTGCATCAGAGAGTTAGGGCAATCTGGGGAGAATAAGATTTTAGGGGGTGAAGGAGTACATAAAATTTCTTAGAAGCCTCACTAGGAAAGGAAATATTGTCAACCACCTTCTCACAACTTATTTGAACAAAAATAATTCTCCTTCCTCCCATGAAAGTATCAAGCTAAAAATGACACCTTCAAGGACAGACATAGGGACAGCCCAGGAGAAAGGAAGCCAGGTGAATAACTCTAAATCTGGACCCTAGGACTCAGGGAAAAATCTTATCTGAACCTTCTCTGTCCACCCCAACCCCTCCAAATGATGACATTCTGGTTCCTCCTCCAGCAGAAGTGGGCTTGTCCAAACCACCTGTACCCCAGGGAGCTGAGCCACCTGCCCAGCACCTCTTCCCCTCACCTATGGGTGTAAGGGACTGGCTCCTGATACCTGCATTCCTCTTTTCACCTTGGATCCATTTTTGACCACTGGCTCTGCTGCTGTCCCTGTCGCAGTCCAGACCCCTCACAGTCATGGTCAGGTTGCTCAAAGCTCTGGGTTCCGGCCTGCAAGTCCACCCCTCTGATGTTGACAAATAACAGGGTTCCTGTCCTCCCGGCCAGTCTCCTAGGAACCTCTCACCCCAACCTTGTCATGCTGCCAGCCATGCTCTCAGTTGCAGTTTGACAGGAAGTGCTTTGCACACTGTAAAATACTGTGCATATACTCTTAGGAGGAGTGAGTATAGTTGTTATGCTGAGACACAGTGAAGAAGACAATTTAAAAGCAGCCTGGAAACCAACCAAATGGGAAAAGATAGTTGCAAATAATACCCATGATAAGGGGCTAATATCCAAAATATATAAAGAACTCATACAACTCAACATTAAAAACCCCAAACAATCCAATTAAAAAATGGTCAGAAGACCTGGACACTTTTCCCAAGAGACATACAGATGGCCAACAGATGATATGAAAAGATGATCAACTTCACTAGCTATAAGGGACGTGAAAATCAAAATCACAATGAGATGCCACCTCACACCTATTAGAATGGCTACTATCAATAAGACAAGAAATAATAAGTGTTAAAGAAGATATGAAAAAAAAAAAGAACCCTCATACACTGCTGGTGGGAATGTAAATTGGAGGTTCCTCAAAAAATTTAAAATAGAGCTACCATGTGACCCAGAAATCCCCCTTCTGGGTATCTACTTGAAAATTTTGAGAACATTTATTTGTAAAGACATAATGGATACTCCTATGTTCATTATTCACAGTGGCCAAAATATGGAAACAGCTTAGGTGTCCTTCGATAGATGATTGGATAAAGAAGATGTGTTGCATATATACAATGGTATACTACTCAACCATAAAAAAATGATGAAGTATTGCCATTTGTAAGAATATGGATTGATCTTGAGAGTATCATGCTAAGTGAAATAAGTGAGACGGAAAAAGATAAGAATCATATGATTCACTCATAGGTGGGATATAAAACAAAAGCGACAATGAACAAACAAAATAAACAAACTCATAGACACACACAATAGTATAGTGGTTACCAGAGAGAAGAAGGATAGAGGGAAGGGAAAAGGGTAAACAGGATTAAATACATGACAGAGGGAGACCAGACTTTGGGTGCTGAGCACAAGTGCAATATACAAATGAAGTATTACAGAATTGTACACCTAAAACGTATATGATGTTATTAAACCAATGCTACCTCAATAAATTTAATTAACAAGTAAATAAAAGTAGCCTAGAGAATGTTCACCTTCCTCTCCTTTAATTAATTTATCCAAATCTGGGTCTTCAAAGAACACTAACTGGGATAGAGTTTGTCTTTTGGGGTAATGAAAATGGTCTAAAATTGACCAGGGTAATAGTTGCACAACATACTAAAAGCTACTGAGTTGTACACTTAAGTAGGCAAATTGCATGGTATGTGCAGTACGTCTCAATAAAGCTGCTTGAAGAAAGAGAAAACAGAGTTTGGGTTGTGAACCTAACTTACCCAATCTGTCAAAAGGAAGTGATCAGAAAAAGATGCAGGAAGAGTCATTTTCTGGAAATTCTGGGTGGGCTCTGCTGAAGCACACACCCTGATTTTACCTGCATGAAGCCAAGTCTGAGCACCCCTCCCGCAGGCAGCTCCTCCCCCCCCCCCCCCCCCCCCCCGCAGGAACGTGGCACACCAGGAGAACTGGCCAGTGTAGGTTTCTACGTGCCTATAGCATGCAGAGCTATGCTGACTTTTTTCAGCATTTGATTTTTCCAAACAAAAGGAGAAGCCAAGCACATAAAACCCAACAGTGAATTGATGAGCAACTTTGCATATATATAGAATTTCCAGGCAATAAAGCATGCTCTCCAACAAGCCTGCCTTTGTTTGGAGGAAAATTACACTTTGCTTTCTCACAATGCCCTCTGCCAAGCCCAGTGTGCCCTCCTAATTTAAATTAGTCTTTCAATTATATTATCATTCAAAAAGAAGCTAATTTTCACTACACTTATTTAGGGAACTTAACCAAAACTTGAATTTTTGTTGGAAGGAGGTGGCAAACCACACAGTAAGGTTTTCTGCTTTGCCACAATCCTAAGATTTAATCATTTTCTGAATATCTATAAATATTATTTTGATTATGTGAATGGCTTTAATAGCTGTTTATGAAAAACTCACACTACTGTAAGTCTATAAAGAAACATGCCTAATATAAAATGGGAGCAGGAGAAATAAACACAAATTGCACAATTACTTTCTAATTTGTAGATTATAATTCAGTGTGTCATAACGGTTTATCCTAAAAAATTATGTTATCTCAAAAAGAAAAGATTAAGAACTGATTAAGATAACTTTTTTCTCACAAATCCTAAAATGCTCCATTTACTGGGTAATTTCATTCTGCTATCTCAAAAAAAAAATATTTCAAATCAAAGACCTCAAAAGGAAGGTTAATAAATCTTGAAAGCCTTAACAGATTCTGCTTTCTTATTATAGATTAAATTCTGTGTGAAATTCAGCAGTCCTTATAATCTGGCATAAAAATGGAGGATTAAAAAAATGTTTAAAACTTTGATATCTCAGAAAATCCTATATAATAAAAGGCTAATATGCAAATAGACCAGACAGTGGAACGATGGGTCACTATGACGCACACTGACCACCAGGGGGCAGACGATCAATGCAGGAGCTGCCCCCTGGTGGTCAGTGTGCTCCCACAAAGGGAGCTCCCCTCAGCCAGAAGCCAGGCTCACGGCAGGTGAGTGCAGTGGCGGTGGTGGGAGCCTCTCCCGTCTTTGCTGCAGGCAGGCTGTAAGGAGCAAGGGGTCCCAGGTTGCGAGAGGGCACAGCCCGGGCTGAGGGACACACACACACACACACACACACACACACACACACACACCAGTGAACGAATGTAGTGCAGCTGGCCTCTAGTGTTTTAATAATATCTCTCTCCCACTGCTGGGTTATTTCCCAGAAAAGGCCCCATTTTCATTATAATTTTCCTAAATAAAGCTGTGATAAAAGAGTATACCAGGGTAATGGAAAGTGTGAGAAATCTGATCAAAAGTGAGTTAATTTTTTAAAAATTATCATAAATATATAGTTCACCCTATAAACTCATAATCTGCACAAGCCAATCATTCTGAATGGCTTTGGGCAAATTCTTTTTTTTTTTTTTTGAGACAGTATTATTTTTATCCCTCCCTTTCCCAATTCCCTCCTTGCCATATACAAAAATGAGATATTCATCTCTGAATGTCCTTAGTGACCCCAGCATATATATTTTGGGGACAAATTATGTCAGCATGAAATTCAGAATTGGCAGTCTCAGAGATCAAGTTAGAAGTAGATTCGCTGTAAATAAAATTAAACCCTTTTAGTAATAACTAAGATCACAGAAAATTGTGAACAACAATGCAGGAAATATGCCTTTGGAGGCACATTCAAGTAAGTTACAAATCGAAACAAGCCATTTGCCTCAGGTAAAGAATGTATTATGAACTCTCCCCCAAAACAGAGAGTTCATTGGCAGAAAGCTCTTGACTTTGGATGGGAAGACTGCAAGGGTAAAAGAGGGTCTCAGACTCTTTGGAAATATCCACTGGTCCTATTTTCTAGCAGCTGCCAATGCCAAGTTCCAAAAGGCCAAGCTTTTAATTAAATAGTATGGAAAAGTAAGATGCCACATGCCTTTACAAAACAAAAAAACACCAGAATGGCTCACAACAGGACAGGAATCAAGAGGAAGCACTAAAAGCAGAATCCAGCTGTTGTCTCAAAAAGATGAAAAACAAAGAAGAACAGAAAAGATTAAAGTCAAAGGGTTGCAGGGATGCTGCCATGGGGGCATCTAAAACAGACCCAGAAAGTGACAACAAATCGCTCCTCTCCACCACCTTCCCTCACATCCTGGAGGCTATAGGGTGCCTTCTAAAGAAAATTCAAAAAACCGTACTTCTGTTTGATATTCTTTGAAGATACTCAATGAACAAAGCAGCCATCAGCCAATGAACATGCAGAAAGTTCAAAACAGTTCAAGTCCAATTTTGTGATAATTATTATACAATGTTCACTGCCCACTTCAAAGGCCAAAATTGTACGTGCAGATAGATGCCTGTGTAAGTAGGAGTGTGTTTTAAAAAGCTGCTCAAACTGTAATAAAAAAAAAACCAGATGGTAAGACATGGATACCATTATTTTGGGCTTCTCTGAATTGCCCCCTCGGAGCACAGACAGATTTCAGCACCCACTTTCCATAAAATCACATGAGTTTTCACTTCCCATTAAATCCTCATTCTTGCAGTCAGTCTAAAAGCTCATGACGGACTAACTTCCTATTCGGACTGAAATGAAAGTATCATTTTCCCCTACTTCTCCAGACAGAGTCACTTATATGTGCTTCCAAAATAAATCTTCAATTATTATTATTATTATTATTATTATTACTATTATTTTACAAAATAGCTCTTCTACTCTCCCCCACTGGAATAAAAAGAGAAAGAAAGATAAGTATAAGAACTAGAATTGGAACTTTTATTAAGCTGAGCCCTGATTTCCTACTGTAAGCCTTGCAGGAAAAGGAAGTTGAAAATTTGGAAGCCATTACAGGAAAGCACAGTGCAAACAGCCTAAACTCTGGCCAGATATGAACTATTATGAGGCGACTGCCCATGAAAGCATCCAAGATGATGTTGCTAACGAACTAAAAAGGCCTATGCTCAGATTCGTGTAGGAAACCCATCAGAGTCCAATGTTCTCACATCAAACAGGCAGTGAGCATGCTCCTTGGATCGGTGGAAGAGGCGAAGAAAGAGGTGGCTCAGTGGTTTATGGGGGCAAGACTATGAGTCACCTTGGTGATTATGTAGAACTGACAGGTGTGATAGGCCTTGCCCATGATGTGTCCTTTGTACACACAGAGACATTGTCTCAATTCAAGGACAAAGAAGAGGTCTTTGCATAGAGTAATGAAATAAAGCAGGGACTTTCAAATAGCATCTTTGCCAAGGATTTGGGCAGAATCTTGCACTGGCTTGGAACTTAAAGGTGAGATGTAGCACTGTAATCTTCAAGGAGTGGTGCCAAGATTACAGGTGCACTTGGAAGTGAAAAGCACACTGGCTGAGGCAGGCAATCGGGCAACGGTCCCTGAATGCAGTTTCAGTAAAGATGCTTTAGCATTCCATTTCTTCAAGCCTTTTAGGCATTCCTGTTGCCCTTTCTTCTGAAGAAGACGCAAAAGGTTAAGATTTGTTGGGGGGAGGGGGGGGCGGGGAGTGGAGCATCACACTGAATATAACAGTGGCTAACACCCTATGCCCTGGGGACCCTACCTCAAAAACAGAAACAAAGTGTTATGAGAGAGAGAGAGAGAGAGAGAGAGAGAGAGAGAGAGAGAGAGAGAGAGAGAGAGAGAGAGAGACTAGAATCCAGAGTCAAAAGCCTAATGCTCAACTCCCATGGTTTGGGACAACAACCTGTGGACCTGGTTTGCAAAGTGCAGACCGCACAGGAATGCAGTTGCTATCCTTTCACATGGGACATCAGGCAGATGCTTTCACCTCCTGGTTCTAAGTAAACCTCAAACTGTGTCCTAGCTGCTTACAGTTTACCCCCAGGACTGAGCTTCCCGGACTTCCAGGCTTCCTCCTGCCCTGTCATGCCCTTACTCAGCCTGCCCAGCTGGCTCTCACTGCGCATCCTTCACAATTCCGAACCACGCGAGCATAGCTGACTATTGCCATGTGCCCTGGTCAGATGTGCTCTGCACAGATTTCTGGCATCATCTCTCTCTCTCTGATAGACCATACACTCCATCGGCAGGAGCCATAGCTTATTTCTCTTTCTAGCACCAGTCCATAGCATGGGACCTCAGAAAGGTGACTGCACAGATGATTATGTAATAAGATGTCATCAATATATGGGAACATTTGCAACGTAAGAATATTTTTAGTTTTCCACTTTCCTCTTTTAGTTATCAATTGGAAGTTTGAAGACTGGCAACAATGCCACAGATGAACCAAGCCATGTGGCAGGCTGGCATTAATGCACGTCAGCCTGGCCAGCATTGCATCCTATTTGTTTTATGGGCATCTCTTATTTTGCATTCCTCTGAAGGCAGAGCTTGAAACTGGGACTTGGAGGCAGCTCATTTTGGGAAGTGATCCCGGGAAGCCGGAGTGAAGGGCAGGAACACTGCCACCAGGAAAGTGGAAAAAACAATAAAGACCGTGTTGCTGAACTGGTTATCCCATTGGGGACCCTTGTAAAATGAAGCTTAGCATTCTGCTTCAGTAGTCTGGGGCATGTATCTTCAGACTCCCATACCCCATTATTTGAGGGGTATCTCCAGAGGCACTAATTCCTCCTAAAGCTCTCAACCATCTTGACTTTAAGTTGTGCAAGATCTTGAGGTTTAGGAGGAAGCTGCGAGGCGGAGAAACTGAGAGGCTGGGAGGAGTTGGGGTGGGCACTGAAGTGTACCTGAACTGCCCATCACAGCTGCAGCTGAAAGGGAAGGGAAGCCACAGCACACACTACTGCTAAGCAAAGGGCCACAAAAGTAAATAGTTAAGGTCTTACATCATATTTTCCTAGATTATGCACCAACTATAAAACTTGAATCCAAAATACAATCGATTAATCGATGAAAAGAAAGTACTTCATGGGGCCATGAGGAAGGATGTCCTAGCTGGACCTAGGTGATAGAGCTCCCTGGGAAAGAGGTGACTTTGTCAGCTGATACTCACTAATATCCAAGATTTATATATCCCCCCCCCCCCCACACCCTAAGCAGCCCTGACTCCGACCCTCTATCTTTCCTTCCATCCCCTGCATTCACAGGGCAAAGGAAGGACTAAGAATGACCATACATCCTTTCTTACTCACTATGACTTCTTTTCACCAAGTAAATTGGTCTTGATGGTAATTTTATAAAAATGAGTGGAGAGAGCAGCCAAGAGGAGAGGGCAAGGGACTTACTGATCTGAATATGTTCAATTCTTTACAGCCAGCTTCCCTTTTCCTCTCCTGGGCTCTGATGAGAAAGAATCCCCATATACTTTATATGTTGGGGGAACCTACTACAAATGATGGCAAACTTACACTACCTAGCTTTCTCCAAGTACATGTGATAAAGCTCCTTGTATTCATTGTCACTAGAATTTTCTGTGCCCATTGGAAAAGGGACAAGCCAATTGCAGTGAGTGCCTTTGTTAGTTTTTACCAGAACTGCTGTATACACTGTTTCTTTATGCAGTAAGGACCAGTCAGGCACCCAGCCCACCGCTGCTCGATGCACGTGCACCCTGCATTGACGCCTCCCATCTGCTCTGTCCCACCAGGAAGAACTACTGTCAATGGATTTGGCCCTTTGTTTCTTGCAATCAGCCTCACTCTTCCAATGAGCCTTTTAGCTTCATACTGGCCAGAATTTTGAGATAAACAGACGACACGGCAGTGAGATTAGGAAAAGGGACATCAAAGCAGACATCAAAGCTGGCTTTTAAAGAAAATGCCTTTTAAGAAGGAGCAGTATGCTCAAGAGAGGATGCTTGGGGCAGTGAAAATGCTCTGCCTGATATCATAATGGTGGACACATGTCATCACACGTTTGTCCAAATTCATGGGTTGCACAACACCAAGAGTGAACCCTTATGTAAACTGTGCACTTTGGGTGATAATGATGTGTCCATGTTGATTCATCAGTTGTAACAAATGCACCACTCTGGTGCAGAATGTTAATAATGGGGGAGGCTGTGTATGGGGGGCAGGGGTACACTGGAAATCTCTGTGCCTTTCACTCAATTCTGCTGTCAAAAACTGCTCTAAAAAGAACGTCTATTTTGAAAAAATAAATAAACAAGAAGGGAAAAGACAAGGAAAAGAAATAGGAAGGAAAGGAGACAAAATATGCCATATGAGATCGAAAGAAATCAGAAAACACCAGGAACACATGACTGAAATGTGACACCTGTCAGATGCTAGAGGGCAATATTTGTTGTGATCAGGTAAGATCCTAAATAGAGAAAATAAATAAAATGAGGGCTGATTTCATGAATGGGCAACCTGTGCATCCACACATGGCCCGTGGTGAGAAGTGCCCTGGCTGGGTGTAATGCTCTGTGGTTGCCATCTAGAAATCCTTAATGATTTTTAAACAAAAGCCCCTGGTTTCCATTTTGTGCTGAATCGTTGCACATTATGTACCAGGCCTGAGTCAGGGAACAGGAATTGGGAGACAAGAGCTTTCCTTTGCAGGCTTCAGCAGAGCGAGGAAGTGTTCCCAGGGATATTCTCAAAGCTCTCCCACCCTTCTTCTGATTCGTGTGAAGTGGTCTCTCTTGGTGTCAACACACGAGGAATTTCAGGCTTTCGTGGGCCTTGTTCTGAGAGCAACAAGTCGTATGGATAAAGCTGTAAATGAATGAGATTCAAAACCCTATTCACCGGTTTCCTTATTTGCAGAATTGGGGAGATAACACCTTATAAAAATAACCAATGATCACTCTTTAAAATACATTAGCTTATATAACACCTGACTTCATTGTGAAGGAAATGCCTCGAGAGCCTCCTGTAGTACATACAGCCTGGTTAGAAATCCTCTTTCCTAAAAAGGCACGGAAGAGGCAACAAAGGTCTCCCAGTGGTCCCCAAGGACGACTGTGGAAATGGCTGTCGCCAGCCATCCAATTCCTGCCTCTGCGTCTTGGCCCTTATCAGTCATCAAACTTCCGCTCCTTAAATAGAGCCACTCCGAATGTCACCACCAGCTTTCCCGGGACAAAACCAGGGGTTTGGCGTCAGAACCTCAGCTGCCAAAATAAAAACCCTCTAAATTACCTTCAGTTCACGTTGGACCTTCCTGTCTTACATGTTCTCAGTTCACTGTTTATCATGGTCATGGTTGATCAAGTCTTTCTTTGAGTTCTGCAGGAGTTGGCCATAGTGGCTTTTTAGCTTAACAGCTGTAAAATATTAAAGCACACATTCTTCTTTCTCTAAGGGCTACAAAATAGACCCAGTACGCCAAGCATGTCAAACGCAAAGGCTAACACGGGCCAAATAAACAAGGTTTAAGTTTATGTGGGCCACACAAAAAATAAAAGCTTCAATTTTCATAGAAATGTACGTTTATTTCCATAGAGACATGCTGAATATAAAGGGCTGCAATAAATGAGTAACAGTTAACATAAAATAATAGAACATTTTAATAAAAATTAAATTTTTTAACATTAACTTACTAGACACTGAATAACGGCACAAATTAATAAGTGTAACGCAAATAAACCTATTTTTCTTGTTCTCCGAAAGCGAAATATTTCCTGTTGCACACACCAAACAAGCCAGTCCAAGATTAATGACATGGCAATTGGCTGCTAAAATATTTGCTGTTAGTATTAGTGGAGAGAAATGGCGCACCTGTGCATAAGGCGAGTAAGAGAAATGAATGCAACACGATTATAGTAATCAGTCATTAGCGAATGTTGTAGATCAGTACTAATAATTATGTATAACAGGGTATTGTAAAAATTAAGTTACAAAATTTTTATTAAAACATTTCTTACATACTGTTGTACTGGCTGGGCTGCAAAAATATTCATTGTGGGCCACATGTGGCCCGCGTGCCGCGAGTTTGACATGCTTGTAGTAGGCCATGGAGCATTCCCCAAAACTGGTGGCTATAACCCCAGATATGTAGACCAACCTTAAACAGTTTTACATGCTCTAGTAAGCTATCCTTTGCAAAATTTGCTAGAAAAGTCCATTTATCCTCTGGAAGTTTAAATATTGACTTTGATCTTAATTTTACAAAATGTTTATCCATATGTTAAAAATCTTCCTTGCTGACTGATATTAAAAATAAGCCTGATATAATTAGAGATGCACTGGTTAACCTGAATGTGTGTGTGTGTGTGTGTGTGTGTGTGTGTGTGTGTGTGTACATATATAATACATATGTTTGATTAAAGCTCATCCTTGTGTATAGACATGTCCTCTTATGAAGCCTTGTGCTCTCAGTGGAAACTGCAAGTTGAAATGACCTCCATGCGAGAAGAGGCACTTGTTATTTGGACGCGATCCTAATTACAAAGCAGCTCGATGAATAGAGATCAAACGATTCCCATGTTTCTAGCAATATGACATCATTTTGTCTCCCAACAATTGAAATCTGTCTGTAAGCAAACGAGACCTTTTTACTGACATTATTGCTATATGTAAGTATTATTGCCAAAGCTTGAACAATGAAAATCCGGCAAAAATGGATTTCTCTCATTATACAACATTAGCCAAAAGATGTTAAAAGCCTATTAACTTGAAAGTGGACCATGTCATGTGATCGCTTCCAACTAAGTAGTTGGGGAAATGAGAGCTACAACTCTTAAAACATAACTTTATAAATATTAAAAGAGGTCTACTGTGTGAATTCTCTTTCAAAGAGACCTTTGACATGACAAATATGATTTTCCTGGTATTTAAAATTAGATACAAACTGCCTATCAATCTCAGAAGTTGCTTGTCAGCACTCCCTCTTTCCTTTCTTCGTCTCCTCTTCATTCCCTCAGAAAAGAGGTGTCTAGGAAGTCGATTAAAGCTCATCCTTATTCCCATATAAGTGGTTACCAGCCCCAGGAAGATGGACAACTGGGCTCTTTGCCAGATCAAATTACCCCCATTAGACAGTCACCTGGCTCTAGCAACATGGAATCACCATCCTTCAGATAAACACGGCAAACTCTTGAAAAAATTCTGCTTTCCATTTTGAATTTGATCTTTCATAGAAAAATTAAGTTATAAAATTTTTATTAAAACACTTCTTCATATTGGAAAATATGAAGTTGATGGTATAAGCCAGTTCATTAAGCTGCTACACACTGCAAAGACCATTATGAATTCAAAGCAGCGTTAAAAACATTCAAAATGTATAGATAAGATAAAGACAATATCAGGGACTGAAATTTATATATTTTCCAAAAGGAAAAACTGGGGGAGATAGAAAAGCAACATATTTGTCTTCAAATGAAAGTCAGAGCTAATACTAAAATTCTCCAATCTGCTTCAACTACTGAAGGGTCATTACACCAATAAATACCCTGCTTCCTTCACCATGGATGCCCCGCCTGCCTGGCTCAGTGGTTGAGGAAATAGATCAACAATTTTACTAAGCAGTTAACTCTCCAATTAGCACATTATCTCTAGTCAAACCCACTGAAGGGTTTCTGTGAGGTGGTATCATACAATTAAAAAGAGCAATGGACAGAGATTTGGGAGAACTCAGCTTGGGCAAGTCCCCTCTTTGAGTCTCAGCTTTTTTTTTTTTTTCCATTTGTATGAAAAGGACAGGGAAAAGGTAGAACCAATATAATTCCCAAATACTTTACAGTTAAAAATTCCATAATTCCTCCAACTGCTATAAGTGTTTCTGCTTAACTGCATACCTTTCATGTACAGGGGTTAATAATACGCAACACTCCAATATTCAAAAGTCACTTCTTGGTATGTACGTGGTGTCAGGCACCTGGACAAAGTGCCATGGGAGCTCAGAAGAGGAAAAAAATACGTTGGTGAAACTCAGAAGCTTTACAAGGAGAGGAAAGCCAAGCAGGGCCTTGAACACTTCAATGAGTTTTCTAAGCAGGCAAGGGGAGAGTGGTGTTCCAGGCAGAAGAAACAGTATGTGCAAAGGCGCAGAGGCACAAAGGTTTGTTAAGCAGAGGAAATAAAAGAGTAGGGGTCACAGTTAATATAAGGGGTTTCCTAAGGCAGGGATCAATAACTTATTTTTTCCTATAAAAGGAGAAAGACCAAATATATTTGGCTTTGGCAGGCCATTTAATCTCAACACAGCTACTCACCTCTGCCATTATAACACAAAAGCAACCATAAGCAACATGTGAGTACATGAGTGTGGCTGTGTTACAATAAAACTTTATTTATAAAAACAGGCAGCAGTCTGGATTTTGCCTGCAGGCTATAGTTTTATAGCCTCTGCTCTAAATATGTGTGTGTGTGTGTGGGGGGGTGATTTTAGAGAGAGGAAGAGATAGAAACATCAATGATGAGAGAGAATCCTTGATTGGCTGCCTCCTGCACACCCCACACTGGACATTAAGCCACAACCCAGGCAAGTGCCTTGACCAGGAATTGAACCGTTCGTTCATGGGTCGACGCTCAACCACTGAGCCACACTGGCTGGGCTACAACCCCTGTTCTAGAACATTACGGGGATAAGATTAAAAAGGCAAGTTAGAAACCAAATTGGATACATTTCTCAGGGTATTACAGAGATGCTTAGGGAAATGTTTTTTTTTTAAGTAAAAGAGTGATATGATAAAGTTTGTATGCTAAAAATGATAACAGCATGGAGTATGTACATTTTTACATCCTGTATCATTAAAATAAAAGCATGATCTTTCTTTACTTCATTATACTCTGATATCCTAAAATTAAATCCAGTTAGGGCATCCTGTTCCAAGAAAATATAAAAGTGGATTCTTTCTAACCATCTGGAAAATACATTACATAGTACATCATGTCCCACTTGATCTGAACACCTGGTCAAAAAAAAAAAAAGAAAAGTAAAATCTTTATCTCTTTAGTAAAAGCATTACGTATGAAACTAATAAACATCTAATAAACATTACAATGGAGGTAAGAATCTGAATTCTGTCTGATAAAGAGCTCTAAGAAGGTGGTACTACACATTCATTTGAAGGTCTGGAAATGTTTTACTTGCTATAAATAGCACTGCCACACACACATGCAAAATTCACAAGACAAGGGGAAAATAATGAGGAAAGAAGAAGAGCAACATTTGGAGAAACTTCATTCCAAGTTAGACAGTAAAAAAAAATATGTTTATTATACCTGTTTTTATGGGGGACTGTTTTGGGTGCCAAGTCCTAAGAGTGAGCAAGAGACTTTGCTCTTCAAGAGTTAGTTCAGAGTTTAGAGGAGGGGTCAGCAAAAATTTTTGTAAAGGTCTAAATAGTAAGTATTTGCGACTTTGCGAACTGTATGGTCTCTGTTGCAAGTACTCAATTCTGGTTGCAGCCCAAAAGCAGCCATAGATCATAAATACATCAATGGCTGTGTTCCAATCACACTGTAATTGTTGCAGATCCATAGTCTAGAGAGAGACCTTAAGTACATCTTTGAAAATAACTTGGATCATTGCAAATAATCAAAGCTTTATGAAGGAAAAGCACAGTCTAGAAGCCACATGTTTCATGACTGCCGTAAGTTGAAGGTCCAAGAGGCTCCTGTGAGGCTGAGGGTGAGGAGGAGGTAAACAAGGAGGGAAAGAACACCCCAGACAGAGGAAGAGTAGCGCAGGGAAGTAGAGACGTGGGATGGGGGCAGGATGAGGAATGAAGAGAAACCCTACGTGGAAGCATCTGGAAAACATGTTACAAAGTACACCTCCAATGCGGCGGAAGTGCAGAAGCAGCCAGGCCAAAATGTCTTAGTTTGGCTTCCACTGGAAACAGACTCACAGACAAGGTCTCGGGTTCAGAGAGGGTATCTGGGGAGAACACATGTCAGGACGTGGGAAGAGTGAGGCCAGGAAGAGAGAAAGACAATTATGGGAGTACTACTGAGTGGATTGCTGCTGCGGGGAACTGGGCTCTGTACCACTGGGGAGTGAGGAGAACACACCTCAACACTGTCTCATAGCGGGATGGCAGAGGCTGGGGTATTTATCCATTGACGCTTGCCTCTCATCCACTGAACGTTGCCCTGGGAGCATCAAACCCCTGACACTTCTGAGCTGGCTCATCCCTTGGCTGTGAAGATCCCTCAGCACCAAGGAAAACCCTCAGAGGGAAGTAGACACAGACGCAGGGGGACAGGCCACTGAGCTACAGATGAATTCAGAAATGGGCTAAGGATAAACGGAATTGGGCATCGACAAGTTTTGCTACAAATATCTTTTCAGTTTCACCAGAAAGTAGATACATCAAGAAGAATACACATGATTTTCAAATTCTGTGGCTAAATTTCCTAAATAAACTTCTCCTTTTTAAAAGCAAAGACTGAAGTCTGCTAAACTGAAGTATGTTTCATATGGATTTTTTTCTGACAAAATCAATAAATAGCCTACCACAGGGGCCAGGTTGAAAATACTTAACCGAAACAGCAAAGGTCCTGGCCATTAATCTTAACCTTAACAGCTCTTTCAGAGCACATGGGTGTGGGCCAGCTGAACACCAGCCCAGCCAGGTTTTCTAGAGACGTTTCTGGAGTATGGCTCGGAGGTCAGCACAGCATTTCCCATGTGAGGAGGAATGGTTCTGGATCTGCAGCTGGGTAAACATGAAGGACAGCGTGCTGCCTGACACGGCATGAGAAAGCCAGAGGTGATCTAGGATGAGTTCCTTCAAGGAAGCGCGTATCTACTGGGCAAGCCCAGCGCTGGCAGTGCAAAAATTAATCCGAGACAGGTACTCAGGTTCCAGCACATGAACGCTAGCAATTGACTACAAACACAGGTTTTCCAACCAATCTACCTCCCTGCTGCAAATGGGCAAGAAAAATGCTGGTTATCCAAATTACAGTCCAAGGTCAACATGAGATTAAGGTCTTGCATCTGAAGGGAAAACATTTCAGACCATTTCCATGGCTTCCAGCTTGGAGACACCGCTGTCGGACTGGCCTCCCAGCAGAGAACAGCTTCATACAACTTAATGGCTCACTGCTGGCTCCCTGGTTATGGGGTGGAGTTAGATGGGTATAGTAGAATTTAAACACTGTGATCACAGAGCACCATTGTCACAGAATTGCTGTGGTGGCAGTTTAGTTACTAGAAGAAGCCTAATCGATGAAGACAAAAATTGGTCTGGGTCCATAGTGGCCGTCCCAACTCCGTGAGTCCCATTTTTTTTCTCTGACTATATATATCAATCTCCTTCATTACTAAAAATGACTCTTCTGCATGGTTTGTTCATTTCACTAACCTAAATACAAGTTAAGGGAGGACTTGATACCCTTGCCTCTTCCACACCATGGTCTGCATCTCATTTTCCCACTGCCTGATGTTAAATTTGGTTTGGGCTCTGCCTGAGTGCATTCTGTGGCATAAGTCCTCGCTCAGACACTGCTAACTAGAGTAGGCTTCCCATAAAACCCACCTTTTCCGAAAACATCTCAGAGAGTAAAGCCATTTTCTGGGTGAAAACTTCATCAGGTATTTACCCAGCAGACTTGTTCTTAATGTCAGGCCTACTTCCCTTCCTCTTTCATATGTCTGACCAACCAACTGGTCTTTCCTTTGTCTTCAATCCATCATCTCTGATGCAAATGTCTTTTATCTCTTGGCAAACCAGGTATAACCACACAGTCCTCAAGATTGAGTTAGCTTCTTTTTTTATACCTATTAACCATGCTTCTCACACATAATAAACACCCTGCTTTCAGACTGGCCTAGTCCTGGTCTCATCAGGTGCTTGGCCATCGGCTACCTTGCCCCCACTCTGTTCTGCCCAAACTATGGATAATCAGAGTTAACAAGTTTAAAATTTAACAACACAACATGAACAACAATTTGACTCAGAGCAACTTAAAAGCAGGAAAAGGACCTGATGCTCCTAATACCAGCACTACAGAATTATGGGATCTGGCATATGTCTTTCTAGTAGTAGTTAGATGATGATGATGATGATGATGAGATGACATTTGCTAGCACCTTATACTTTGTAAAACACTTTCACATATTAGATCACTTAAAGTTTACTCAATCTTATAATACAGATAAAACAGACACCTTTATTTTCCCATTGAAAAACTGAGTCTCCCTGATGAAGGAACTTTCACAAAGTTAAGTGACTCACACAGTTATAAATTGAAGGGCCAAGATATAAAAGAGATCTTGAAATCCTAGAGCCCATATGCTTCCCTCATATCTCTTGGCCTTCACCTTCCTCCTTTTCTGGTGGCTTCTCAAAGTGTATTTGGAACTTCTTTCTGGTTGAAATTAAGCCTCCTTCTTTTTCATATACATAAATTGTAGTCTTAGACATCTCTCTAAAGTTCCTGCACTCCAATGAACAGCAGAGTTAAACAGGCCCTCAGTGGGACCCATGATCTATAATGAAGGCAACACTGAGTCCAGACTCAAGCGTCCCCGGGGTTAGCTAGTCCCAGAGAACACAGGACTGCAGGGGAATTCATTTCAAGTGGACACCCACAGAGGTTTAAAGAGACCAGGAAGTGAATATGCGGGAGAGAAAAACTGTTAGCTAAAACAAATTCAAAATCACGAAAAAGAACTTAAACTAAATAATCTCTTAGCATTTCATAGTGTGCACACCAGGGTGGAAGGTCAATCCAGAAGTAAATTTAATATATTTAATTTGGAAAATTTAATGTAAACTTAGAAGAAAATACTAGACCTACTTAATTATTAATAGCCCCTATTAAAACCCATGAACACACTGCATTTGTATTTAACACTTTTCTGTCTGTATATACAAAAGAGCTTACTGGCAAAATCTATTAGGAAAAGAGATTTCTTCCCCTCTTAGTTCACTGACAACACAGGGTGGCCTTGCTCATTTCCCCACCTTCCTCCATCATAAATATAAGGTATTTATGAAATGCTTTAAATGGAGGGACTTCATTTAAAGGCCACTGATGAATTTCTCAGATAAGGCATGCATAGTATGCACTCTCAAGCCAAATCCAAGGAAGTACAATTAAAAACACACCTGCTAACATGTGTTGGAGTAATACTAATGCTAATAATAAATTTTAGCACTTTATAACAACAAAGCACTTTCACTTATACTGAACTATAGTATCTCATTTAAGCCCTAGTGTCAATTGAGAGCCTGTCTTCTTTCACTTGGTAGAGAAGAAATTAAGTAGCTGCCCCAGGACTTCAACCCACTAACACTAGGCTGCTTCTTCTGTTTAGAGGAAGTGCTAAAAGCTCTAGCCCAGTCCAAGGACATTATGCTTAATCCCAGTTAAAACTAGAACAGAAAATAGAATAATGGAATATCGATGTCAACAGGAGATAATTCAACCAATACAGAAACTGCAAAAATCATTCACTTATTCATTAGAGAGCTCATTAAGAACCTCATCAAGTCACTCTTATTTACACACAACTAAAACTTGCTTGGTTGTCTGATTCCCAAGAGGACAGCATCCTAGGAAAGAAAATAATAAAGGTAAGAGAAGGTTCCAAAAGCAGGCCATTGAGGGGAGTAAGAGCTGACAACTGACCACTGGGAAAGTCAGGCTGAGCAGCTGGGGAACATGACAACCGAACACACCTCTACAAGCTTGGGCAGTATTCCCGTGTTACTCACAGGACAATAATGACTGCTCATAATAATGTTCCTCATTTAAAGATTGTGATGCTTATTATATTGTTTTAGGAAATATAATCCATTTTTAAAAGGTATATTTCAAAATTAGTTAAGTAAGAAACACTTCGGTGTTTAAAGGGGTATTCAGAAAATTTGAACAACTAGAATGAATCCTATCTTAAAGGTTCTAGATAATAACAGTTAGTAATAAATAATGAATGAACTTGTCTCTATGCCAGATCCTGCTGTTAAAGCTTTGCTTTAATTATCTCACTGAATCCTAACAACCAATCCAGGAAGAAGCTGATTTTAATATCTCAGGAAATCGAGGCACAAGGAGATTAAGGTACTTGCCCACGTCACCAGCTAGTAAGGGAAGGTGTCAGAATTTGAACATAGGCTGTTCACTCCAAAGCCCAAACACTGACCCACTTGGCCATATGGCTAACCTGTAACTGTACCAGTGTTTAACTGCTGTGCTTCTGGGTCTTTCTCTTATATCTAACCACAGGCATACCCTAGCTTTCAAAAGTTCCTTTATAAATCAGTTGTTTGGAATTTTGACTTTATAACATTTGCTCAACAGTCATTTCTTGAGCATCAACTGTGTGTCAGGCACGGTATTGGTGCTGGGGATACAGAGATGAACAGGACATGATTCCTGCCCTGAATTAGCTACAGGGTGAAGAGGGAGGCCGACATATGAACAGTCAATTACTCTACAATGTGCACTTACGGAAGTTAACTCTGGTATCGAGGAAGATGCATGGCATGCCTAGTGGTTCGGACCAGAGAAGCACTTTACAGAGTGTGAGCTCTAATAAAATGAATAGTAGCCCTGACACCCACGTCCACCAAAGCCCTGGGGGCAGCAGCGAGGGATGTGGACAGTAGGACCTAAGTAATAATTTGTTTACCCATCTTTAATGTTGCACTCTCCTATTCCAGTCACCAAGTGGGCCTGCCACACTCTCTTCAATCTGCTGGTAAGTGGCTGCCTTGGCCAGCCCTGTGTAACACCCGCCTCATCCACAGGTATGTTTCCCCAAAAGTATGGAAAGAACCCTCTTTCCTGCTTCATTCTATAAATAGACCAACCACTGCCAAAATAAAAAGGGCAAGCTTCCATTACACCCACCTTTGGTTTCCTGAACAGTCTCCTTGGGAAGCCATTCAGTATGCTTTTCCCAGAAAACTTTGTTGCAACTTTCCTATTTTTATATATGTCTAATGAATGACACAAATAACACATCCTCATTATAAAAATTAAAAGGTCAGAATTATGCAGACTCCCTCAGCCCAATTCCTCTCCCCTCTCCTCCACTGTTAACAGTTTGTTATATGTAACTAGAGGCCCGGTGCACGGATTTGTGCACTGGTGGGGTCCCTCAGCCTGGCCTGTGCCATCTCACAATCTGGGACCCCTTGTGGGATGTCAGACTGCCAGTTTCAGCCCGATCCCCACAGATCAGGCCGAGGGACCCCCAACCAGTGCATAAATCCATGCACCGGGCCTCTGGTATGCATATAAGATCTTTGGTTAATCTCTTCCCACCCTCCCTCCTCTCCTCCCCTCTAAGATTCATCAGTCTGTTCCATGTTTCCATGCCTGTGCGTTGAGCATCTGCCCCTGGTGGTCAGTGCGCATCATAGCTACTGAACAGTCAAAGGGTCACTTAGACTTTTATAAATATATATTCCAGAACTTTGTGCATTTACTTACATATGTAATTATCTATACCTGTGGTCGGCAAACTGCAGCTCGCGAGCCACATGTGGCTCTTTGGCCCCTTGAGTGTGGCTCTTCCACAAAATACCACGGCCTGGGCGAGTCTATTTTGAAGAAGTGGCATTAGAAGTTTAAGTTTAAAAAGTTTGGCTCTCAGAAGAAATTTCAATCGTTGTACTGTTGATATTTGGCTCTGTTGACTAATGAGTTTGCCAACCACTGATCTATATGGAACTATGGCTTTAGGTTCATTCAAAAAAATAAATGGAATCAGCTCTGGCCAGGTGGCTTGGTCAGCTGGAGCATCATCCCAGTGTACACCAAAAGGTTGTGGATTCGATTCCTGGCCAGGGCACATACCTAAGTTGTGGGTTTGATCCCCAGCCAGGGCTCATACAGGAGGCAGCTGATCAATGTTTCTCTCTCACATTGATGTTTCTCTCGCTCTCTCTTTTCTTCTCTCTAAAATCAATAACAAAACATATCCTCAGGAAGATAAGTAAATAAATAAAAATAAATGGAATCATATCAATATGTATTGTCTTGCAGCTCCTTATTTTTTAATTAACAATATTGCTTAGTGATTTTTCCATATTATTACATACAGATATCCCTTAGCTTTTGAAACAGTTCCATTGTATTTCAAGCTATGGATGAATTATAATTTATTTAACCAGTCCTCTACTGATGGACATTTAGGGTTTTCCCAATAGTTTCCTATTACAAACAATACTGAAAAGAAAACTCTGACACATATATCTTTGTGAACATGTGTAAGTGTTTTGGAGAATGACTATGTAGACCTGGAAATGTTTGTCTCAAATGCTATGTGTATTTTAAATTTTTATAGATACCTCCAAGTCAGCTGCAAAATATGATTCATATTTGCACCCCTACCAACAGTCTACGAGAATATCTGTTTCACCACAGCCTCCTCAACACTTGATATTTGTCAATTATTTCCATTTTTTTCAATCTGATTAGTAAACACAGCATATCTACTTGTTTTAATTTATGTTTTTCTAACTACTAGTGATATTTATTGGCCATTTATATTACTTCTTCTTTGTGAATTACCTGTACATAGAGTCTGCCTAGCTAGTGGACTTTCCTTGTTTATTAATAAGATACTTAATGTTCCTATTTTACAGGGGAATGGAACATGTAAGACTTCTCACCCAGATGATTCAAACTCGGATATCAACCACAGGAATAATCACATTGCAATCTGGAAAGTCGCCATGTGCCCCAGCTGTAGTCTTAGTCCTTCCTAAAAATGAACAGACTAAATATAGGTTTCCTGCAGTAGGCTCACAGCTCCTGTGGGCATGAAAATGTCTTGAGGTCAGAGAAAAGGTGAAATATGAATAAGTCCCTCAGCAACCCCTCTCCATCACTTTGAGTGGGACAGAGAGAAAAGGAAAATGGTTGGGGGAGAAAACCTTGTCCACAGACCAGGAGGTTGGGTGGGAAGGACTTTGACAAAAATGATGGAGGAAACAGCCACAGTATCCCTTTCCCGTTTCTAGCTCTGCATTACCACCTCTCTAACTTTGGGCTTTGTTTTTCACACAAGGTGAGTGTAGAATTAATTCACTGAAGTGCAAATTCTAATGCAGAGAGCACCAACTTCAATAATTTGTTCTAACAGATTCAAAGCCTGACTCCCACGGCAAATTAGAAATGCTGGCTGAGTCACAGAAGGGTCACAGACAAAGTTTCTTAGACTGTTTGCCTCTATTTTTAGGAATCATCTTGGAGAGAATGAAAAATAATGAGGATCTATTCCTATTGTAGACTCAGTATGGATGGAATCACAGGGCACCATCTTTTCAGCAGTTAGATTCCCGGCTCTCACGGCAGAGGCCCCGCATACCTAATGCTCTCCAGGGGCTTAACGAGCAGTACTGAAGGAAGGGCTTCAGCCCAGCGCCTGGCAGGGTGCTTCCCAGGGTGCGGGCAGCCAGGGCCCAGGGAGAGGTCTTTTATGTGAGAGGCCAGTCCAGGATGTGTGAGGTGAGAAAAGGAGCCTGGAAGAGCAAGGCTTGGCTGGAGCAGGGAGCAGCTCATTACCCAGGTCTTGGACTGGACTTTAAATAAACTCCTTTTAAAAAACTCAGTGGCAAAAAGGAGGAAGTCATTATCTAAATCATTGTATCTGTGTCTGTCTCCAGTTTGTGCTGAATGATTATGTGTTATGGTTGGATTAGAAAAGAGAGGAAAGCAGCGGAAAGGCCAAGGAGGAAAAACGTGGAGCTGTTCTAATATTTTCTACAAAACACAGCCCCAAGATTATGCCAAGGTTGTACTGAATGTGAGGGTTGAGATGTCTTGCCTTCCAAAGCATTCTCTAATAAAATCTCTTATATTTTCATCACAATCTTAAATGCACATGTACGCACACACATAGAAACCCTCTGAATCAAGGTTTCGTAAGAAACATGAGAATATGTCAAGACAAAATGAAAATTGGATGAATCTTGGAAAGGGTTCTTAGGACTCTCCCAATGCTGAGTCTTAAATACCAGCCATCTTTTTCAGTTTGGCTATATTGAGTATGCAATCAGAGACACAGTGTATTCACTGTGAAAAAACTGTTGCACCTGGTATTCAATGACTTACACTCTATTGTCTAAACTTAAGTAGCATCGTCAATTAAAGAGCCCAATTTCCCTCGCCTGAGCTGGTGGTGTATGATAACAATCCATTGTATCTGACTAATGCACGCCAGTAATGGGCATTCAATAAATGTGTTCCAGTCAGTCTGCACTGTGCAGATGGGAGCCTGATGAGGCGGGGTTTGCAACACCACTGCCCTTGTGAGGCTGGAAGGAAAAGCAAGTATGTGCGCAGCTTTCCATACTCTCAGACAAGATGTCAAAACCACGGCACGCAGCTCACGGTAAAGGGGGGGCTTGTTTGGGGAAACAGCAGCTTTTCCAAGTTTGTGCAGGAAGCAGGATTGCACCAGAACTCCCATAATTGTCAAATAGTAGATGCCACCAGAGCTTGGCAACTAGCAGGCTATCCAGTTGGCTTGAAAAATTCCTATCCTAAAGGTTGTAAATTCTAAAAATAGTCATAACAATGCTGCTAGATTGTTCACCAGAAGTCACACATTTTTAAAAAGAATACTAATATGGCACATATACTCCTCTGAAGACTTTTGTTAACAGATGCTAACAGTACCAGTAAAAATCATTAAAAACTAACAAGTGCATTTGATAGAAACAATAGGTTGAAGCAATCTGATAGTCTATACACTAAAGGGAAATAGTTGAACCCAGTAAAGAATGAAGCAAATTTGGAAACTGAGGTACAATTTAGAAACTAAATATAGATACTTTACTTATTCAGTCTTCTCAGAAATTTGATTTATTTGAGATAGAGAAGTTCTGTTGTCTTTTACTACCATATCAAAGGCAGGTGATGTGTCCCGAGAAGAATGCTGGATGGAGCATCAGAAGGAGACTTGAACCTGGGCTTGCCACTTCCCTGCTGTGTGACTTAAAGCAAGTTGATTCACTTCTCTGAGCCTTTATTCATAAAATCACCAACAGGACAATAACCAACTGCCACCCAGCACTATTGGCATGGCTCAGTAGTTAGAGCATCCAGCAGCCCTCACACCAAAGGGTCATAGGTTCGATTCCCGGTCAAGGGCATGAAGGTTCAATCCCCAGCCCTGGAGTGCATTCAGGAGGCAACCAATTGATGTGTCTCTCTCAAATCGATGTTTCCCTTTCTTCCCCCCCCCTCTCCCCCTCCCTCCTCCCTTTCACTCTCTCTAAAAATATCAATGGAAAAAATATCCTCAGGGGAGGACTATTAACAACAACAAAATGTAACCTGGAACGTGTCTATGTTCTGGCCAGTGTGGCTCAGTTGGTAGGATCATCATCCCATGCACCAGAAAGTTGCAGATTCAATTCCCAGTCACAGCACATACCTAGGTTGCAGGTTCAGTCCCCAGTTGGGACACATACAGGAGGCAATGATTGATATATCTCTCTCATATCTTTTTTTAAATATATTTTATTGATTTTTTACAGAGAGGAAAGGAGAGGGATAGAGAGTTAGAAACATCGATGAGAGGGAAACATCAATCAGTTGTTTCTCCTGTGCACCTCCTACTGGGGATGTGCCCACAACCAAGGTACATGTCCTTGACGGGAATCGAACCTGGGACATTTCAGTCCGCAGGCTGATGCTCTATCCACTGAGCCAAACCGGTTAGGGCTATCTCTCTCATATCAATGTTTTCTCTCTCTCTCTCTCTCCCTTTCTCACTCTCTCTCTCTCTCAGATAAATAAAAATAATGGTAATAAAACAAAAAAGAAAGTGTCTAGAATATAATAGCTTCTCAATACATTTTTTCAATTTGAAGGATTTACCCTATTTTGATATATATTTGTCTTGAATGTTAATTTGCTCATTTCAATAATGCTGTCATCTCAAAATATTGTTGCAATTCCCCTTCAGAATTGCCTTCAATTTCCTCTCTTTGTCAAAATTTATAATGTCCTTTTTAGTGAGGTCTAGGGAATGGGGACCTCTTCCCATTTTACAATCGAAAGCACAGGCGCAGAGGGGTTAAGAGACGTAGTCAAGGATATAAAATGGGTCAGAGCTGAGATAAATCACTGAGACTCGGGGCCTTGCCCTGCACTCCACTCCACCTCACCCTGGACTCTGTGACGCATTTGTCTGAGTTCTTGAAAAGAAATTTCCTATGATTGCCACATCTCACTTGAGGCAGCTCTCTCATCAGCAGACAGCATGCCAACACCCATCAAACCACTCTGTCGAGAGCCTCTGCACCTCAAAAGTCAGGGAAAGGGAAGGCAAGTGAATTCCCCAAGCTGCTCTCTGGAGCAGCATTCTGAGCCCATTCTCAAGTCACTGCAATAAGAGAAGTCTTGATATTCATGCCTCTCGGTCCTGCCTGATTAGCAGGGTTTCAGATACGAAACAGTGTGGCTGGATAATGAGGGAGCCCTACAGGGAGAAGTGCCTGTCTCCTTTCTCCCCTAGAAAATATGTGACTGCTGTGAATGAAAAGCAGTGGGCCACTGGAAAAGCCACACTTAAGAGCGTTTTCTAAATCTTAAGGCAGGCGAGTGGGGTTTCGTTTTCTTAATTCTAATAGAAATAAATATACAAGTTTTATATCACATTTTAAAATTGAGTTAAAGGTGCTATGATTCTTTTCAAAACATTTCAAAACCTATTCTCAAGCTACTGGTTTGACTAGCATAATCCCGAGTCTACACTCAGTTAGATGGCTTTACATAGGATTTTTTATAAACTCAAATATCAACTAATCAATCGGATAAAATCATAAAGTCATTTTAGGAATAAGAAACAGCATAAAGAGAAATAACCTCACCGGGCTACATCCATGCATATAGAGCCGATTGCTGGTGACATTGAGGGCCATTCTAAAACATTCCACAGCAACTGAAATGAGCCATTACCACCAGTAATTAATTATATGGGTTTCAGAACTTCACTACTGAAGCCATTGCCCCATCTTGGGGCTCGTCCACAAGGTTGTGGCCTTTCCAAAACAGGAACAGGAAAGCAAATCCTGACATAAACCAGTGCAGGCTACAGCTGCTTAAGAGGGATAAGCAGCTTAAAGGTTGAGTTGGCATTTTTCCCCTCTCTCATGAAGATAAAAGTCTCCAAAAGTTTAATTAAACCCTCATTTCAGAAAAAGACATGTTGGACAGCTTCTCAAATCTGAGAACTGGCCTGGCAATAGATGGATATGGATATGGATATGGATATGGATATGGATATGGATATGGATAGATACAGACATAGACATAGACATATATAGATACAGATATAAATAGATATGTAATACTATAATATATAAGATATTATATAGATAGTATATAGATATTTACGTATTATATAGATGTAATATTATTATATTATTTATATTATATCTCTATACAATATCATCCTATATGATAAAAGCCTAATATGCAAATCGACCGAACGGGGGAACAACTGGTTGGCGGGGGGGAGGGGGGGCCAGTGAGTGGGCCATGCGGGTGCCAGCGGGCAGAGGGAGGGGACAGCAACCTGGGGGCAGTGGTGACTGGCAGCAGTGGAGGGGCGATGGGGGGCAGGGCTGGAGCTGCCCCTGGTGGTCAGTGCACTCCCACAGGGGGAACGCTGCTCAGCCACAAGCCCTGCTGAAGGCTGACGAACACAGGGGTGGTGGTGGGAGCCTCTCCTGCCTCTGCAGCAGCACTAAGGATGCCCGACTGCAGGGAGCAGGCCTAATCCATCAGTCAGACAGCCCCTGAGGACTCCTGGACTGCAAGAGGGTGCAGGCTGGGCTGAGGACTCCCCCCCCACCCCCCGCCCGAGTGCACAAATTTTCATGCACTGGGCCTCTAGTATATATGTATAAGATACATGTTATATAATATCTTATAGATGTACAAGATATGCATACATCTTATATGTTTTTATCACATACATATAGGTAACACAGTATACACAAGGTGATGATGTAAAGTCATAGTAAGGGGCTTGGAAATCAGTGCAGTCAGATACGCTAAATCCCTCAGCTGAGTAAGCTGCAGGCAAAAGCAGCAGCAACTGTACAGTGGTGAGAATAGCAGAGGGAAGTAGGATGGTGAGAGAGGGAAGTAGGACTAAGGAATGAGGAGGTGACTCGGGCAATGCAGCACCCAGGGTAAGAGTGGCCAGCACTGCTCCTAGTTTGAGCTGAACACTCCTTGCTTGTTCCCACCATTAAGCACCTATGATTCCCATTGCATTGTCCCCACAAAGAGTATTAGTAATAATTTCTATAGCTCACATAAAAAGACATTCTACAGCCCTGGCTGGTGGCTCAATTGGTTGGAGCATGTCCCATACATCAAAACAGCTGCAGGTCTGATTCCAGTCAAGGCACATACCTAGGTTGCTGGTTCGATCCCCAGTTTGGGGCATATATGGGAGGCAACTGGTCAGTGTTTCTCTGTCACATCAATGCTCTGAAAACTGTGCCTATAATAATAGCTGGCACACAGTAGGAGTCAATAAATGAATGAAAACAAGCTCCCATGTGCTGACTGCACCTGCCCCATTCAGGCCGGTGCCAGCAGCTGGTGCGAGCAGGGCCAACACTGTCAGTGGGTGCAAGTGGCAGCTGCTGCCCCAATTGCCCCTCAGGAGCAGGGGGAGGTGGAGAAGCCTTCAGCAGCTGCCACTCGCACCCACTGACGGCACCAAGCGATCGGGTGCCGGCAACGGGTGTGAGCAGTGGCTCCAGCACTGGCAGTGAGTGCGCTTGGTGGCTCCGGCACTGGCAGTAGGTGCGAGTGGTGGCTCTGGCGCTGGCAGCAGATGCAAGCAGGGCCGGCACCAGCAGCAGGTGTGAGCGCTGGGCAGGACCGCGGCACGGGGGAGCAAAGAATTTTCAGTAACTACTAGAGGCTTGCCCCAAGGACAGTGACTAGCACCCTGCCTTGGTCTGGCGCCTCCGCTCACCTGCTCCACCATCCCGCCACAGCCAATGCCCACCATTTTCCACACCCTGCCACCTGCTGCTGACGCCTTCCACGTTCCGCGTATGTCCCCTGGTGGTCAGCGCACGTCAGAGCAACCGGTTGTTTGGTTGTTCTGCTGTTTGGTCTATTTGCATGTTAGGGTTTTATATATATAGATATGGATACAGACAATAGAGTGATGAAGGCCTGGGAGGGGCAGGTGCTGGGTGGAGGGGGTGATTGGGAAAAAGCAAACAAAGGGGACATCTGTAATACTTTCAACAATAAAGAAATACATTTTAGAAAAAGAATTTAACAAGGCTTCAGGCTTGGTTTTATTTATTTCCATGATAAAATTTCTATTTGAATAGAACTTAACTGTTTATGAATAACTTTCCCCTGTTATCTTATTTAGGCCTCCTAATAACCCCACAAGGTAAGGATTCGTAGTCACACTTTACAGAAAAGGAAATGAATCATTCTAGAGATTCACTCAGAGGGCAGGAAAGGCAGTTTTGTTTTGTTTTAATTTAACCTTTGGGTTCTGATCAAGATTCTGGCTGGCTTCAGATTCTGGACCACAACACTTATTAAGCACCTACAAGATTCCAGGCCTTTACTTGGGTGCTTGTCCTTGAGTCCCTTTACATCTTTTGGGAAACACTTTAGCATGAAGCCAAGCCTTTCCTAAAGCTTAAGAGTCATGATATTCTTTTCAATCAAAAGAAGATACCTCTATTTTTAGAAAAAAAAATCACCTGAAGGTCTGTTCCTTTTCACTTAGGCTCTACTTAAGCTTCCAATTGTCTTTCATGTTAACGAATGAATAACAAGGATGAGATCTAGGTTGTGTCACTTTAATGTCCTTGTGTAACCCCACGTTGAAGAAGCATTTGGGGGATTTTATAAACAAAGGAACCTCCTGTTTTCTCCACAGTACATGATTCAAACAAAGAGAAATTTCCTTTTCCACAAAAGCTATGGACAATATAAAGTGACAATATTGAGCTCTTGGGTTAATGAAAGTGCCTTTTGAAGATGCTTACTTGGGTGTACACTTTACCATCATCAGAAATCTGTCTTGCTCACTGCTCTGAAAACTGCGCCTATAATAATACCTGGCACACAGTAGGAGTCAATAAATGAATGAAAACAAGCAAAGGAATAAAACTTAAAGGGACACAGAGTAACAAGCCAATCCCTCCAAGAACGAGGATGCTCTCAGAGAACAAAGATTCTATAACCTCTCCTCACATCTGGAAAAAAAATTAGTTGGCTAACACTATGAGCTGGGGACCACTGTGTTTGTTATGCCTCAGAAATTATAAAACAAATTGAAGGTCTTACTTTTATGTATGAGCTGTGGTTGATTAGGGGAAGGATAGTGCAGCCTCTGTTTTATTCACACTTAGAACCAGCTCTCAACTGTTGTATGGATTCGGCAATAAGGTTCTCCAGCCACCTACCCTCCAATTTCTGAACAAACATCAGAAATTCCTGTGGAGAATCACAGAGAGTTCTAAAGGCAAAATGACATACTTGTTCAGGTCTCCGGAAGAGCTGCCGTCCTTACCAGTGGTCCAGGATGGCCTGAATACCACAGGACTCATTTTGCAACCTTGCAAAACGTGGCTGGGAACAGTCAGTGGTGGAGACAGGTTGCCTATCTTTGGAGTGCCACATGCCACTCCACTGTAGAGGGAGCTAAGGCTGCTGGTGGATTTGCCCTGACACTAGCATTTTGGGAAGACTGCGTCAACAGATCTTTCCTTCTGCACTGCTCCAAGTGTGACTCCACAAAAACTTACCACTGCGCCATCAATGAATTTCAGAATTTCAAGTTGTTGTTTCTAAAGATCAAAGCACTTCCTATGTTCTCCTTCTAGAAGAGGGAAAACTGCAGAACCTGAGTTAGTTGAGAAGAAAATGGAACTATAACTCAGTCCTCTGAATTAACAAGGAGGTCGGCTTCAGACAAATAGCTGCCTCTCTTGTTGGATCTCTAAGCAAGAGGCACTTTTAAAGAAGTAGGAGCACAATTAACAGGAGAGAGTTATACACAAGGCTTTTCTCCCTGCAGAGGTTACTCTGTTCACTCCCCCCAACCCCTAGATTTTCTTATTAAAACTTGGAATAAAAAAGTAGAGACGGTCTGTGCCACAGAAAAACATGCTGTTATGCAGTCCACTCTAACTCTACAAAATGAAATATAAGACTTGTATTTTCCAAAAGCACTGGGAACTCAAAACAAATTTTGAGTTCTCTGTGGATTGCAAATGAACCTTGAAGCAAAGGTCTTTCTTTCACTTAAGCACTATCATTAAGGATAGAGGTGGTGTGAATAATATTGATCAAAAAACCATTTAATTCATGCTTGTATTATTCCAGAGATTGATTACTGGGCTGCCATTTTGTTAGGTGGTCCAATAATCTGTTCATTTGATTCTAATCTGTTCAAAATGCAATTGCATGCCTGGGTGAGAAGAGCTCAACAACTGAAGCATGTCACACCTCCTCTAGTTTCTCTGTCATTGATTAATAGTGAAAATTTTATTTAATTTAGGTCTGACACGATTTGAATACTTGAAACACATTCCACTTTCTTTTTCTCATGAAAGTTCAAATATATTCTATACTAGAAGCCCAGTGCACGGATTCGTGCACCGGTGAGGTCCCTCGACCTGGCCTGCACCCTCTTGCAATCCAGGGCCCCTCGGGGGATGTTGGACTGCCAGTTTGGCCTGTTCCTCCCAGGACAGGCCAAGGGACCCCACCGGTGCATGAATCTGTGCACCAGGCCTCTGGTATGCATATAAGATCTTTGGTTAATCTCTTCTCACCCTCCCCACTCTCTCTTCCCTCTGAGATTCATCAGTCTGTTCCATGTTTCCATGCCTGTGCATCTACCCCCTGGTGGCCAGTGCACGTCATAGCTACCAGTTGAATGGTCACTTAGGCTTTTATATATATATATATATATATAGATGTGTCAACAAAAATGGTTTTAGGGATTTTAAGTAAGCAATATATGTATTTTCCTGACCCAAATCACTACATGTTCTGAGATTAGATCCCCTCTTGGTCTTGGTTAACGCCTCAAGAAACTTTCAGTGAAGGTTTCTGAAGTCAGATTTGATTTTCACTGTGTTGACTTGTCCTCAAGGCAAACAACTGTATTCAGGTTATAAGATTAATAGATTTGGTGGCAGAAAACTGCAATCTTGGCATGGTAAGAGGTCGGGGGTGGGGAGTGGTCAAAGATTTGTTTTGGGGAGAGTGGCAGAACTGTATTAGGAGAGCACATAAGGATCGCTGAGCTATATTGAGGAGTATACCTGAGACTGGAGATAATAAATTTATCACATCATCAACCTAGACAGTGGTACCATTTTCTCTAGCAGTGCTTAGCTGTCTAGTTGAAGGCAGGAGAAAGCACAGGATTAGATTGATTAAGAGTTGGTATCTGGCCTGGTAAGTGCCAAGGGCAGACATAGGTCTGTCTTGTTCATTTCTAAGTATCTAAAATGACAATGCCTGACCAACAGGAATCTCTCAGTAGCTCTTTATTAAATGGATGAATGGGAGAACTGAAAGTCTTGGTAAGAGGGTGGTTGAAATGATAGGCCATGGTATCCAAACTGGGAAGGGACGGAAATGAAAATAACAGACGGCTAAAAGAGGAAAATAAAAGAGGACCAAATGTTGTTAGGGGGTTGCCCAGGTCTGTCAGTCACATGAATGGCATGCACCACCTACTCAAGAATCAACTTCTCTAATTAAGCACCCCCTGGGTGGCCGATCCAAGGAGTTATTAGGCCCAATATCATCTCTTATTTCTTATTCCTCAAGAGCAACATGCCCCTTCTTATGTACTCCTGTTTTCAATGTTCAGAACTTTTATTTCCCTTCATTCTATATGTTTCTCTCATTCTTGAAACCTGCTCTTTTTTCTCTCTCTCTTTTGACTCTTGCCCCATCTACATTAAGTATCTCTCTCTCCCACTTTTTCCCTCATCCTCATTCCCTTTGCTTTCCAATCTGTGAAAACAATCCTGGTCATGGCAGCTTTCATTACAGGTAAAATTCACAATATGCCTGAAATAAGGACAAGGAAAGCCTTACACTTCAAAATTTAAAAATTCAAAGTCTTGTCAAGTCAGTGAAAGTAAATGCAAATTTTAAAATTGCTATAGACAACACCATCTTATAATTAATCAGCATTTTCCCAAGCACTAGAATTCAAAACACTTTCCATTCTTGTGGTGATTGCTTGTATTTTAATTATTAACATAGAAGGTTCTTTAGCTATTAATTTTTTATTGCAAATATACACAACTTCTACTATAGAATGAGTTGAGTAGACTTTTAAACAGATATTTACAACATGGTTCCTATAAAGGATTCGTAAATGAGCTTCTGGATCACAACCCATTTGCCAGTTGGAGGTTTGATCTAGTTTTGATTCCTGCTTGAATTTCCTGAAAACCCCAGTAAGTTATTTAAAGAATAATAGCCGCCAAACTTTCTGACAAGTCATAATAATCATCAACCAGTCATCTTTTGGCTCCCATCTCCTCTTTAAGACAAAGCTATTTTGAGAATTTCTGTTCCTCACGCTCTTTTTCTTCCCAACCCTGACACTATTTGTATCCCTCAGTGGCATTTTTTTTTTAACTCAGGAAAACTTAAATAAGCTCCAAGATTGCAGAAGAGCCTTATTATTTGATGATTATGGGTCTTGTCTGGGAAAAACTCCAAACCTAGATTTGCTATTTTAAGCAATTCCTTTGAATTCTCACTCTATTGTCAACAAGTTTTGTATTATTGGTTTATTATTGATTTATTTTCTTTCCCTGTACATAAGTTAATGAGGCACTCCAATTTCCTCTTCTCTCTTCTTGTTTTCATAGTCTGTAAGTTCCTGAAGTTACAGATTATGTTAGCTTTTGGGGTTTGGAGAACACACACACAAGCCCCGGCACACAAATCATACCTTGCTATTATCACAAACCCATAACCTTTTCCCTCAGCACCATGACTCTTTATTCTTTATAATATTTCTTCTTCTTCACCCTATTTTAATATAATCAGCTGCCACATTCTTTGCATTTTCCCTTTAAAATGCATTTTGGATCCATCCCTTTCTCCGTGTTCCCACTGGCACCATCCTATCTCAGGTCATATTCTCATCGAAGGTTCTGTTATCTTCTCCCAGCCAACACCCCTGCTCATTCTCTCCCCACTCCCACTCCCAAGGCCCCTCTACACACTCATCCCACAGGGTAAATTACCCCCCTTATCTCCTATGAGTGCAGGGAAGCACCTCCTACGCATTTAGGTACCATTCTTTTAATTCTCACAATTCTGCATGAGTGTTACTTTCTTCATTTCACACACGAGGATAATGACTCTCCCACAGGTTACATATTTTGTCCAAAATCACCTAACTTGGAAGTGTTTGCATCACCGCTCCTGAAAAGGGAAGAATCATCTGTGTTGAAAATAATAAACAAATAAAGCACTTGTATAAAACAGATTTGATATTTAATCTCTTTAAAATCAAGGAACTAGATAGACTTGCAATTATTAAGGCTAATGCTTTTTCAAGAGATGGATTTATATGAGAGAAGTGTAAATCCAAGTGTCTGCTCTCAAAGAATTTATAAACTAGTTGGATAGAACATGGATATGGAACATGCTGGATACATAGTATGTGCTACATAAATACTTGCTCAAGCCTGGACCAGGGAATGGAAGGAGAGTCCTTGCTGCTCTCTCATCCTGGCTTGCCACTAATTGCATTGTTTAGTCATAAGATGCTTCTCAATATAAAACGCTCTCTCTGACACTTCCTCCTGACCCAGTCCCAAAGACTATCAGAACAATACACTGTTAGGAAAAAAGATCTTCAGATTACTGGGCTGCCTTCCAACCCACAGTCCTATTTACTTTTTCCTAACTACAAGATGATTATTGCTGGATATTATTATGGGATTTTTCCATATGTCCTTTAGTCAGGACAGTGATGACCCAATGCAGCCTTTTAATGTACTCTGGTCTCCTGCCAGCTTACCTCATTCTACAACTTTGTCCTTGGTTTTTTATTTTTATGATTATTCAAACTTCCCATTGCCTAATCAATACCTCATTTGGCCACTGTTGCTGTTGACTAAATACCTCAACAAAAACTCCTTGGAAAGGGTCTATTTTTGCTGGCAGTGGGCTCATTTGAAACAAGTTCTTGCTACGTTCATCATTTTGGCAAACAAGGACAAGTTCAAGGAAATTAGAGGCCAAACTTGACAGAGCACTGGGTGCAGCTGCTGGCCCAGCTGTGCAATGATTCTCAACTGGTCCATTACCTCCCAAACTCAACTGTGCAGCACAGCCTTCCCTAGTCCAGCACCCCCGTCGGCCTAACATATTTGGCAACAGCCATTATTTCAGAAATGAATGCTCATGTATATTTATAGCAAATCGCATGCCTGCTCTATCAACAATTAAAGAGATTAGGATTCAGCAGACATCGTCCTCTAATTAGGACAAGATGAAGACATAGCATATAGGATGCTGCTGTTCGGTCAAGGTTTATCCTTTTCTACCAAGTCTGCCATGCTGCTTTGCACCAGCCAAACATCCCCTCTCTCTAGGGCCACCTTGCTCCTGGGATAGCCTTCCCTTCATGTGTCTGTTTGATGGAATTTTCATTCAGGGGATTCTGTTTGCAATGGACAGTTCATGGTTCTCCTCCCTCCCTCAAACCACACTATAGGCTCCATGGACTGTTTTAGGACTTGTTTTGAAATAACATGTGGACAGCACCATGTGGCCACTAATGTCATTCAGTTCCGCCCTGCCCCTGGAGCCTCGGAGCATGTTATATGCTCACACATATGTAGTTCCTCCTTTGAACAAAAGCCTGAACTCGGCATCTGGGCCATAAATTTCATCTTGCCTTGCGCTTGCCCATGCATTATTTAAGCAATCTTCTAGGTGAGCCTGCATGAGAATTTCCCTCAGAGTAACAATCAGCAGGCGCTCTGCTCGCTGCTCTCAGGGAGATGTAGAATCTCTGAGAGAGTTCCACCCATTCAGTCTCGATAATGAAATGTGATAATCTAATTTGGTAAAAATAAACTGTGAAATCAGAGATTTGAGGCAAAAACTTTAAAGATGTAATTCAGACGAGCAATCAATGCTTATTCAGTTTTTGTACCATCTCAGCTTTCTCCCTGTGCAGATGCTTAAGTGATGCTAAATTAAATAATTGACAAATTTTTAAAACTGCTGGAAATTACCATCTGTACTTAATTTTGGAATATAAAAAGGCCCATAGAAAACATCCTTTATGATTATTTTGTCTAATAACAGATATGAAACAATACAAACATCCCAGTCGTAAAATATAATGTGTTTCAAGCAGTCTGGCTTACATATTCAAACACAGTTTTTCAAAACAAAAGACCACAAGGAGGAGTGAAATACTGGGCTACCAACATGCTTTCCTAAATGAATGTCAAAGGAACTGAGTTTTTAGTTTAAAATCTACCCCTCTAACCCTCACCTCCCCACAATAACAACAACAACAACAAAAAAACACAAAAACAAAACAAAAAAACACAGAAAAACAAAACTCACCCACAGGCGGTCCTGTAGACATTAATGATCACCATCACTTTCCCACATTTCTGCCCTGGATAAACACTCGGCTAACCTGTCCTCTGTCAGAGAACTTTTATTAGGTTGGTATGACATTTATACAAAATAAAGCCTACGCCTGTAAATAAACATGCTTGAAGCTTCCAGTGAAAACACAGAAAGAGAAACAAGCTCCCTGTGTGGAAACACACTGGTAAATATGTGAATAAAACAAGCTGAAACTTACACCAGACACTTCTCCCAGGTCCAGCACGGCAGGAGCCCCAAAGGTACATTCTAGGATATTTTAATCCATGTTCTGCTCTTCTCACTGATGGGACTACTCAGGCACATGGTCAAGTTGCAATCAGCTGCTCCCTCAGTGATGTATGAGAGCTGGGCTGATTTATCTGGTCTTTCTGCAGCATATTAGCACTAATGTTTCTGCGTATGCATCCTACCTTTCTCTAGCAGGAGCCCCGGCTTTATCATTGGTAATCTAAATTAAAGAGCCAGTGAACAGAGCAGGGTTGTTGTCCCCCACCCCTCCCTGTTTTCCATGAAACAATCGCCAGGCAGTCATCCCCGGACAAGGATTCCACTGTTTATTCTAGGGAGCCTCCCCTTCAATATCCCATTGAGACTGGAAGTCAGTAGCAAAAGGATAGGTCCAGCGAGACTGTCTCAGTTCAAAGGTCTGTTTATGATTTATTCTCAAAAATGGTACAGATGGCCTCAGGAAATACTAGAGAGAACTGTCACTTGCCAGTTTTTCAGCCCAGAATACAGAATTGACACTATTTACAAAAACAGAGCAACCTGATATGCCCAGAGTACAGTGCACCTTTCGGTGGCTTTTTTTTCTGAAGAAATATCTTCCCTTTCTTATCCAGGTTTATTTTACCTATGCAAGTTTAAATGCTTATTTTAATGAGGAGTATGGTGCTGTGATTTACCAAGTTGTACACAAGAAGCATAAAATCCTATTCCTATAAAAATTGGGGAGAATCAATCCAATAAATCATTGTTAACCTTGTAACCTTCTATCAACGAACAGGAGCCGAAGGGGGAGGAAAGGGACGTATTTAATTCAGGAGTTGTCAATTCCTTTCTTTAAGATACGTTTAATTTTTCTCCATCTCTACAAATGTTTGGGAAGAGGAAACATATCAGTATATTTTCTTTTATATATATATATATATTTTATTGATTTTTTACAGAGAAGAAGGGAGAGGGATAGAGAGTTAGAAACATAGATGAGAGAGCAACATGGAACAGCTGCCTCCTGCACTCCCCCTACTGGGGATGTGCCTGCAACCAAGGTACATGCCCTTGACCGGAATCGAACCTGGGACCCTTGAGTCCGCAGGTCGACGATCTATCCACTGAGCCAAACCGGTCAGGGCTCAGTATATTTTCATATGAAAATTTGCAATTTCTTAAAAAATGTTGCTGTCTTAGTAGTATCTCAACACTTTTAACTCAAATTTCCAGACTACTGAAATAAATTAGTTTTTTTCCCTCACTTTAAACCACAGAACTTTTTAACAGCTGTTAAGCAACAGAACTTGGAAAGTAATAAAGTATAACAGTTTCATTTCTATTTTTGTGTGCTTTTATTATGAGAAAACATCATTTTTTTCATAATTTTAAATATGTATACTGCATTTTAATTTTGTTCTTGAAAATTAACAAAGTATGACATATCCATTTCTATACAGGCAAAAATATAGATGCCATATTTAGTAGCTTCACAATATTCAATTTTCTAATTCTTTGATATTTGCATTGTTTCAAGGTTTCATTGTAAAAATAAAATTTCTCTTGTCAGGAATACAAAATACTCACATTCCAGGACCTTGACCAGATTTTAAAAAATCAATGTCAAACTTTCAGCTCCTCAACCTTCTTCAAACTTGTAGTCATGAGAAATAATATTCAGAAGGGCTGCTCAAGGCTATCGATGTATCAGTTCTTCTATATTGTATCCCTGGGTTAAACTTTAAACATTTAGTATGTTAATTTCTATACTATAGAACTTGGCTATACTAAACTGCTCCACAAACATCCAGAGTAATTATTTTAAAATTTTAAATCTGGGTTTGTAACTCAGCTGCTTAAAACTCTACATAGCTTCCCGTTATTCTTAGGATGAAAGCCAAAATCTTTATCATGGCCTTCAAGGACTCAGCTTTATTTCACTCGGAAGATAACCTCACCTTCCCAGAACTGACTGGCTGGGATTCAGAGCCATCAATCAATCAAGTGTGGAACCCCTGCTCCTTACCGGCCAGTCAGCTCAAGTATGGTATCCGAGCCTCGTGTGGGATGCTGAGAGAATTCCAAAAGCAAATACATAGGTAGGCCTTTTCCTTCAGTTTGAAAGTAACATACATAAAGAGATTTCACTACTTTACAAATCAGCTTATGAACGATGACAAAATCAGTATGAAGCAAGCCAGACGCAAAAATACAAAGGGAAGATAAAATCAAAGGAAAAGAAGAATAAGACGAAACTTATCATTTGATGAATGTTAACTGAAACTGATTTAAGCTACAGGAGACAAAGGAAAACATTCAAGAAAGAGCAGAAACTCTGAAGCAAGTACTGCCCAAGCTTGGTCTTATTGTTACGCTCCCAAGGTCTATTCTTCTATCAGCTAAATTAATCTCAGACTGACATTTCTTAAAGTCAACTATCTCATAATTATCGTTGTATTTTTCAGTAAATAACTCCTATGCATTCATTAGAGTACTGTATATTACTCTTCTTCAAAAAGTTCTCTTTATTTTAATCACTAAAAGAACCACATCACAAATTTCACTAGTTTCTAAATAGGATGGCCCAAAGAGCCCAATATCACAGAACCCTGAAAATATGGACTTTTTCATAACTAAAGATCTACCTTGCAATCAACCAAAAACAACAGAGTCCTTTCATGCAATTTATATATAAATTTGTATATAATATAATATAAATACCCAAAGACATATGAAGTATCTACTGAGTAACGAGATCTTGATACTGGTCCAGTGCATAAGGAATTGACACCTTATGGCCCCATTAGTCCCACAGTATTTCTCATACTTCTTGCCGTTGTCTTGAAAATGTTCACCATTAAATCTTCCTCTTGGAAAAAACCCTAAGGAACTGGAACCAAATTGCCTATGTTTAAATCATAGTGTGTATCTTACTGTAGTGTGTGTGTGTGTGTGTGTGTGTGTGTGTGTGTGTGTGTGTGTGTGTGTAATTCATCTGTAAAGTGGGCTAATATAGTTCTGCTTCAGGTTATAAAAGTAACTCACATTAGACCAACTTGTCTCACAGATAATTATAAACTCTGGATAAAATATTAAAGGGGGGGAAAAAACAACTATCTGAAGAAACTGGAGAGTGACCAAGAACAGGCAGAATCTAATAGGGGGATGATTGTTGGAAGAAAGGCTCTTGAAAAATTACTCATTTTTTTAAAATACGTTTTATTGATTTTTAGAGAGAGAGGAAAGAGAGGGATAGAGAGATAGAAACATCAATGAGAGAAATGTCATCGATCAGCTGCCTCCTGCATGCCCCCTGCTGGGAACCGAGCCTGTAATCTGGGCCTATGGCCTGACTGGAGATCCAATCATTGCCCTCTTGGTTCATGGGTCAAGTCTCAGTCACTGAGCCATACTTGCGGAGTGATAAACTACCCATTTTTGTACAGCTTCTTACCTAAGGGTAGGCCCATCAGTCAGTTCCACAGTGTTGCTAGACCTCAGAGAGAAACCTGTTATCATACGGGTTGAGGAATCTGAGGATAGGGGTCAGAGAAATGATAACAACTAGAAAAAGAGGATGGAAACCCCCGAGGAAAAATAGCCACTTGAAAATCTGATCAAATCTCTAACTGGTTCCAATATGATAGTACATATATGGAATAGACTCCAAGCAGCCAGGGAAAGCAAAAAATAAAAAGATATTTCTGCTGCTATCTGTCACAGGGAAGACAAAATTTGGATTTGACTTCTGCCAAGTTAACCACCTGCTAAAGGAGAAAATCAATACTCTTCAAAGGTATATGACAGAATTCAGAATCTCTGTAACATATGACTGACAATGTCTGAGGTTAATTCCAAAATTACTAGATATACAAAGAAATTAAAAAAAATGTAACCCATCCTCTAAAGAAAAAGAAATTCATAGAAAACAACTCTGAGATGATACAGATATTGGAATTAGCAGACAAGAATTTTAAACTAGCTATTATAACTGTGCTAAAGTATATAAAAGAAATCTGAGCAGAGAAAGGGAAACTATAAAAAGAACCAACCTGAAATTTTAAAAGTAAAAAAATACAATATATGAAAAAAAATTCACTGGATGAACCTAACAGATTGAGACAGGGAGGAGTATGAGTGAACTTAAAGATAGAACAATGTAATCTATCCAATCTGAAGAAGAGGGAAAAGTAACTAAAAAATGAACAAAGCCGAAATGGCTATATTAATATTGAATGAACTAGATTTCAAGGCAAAGAAAGAGTATTACCAGACATAAAGAGAGATGTTTTATAATGATAAGAGAGGCAATTTATCTGAAAAAATAAAATAATAAATGCATATGTGCCTGATAGTAGAACATTTTGAAGCAAAACTGACAGAATTATTGAATAAATAGACAAACCCAAAATCATAGTTGAAGAGTTTCTCTGTTCTTTCAATAATTGAAAGAATAAGCCAAAAAAATAAATAAATAATGAAGACATAGAAGACCTGAACATCACCATCAACTAGTTGACTTAATTGACTATAAATTTATAGAACACTGCCCCCAGTAATGCAGAATTCTCATTATTTTCAAGTGTACATGGTACATTTACCAAGACAGATAATCTGTTGTGCTATAAAAAAGCCTCAATAAGTTTCAAGAGACTGAAATCCTACAAAATATCTTTCTGATCATAATTCAATTAAACTAAAAATAGTAACAATAAGATACTAGAAAATCACAAATATATGGAAACTGACAACACACTTCTAAGGAACTCATTGGCCAAAAAATAAATCACAGACAAAACTTAAAAATATTGTCAAGTAGCCCAGCCGGTGTGGCTCAGTGATTGAGCCTCGACGCATGAACCAAGAGGTCACAGTTCAACTCCCCATCAGGGGACACACCCGGGTTGTAGGCTCAATCCTCAGTGTAGGGGATCAAGGGGTGCAGGAGGCAATCAAACAATGATGTTTCTTTCTCATCAATTTTTCTATCTCTCTAACCTTATCCCTTCCTCCCTCTCTAAAAATTAATAAAAACACTTAAAAAAAACACACAAGCTCAGCTAAGATTTCAAAAAAGTCTTATGAAGTAAATAAAATAAAAACACAACATATCAAAATGTGTATGACACAGTTAAAACAGTTCTTAGAGTGAAATTTATACCTTTCAATGCTTATAGTAGAAATGAATAAAGGTATAAAAGTAATAACCAAATTTTCTACCTAAGAATTTATAAAAAAGAGCAATTAAATATAAAATGGGTAGAAGAAAGGAATTATTAATTTTTTAAAAGAGTAGAGATCGATGAAATAGAAAACAGGAAAACAATAGCAAAAAATTAAGAAAACCAAATGTTGGTTATTTGAACAATCAAAAAAATGGATAAATTCCTAGCTAAACTGATAAGAAAATAAAAATAAAAAGAGGGAATACAAATTACCAGTAGCAGGAATGGAAAATAAGATATCTCTAGAGATCCTAATACACTGAAACAATAATAAGTAACTATAATGGACACATTTCTTCAAAAATAGAATTTACCAAACTGATAAAAGATGAAATTGAAGATCTTAATAGCTCAATATATATTAAAGTCATTGAATATATTATCAAAATCCTTCTTATAAAGAAAACTCCGGCACAAATAGCTTCGTGGTGCATTCTATCAAACATTTAAGGAAGAAACAATATCAATCCCCACACAAACATTTTCAGAAACAGGTGGAACACTCTCCAACTCATTTTATGAGGCCAAACAACCCTGATACCAAAATCTGACAAAGATACTATAAGTAAAGAAAATTATACCTCAAGAAACAAAGATGGTGGCATAGGTAAGCACCTAAACCACTGCCTCGCACAACAATTTCAAAACTACAACTAAAAGACAGAACGGACACCATCCAGAACCACAGGAAAGCTGGCTGAGTGGAAATTCTACAACTAGAAGGAAAGAGAAAAGCTCACGGAGAATTGGAGGAACAGCAAAGGGTTGAGGTACGGCAAAGGGTCTTTGTGCGTGCAGAGAGGAAGGGCGCCTGAGAGCCTGGCTGACTTTCTCTGGCGGGAGAGGGAAGGAAGCCCCCGACTGCACTGAACCCCAGTTCCAGGCGAAACCCCGTGGACCCAGGCTCATACAGGGGGAGTCTGGACTGTCAGGTAGAGAGAAAGGCACTCGGAGACTCGTACACCCGGGGGAGGGGGTCTGAAGGCGTGCGCACCAGTGTGCACAAAGACTGAGGAGGTTGCCACAGGCTTTCCCTAGCAGAAGGGAGTTGGAAGCTCCTGACTGCACTGAACCCCAGTTCTGACTGCACTGAACCCCAGTTCCAGGTGAGCCCCTGGGGACCCACACTCTTGTGGGGGGGAATCTGGACTCTCGGGCAGAGGCTCGGGAGCCGGGGAAGGCAGAGGTTTGCATGCGCGCACGCACAAGGGCAGGGGTGACAGGAAGCCAAGACTGTCTGCTCCGCCCTGACACTCCACCCCATCCAAGCTGAGCACAGAGGCTTTTGCAATTTGGCAAGTCTAATCCTCTAAGGCTGTCTCCAGCACCGAACTTCTCCCAACGAAGACATAGCTGATCCTCACAGCCAACTGGCCTGGAGGTCAATTCCTCCCAGTGATACCAACAACAATCAAGACTTAACTACAACAAGGCTGTACACACAGTCCACAAAGGGGTGCACCAAGAGTGTCCACCTCAGGTAACTGGGAGGCCGACCCAGTGGGCCATATAGGACACCTAGCACACAAAGCTACCCTACCAATTCAGGGAAGCAGTGAAAATGCAGCGACAAAGAAACAGATCACAAATGAAAGAAATGGAGGAAAACAAACAACTGGATATAGAATTCAAAACCATGGTTATAAGGCTTTTCAAGAATATCCTAGAAAAGGCCAATAAATATAACGATACCCTCAAAGTTATGAAAAAGGACCAACTAGAAATTAAACATACACTGACTGAAATAAAAAATATTATACAGAGACCCAACAACAGACTAGAGGAACACAAGAACCAAGTCAAAGAATTGAAATACAAAGAAGCAAAAAACACTCAACTGAAAAAGCAAAAAGCAAAAAAAAATCCAAAAAGTTGAAGATAGTGTAAGAAGCCTCTGGGACAACTTCAAGTGTACCAACATCAGAATTATGGGGGTGCCAGAAGAAGAGAGAGAGCAAGATACTGAAAACTTATTTGAAGAAATAATGACCAAAAACTTCCCCCACCTGGTAAAAGAAGTAGACTTACAAGTCCAGGAAGCGCACAGAACCCCAAACAAAAGGAATCCAAAGAGGACCACACCAAGACACATCATAATTAAAATGCCAAGAGCAAAAGACAAAGAGAGAATCTTAAAAGCAGCAAGAGAAAAACAGTTAATTACCTACAAGGGAGCACCCATACGATTGTCAGCTGATTTCTCAACAGAAACTATGCAGGCCAGACAGGAGTGGCAAGAAATCTACAAAGTGATGAATAGCAAGAACCTACAACCAAGATTACTCTACCCAGCAAAGCTATCATTCAGAATTGAAGGGCAGATAAAGAGCTTCACAGATAAGAAAAAGCTAAAGGAGTTCATCACCACCAAACCAGTATTATATGAAATGCTGAAAGGTATTCTTTAAGAAGAGGAAGAAGAAAAAAGTAAAGATAAAAATTATGAACAACAAATACATATCTATCAACAAGTGAACCTAAAAATCAAGTGAGTTAAAAACCTGAGGAACAGAATAAACTGGTGAGTATAATAGAATCAGGGGCATAGAAAGGGAGTGGACTGATAATTCCCGGTCAAGGGCACATATCTGGGTTGCACATTCCATTCCCGGCCTATGTTTCTCTATCTACCTATCTATCTCCATCTCTGTCTCCATCTTTATATCTCTATCTCCATCTCCATCTATCTCTATCTCTATTTCTATCTCTATCACTATCTCCCCTCCCCACGCCCTCACCTTCCCCCTTCCACTCTCTCTAAAAGTCAATGGAAAAAATATCCTCAAGTGATGATTAACAAAAAAACAAAACAAACAAAAGCCCAGGTCAAGTCCAGGCTTTCCTCAGGTGCTGGTTCATCAGAACCCAGAGCACTGACAAGACAGAGGGCTGGATGCCCCTGCAAGCCTATCCTTTTCATTCTAATTCAGGCCTTCTGACTGAAGCTTTACCCCAGATTTCCCTACCTCCTGTCTGCTGCATGGAGATCATGGAGAGGAATATGGATCAGAGATCATTCATTACCATTAGAGGCATAGAATTTCAATTAGATTGACCTTAGAAAATGTCTAATTCAGACAACCACTTTCCAGGTAAGGAAATTAAGTATGGAGAAGTAACTTGTCCAAGGTTACAAGGTTACTAAGTAACCACAGCGAGTCTCTTGAGCCTCAGGATAGCATCCTTTCCATCACAGCAAGAGAGAGTCTAAAAGGGTATGCCCTATTGATGCCAGACCAGGAATGAGCCTCATGAACAAAGAGAGTACATTAGGATGCAGGCTCGACCAGGCATGGAAGGAAACAATCTACCTTTATCATAGAGTCCCAAATTGAAGTGCAAACATGAAAAACTGACTGTTATTCATTTACTTTCATTACTAGTGTTCCATAAGACGCATATACACTCCCTCTACAAATAATCCATTAGTTTAAAACAGAGAATGTTTTCTGTTTGAGATATGCCTTCTGGCTACATCATTCAGAGATGCTTTTAGTATATAACTAACTCTAATGAAGGGCTCTTGGTAGAATGTTTTCCACATTTTGGTTATAAGCAATAGGAAATATTTAAAGTAATGTAATGTGTTCTGTTATGTTCCATCATAGTTTTATATGGAGAATATAAATCAGATTATAAAGTTTAGGAAGTAAAGCAATGATTAAGCGCTGCAATTCTTTAAAATCAACAAATCAGAGACTGATTTAATCAAGTTGTCCCTGCAACTTGTCCAGAACCATAAGGAAAGCCCTCATTCCTCTCTGCTAAAACAGAGAAGTTCTCAAAGAAGTGTCAGTGCAGCACTCCCAGATTATGAGCTAAACCCCATATGCAAAACCTATAATAACTGATATACAAATAAGAAATCATTCTTACCTACTTATCAATATAAGTTCTCCAAAATCCTCTCCTCTAGGTGGTTATTTACTAACTCTGATTAATGATAATAACACACTCAAAATAACAAAATCATTGCCTTTATTCAACATCACATTTTCCCACCAAAAACAGACAAGCCTCCCAACAAATTATTGTAAGATTCTCAACTGCATTAGAAATCTGATCCCATAATGTATGCCTCACGTCTGCAGGAATATATATTGGGGTTAAAGGCAGGCATACCTATATTCACTATAAGAAGCTAAAGCAGGACATAAGGGGCAGCCGTTGGCTGGACATGAATGCTACCCACATTTTTTACATGTCTCCCTCCCAGGCACTTCATTACTAATGATTTTCCAACACTGAAGCTTTTTAAAACTTTGATCATTTGTGAAAACTCAGGAGGATGATTAAAATCTCCAGCTGAACAAACAGACTAGGGTGGAGAGACCATCTCCTTAGCGTTTGCCACAGAAAGTATCAAGTGCCCTGACTCCTCCACCCCAGTGTTTCATTAAAGTGGTATCGTTCAAAGTACGCAAATGACAGCAATAATTTGAACAAACATATGAATTGGGTAAGCCTCTATAGACAATTTACTCAAGGTAATTAAGAATGCTAACTCAAACAAATTAATATTTTAAATGGCAAGTAAGCTTGAATTAAACTTGACTTCTATACTAAAAATGAAACTAACTCAACAAAAAAGGTTCTGTGTGAATTAAAAAAAAAAAAAGGCAGTGTCAAGAAGGAGAGAAAAAAAGTACACTCTGACTTTTGATTCACAAGATGAGGACCAGGTATCAACTGCATTTTCACTGGATGTTGGCTCAGAGAGAAGAACCTCTATACGTGCATTGAGAATTGATAGAATGTATTTGGGGTGCCTCAAGCATGAGCATATTTTAAATGGTAAAGATGCTAAGGAAAAATAGAATCAACCAACCCAAATCCAAGGTAATTTCATTCCAACTAGCACCTCGCTCTTTCTCAACCATTAGGAAATAGAACCCAGCAGGCTGCAGCCCACCCAGGGATTAAGAGTTCTCCTGTAGGGGGTGGTGGGACGTAGTGATCCACAGTAGAACCTCCACTGTAGCATGATGGCCAATCACCCCTAAAATACATGTGTATGATGGACCAACCCCATAGGTCCCAATGAATAATCATGGGAACAAAGGCACCCAGGGAGGAATAAAAATCTCCAGAGTTGTCTTGAGATGGACACAGTTAAAGCATGGTCCTATTAAAGTAGATCACACATATGTATTTAGTCCTGCAGAATAACATAATCTTAAAAATAATTACAGTCTAGTTTGAAAAGCTTCAAGTAATCTCTGAGACTAGACATGTCCATGTCCCTTCCCTTGTAAATGTTTTGTCCCAGTCATTTTAATGGGACTCTACTTAGACCCCAGCCACCAGCACTGGCAAGCAGTAAAGCCCTCACAGAACCAACCACCTGTTTTCTTCTCCACATGAAGCACCTCGCCTGGTTCGGCCTCCTGGGTCTTCCCTCTTCTATCTTCGGCCCAGAGTCACACAGGAATACACACACGAAGCGTCCTGTCCCCTGCGCGCTTGGCTTTCTGTTCAGGCAGGACGACCCAGAGCAGGAGTCAAGAAGGAAGCTAAGAGCAGAGCCGGGTGGTGGCAGGATGGGGCAGGGAGGGGCCTGCAAATGGGCTGGAGAAGCCATTCTAAGTCACTACCTCTGGCATCTGGGCCAGTCACCCTGCCACGTAAGACCATTTTACATTGTTTCCCTAAATAGTCTGCCCTCAGAGTGACCTTAGGGATACTATTAAAATACGAATGACAGTGGTAAGAAGTTTGTGTCAGGCCCATATTCCAAGAGCAGAGAGAACTTCCGAGGACTGTATTTTCTCATCTGTTCTTGTGCCTCCCTTCACTGTGGAGAGGCAACCATGCCACTGCTGACTGTGTAACTACAGAGGGAAGAACAACTGTGTCTAGAACTCAAGAGGCCTGAAGCCAGGGTGTCCCTCATTCCTCCATTTGCTCCTGATACTTGCCAGAATTCATTCATTCATTCATTCATTCATTCATCAGAAAACCTCTGGGCACTTTCGAGATGCCTCACCCTGTACTATGCTCAGGGCCTATAAATAGACACCATTTCTGTCCTCAAGTTGTTCACATTCCAGAGATAGGAGAGTCATGCAAACAAGCAATTACCAAAAAAAAAAAGTGTGGGAAACTCAGAATGGAATGGGAGCACCTGAGAGGAGCACAGAGCATGTGAGCAGTGAGAAGGCGGTGGGGGAGAAAGCTGCCTGTGGTTGAACATGGGTCCCATCAGAATGTCTACTTCCCTGACCCACCTGAAGGGGAGCTGTGCACCATGTGAAAAGAGCTTTGTCTCGTCGTTAGAGCAGAAATCCCGAGTGCTGTCCTTATCCCACAGAGCTTGGTGCGCCATGAGGGCTCAACAAATATTGTTGGATAAATGTATGACCTAAGAATTCATTTCTGCTCCTGAGACTTTTTTCAGAAAGAATATTAGAGGCCATCTGACAATCCAACACTCTAGAATTTACAGACAAGAAACTTCTAAAATGTTGGCACAGAATAGTAGAGTTGTCCAGAGCAAGAGTGCTGGGTCCATAAAATATTTGCAGGTGAATGGATAGATAAAATGTGGGATACGTTACTACACTCTGCATAAATTTCAAAAAAAAATTATGCTCAGTGAAAGGACTCAGGCACAGAGGCCACATATCATATGATTACACCGCTAGGAAATGCTCAGAAAAGGCAAATGTTTAGAGGCAGGAAGTAGATCAGTGTTGCCTGGGGCGGGAGTGGGATGGGATTGTGTACACAGGCATGAGGGATCTTTCTGGGAGGGTGAAACTGCTCTCACGCTGGACTGTGGTAATAGTTGCACCATCTTGCAAATGCTCATTGAATTGTATACTTGAAATGGGTAAATTTTATAATATGTAAAATATACCTCAGTAAAGATGCTTTAAAAGTTTTGCAAAAAGAGTCAAAAGTTACAGGTCTACCTTCATGCTGCTATATTGTTGGGGGGAAAAAGACAGGAACCCAAACTTAAAAAGACCCCATCATCTCCTACTTCCCCAATCACAGGGCTTTCCATTCTTCTTCCCAAAAGTTGGCTTATAGATGGAAAGCAGATTAGTGGTCACCAGGGCTGGACGAGGGGAGCGGGGGAGCAACCACTTACTAGATAGTGGTAATGGTTGCAGACAGTATGAATTAGCTCAATGCCACTGAATTACTTACTTAAAATGATTAAATGGTAAATTTAACATTATATATATTTTACCATAACTTTTAAGTCTGCTTTTTAGTTAAAGGCCATGTTTGAGGAATATTTTCATATTTCCCTTTCATCTGCCAAATCCATTCCGTGGTAGCTACCGAGGGACTGGCTGCTGTCCCCAGCCAACTCGTGTGAGGACTTCTCAGGCCAGGTGACAACACAGCTCTAGGCAATTTGTTTACTGCACTCTGTCACCATCTCCCTGGTTGGCAAACCATCAGACATTAATTTTAAAAAATTGGGGCTTGACTTGCATTTTAATCCTGCCCACTTGAAACCGGCTGGCATCATCCAAACAGCACACGCAGGGATGTCCCCTGAGCTATCAGGCCATCTCATTAAGTGTTGCTATGTGGCTTCCTGGCTCCCTGACAGTGTAGGAGGTGATGACTTCTCCTGCCATGTGTTTAGCCAGGGCATATTATGAAATACTTGCTGCTCAATCATAAATAATACAGGTTGATAAAGCTCAGGGACTCCCTGTTTCCACAGAATCCAAAGTAGCTCCAGCCTGGCCTGGAATCACTTCCACGTGATCCCTACAGCAAATGCCCGAGGTCACTACCATCAACAATGATTTTTGGAGGACTTATTTTTGCCAATGTTATTCACATCTGTATTTTTTTTCAATATATTTTTATTGATTTCAGAGAGGAAAAGAGAGATAGAAACATCAATGATGAGAGAGAATCATTGACCGGCTGCCTCCTGCATGCCCCCTACTGGGGATCAAGCCCACAACCTGGGCACGTGCCCTTGACCAGAATGGAACCCGGGATCTTTCAGTCTGCAGGCCGGTGCTCTATCCACTGAGCCAAACCGGCTAGGGCCGCATCCGTATTTCTATCAGACAATCGGTAAGGTTGGTTAAAATAGTCTTTCTTTTTTCCCAATAAGACAAGTTGCTAAAGAATGTAGTACGTTGCCCAAGGACATCAATTCATTTAGGGCTAGAACGAGCATCAGAACATGCTTAGTGTTCATATATCTGATGGATGTTGTACATAGAAAGCAAGTATTATCTGCTATAAAATATTTTCTGCCTCAAAGAAGACATTAAACTGGTACTTTCATTTTGAGGTTGCTTACGATATGCTTGATATTGGATAGACTAAATAAAAAAGCCTCAGGTTTCCATGTGTGAAATAAAATGTGGAGAGCAAGAACAAAATGCCAAATGTTAAAAGAGAACTCCTCAGAGGAAATCCTTCTTTACTGCCAGCCCAAAATCCCAGGGACACGCTGAGGCTGAATTTTTTAATTGTGTTTTTTAGATGCTGGATAATTTTCTGACCATTAAAGACAATCATAGCCAAGCCTAATAATAAAAGTAACTGAATCTCATGCTTGGGAGCACACAGCTGATTCTCGGGTGTAGGAGAAGAAGGAGGCACATGAGAGGTGAGATGTGCAGAAGTCATCTCTCCATGAAGAGCAGAGCTTGCCCTCACAGTAGAAAGCCAGGTTGGAAATGTGTGCTTATTTCCTGAGTGCCTCTCTCTTCAGGGCCCATTCTCCCATGTGGCACCTGAAACCATCAATGGGCATCAGAGATCTAACCTCGGCCTCTGCCTAAGGTCTCAGAGCCTGGGGTAAGAGATTGAGATGAGGTTTCCAAGAGAGGACAGGGTGAGGCCACAGCCATTCTGCCCTTGGGAGATTGAGCCCACTTCAATGCTCCCAGGTTGTTGGGTGCAGAGCACAGAATTACCCAGTGGGGCATACGGACCAACCATAAAATACAGCCTGACTTAAGGTATGTGCAAGAAAGAGCTTTTGCCTTACCTATTCCATATAATGTATATCAATTGCATTCAACCTCAAAGATTAAGCTTCCACATGTAGAGCAAATAACATAAATGCTACACTAACCCTCCCTTAGAAGGATTTATAATTTAGTGGCAAAAACATTAGCACGTGTCAGAGATAAGCTGGCCAACCACCTTTTGTCAAAGCAATGACTACTTCTGTAAATATTTCATGTGTATAGATTTTGAGATTGAGTTGGTGTCATAGAGGAGGCCTTCATAGATTGGCCTTTAGAGATAAGAGGTGCTAGTGTAGGAGCCTTGGGTAAACTAATTTTCTGAGCATCAGCGTTCTCGTCTTAAAATGGGGATTCTGGTCCACAATCTCACTCAAACATAAAATGCCTGCAATGAATTATATGAATATTCACACTAAGTGGGACAAATAGAGACTATAAACAGTCTCATGTCCTTAAGAATCGTCATTTTTACTTGGCTCAACAAAGTGACATTATCCCTCTCATTCTTTTTCTTTCCTTCTCTTATCTAGTTATTTTCAACATCCTATACTTCCTGGCAATGTCTCTCATATCTGTCACCTTTTTCCAGTCTACAGTCACCCTATGCAAAGCCTCATCATGACATGTCTAGACAACTGTAATAACTGCCCAGGTAATGTACCACTTGCAACCTCTCCCTCAAAGTATCCCTCACTCTATAGCCAGGTCATCTTGTTAATAATCCACTCGAGATCAACCAAAGACCTTGTATGCATGCATATAAGCCTAACCAATGGACACAGACACCGGGGGGTGAGGGCATGAGTGGGGGCTGGCAGGGGCGAGGGTCAACGGGGGGATAAGGACACATATGTTAATACCTTTATCAATAAAGAGAAAGAAAAAATAATCCACTCCACCCAAACTTTACCCCCTTTTAATTTTACCACTTCTGCAACCTCTCTCCTATAATTCCATGCCTGTGTGGCAGATTGTTTACAAACTGATCACAATATCTCCCATCCCACATGCTAATCCTACAGTGTGACTTTAATGGTTAAGGGTTGAGCCTATGATCTGTCTTCATAGATCTGGGTGCACTGGTGACTATGACCAAAGTGGCAATGGATGGCTAACAAGGTAGGTCATACAATTGAAGGAGCTTCTGCATGGTTCCCTTGGGACACTAGCTCTTGTTACCCAGTCACTATGCTTAGAGGAAGCCAAGCAGCCACATGGAAAGGCCACGAGCAGAAGTTCTGATCACTAGCTCCAGCTGGTCCCAACTGACAGCCAGTGGGAACTGCCAGACATGCTCGTAGCGAGTCTTCAGCTGATTCCAGCCCTTCCCTAGTTATTCTCTGGGCTGCCCCCAAATGATCCCAAGTGGAGCACAGACATGCCATACTCTCCCCGCAACCCCACCCCCTGCCATGCTTTATCTAAATTACAGATTTGTGAGCAAAATAAAAAGAGTTGGTTGTTTAGAGTAACTAATTTTAGCGGAGTTTGTTATGTAGTAATGGACAGAATAGACTAAAATACCCTCCACTTGTTTTAGGTCTTTCTCCAATCCCACCTGCCTTTAAAAACCCAGCATAGACTTACCTTCTTCATGATGTTAAAACAAAGTGATTTCTGTTTCTCGCTCTGTTGAAGCTTGAATAACTCTCAAGAGAAAAATAAAAACATGCCTATATCTTTTTGGGAACCCTTTTCACCATCTTACACATAACAGATGGTCTACGTATACTTGCTACTCCACTAATTTTCTAACCTCCAGAGTAAAGTGTACATCATAGGTACTGAATTAATGACATACACTATATGTATATAATATAAAAGAATATATGATAAAAAAAGAGGGACAATAAAAATGATTTTGAATGGAAGTTTAGGTACTTGTGGAAATTTAAATTTTTCAAGTCTGTAAACTGTCTTTAGATTGAATAAAGTAGCTGCTTTTTTAATTAACAGTTTATGTTCAGCCATGTGTGTGTGTGTGTGTCTGTCTGTTGAACCAACTTGTGGATTTGGACGTTGGGAATTCTTCCCTTGTTAATAATTGAATTCTAAATGAGCATTTTGAGAAGTGGCAGTAACCATTCACACTCTCTGGTCTTATAATTACTCAAGTGTAATTATAATATGGGAGGATTTAGAAATAGGCAGAATGCTTCCTGCCAAATACCATCTCTATCAGGACTTCTTAAAATGGGAATCATGAACCCTACATGGTTGGCACTGTGTGAGCTTCATGCCCCAAATCACATACAAAATTTTGTGTATATGTACATTTTCCTAAGGAGAGGATCTGTGACTTTTATTTGATTCTCAAAATAGTTTTGAAAACACAGTTACCTTATCACATTTGCTTTTAACTCCCAGTCAGAGATTCTGCTGAAGAGGCAGCCCAGGGCCAGCAATGGGGAAATATGGAGGCTGGTCTGGCTCTGCCTCTGTCTTGCATGGTGGCCTTGGGGAGATCCTTACAAGCTCTCTGGATCTGCTTCTGGACCCCTCAACTGTAAAAACAGGGGATGCACTAGAGCTACCAAGACATCTCAAGACAGTTTTCCTGAGAAGGGCCTTGAAGAGAAAAGAGAAAGTACCTCACTTGGTGTTTTTCCATTGGCTTTTCTTTCCTATAAAAGAACTATAATATTAATTTTGGTTAAAACCTATATCCAAGTGTTTACAACTGTGAATATAATAGATATTGAGTGCCCACACTCTCTATGACAGTCGCTGATTATGGACTTTCCACTCAGTCCTTTAACACTTGGCCATCACTGAGTAGTTCACCCCAAAACTGCACATATTTTTAGGAGATAAAGGAGACAGTAAAAATATTAAAAACTGCCCAGCTGGCATGGCTCGGTGGTTGACCATAGACCTATGAACCAGGAGATCACACATCCAGGTTGTGGGCTCAATTCCAGTGGGAAGTGTGCAGGAGGCAGCTGATCAATGATTTCCTCTCACCATTGATGTTTCTCTCTCTCTCTCTCTCTCTCTCTCTCTCTCTCTCTCTCTCTCTCTGCCCCCCCCCCACCCCCTTCCTCTCTGAAATCAATAAAAATGTATTTTTTCAAAATATCAAAAACGAAGAGAATGGCACAGAGGCTGAAAGAATGTGATTTATCATGAAGTGGGTAGAATAGGGGTTGTACGGGTGAACAAATAGAAATCTAGTACTCCACTGATACCGAGACTGATTTGGCTGATCTGTCCTATTAGGTGGCTGTCCACTGCTCCTTCACCCTCCAGAATTGCATGCTCAATTAAGAGAACAGCTCCCCCATCTAGAGGAAAACTTTTTTTGAAGACATTTAGTAGCTACACTCTGGCTCAGAACCTCTGAACCAGTTCTCAGCATTAGAGAGTCATAAACAAACAAAAGCTAACACACACAGGTAAGACATAATGAATAATTTGAACCCAAATATAATCTGACCATAATTCTCCTCATGCTCAAAGGTTTCAATGAAGGAAGTAAGGTTTTATGAAAGCTTTGTATTAGAGAGGAAACGCAAGACAGAGTACTAAAGAGAAAACAGATTTTCAGCACTTAAGAGGATAAAAAACATGACATTGATCATTTCATCATTCCTTGGCCCAATAATTTCCCCCTTAATGTTAGTATTTTTAACATATATTAATACTCAATCTTTCCTATGTATATGACTTACCTCTCAAATTACAAAGTCACCTACTTGGGCCCCAAATCCATATGCTATATTTTTGGATGTCATTTGAATGATGATGTGCCCCAACTAAGTAGTCAATAAATAGTCTATGAATGAGTAAATGGAAGTTTCTCCTTAAAACCTGAGTTGGTGGTAAAACCAATGACATGGCTTTATAAGGAAGCTGAATAATTTCTTCTAACTCACCATAATTAATATCTAAAAGTAAATATATTTTACTTTCTTTCATTAAAAGTAAAAGTATAAATGGAAAACCTCCACTTGTTGCTGATAGTTTGGGGGTGGGGACATGGAGATCTACACAAAGGCTGTTCTCTGCTTGGTAGGTGGAGAACAGAGGAAAGGTTCGGAGACAACCTTATTTATTACCCACCTTTGGAAATTGTGGCTAAATTATTGTGTGCTTCTTAAGAAAAAAATGAGTGCACTAAAGAACAACATTCGATACAAGAAAATGGGGTTTGTTTTTCTCCAATATTTCTTTCATGTAATTCTTCCTCCTGACCTCCCCCATGACTGTGCATTCAGTGTATTGTATATGTGCTACACTCTTCTGGACTTCAGATAAATTTGCACATGTGTGAGCAAAATGTCTGGAGCAGCAAAAGTGTTGGGGAACACAGTATCTTCAAATTGTATTAAAATGTATATACAGGGGGGAGACAAAATGGCAGCAGAATAGAAGGACGTGTCCTGAGTCTTCTCCCGGACCAAATAGAGGAGGCAGCTGAGACGAGCGGAATCCAGCCCGAATTGGCCAAGGAGGCACAGCTGGTGAGACAGTTTGCAGCTGGGAAGAGCAGGGATCCCCCGGATAAAGGTAAAATCAAAGATCTAGGCAGTAGAATCTCCCGGACCTCTATGCCCAGAAGGTCAGGGAGAAACTACACAGTGCCAAGCCGCGTCCCTGAGGACAGGCAAGGTCTGAAGGATTTTAGACCATAGAGTCTGGATTTGGGATCTGAGCTCAAAGGCAGCCTTTAAGAGCTGCCGGACCGCGGAGTGCCGGCAAGAGAGGAACTGGCAGAGACGCGGTCCTTCCTCGAGCTGGGGCCTGCGCCTTTCCCCACTGAACCTAGTTCATGGGACCTTTTGGAGACAGGCGCTTATCTGTGACAGAAGTGCGGGAGAAGGGGTAGAGTTGTGGAACCTGGGCAGAGTGGGCAACGGATGGTCCAGGAGAAGTGGTAGCAAGTCTGGTGCTGAGTCATATCTAAGCCCACAGAATCCATTTTCTCCTGAGAGATAGCCCCTCCCCCCAGTCTCCAGGCAACCAATATAGCCACACCCTGATTCCACCCTGATTAACACCAAGGAATCTGAATACTCCCTGAGGCCATAGGATCTATTCTAAAGAGAAATCTTTAGAAGCTAAGCACCTCAATTACACTAGATAACCAAGCCCAGGAGAACAGAAAGATTTCACCAGTAGCACCATCACCAAAAGAACCTGGGTACCAAAGCAATTGGATCTACAATTAAAACATTTCAGGAAAACATGGGGAAACAAAAAAGCAATACCCAAAGGAAAGAAAAAGAGGAATCACCAGAAAGGGAGTTAAATGAAATTGAGGCTAGCAGCTTAACAGAGAGAGAATTCAGAGTAATGGTTCTAAGGATGTTTAAACAGATGGATGACAAATACACACAACTCAATGAGAACTATAAGGAGCTGAATGAAAATGTCACCAACATGAAAAGAAACCAAGAGGAGATGAAGAACGACATAGCTGCAATAAAGAACACATTGAAAGGCTTAAACAGTAGACTAGAAGAGGCTGAGGACCGCATCAGTGAATTAGAAGACAAGGTAGGAAAACACACACAAACACAGCAGCAAATGGAAAGAAGACTTAAAAAGCAAGAGGAGAGCCTAAGGGAGCTTTGGGACAACACAAAACGAAACAATATTAGAATAATAGGGATATCAGAAGGTGAGGAAGAGAAGCAAGGAATAGAAAACCTGTTTGAAGAAATAATGACAGAAAACTTCCCTGATATTGGCAAGAAAAAAACTATGCAAGTCCAAGAAGTACATAGAGTCCCAAACAAGTTGAACCCCAAAAGACCAACACCAAGACACATCATAATTAAATTGGCGAATACCAATGACAAAGTAAGAATCTTAAAGGCTGCCAGAGAGAGACAGAAAGTTACCTACAAGGGATCTCCTATTAGAATATCAACTGATTTCTCAACAGAAACACACCAGGCCAGAAGGGAATGGAATGAAATATACAAAGTGATGCAAAGCAAGGGACTGAATCCAAGAATACTATACCCAGCAAGGTTATCATTCAAAATTGATGGTGGAATCAGGAGCTTCACAGACAAAAAAAGGCTAAGAGAGTTTATCACTACCAAGCCAGCAATGCAAGAAATGCTAAAGGGACTGCTGTAAAAAGAAGAAAGAGAAAGGCAAAAAGAAACACAAACACTAAGGGGGAAAATATGACAACAAACATGTACTTGTCAATAATAACATTAAACGTAAACGGATTAAATGCACCAATCAAAAGACATAGGGTAGCTGAATGGATAAGAAAACATGACCCATATATTTGCTGTCTACAAGAGACCCACCTCAGAGCAAAGGATTCACACAGACTGAGAGTGAAGGGATGGAAAAATATTTTTCAAGCAAATGGAAATGAGAAAAAAGCTGGGGTAGCAATACTTATATCTGATAAAATAGACCTCAAAGTAAAGGGCATAACAAAAGAAAAGGAAGGCCACTACATAATACTAAAGGGAGCAATTCAACAAGAAGATATAACTCTGGTAAACATATATGCACCCAAAGCAGGAGCCCCCAAATACATAAAAAAACTCCTGGAAGAGATCAAGGGAGAGATCGACAACAATACAATCATAGTAGGAGACTTTAATACACCACTGACATCACTGGATAAATCCTCCAGACAAAAAATCAGCAAAGAAATAGCAATTCTAAACGACACACTAGATCAGATGGACCTAATTGACATCTTCAGAGCATTTCACCCCAAAGCCTCGGAATATACGTTCTTTTCAAGTGCCCATGGGACATTTACAAAAATAGACCACATATTGGGTCACAAACAAAGCCTCCCTAAATTCAAAAAGATTGAAATCTTATCAAGCATTTTCTCAGACCCACAATGGCATAATATTAGAAATAAACTATAATAAAAACATTCCAAAAAATTCAAACATGTGGAAACTGAATAACATGCTATTAAACAATGATTGGGTGATCAACGAGATCAAAGAAGAAATTAAAAACATCCTGGAGAATAATGACAATAAAAACACAACAATGCAAATGCTATGGGACACAATGAAAGCAGTCTTGAGAGGGAAGTTTATAGCTCTACAGGCCTACCTCAAAAAACAAGAAAAAATGGTAATAAATCTTCTAACTCAACAACTCAAAGAATTAGAAAGAGAGCAACAAGAAAAGCCCACAGTGAGCAGAAATGAATGACACAGAGACCAAAAAAACAATACACAGGATCAACAAAACCAAGAGCTGGTTCTTTGAAAGGATAAACAAGATTGATGAACCTCTAGCCAGGCTCACCAAGAAGCAAAGAGAGAGGACCCAAATAAACAAAATCAGAAATGAAAGAGGTGAAATAACAACAGACCCCACAGAAATACAAAGGATTGTTAAAAAATACTATGAACAACTCTATTCTAACAAACTACACAATCTGGAGGAAATGGACACATTCCTAGAAAAATACAACCTTCCAAAACTCACTCAGGAAGATTCTAAGAATCTCAATAGGCTGATAACTATAGAAGAAATTGAAGCAGTCATCAAAAAGCTTCCAGCAAACAAAAGCCCAGGGCCTGATGGCTTCACAGGGGAGTTTTACCAAACATTCAAGGAAGAACTAAAACCTATCCTCTTCAGACTATTCCAGAAAATTCAAGAAGAAGGAACACTTCCAAGCTCCTTCTATGAGGCCAGCATCACCCTAATACCAAAACCAGACAAAGACAACACAACGAAAGAGAATTACAGGCCAATATCCCTCATGAACATAGATGCCAAAATCCTCAACAAAATTCTAGCAAATCGAATCCAGCAGTACATCAGAAAGATTATACACCATGACCAAGTAGGATTTATCCCAGGGATGCAAGGATGGTACAATATTCGCAAATCAATAAACGTGATACATCACATAAACAAATTGAGACATAAAAATCACATAGTCATATCAATTGATGCAGAAAAAGCATTTGATAAAATCCAACACCCTTTCTTGATAAAAACTCTCATCAAGGTGGGAATAGAAGGATCATACCTGAACATAATAAAAGCCATATACGACAAACCCACAGCCAACATCATACTCAATGGGCAAAAACTAAAACCATTTCCCCTAAGAACAGGAACGAGACAGGGATGTCCATTCTCACCACTCCTGTTTAATATAGTGCTGGAAGTACTAGCCATTGCGATCAGAAAAGAAGAAGAAATAAAAGGCATCCAAATTGGAAAAGAAGAAGTAAAACTGTCTTTATTCGCAGATGACATGATACTGTACTTAGAAAACCCTAAAGACTCCATAAAAAAATTATTAGACTTAATAACTGAATTCGGTAATGTAGCAGGATACAAAATTAATGCCAAGAAATCTATGGCATTTATATACACCAATAATGAACTTATAGAAAGAGAGACTAAAAAAGCAATCCCATTTACCATCGCACCAAAAAATTAAGATACTTAGGAATAAACTTAACTAAAGAGGTAAAAGACCTATATGTAGAAAACTACACGACACTGAAAAAAGAGATAGAGGAAGACATAAGCAGATGGAAGAACATACCATGTTCATGGATTGGTACAATCAACATCATCAAAATGTCCATACTACCCAAAGCAATCTATAAATTCAATGTACTTCCCATTAAAATACCAACAACATATTTCACAGACCTAGAACGAAATTTCCAAAAATTTATCTGGAATAAAAAAATAACCCGAATAGCTACAGCAATCCTGAGAAAGAAGAACAAAGTAGGTGGAATCTTAATACCAGATATCAAGTTGTATTACAAAGCTACTGTTCTCAAAACAGCCTGGTACTGGCACAAGAACAGACATATAGATCAATGGAATAAAATAGAGAACCCAGAAATTGACCCAAATCAATATGCTCAATTAATATTTGACAAAGGAGGCATGAACATTCAATGGAGTCAAGACAGTCTCTTCAACAAATGGTGTTGGGAAAATTGGACAGATACATGCAAAAGAATGAAGCTAGATCACCAACTTACACCATACACAAAAATAAATTCAAAATGGATAAAGGACTTAAACATAAGACAGGAAACCATGAAAATACTAGAGGAATCCACAGGCAGCAAAATCTCGGACATATGCCGAAAGAACTTCTTCACTGATACTACTCCTAGGGCAATGGAAGCTAAAGAGAAAATAAACAAATGGGACTACATCAAAATAAAAAGCTTTTGCACAGCAAAGAAAACCATCAATAAAACAACAAGAAAGCCCACTGCATGGGAGAACATATTTGCAAATGATATCAATGATAAGGGTTTAATCTCCACCATATACAGAGAACTCATACAACTTAACAAAAAGAAGATAAACAACCCAATCAAAAAATGGGCAACTGATCTAAGTAGACACTTTTCGAAAGAAGACAGAAGGCAGGCCAAGAGACATATGAAAACCTGCTCACAGTCACTAATCATCAGAGAGATGCAAATCAAAACAACAATGAGGTACCATCTCACACCTGTCAGAATGGCTTTTATCAACAAATCAACAAACAACAAGTGTTGGCGAGGATGTGGAGAAAAAGGAACTCTTTTGCACTGCTGGTGGGAATGCAGACTGGTGCAGCCACTGTGGAGAACAGTATGGAGCTTCCTCAAAAAACTAAAAATGGAACTCCCATTTGACCCAGGGATCCCACTTCTAGGAATATATCCCAAGAATCTAGAAACACGCATCAGAAAGGAAATATGCACCCCTATGTTCATAGCAGCACAATTCACCATAGCCAAGATTTGGAAACAACCTAAATGCCCATCAGCAGATGAATGGATTAAAAAACTGTGGTATATCTATACAATGGAATACTACGCTGCGGTAAAAAAGAAGGAGTTCCTACCATTTGCAACAATATGGATGGAGATGGAGAATATTATGTTGAGTGAAATAAGCCAGGCAGAGAAAGATAAATATCACATGATCTCGCTCATTTGTGGAATATAATGAACGACATAGACTGATGAACAAGAACAGATCCAGAGGCTGAGAAACGTCGATCAGAACATCATACCTCAGGTAAGGTAGGGGAGGGTGGGGGTAAGGTGGAGAGATCAACCAAGGGACTTGTATGCATGCATATGAACCTAATCAATGGACACAGACAACAAGGGGGCGGGGCATTAAGAGAAATTATTTCATGTGACAAAAATTTTTAAATGAAACTCTCTGTAGACTGAAAATTATTTTGGAAGGAAACAAAGAGAAGTTTCCTTCAAAAGTCATAAGGATTGTAATTGAAAGTCAACATATTTGGCCTCTTGAACTAAAGTAAGTAATTTGTGTTTTTGCCTCCCTGACAAAGTTTATATAAAGCTACAAAAAGAAATTGACAGCCAGTTTGAAATGGAATTGCCAGGGCCTAGGGCAAAGAATATCCTTACATGATATTATTCTACAATGTCATTATAATTTTAGATATTTTACAACAGCATATTTTACAATTATCCCAAACATACTTACAAACTAATTCTTTGAATGGTTGGCAGCAATTAAAAAAAAAAAAAAGGGACATGAAAGGATTTAATCCCTTGCAGAAGGAATTAAGGCACTGGGAAGGCACTTGAGCATCCTATATTGGCCCCTCTTGCCCTTTGTGCCAAGAGGGACCCTCTTCTCACAATCCAATTGCCCTCAGCTGTTACCTGAGCTTTCTGTTCATGCTGAGCTTGAAGCCTCGTGGGGGCTGGTACCATGGATCTGTCTCACATCCAATTGTGTGAGCTGGGCCCTCACTGGAGAAGAAACCCGAGTTCCCCAAGATATGTGATCAGCACCGGGACCCTGCCAGCAGGCCAGGGGTTCCCAAGGCAGGTGCTGGGTGTGGAGGCCACAGGGTCATAGGCTACCAAGGAGACAGAACTGAACCTCACAGCACCCTGCTTGGCCCCGGAGGATGGCTGGTTAGCCAGAGACGGGTAAGATTCCTCAAGGAAGGAACAACCTAAGACAGGCACAGTCGCAGAGGGGCCATCAGGAGAGAACTTGGGGGGGCAAGAGAAGTGGGGCACAGACCCTCACCCCCCCAACATTGCAGGGGCTTGAACCCTTACCCCCTTCTAAAGGAGGTCTCCTGCCCCCATGGCTGCTTCGCGCTTCCCACACCCAGCTCAGATCGGGGCCCCGGCAACAGAAAGAGACCTGGCCCAGCTCACATCGAGATACAGGGGACAGACAGAGACTTGGCCCAGCTCAGATCGGGACCCAGGTAACAGACAAGAGACTTGGCCAACAGCAGTTGCCCTATATCTAAATTCAGCGAGCATTTGGAATGCTCAGGGCCCACTCAAGAATGCAAATAATCCTTCCCACTAATATTTACAGGGTAAACTAAGATTGTTGGTAGAGTATTAAATTTGACAGTAAAATAGTAATTGAGTTTTCAGATTAATTTAAATAGCCTAACTGAAATAAGTGAATATTCAAGTACTGGACAAAAAGCTGTTCTTAAAGTAATAACTAAAATTTCTATTGGTAGTTCATCTCATGGTAAAATTCCTGAATGTACGATGAACCTAATGCAGTCATATGTGTGGGGGGAAAAAAAATTTCTAAATTTAAAGTTATCAAGACTGTATTATAAAATTTACAAAAACCTCCATTAATAAAAAAAAAAAAAGGGGGGGATAGTAGGGCAATATCATGTAAGGAAAAATATCCTATAAGTAAATTACATCTAGAAAATTTTTACTTTACCAAATTAAGTTTCATTTGCAATGCTAACAGCAAGACGGTCATTAAAAACACACATGGTGTCTAAATAAGACAAAGGAAAATCGTTTGAACAAAAATAAAAAGGATCCCAAATCAATTATATAGAAAAGATTCCTTTATTAACTTGTGGTCGAGAATATATTTGTATATTTTCAGAAAACAACCCCAAGACCAGATGGATTCCTGCAACAGAGAGGAATTGACAGGAGTGCTCCAACCAGGAAGACAAGAGGAAAAAACAGTCCAGAGATGGAAGACGCTGACAGCACCTTGCCATGGGAGCAATCAGCAGCTGTGCACCGCTGCAGGTTGCCTAGGACCAAACCAGAGAGGGTCGGACCTGCATTGCCACCATGTGCCCACCATCCAGATATCAATGCTGACATGTATACATAAGGAACTGTTGGACATTGAAATTGGGACTCAAACATTTTTTTGTTTTGTCTTGTTTTGTTATTATATGTTTATTTCCAGTCTGCAAAGGCAAAACTTTTTAAAGGAAAGAAATGGTGGGAAAAAGATACAGAGGCAAAGAAGCATTGAACAGACTGTCAAACTACATTGGGAAGACAGGGGAGGTTGGGCGAGGAGGGCTGTAAGAGACCAACCGAAGGACTTGTACGCTTGCATATAAGCACAACTAACGGATATAAGACACTGGGGCGGGGGGGCAGGGTGGGCAGGTGAAGGCATGTCCTGGGGGGTAGGGGAGGTCGGGGGGAGATCAAGGGGGGAAAAAAAGGAGACATATGTACTACTATTTGTAATACTTAAAACAATAAAAATAAAATTAAAAAAAAATAAAATAAAATGTATATACAAAGTTTCTGGAATCACCTCCAGACCAAGAGAGATCTTACAATAAAAAAAAACAAAACACATATCTATGTGGTAAAGAGAGCTAAAGGTGGAACTCATCACAGGCATGCTTAGAAAGGTCTTAAGTTTAAGATGTTCACTGTCCACCACACATGAGATATCCTTAAACAAAGCTGCCTCTGGATTCTTTTTTCCTTTCGGTCATAAATCAAATACCCAAGAGCTGACTCATATAATATTATCTTACTTCATTTTATCTAAGTCAATCACTTTGGAATGAAAACAAATTGCAGTGGAAACAAAGGTGGGAAATGGTAGGTCATCTTTCACCCTGATCTCCCAGGGCATTCAGAGGTTGGATTATTTCATCAGCTTGATATGAGGGGCCATTACCATGACTTCAATCTCCCTATGCAGTGTGCTGAGGTTGACATGGGGAAGAAAGACTTTTTAGGAGGATGTTCTTTCATATCATGATTTGTACAGAGAAAATAATACATCTCATCTCTCAGAAAACCAGAGGAAAAACCCTCCAACAGGCCTTCTTATAAGAAATGATATGAGGGGCTAAAATAAGGACAGTAGCTTTCTTGTGTAAGAGGATATTCTTTTCTTAAGTATCTCTTGATTTCCACCTCAGGGTGTCATAAGAAGCATGACTAACACAGTAGCATGCTTCAGCAAGCATGTTTGTTGAATTTAACTCATTATAGGTTCTAATTTCTTCATAAGTGTTGGTGAGAATAGAGCACTAATCCATATTTAGGCTATTTTTCTCCAAGTGAATATAAAAAGTTTTCTCACATACAGTCCATTAAAGGAGGTTGAAATTGGGGTTTGCTTTGTGTGTTGTTGTGTTTTTATTTTGTTGTTGGTGGTGATTTATTTGTCTATTGGTTTGTTTATTTGGTTGGTTGGCTGGTTTATGCTGACAGTGCTTGATCCTTGCACAGTAAGAGAGAGAAACAGCATAGTACCTATCATGAGGTTTCAAGTCAGGTAAGACTGCTTTTAGTCCAAACTCCTTCACTTTACTAGCCATCCACCCATAGGCAAGTCTGTTAATCTCTCCAAATCTCAGAATTTTTACTGATAAAATAGGATAATAATCCCCACTGGCCAGTGTTGTTAGGAAGATTAAATGAGACAATATATATTTGGTGCTTACTTAACATAATGACAAGCCTACAGTAAGCATTAGGCATATAGGTAATTTTATGTTTATTATTAGCTCATAGAGGTAATGGTTAGGACTAAACAAATTAAGACATATAAGTGCTTACCATGGTTCTTGACACATAATGGAGACTAATGCTCATGTTCTCCTTCCCAGGGAGATTTCCCACATGGTGGTTTCCCCAGCACATGTTTCTATGTGCCATACACAGGTCTATCTCAAGCATGTATCATGAAACTCTCACTCAGAATTAACTCTAAAAATGCTTCCCAGTTGCCAGAAATCACAAGAAATAGAAATAAGCATCCTAACGTTCAGATTTGCAGTGAGAATGCTGGTAAGCATTGCTACTTTGATGTGACAGTTTTACTAGTAGAGGTTGAAATCACTAAATGACTAGCACCAAAGATGCTGCCATGTAGCCATGAGCTATTTCCAGTCCTTCTTGCTTTTCCTGGCTTTACCTGGATGGGATACGTGCAGAATGCAGATTTGTCATCCAAATAATTATGGCCTGACTGATGTCCTGTGTCACATCCTCACGTCTGTTCACATGACTCACCACTCAGCTGGAAAGCAGGAAGCGCATTTGAGGGAGGAAGTCAAAAGGACGCCACACCTCAGGACAATACCCTTCTAAGCCAAGCTGTATTATTATTCTCGTCTACCTAGCAACACCCAAACAGAGCATATTCAATCACACCATCAGAAAGGAAGATCTGGGCTGAGTTTACACTGCATCTCACATCTGAGACATCATGGAAAAAAGAGCTACAACTGGGTAGTTGACTAAACCTCTCACTTCAGAGTACAGAGACCTAAGCCTCCCTTCAGTTTACTCTAGTGTATCGCTTAGAAGTGATATTCACTAACATAGAACTAAACATAGGTAGGCAGAAGTGGGTGTGCGCACCCATACATGAGAAGTTTTTGTCACCCAAAGGATGCTACTATGAAAAGCCTTTGTTGCCAACATTGTCTGCTCTTTATCAATTTGCATGTTTTCAAAATAAGCCTGACTCTATGCCAAGAAGTGACATCTTTTATCGCATGGAGAGTATATTTCCATTACAATGGATCAGGAGTTACCTCATCTCGCACTTCTATTCAGAAGTTCTGGAGTGGCCAGAAATATCACCCTCGTTCAAGACCAGGGAGAGTTTAGCGAAGTGATGCTCAATCTCATTCTCTCCAGCCCTTCACCACATTCTAATCTGAAAATGAAAACTTTAGAGGAATGAAAAACTGGCCAGCTCTTTAACGACCCCAATCTTCCACTGCCACTGAGAATCTAACTTCTGAACTGGCAATGGATAACAAAGAGATTTATTATATGACTGCATGGGTTTTTTCTTAGAAATTTATAATTGTATATTTATTTATTTCTCAATAAGGGTAAAAGATTAATTTACCATGAATATTGAGAATGCATTGTAATGATTTACATTTATAAAACATGTTCAAGTTAATATCACGTTATATATTTAATTTTATTATATATATATATATAATTATCATATCTCAGACACTCTACTACCATGCAAGCTATATTTTATCTCATTTTATAAGTGAGATAACTGGGGTACGAACATCTGGCCCAATACTACACAGCCAGGAAGCAGTAAAATCTCATTTAGCCTCAAGCTTGTCTGACAACCAGGCCATACACTTTCCACCCTAGAAAATGCCCCCTCTATTTATTCATGAACTTGCAAATTTTGAAATATGTTTGCAGCTTGACGAACAATTTAGAAGTAACGTTTTATAAAGATAAAAATTGCTGCAGCAGCGAACCACTAATCCAGAGGTCTCTTGTGCCAATCTCCTCATCAGTCTGTCCATACTTCAGTGCTCAGATAGGACACCTAAGCCACCAAACGAATGTGCCACAGCGCAGCGGGTGGGTGACACGGCTCAGTGTGCACACTCCCTCCTAGCACCTTTTACTCTTATCTAGAAAGCATGGCTACATTTCCCCCAGCCTTTGACAGAGAAAAGGCACCAGGAAAAGGCAAAAAGGAGGTGTTTGTAGAGACAAGAGCATTGATTTCAATAAACAGTCAGAGCTGGCAATCTGGAGCAACGGGAAACAGAAAGCTATAGGCTCTGGAACATACTGGTGCTAGTTACTATGGGGGAAAAACTCGCACACAGCTCAGAAGCCTCTGAGGACACCAGTCACCTAAGCCCAGAATAAAATCAGAAACCTGTAGGATGACATAGAGGAAAACAAAAACAATACTTTGCCTAAGAAAAAATGGGATAGCAATTTTAAAATTTCTTCCAAAAGAAATTTCTGCTGTTTAAAACAAGAGTATTTCCCTTTATTGAAAGCCAATCTTTGGAAGAGCTTCTCATTTCTTGTAGAGGTTAGAGCTGTTTGTCTGGGATTTTGTTTTGTGTTTTTTTTTTTTTTTTTACAAATAAACATCCATTTCCAAGGGGAATGCTGTGCATGTAAAGAGGTTTCCGCGCTTTACTGGAAGAAGATCTTGCCGACTCCGTTTTGCTGTTTACCAGCACCGTTCACCATCACTTCAGCCTAAGTCCCCAAATCAAGGTTTTAATTAAGGGCAGCTCCCTTCCTCTACTTCCATACCTACACCCAATCTTAGACACACCTGTCAGTGTCCTTCCCTGAGGCTTTCTGTGCTGCCTCTGCTCTTTCTCACACATGGTTATATCCTGTTTTTCTTGAACCACTGAAGGGCAATGCTTGGAGCACCTGGGAATGATGAGATCCAGGCACAAATGTAGAATTACTTCATCTCTGCATCCAGGGTTTTTAGCTTCAACCCGGCAAGAGAGCCTCACCCATCTGTGAGGAGCATGAGGGGCCAAGTACTGAATGGCGGACCATTCATCTGGCCAAGAAAAACAGCATGAGACATAATTTTAAAATGCATTCTTCCTTTTAGTTTCTCCCAAATAGATAAGAATGAATTATTGCTGGGAACTGTACTTTGTAGCAAACAGACCTAGAAGCTGACTAATCTGGGACTAGCCTCCTGAAGTAGCATCTCCCCAGAAGCAAAAGGAGTTTTCCGGAGCCACGGTAGACAACACAACACCTTTTTAAAAGGTTTGCTTTAGAGTAATAGGTCCTTAGGGATTTGGAACTGGGGCAGAGTTCACAGAAAAGAGATCAGAGGGGAAAGGTTCGCGAATGAAAGTCTTGAGAAAAAAAAACATGAGGCAAGTGAGGAAAATGTCTCTCCAGTTCTAAGTGCCTGATCACAAAATATATCTCAAAAAGTAAATTGGGAAAGAAATTTTAATACCTCTGGCAAAATGACATGTGTCTTTAATTTACAAAGTGCTCCTATAACATTATAAACTGTAGCTACAACCTAATGCACCACCGGACAAAGGATATGAACCAGCCAGTCACAGACAAAAACAATTACAACTGCCCAGAAATAGTTTAAAAGATGCTCAACCTCACTCATGATTGGAGAAATAAAATAACAATAAGATGTCTCTTCTTCCTGGCAAAATTTTCAGTTTGAAATTGCCCACTGTTGAAGACGTGTCAAAACCGCTGTACTCACACACTGCTGGGGACTGTACATTGGTGCAGACTTTCTGGAGTGTAATTAGAAAATATTCATCAAACTTCAAATTTCAGACAATGTCCATATGATGCCATAGGTAAGAACTTACTCCATAAAAGTGCATCAAGATATATGTACAAGAATATCCACTGCAGCACTGTTGGTAAAAATAAAAAAATCAACACTTGTTTGTCAGTCAGGGAGTAGGTTGAATAAATTATAGCCATCCAGCCAACGGAAAACGCTGCAGCATAATGTGGTTCATCTGAATGGACTGAGAAGGAAGGATCTCTAAGGCACACTAAATGGTGGCGGGGGGCGGGGAGCAAGATACAGACAACATGAATAACATAATTCCATTTGTGAGAGAGAGTACATAATATATATGCAGCTATATAGTTATTGCTTATTACAAACTATCCCAAAATGTCATAGCTTAAAACAACAGCTATGTATTATTTCTCACAGTTCTGGGTGTCTGTGTTAGTTCTTCTGTTAGCACCTGGACCTACTCAGGTGGCTGCAGTCAGCTGGGAGGTTGGTTGAGGTGAGATGGAGTCACTTCTCTGGGGATTTAGCTGATGTGGTGACAATGACCAGAATAGACCACATGCATTTCTATCCTCCGGGCTGGCTTCATGGGCATGAAACCTGTGCCCTGGGCACTGAGTTTAATGCTCTGCTGTCACTATCTTGAAATTCTTAATAATATTATCTTTGAACTTGTGTTTTTTAAGTAAAGTCCATTTGGATATTGAGGGGGTGTGAGCAGAGGAGCTAGGGCAACAGCCACGTTCCCTGACACCCTATTTGCACATGGCAGCCACACTGCCTCGTGAGGACAGAATTCTGGTGGACTCATGATGATGGGAGTTCAGCATGACTCCAAGCAAGTACACCTTCCAATGAGTTAATCCAGGTGCTGGCAGCCATAGGGGCCCCACATTCTGTACTAATCAGAACTTGCTTGGAACACACAGAGAAAGGCATGGTATTGGCAAAGGAACTCTATCATATCCTGTCTTATTAATGTGACTTCCCTGGATTAACCAACCACTTACACTGAAAATAATGACATGAAGAACAAAGAAAGCCAGGGCAACCCACAGTCCTTTTCCTTTCAGTCCTTCCTTACTCAACTGTAAGCTGAAGGTAGAAAGTATCGGTAGCAAGCATGTGCCTCAAGAACTGAAATATACAGTTCTATTAGTTCTGTGCCCCGTTTCTACTGTTCTGGTAAGAATGAAATATGTATACATGTATGACAATTATGTCATTTTGGTGGTTCTATATAGAAGTCACATGTTCTCTTATTTGTTCTCTTATTTAAAATTGGCATTGCACCATAGAAAGATAAACAGCAAATGTATGCTAATAATTTAATTTTTTTCATTTTTCTACCTAGAAAGACACATTAAGTAGCAAATAAGAAACATGAGTTGAAAGAGAGAATGCAGAAGAAAAGGAAAGGCTTTATATTTTAGTACTGTTAATAACACTTTTTTTTCTCTGGGAGGAACAAGGGACCCTACATTTCTATTTTTCAGCAGGCCCCACAAATTATATAGTCAGCCTTGTCTGTATTTGAATTTGAATATATATGTGCCACATTTGTGTATTAGAAAAATGGGTTTCTTTTTATCACACCCCTTTCATTCTTGTATTTCATGAAAGGAAGCTTTATGCTATCTCTTACTTAAATCATCGAAGATCTGTTTTTAAAAACAGCATAAAATAATGGTAAGATCCAAGGAAATAACAGCTGAAAGAAGACAGGCACCCAAATGAAGAAACATTTTTAATAAGCAAAGGCAATATCTCTATTATTATTCCAGCTCGTTTTCTTTTGTGGGCAAACATTCTCCTTGATTTATAGCACTAGACCACAGTCAGCACAATGAAATTAAACAAGAACAATATGTCAGACTGAAAAACCCAAACCCAATTTTATGAACTCAGTTCACAACAGCTGCACTGTCAACATAACTACGTATACTCTCAAGGGCCGTGGCCTTCTGGTCATCTGCACCACCAGGGATGCTTGCCTCGGTTAGTATACATATAAATCAACTCAGGAGATGTGGAAGGCATCTAGAAGTTATTTACAGGGATAACTTCTTGGAAAATTAATGCCAAAAGAACTCCCCATGTTTTATTAACTAGCATGGTATCCACATGATATCCCATAGCTACCATGACTAAACATCTCTATTCAAACTGAAGGAGGTATTATTTTTATCTTTACCTCTTATATTTTTAATATTACTAATCATGTATAATTCTTTGAATTTTCAATAGACGTACTAGTTCTTAACAACTAAAAATTAAAATTAATTATACTATAAAGATTTATATGCTTAGTTAAAATTTTCTATTGTCACATTTTGCAATAAAGTTTCTCAGATTTAAATGCTAATAGGAGATTCAAGTTGTTGATATTTAATGAAATAATAAAGCAAAAGGAGAAAGTAAACTAAACCCTAGTACTAGTAGGTCTGCTAGAGCCAATTTGTGTGAAGACTGTGATTCTTTTAGAATTTTAAAAACTTTTTCTTCTTTCTCAAAGGGTTGTGAAAAAAGAGTTAATGTAAGCTCCAGAAGTCTTGCCTAATAACCAAGAGAATTTTGGCAAGGTTATTTTATGCTCTGCATAAAATATTCTACAGAAGAAGGTGGTAACAGTGAGTTGAGGGAAGCTGATGGTTGGGGGCTGAGGTGGGAGAAAAGTATGCTTTTCATTATATATACCCAGTTGTACTTTCGACTTTTTTTTTAACCAAATGCATAGTCTCAATAAAATAAATTTCTTTAAAAATAAGAAATGAAGACAATTCTTGCTCTGCATAGTGAGCCATTCAATAGCTAATTTTCAAAAGTACCATTGTCTAAAGTTGTCCAATTAGCTTTATGGGATGATTAAATGTGGACCTTTTCAGGGGACATATGGAACTCAGAACACAAAGCCACACTTCCATGAAAACCTGTTATTAAACTTCAATCATTGTGGAGCTGAGTACAAAATATTAAAATTTTCTCTATTTAAAAGGGCAGTGGATCCATAAATTAGAAATACTTATTTTAAAACAGGCTTTGGTAAAATGCAAAGCATTTCTGTTTTGAACCTAGAACTTGGCTTTTTTTTTCTAATGATTTCTTTGTCACTACAAAACGATTTTCTGAACACCCATGTCAAAACCTTAAAGCCACAATGAAAACTATTTTTTGATCTCTATTCTCACCATCAGAAATCTAAAAAGATGCATTAAACTGAGAGAAAATGTTCCGTGTTCCCCAGTATTCTCCCATGTAAAAGGGGAACAGGCTATAGGATCTGGTCTGTATTTTTTTTAATTCTATAAAAAATGGGCCTCAATCTTTTGGGAGGTAACATACACCTTTCAGATGGGCATGAAAGCCATGGGCTCCCTTTTCAGAAAAATGCACAGGCATTAAAAAAAAAATCAGAGGTTTGCGGGTTTCTCAGTAGCTGATCCATGAACTCCCCTGGGCTCATGGGTCTGGATTAGAAGCACCTGTCGAGTCCCATTCCTCTTTTCTGACTCCACACATACACCTATCCACCAATGGACTCAATAAGTTATTCTGTTATTACAGGGCACATTATCACTTATATCATATTATTTTTCAAATCAGCCACAAAGAAAAGTAAGATAATATCTTTATAAAACAAACTTTAAAATTTTTAAATCACAAAATAGCCAGATTTATGGTGAAGTTAATGCATTTAGAATTTATGTACATCAAATATTATAAAAAATAAAAAGAGACAGACCAAGATAAAATATTTGCAGAAATTATAACCAAAGGTTACTGTCTGATCAAATAAAGCATTCAAACAGATCAATCAATAAATGCCAACATATGTATAACATGTCCTAATAGAGGAAATATAATCAGTAAAGAAATATATAAGAAAATATCAACCATCCCAGCAGTAATCAAAGAAACACAATGACAATAATGGTGCCTATTACAATGAAAAAACTATATAATGATTATGTTGGCTACCACTAGATATAATAGGTATTCTCTGATACTCTTTTAAGGTTCAATAAAAGCTATAGAAGATAAATGTGATCATATTTATCAAGAATCATCAAAATTTTCATTCCTTTCAAATTAGTCATTCTTTTTCTGGGAATTTATCCCCAGAAGTGATTCTCAAAGTATAGTCTAGGGGCAGCTGGGGGCTCTCAAGCCAGAGGGCCTGGGTTCAGTACTCCTTCTTTATAATACTAAGATATGGCTCTCCACGCTCCCTTTCATTCTATCACAGGGCACAGTGGTTTTTCCAGGAGCTACATGAGGTGTGGCGACACCATTGCTACGACAGGTCAAAGAATGTGGGCTTGTAGGATGGTGCGATTTCGGGGTGATTTTGTATCTTATTCTCATACTTTCAATAACCAGACCACATGAGCAACCTCAAGTCACAAAGCTACAAATAAACCACATTCACTCCATCTCTAGAGCACTGATTGCCATTATCACTCAAATCTGGCAGAGACCCCAATTCGGAAACAGAATGTCTATATGAGAAAAAGAAAAACTATACTAAGAAATTTTAATACAGACTAGTAAGGAACAAACATATTATTCAGTCACAGAGCCTTAACACAAGGCAAAGATGCCAACCAAGTGTATGCAGAAGCAGCAAGTGCAAAGAGACACAGAGGATTACCAAGGCCCACAGCCCCGACACAAGAGTTCTCAGGTACTGGCTGCCCAGCAGACCCATCTAGGGAGCCTTAAGAAGCTACTAATGAGACATATCCAAAAAAATATTGCTAAGAGCGATGCCAAAGAGTTTATTGCCCAGGTTTTCTTCTAAGAGTTTTATGGTCTCAGTTCTTACATTTAAGTCTTTACTCCATTTTGAGTCTATTCTTGCATAGGGTGTAAGAAAGTGGTCTAGTTTTATTTTTGTCCACTTTTCCCAACACCATTTATTGAAGAGACTATCTTTATCCCATTGTATATTCTTGACCATATAAATGTGGGTTTATTTCTGGGCTCTCTATTCTGTTCCATTGATCTACATGTCTATTTTCATGCCTGTTTCATGCTGCTTTGATTACTATTGCTGTATAGTATAGTTTGATATCAGGTAATGTGATACCTCCAACTTTGTTCTTCTTTCTCCATATTTCTTTGGCTACTTGGGGTCCTTGGCAGTTCCATATAAATTTAGGAGTGATCATTTCAAAATATATATAAATGTCTAATCAGTATATCATACACCTAAAATTAATATAACATTGTATATCAAATGTAATGGGGAAAAAAATTTTTATAGAAACTACTGATGCCCAGGCCCCATTCTAGTTACATTGGACTAGGGAGGGCCCTCAGATGGGAATTTTAAATAGCTTCCCAGGTAATTCTAATGTGGAATTAGTTTTGGGAACTGTAACTGTAAATGATGAAAGATACCAAAAAGTTCTTCTTGCCTTATCTTTCAAATAATATATTTTGATACAATATGACCTGTTGCCCTATACATTTCCTTTCCATTCACATAATTTGTGTCTCTGCCTTCTTGAATTTGCAAACCAAAAAAAGGGAGGGGGGAGGCGCTAAACTTTTCAATTCATCAGGCCCATAAGTAATTGATCAATGTTAACTTGAACTGCTGTGGTCAGAAAAGCAGGATTTAAACAATAGTATCTTTATTTTACAGACAGATAGCCCAGGAAGCTGGAGAGCTTTCCAAACAGTCCTCCAGAAACATTGGGTTAAACCAAGAATAGATCAGAATTTCAGGCCAGACCACTGACCACATCAACAACCTTTAGAAGGTCTGTCTTGCATTTACTGTTCGGGCTAGACAGCTCAAAACAGAGGGGTCAGAGAGATCAATCCCGGCAAGACTGCAGGAATTCCGAAGGGCTGCCTTTGTGACAGTATTTCCTGCTGCTCCTTCCTTGGTGTCAAATGCCCTGCCCCAGTGACTGTGCCCTAACCTCTCCTTGGCAGCCAGAGACCTCGCAGGGAATGGAATTTCGCCTGATGAGAGCAGGAAAGTCCCATGACCACAGAGCTTCCTACACATAAGGAGCTTAACAATATCCCCAGTCCACACCACGAGTTCCTTCTGAAAGTCTCAAGTTCTTAAAAGTTTTCTCAACTAGAACTGCCTTTGCCTGCGGGACCCATTAAATCTTAGAGCGGATTTCTCCAGATGATGACTGAACAACAAACAAATCACAAAGCCAGGCATTTGGAAATACAACACATGACTCCCTCAGAGGGCAGGCGGACAGACCCCTAACCAACTCCCCCAGAACATCCCCCCCACCAAACCAGGAGGCAAAGGACGAATGCAGAGAGAGAAAGCGGAGCCTCTTCTGTGTGGTCAGTCCCTTGGGATGAGGCTGCTCCAACACTATAATTTGGTTAACTGACCCCAATCCTTTAGGGAAGCTGAAAAACAGCCTTGTTAGCCACACAAGAACTCAGAACCAGATCTCTTGGGATGGCATGCTATCCTCCCGGTGGAAATGAATCTCTCCCTGCCCGCTACCATATGTCCTTCAGCACACTGATCTTTCTCATGGTGCTTTCCAGTTCACCTTCAGTCAGGGTGATTTGTATTGATGCCTGTCTGTCTTCACTAGATTGTGAACCAGACAGATAGACAGGGTGCATCTTGCACCTCCACATGGTGGGAACCAAGTATGATTGTTGAATATGACAGAAGCTTCTCAGAGATGAAATGGTCAACATGGCATCCATAAACATTGAGTCTAGCGGCTCTTTAGCAGGCAGAGCCCACCCAGAATGTTAGCTGAGACACTGAAGAGGGCCACTGCCAGATAAAAGCAGGGGAGAGGATGGGTGTGAGGATCAACAGCGTGCTGGCAAATGCACAGCCACAGAAAGAATTTCAGAACCTCTGTTAACAGAACCTGCTAGAAGACCAGAGTATCCACTACATGCTCCTGAAACAAACACCCAAATGAGCATCAGCTGAGGAGTGACCGCTGCTCACAGCACCCCACCAGCAGGCCTACAGCAGCATCTGGGCATTCCTGGCACCTGCCAGCCAAGCCTTGATCTTTTCAGACCCCCTGATCATCTTCTGAGAAATAGTGAGATCATAGCTGCGGAGCTGGTAGGACGGTAAGTCATCAATAATGTAGCAGAATTCCCATAAACAGTAAGGATTTCATATAGTCTGAAAGCGGCAGGCAAGACACCTACTGGGCGCCCACAAGGTGAAATACCACCACTCTCAATCTGTTTCCCTACCCAAAATTCATTTTTAATACACGCCATTGAAATAGGTCATCAGATAAATACATCGACTTAATGTAAATGTGGTAAATGTGACTGCCTAGTTATGAACAACTATCTTTGTTTATCGTCTAGAAACATATTTAAGATCATCAGGCTAAGCAAACATCCTTCACAATCAGAAAAAGATGAGCTGCCCCCTGCTCCCCCCCCCCCACCCCCCGCCACATGCACACCACAGATAAAAATGAGATCTAATTATGTCGGTGCTGGGCAACATATTCAGAACTGGTGGAACATAATTAGAGAAGCCAGAGATGCTTTCGAGTATAACTCCTCAGGCCAAAATGCAAACTGTGACATGTAAGGCTTCCCCACTAAAGAATTCTTTAAAAACCCATTCTGACCTTGTAGGGCATACGTCCTTCTTTTTCTGTCTCTCAAAGCTCTCAGACATCCAGTGAGTATCTGTCCTTTATTTGGACAGCAAAGTGCATCTCCATCGTCGATGATTCCCTGACCGTATCTGTTCCTGTTCAGAGGATCTCAGACCATGGAGAGGAAACTGGTGCTGCTGGTTCTCCAGGGAAACTCGGGCAGCAAAGGCAATAGGAAAAGACTTCCTCTATATAATTTTTTTTTCAATTTTAGTTTCCTCCTAATAACTTCACTCCCTTCCTTTCTGGATTTGAACCACTTTGTCACTTCACGGAAAAGTGTCCGGAGAGAGGAGTGAGACCCTGGCGCAGACACGTAGGTCCCACTCATGGAAGCAGGCTTCCGCTCGGTTTAAAAGAATCCGAACTGCGAGGAGAGAGGCGAGAGAAGCAGCCAACAGGATGTGTGTGGCTGGAGTTCCTGGCACAAAGTCTTGGCTTTCATGTTTATTTTTGGTTGTATTTTTCTTGGCCTTTTGATGCAAATTTCTGGCCTGGGAAGTAACCCTGCAGGACAAGATCCTAAGTTGCCAAAAGTAAGCACAGGATTCTGACTTGGGAGAGCACAGGCCGCTTGGCTTCTGGGCTCCAGGAATCCTCACTGGAGCGGGTGGGTCCCTGTGCACTCGCAGGCAGGCAGGCGACTGTCTGTCTGAGGATGGGTCCTGCAGTCCTACCTTGGTACCCGGGACAACTAAACAGGCACCTAAAATGCCAGGCCACCTGCAAAGCCTAGCAGTAATGTCACAGTGAAAGAACCTGAAGTTGTTTGCATGCTCAAGGAAGCAATAACACCCACCCAAAGGACTTCTGAGATTTTGGCATTCTGTGATATTATGTTTTAAATGTTTGCCTTTAATTTTTCTGACAGCCCAAGACAGATAGGAACATCAAGCCTATTCAAGCAGGAGCAGATGCCTCTGAAAGATATATTATTCTAATGCAGTTTTTAAAGCACATCAGCAAAGATGAAGCTGCTGTCATCTCAATAATTCTATTCTCATAGTGGCTTAAAAATTATTAATGGAAAAGGGCTTTTTTTTTCTCCTTATATAATCCAAAAGAGGCAGTAAATAGAAATAATTAAAAAGCTTTACAGTCCCACAACTGCCAACACATCTGGGAGAATCAAGACAAAAAAAGAGCTCTGAAAATTAGGGACTAGAGACAGATGTAAAATGTTTCTTCAAGAATATTCACTGCTCTAGCTGGGTGGCTCAGTTGGGTGGTGCACCAGAAAGATTGCAGGTTCTATTCCCAATCAGGGCACATACTAGTACTTAGGTTGCAGGTTCAATCCCTGGATGGGGTATGTTCAATATAAACCAATTGATGTGTCTATTTCACATCTATGTTTCTCTCTCCCACCCACCCCCACCCTTTCCTCTCTCTCTAAAACAAGTCAATAAAAACACTCAGGCGAGGACAAAACATATATGTGTATATCCTATCTAATAAAGAGGGAATATGCTAATTGACCATCACGCCCTCACAAAGATGGTAGCGCCTACAGCCAATAGGATGGAATAGGCTAATTGACTGCCACACCCTCAAATATGGTGGCGCCCACAGCCACAAGATGGCAGCACCCAGTTCCCTCAGCCCCGCTGGGGCAGCAGGTATACGGCATGGCTGGACCCACCCCCAGGCAGGTGCAGCTGCTCCATGCACCTGCCTCAGGAGTCCCCCAGTCCCTTCAGTCCCCCAGCCACCCAGGGCTGGCCCAAGGTCCAGGCAAGCCTCGGATGGAAGCTGCCCAGCCGCCCAGGGCCACCCAAGGCTCAGGTTACCAGGGCCGGCCGAGGCTTGTGCTGCTGGCAGTGGCAGCAACAGAGGTGTGATGGGGCGTCGCCTTCCCCTGATTGCTGGGTCATTTCCTGCCCCTGAGGGCTCCTGGACTGTGAGAGGGAGCAGGCCAGGCTGAGGGACACCCATCCAGTGCATGAATTTTCATGCACCTGGCCTCTAGTGTGTGTGTGTGTGTGTGTGTGTGTGTGTGTGTGTGTATGTGCATGCATATATATATATATATATATATGTATATATATATATATATCTTAGAAATATTCTTGCTTACAAATTGCTTTCTTTTCCTAAGACAGAAACATGAACTTACCTCTTATTTTTCCCATTCAGCTTTATATCCCATAAAGCAGATTTTTTTTCTCAGTCAACAATATTTACTGAGGCCACAGACACATTTGGGCAATAAACATACTTTATCAAGCATTACTTCTGTTATGGAGAACAGACTGGTGGTTGCCAGAGGCAAGAAACAACAAGTTTAGTTGTTTCCGTGATGGTCAATTAGCATATTCCCTCTTTATTAGATAGGATATACACATATATATTTTGTCCTCACCTGAGTGTTTTTATTGACTTGTTTTAGAGAGAGAGGAAAGGGTGGGGGTGGGTGGGAGAGAGAAACATAGATGTGAGATAGAAACATCAATTGGTTTATATTGAACATACCCCATCCAGGGATTGACTGGGGTGGATCAAATGGGGGAAGGGGGTTAGGAGGTACCAATTTCCAGTTATAAAATAAATGGTGACATATAATGTAAAGATGGTGACTATGGTTATTTATGATACTGCATTGTATATTTCAAAACTGCTAAGAGAGAAAATCTTAAAAGTTCTCATCACAAGAAAAAAATTGTAACTATGTGTGGTGATGGATACTAACTAGACTCATTGTAGTGGTCATGTCTCAATATATACAAGCATCAAATCATCATGTTGTACAACTGAAACTAACATAATGTTATAGTCAATTATAGATAAAAAATAAAAAATAAACATTTAAAAGAATCATTACACCTGAGCAATGATTCTCTGTGACATGGTTTGCCGTGGTTAAAATAAAATCACAATAGTGTGATAAGAAGTTTCTGGGTGACAATTACAGCTTTTATTGTGATATGGGTCAGATTACAAATTTAAAATATTGCTTTTACTTTTAAAAACTGTAGTTTTACTGCTGTCTTTAAACTTTCAAATAATTTATTCACAAACATATATAATATGTAATATGTAATACATGCTCAAAGGAAAGCTTTGTCCAGAACGATGTTCGTGCCATTGAAGCTTAGGTAAGCAGGTGGTAGAGCACTAGCTCAAGGGCCTCTTGGTTGTATCTTTTATGGGTGTGTCCAAGCGTGCCTCTCTAATCCACTTCTCTGGACACAATGGACTCATCTCCTCGTTCCATGGCCTGTATTGGAACAGTCCGTATCAGAAAGCCCAATGTGCCTCAAAGCTGAAAGCATCTTTATGCAGACACAGCATTGGACAGAAAGCCAGAAAGAAAACCAAAAAATTCCCCATTTGTTGTTCTAAACATTGAAAACCTTCGTATACTATATGTGCTGAGAAGAAATTCATGGAATTAGGCAACAAATCAGTCTTTTATTTATTCCAAATGCCAATAACAATAATAAATACCCACAATCTTGGATCAAATATTAATAAGTGGTTTAAAACTCCCAAGCCTACACTTCACTACTTTGCCATTTCACCTCCTTCCTGAGGGTATACATTGCCACCAGTGCCAAAGAGTTTGAATTATAATTGCCTCAAGAACTAAAAAATGATATTCCAAGACTTTTAAATTAAGTTTCTTCTGAATGAAATCCATAAACATAACTATCTCTTCCCTTCCTCTTTTCTTCCCTCCCTTTCTTCTTCCCTCCCTTCCTTCTTCCCTTCCTCTCCCTCTCTCTTTTGAGATGCTACCGAAAAATGACATATTTTATACCCTGGTTAATATATTTTATTAAGTACTAATATCAAAGAGGTGTGAAAAGAGGGAAGCATTATTGAACAACTCAATAAATTTCCTATAATTCACTTAAGCTAAGAAAATATGAGCTAACTTTAAGATGGAACAACCCAGCACCCTCAGATCTGACCACAAATTGGCAATTGGAACTTGGAGGAAAAAAGAAAGTTGTTTTCATTAGAAAAGGTGTAGGGTACAAAGAAAAGCATGAAGCTGCTACCTCAGTTATATTTTGGGGAGTATTTATTTAATTTTATGCATTAGTAGAAACTATTAAATAATTCTTCCAACCAGATTTATGGTTTTTTAAAAATAATCTGGGTGCTACTAATTTGACTTACAACACAATAGACAATATAACCCAAAAGGTATTTGGGCTGAAATTGAATAGGAGTCAAAATCTCACATGGAGTTCTGAGTGTATATCTACCAGTGGAGAGCCCGGGAAATTGGCCTTTGGTCAGGAAAGGAAGCAGAATTCCCCCATCTGTGCTGCCATTCAAGTCCAAGTGTAAGATTTAAAATAGACTATTTTATTTGTTCAGCCTTTTAAAGAGCTATTTTTAGACTGTGCTACCTGTTAGTAGTAGGGACCACAATTTTCAGTTAGAAGAAGTAACCAGATTCCTGATTCTCGTGTTTGATAAAAGTAAGTGACATCAAGGATACAGCTAAATATAAGGTTGCTGCCATATAATGGGCCGACCATGGCATTCCTCAGAAGTAAATAATCAGGTGAGGTGAACGTGCACATTTAGACCAATGATGCAGGTTATCTAATATTTACTATTCACAGCCTATGGCCTAACACTGAGCTCCTTCCCTTGCTGACAGGAGAGACACTGTCCAGCTTACCTGTCTACTGCCTTCTTCCTGCCACCTCCCAGTTTGGTGAGGCTTCTACCTGAATTCTGAAGCTATGTAATCCCTCCGTTCACGATCTTTCCCTTTTCATATTTGGCTGACAGATTTGCTAACAGATATTTTTACCAGTGTAATAAATAGCCGAATTATACACTAGTCAATGCCATGAAGAGAAAAAGAGAAAGAAAAAGGAGCCCTGACCGGTGTGGTTCAGTGGTTAGAGTGTTAGCCCACGCAGCAAAGGGTCATGGGTTTGATTCCAGGTCAAGGGCACATACCTGGGTTTCAGGTTCAATCCCAGGCACTGCTCAGGATGAGTGCAGGAGGCAACCAATCAATGGGAGTCTCTCACATAGATGTTTCTCTCTCTCTCTCTCTCTCTCTCTCTTCTGTCTCTCTCCCCCTCCCTTCCACTCCCTCTGAAAAGCAATGGAAAAAATATCCTTAGGTGAGGATTAAAAAAAGAGAGAGAGAGAGACAAAAAGAGAGAGAGCCTGATTTGGGCAGCTATAAAAGATGTTTATGGAACAATTGAGGAAATTTGAACTCTAGAATGGGTGTTAGATGATATTAGGATATTGTTACTTTTACAGGTAAAACAATGGTAAAGGTATGTAGCAGAATATTCTAATTTTTCAGATATACATGCTGAATATTTAGGATGAAATGTCAGGACGTCTATCATTTACATTAGAGTGGTTCAAAAAAAAAAACACAACAAAAAACAAATATGAACCAATTATGGCTGTATGTTAACGTTTGTTGAAATGAGTACAGGTATACAGGTGTTGATCGTATTTTTCTTTTTTATTTTCTGTTAGGTTTTAAAATGTTTTTAACTATATATTTTCAATATTCCCAGGTAGCAACTTCTCAGGAACTGCCTTCACAGCCTGAGGGCTCCTAATTACAATACGTTTTTAATATTTCTCCAAATCACCATCAGCAGTTTGAATCAGTCATCACAGACGGCAAGCAGCTATAATGACACACATCACAGGTAGGACACTTTTTTGTTCTTAAACCGGTTTTCTGAATTTCCTTTTGGGAACAGACTTTTTCAGTTTACCTTTTAAAGCGAAAGATCCAAAAAATGGCTTGTTTGCCTCAAGCTTGGTCCATTTTAATTGACAGAAAACCTCTCCACACACACCTCATGCAAACCTACTTCAGCTTTGCCTTCCTAAAACTAGCTTTTGTCTCTGAACTTTACAGAGCGGTTGGAGCTCTTTAATATTTTCTAAGGGAAGCATTTCAAACAAGTAACCCCGCAATTTATTCACTACTGCCAAGAATAAAAGTAACAGGTTTCACCACCAAGCCCTCCGAGGCTTTGCAGGACTTTTAAGGCAAAGCATCACTCATTCGCCGGCAGGCTTGCTCCCTTAATGCATCTGCCATTTGTTTGGCTCTGGAGGAAACTATTTGATTACACAAAATTCTTTTTAGATCAATTTTAAAATCTTAGCCACAAGTGGCGAAGCCTGCCAGCTCAATGGGTTAACACTTGGACACACTGAGCCCAGGACAAAGATAAGGAACAACGGCAGGTTCAAATCAGAAGCTTGAAGAACTGAAAAGGAATGAGCGTGAAAGATGCAAGGCTTAGCTGGGCCTTTCTCAGTGCTCCACTGGCCGTTGCTGTATATGATGATTTATTCCCCACACTTCTTAGAAATGAGTGTGATACCCTAAGGGGGCACTGGTAAGCAGCGGTAAATGCTAACGCCACCAGGACCAGTTACATCCATCCACTGCTGTGCCACCTAAGCATTTTGAAGTTGGCAGCTAACCAGACATCTTTATGTCCCTCATTTCTCATACCTTATTATGGGGCACATCGTTTTTAAAAGCATTTAGATGAAGCAGATGTTAACCCCATTCATTCCACTTTACCAGGGAATATGTCAATGATGATTTTTAAAATGCAAAAGAAAATGTCAAAGTATTTTGTTCCCTGCTTAAGAACACATCTGTGGAATAGGAGGGGAGAAAGACATAAAACACTCTATGGTCATTCAAGAAATAATTATAAGGTATGTCAAACTACAGAAAATTGAGCAAGCACTAAATTAAAAAAAAAAAGATGCCGTGTGTCAAAATGGCTTTTTCACTCCCTTATTTCAAAAACCGGTTTTGAAATTAAATTCTATCCACCAGCTCAGAACAGAACACATTAAGGCCCGACTGTAATGCCATTATCCACGTGGCAGGTCCCTTTCCCCCACAACCACGTTAATGGACAAAGAAGCCTTGGGGCTCACCTCCCAGAGAGCCTTGAAGTCCTTCTGCTCGATGCGGAGCAGTTCGCTGCTTTCCCTGGTAACGATGGTCGCATGGCGGGGAGTGTTGTCCAGAATGGACTCTCCAAAGGCCGTTCCAATTCCCAGCGTACAGATGGTCACTGCATCCTGAGAATCCCCAAAACTGATCATTAGAAAATTAAACATTTCACGGATGGGTGACTTGTCTTTTATTTGAATTGAAGTATAATTTGTATACAATAAAACACTGGATTTAATTGCACAGTTCAATAAGTTTTGACCCAAAGCAAGACATAGCAACATTTCTATCACCCAAGAAAGTTCCACCATGCTTCTTTCCTTCAAAACCTCCTTTCAGAGGTGATGGGTTTATTCCTATCACCGTAAAGGAGTTTTGCTGGTGTTAGAAATTCATGTGAAAGGGATCAGACAATATGCCCTCTTTGATGTCTGGCTTCTTTTGCTCAACATAATGTCTGTAAGATTCATCCAAGTTGTTGCATGGACCCGTAGTTTATTTTCCCTTTTACTGATGAGTACTTTTCCATTGTATGGAGATGCTACAATTGGCTTGTTCATTTTCCTACTAGTGGATATTTGCCTTGTTTCTAGTTTGGGGATGTTATGAATAAAGCTACTAGTAATAATCCCACACAAGTCTTTTTGTGGATAAGACTATTTTTGTAAATGGCTACTATCTGCTTTAAGAAGGGAGGGGAAATCTTTTAAAAACAAATTAAGGTCTTTAGTGAGGAGGAGCAGTTACAATACTTACGTAGGAAACTGGAAGAGGGATACTATTTTGTTGGTCTGTCTTGAAGAGATGAGGAAACTGAGGATCGGAGTGGTTGATTCACACAGCCCTAGTTCACGCAGGTATAACGATTAAAGCAGTCAGATCCCAACCACTGCTCTCTGACTATAAATCCTAAGCTTTTTGTATCATGCTGCCTCCTGCAGCCACAGCAGAGAGTAAAAACAGCATCTGATTAAGTGCAGGATGGCTAGTTTATGAAATGTTGTGAATCAATGATTTAAAAGTTTCTTAAGGTGTACCAAAAAAAGTAATTTACTCTCTGCATGCAACATCAGTGATAATATTTGGATTTAATCCTAACTAATTTCAAATAATACAAACAGCCACTCAAAAATCACCTGGACATTAATTCTGCCAGGCATTACTGACCAAGGGAGATACACAAGGGTAATCCTGAGTTAGAAAGCACAGCTTTTCTTTCATGCATCTAATACACCATAATAAGCAAATGTTGTTAAGATCAACTTAGTGACTCCATAATCACATTACTAAGGCAAATGCCCATAGAATTCAGTTCCTTGAACCATAGCAAATTGCTTCTGCACAGATATTACCATATGAAATTGTGTTCAGGAAAATGAAATCAGTAACATCTCAGAAAAGAGTAAAAGATTAGGGGAGAACTTAAGAACAGCCTGCTAATAAATTTTCCAGAAAGTCAGTTGCAAACAAATTCAGCCAGAAACATATCCTGAGAACTGACATGTCAATAGTCAGCAATAGCATGGTACATTGGAGTAATTTTCAAATTCTAATAAAAGCACAAGATGGATTATGATAAATCACAGACCTTCATGAATTCTCTAGCATATCAGGCTCCTTTGAGAATGCCATTAGCTTACTTCATTTTATCTTCTAAACCCTTCAGAAAGGATTTTGTTGCCTAATCTGTACCTTCCAGGGTTAAATTTTATTTTAAGACTTGACACGGGTGAGTCATAAATATTACTCCTGCCACTATCCACATAACAAATATCTAAAGTCATCCATAAAATTTAATGTAAAAGTACAATAAAGGCCACCTGAAAGAAAATATTTACAGAGACAGAAGAAAGAAAGCAGCACCTACTCAGGAAATATAAACTATTAACAACATTGCCGGGCTGGTTGAGAGCCGACCATTGAACCGGGAGCTCAGGGTTGATTTCTGGTCAGGGCATGTGCCTGGGTTGCAGGCTCGATCCCCAGCAGGGGGTGTGCAGGAGGCAGCCAATCAAGTTTCTCTCTCATCACTGATGTTTCTCTCTCTCTCTCCCTTCCTCTCTCTGAAATCAACAAAAACATACTTGAAAAAAAATTTTTTAACAATAGTAAAGAAATGTCCTATTTTGGGATAAGATGGCGATTTATTTTAAGGCCTTTCAAATGTGAAATGAAGATTTAAAAACTTGAATGTCTATAATATATGAAGGTGGGTTTAGCAGATGCTGCTGGAGTCCTGCCAGATGCCCCCACCCCTTTGCCTGTCCCCTCCCTCCCCCATCATTTAGCTTTCTGAATGGTTGCCATTCACACGTCTGCATTGCTCCACCTAAGGGCAGAATGCTGGGCAGTTAATGCTTGGACAGTACACCCTCCACCAAAGAAGCATGAGAGTAGGAAGGTTAAGTACCCTGGCTTTCTAACCCTACACGGTTTCTTAGAGGGTCCCCTGGGGAGTGAGCTCAGTTGCCCACAGTGGAAATCCTCTTATCAACACTTTTACTGACTTTCCTTCATTTCTTATCTCACTTCCCTACTCCTTTATAATGCTTCCCAGGGTCATGTCCAAAAAAAACCTCACTTAGGGCCAATCATGATCTCCAGCTCAGCTTCTGGAGAAACCCCATTTAGGGCCAATCATTATCTCCAGCTCAGCTTCTGGAGAAACCCAAAACAACGTGTGGGTTAGCCAAACATGGCTGTGAGTCCGAGTTACACAGAGCCCTCTGGGGAGGCACTGGTCAAACCAGCATTGCCAAAGAGACTTGTGTAACAGGGACAGAAACCAGCTCATCACTTACTGCTTTGCATCAGACACATGGTAAGTGCAGTAACCCTTGGGTGACACATGGTAAGACTTCAGTGTGTTAGTAAAGCATAGTAGGTCTCTGAGGCCTTCTACTATATAACTAGGGGTGTGGGCTCTCAAAAGAATGGTACGTCACTGATATGGGTTCTTCTGATTTGATCCAGCTCTCTCTCATTTACCAGTCCACTTGATCACTCCTTCTCCTACCCTCTACAATACTCAATTACCACTTACCCTTATTAGCACACACCCTATTGTGCATCTATGTCCATGCAGATCTCCACGTGGGTGAGTATCCTACTATGTGCCATGCACTTGGCCAGGTGTCTTGACTATGGTGCCTCATTTATTCCTCACAACAGTTAAGCAAGATAAGATGCTTTGCACAGTACCTCATTTGTGGGATGGAGGAATCTTTCTTATAAAATTATTAGCAGGATTCAATAAAAATAAAATAATATATACACTGAGTTCTGTATGGTTTCTGGCATATTGTAGGCGCTCCATAAATAAAGGGAAGTATTATTTCTGACAGCCATATTTAAGCTATCAAAATTTCTAAAAAGCAAATTATATAAGTTGTCCCCAAAAATGTATACACACTTTGAATAATTATAAAGGAATTGTTTACTAAAATACATTTCATTTTCAAAATTGAGTTATCAGCTGTTAAAGTGTGTATACATTTTTAAGGACACCCTGTATTTTTCTATTATTTTAGTAACAGAGAAGCTCTATATTCATTTCCTGTTAATCTTCCATTAACAATGGCTTTTCAACACTTAAATTCCAAGTTTCTCTGACGCCCAGTTTGGATGTCAAGTGGTTTGAATGATCTGCAAAACACTTCAGCTCTTTGGGGGTGCTTGTATTCAAAGAAACCCTTCTGATGAATCCTGCTGTAAATCAAAGAATCCTTTCGTTCTGCTACTAATCACCCCTTAATTTATCTGCTTTGTATGTCAGAATTATGGTATACTGAGTTTTCATAAAGCAGCATTCTCATATGAGGCACTTTATTTGCTTGTTTCATTATAAAGTACAGCTACGGTATGAAAATGGGAATGGTGCTAAGAAAGCCAATGATTATAAGTCACTGATCTCCAAGCTAATAAACATGTGCCTTGCAAATAATGTCTATAAGCATCTACTAAAATCCAACTGACACAAGTTACAGACAGCCTGGTGAAACTTAAAATAACAATCAATCAAATAAACATAAGAATTCTCAGTGATAAGTACATTAAGATTTTTTAATTGTCCTATAACTTCAAGGGGTATCCGATCTTTTTATTATGGGTGGTTTTTTTTTAAGATTCCACATATTAGTGAGAGCATACGGTATTTGTCTTTCTCTATCTGACATATTTCACTTAGCATAACACCTTCAAGGTCCATCCATGTTGTTCTGAATGGTAGGAGTCCTCGCTGTTTATGGCTGAGTAGTATTCCCCTGTATATACATCACATCGCTGTACCCACTCGTCTATAGATGGCATGTTGTTTTATGTCTTGGCTGTGGTAAACAATGCTGCTATGAACCTGGGAGTGTAGATATCATTTCCATTTAGTGTTTTCATTACGTTTGGGTATATTCCCAGAATTCAATTTGCTGGATCACACGGTAGTTCTATTCTTAATTTTTTTGAAGAATCCCCGTACTGTTTTCCATAGTGGCTTCAATCCTGCCAACAGTGCACAGGGGCTCCCTGTTCTCCACACGCACACCAGCATTTCTTATCTTTTGGATGATGAGCACCCTGTCAGGCACGAGGTGCATCTCATTGTGGCTTTATTTCGCATTTCCCTAATGACTAGTGATGTGGGCATCTTTTCATGAACCTGTTGGCCTTTCATAGATCTTCTCTGGAGACATGTCTACTCAGTCCTTTGCCCATTTTATAATTGGCTTGTTTTTTTTTTTTTGCGACTGAGCTGTATGAGTTCCTTATATATTTTTTATATTAACCCCTTATCAGATATGTGGTTTGTAAATATTGTAAATATTTTTTCCCATAGCATAGGTTGACTTTTTACTTTATTGATGGTTTCTTTTGCTGTGCACTTATGCATATTTACCTCATTTCCATATTACTGAAGAAGAGTTCATCTCACAGCACATTTATTGTTTTGGATACATGTTGTGTTAACAATGAGGAACAAATTGGCCCTTCAAGTGTGTACTTAAGACACAAATTTTTACAAGGCAAATATTTTTATAATTTTTATTTTAGGACTATAAGCAATTCTTGCCATGAAGTTTGGTAGTGTCTGTGTTCATTTCATAGGTTTGAATTTAGTACTAAAATTTATTGAATGACCCTAGTTATTTTAAAAGGTAAAAATTTAATGGAACCTAATCTCTGAATTTGTCAAGACATTAGAGAGCATTTGCCATCTAAAGGATTTATCGCCAAGCACAAAGGCAAAATAGTTCTAAGTCAAATGTGGATTTTCTAACAAATAGGAAAAACAAGATCTGTTACTTTTCGAGCACTTTCCTGGAATCAGAGTGTTAGGCACAGCGTAACAGGACCAGGCATGCTGGCTGCGGAAAGGTGCCATCAGGTGGACAGGCACTGGCCTTGTGATCATTGAACGAGGGAGGCCAACCCTAGTTCGGCAGAGGGCCAGTGTGTGCTGCACTGTAGCTCAGTCTTGCATCCATCCAAACAAAGAATTACATGGCGAAAACACGAATACAGTATGTGGATATATGGTGCAGGATGCTAAATAAACCTGATCGGTTCCGAACAAATAATATGACCTGGGCGTAGACAAGCAGCAAGCAATTACAAACTACCACCATGGGCTTGGCACCATCCAAGTTTTATTGGCTCCATAAATGTGTTCAGAAAATGTGTCCCGATAGACAATGTTCTCTGTCAAAAAATAATGGAGTGAAAGGAGAGTGAACGGAAGAAACAGACAGGCAAAGGCAGAAAGACAAAGACAGGCCCACATAAAGGAGAAACCTACCTGTCCTTTACATTTTATAAACAAAACTAATGCTTAAAAACATCTTTGATGTAGAAATAAAGAGAGGGTAAATAAGAGCCATTTTACTTTTATGGGGGCGGGGGGGGGGAGGGAGTCGGTGGGTACCAGTAAAAGATCCTTCCCCAAAATTGGGCTAAAAATGGCCAGAGAATTTCACAGAGACAGATGTGAGGATGTATAAAATGATGACCAAGGCCAAGTGTTGCTCAGGTTCTCTGATCCCACGAAATGGCTGAACAACATTGTTAAACTTCTTGCTGTTTCCAATACGGAGTACATTTTATATGCTAGCACTTCCCTCTTGTGGTAAAATTACAGCATTGCAGGCATAGCCATCAACAGCTTTCCCACTCTGGGCAATTAACTTTTCTTTCTGGAAATGGAAAAAAAAGCACCAGAACCCCTGCTCTATGCCAAGTTTTGTGCTACGGGTTCATATACACTAACTCATTTAAGATAGAACTGCTATCCCCAACTTACAGGTAATCTAGCTTGCCTAAGGTCTCAGTAATTAAGCGGCAGAGGGAAGACTTCAAATGTCTGATTTTAACCACTGTGTTTTGCATTAGGTATTTATTTACAATTCAAATGAGAAATAGATATGAAGTTTTAATGAATTAATACACCATCTCATTCTCTATTTTGCAGCATGAACCTGTATGAACCGAACAACAGCCATCTGAAATTCTACTTTGATATGACTGGAAACATATTATAACTTCTTTGATGTGAAGATTAAGTCAAAGCCTTATGTGTATCTGGGACTTCCATGCTTACCATGCCTAAAAGGCCCCTCACCTATAAAATCTGCAAAGAGACCTTTTCTCTCTCTCTTTCTCTGTCTGAAAGAGAGAGAGAGAGAGAGAGAGAGAGAGAGAGAGAGAGAGAGAGAGAGAGAGAGAGTTGGATATTGTTGCTTGACATAGTGCAGTTTATAAGCCTATTTATTATTTTTAAATTTATTGTTTATAATTTGTACCAATTTTCACTTTTCACCCTAAATCTATTCACATGTCAATGAAAAAAAAAAAAGTATACTCATAGTATTCATCCTCGTGGGAATGTAAAATCTCTGACTTCTAGCCCTTTAAGTAAAATAGACACCCAAACAGGCAGGTCCTTGAGAGCAAGAATTCAGCTGTGGGCACCTGAAGATGTAAGTGTCCTTTTTAAGCTTAGGTAAGAGACTGCGGATAGGGCCAGGTGTCCCTGGGAACCAGAAAGATTAACCCTTAACAGGATCTGTGCTGCCAAGTGCAAGTTACGTGAGCCAGGTTGGGACACTCTGGGATGGGGAAGGGGTGTGTGAGCAGGTCCTCTGCTGAGCATTCTAGATCTCATGGGGTAAGACCGAGACTGGCCGAGGCAGGAGCAGTGTGTGGGAAGCTGGAGGAGGCATCTCTGACAAGTACACAGGCACGGAGTGAGAGTGTTTCTGAAGTAGGTTTTGTTTTATGAGTAGCGGAATCAGTATGATTTGTAGGAAGGTATTTGCAAGGGTAGTAATCTTTAAAATTTCATCAAAATTTCCCTGGCCGTGTGGCTCAGTTGGTTGGAGCATCGTCCCATACACCAAAAGGTTGCAGGTTCAATACCCGGCTGGGGCATATATGGGAGGCAACTGATTGATGTTTCTCTCTCATATCAATGTTCCTTTATCTTTTTCCCTCCCTCTTCCTCCCTCCCTCTTCCTCCCTCCCTTCCTCTCTCTCTAAAAATCAATAAAAACATATTCTCGGGTGAGGATTTAAAAAATAAATTAATAAAATTTCATCAAAATCATAGGAGCAGAATAGTCTATGTATAATTTCTCAAAATTCTTATTACAAGCATGGTTTCTAGGCCATAACAAAAGAAAAAAAGGCACACAGCACCTGCTCCTCAGGGTGGGTCTCCAGAGGCAGGGCCCACTGTCCCCCTCCTGGTCCAGGAGCTTTGGCGTTCCGCACCGCAGGCCATACTTGCAGCCTGGGGCTGGGGGGGAGAACATTCAGGCACAGAGAGTTGGCAGACTGTGTGAGAGGAAGGTGGCTCTAACCCAGCTCAGCAGGATTTCGTACCCCTGGGGGCCTGTTGACCCACAGGGGAGGCAGGCTCAGCTGCCAGGTCAGCCTCCCAGCTGGCAGGCTTGTGTTCCTAACTGACCAGGTGATGGCCCCAAACAGAACTAGGAGGTGAACCCTCTGGCTCTCCACAGCCCATCAGCTTGTTTTCTCTGTCCTCCCATTCCAGAAAAGGCTCTAAAGTTTATATTATCAGTCACCAGGGCATTTGTATTTTACTACGTCTCCCGAGTGTGGAACAGATGGCTTTCTCTGTTAGAATCGTAGGCATCAGTGATTTAAGGGGGCAAAGAAGGGTCAACACACCACGACCACCACCCATGGTACTGGAGGTGCTTGTGACAAGCTCCCTTTGTAGGACCCTTATAGATACGCCAGACAAATGGAGCACATGCTAGCCACTGCTAAGGGTGGCAAGGCAGGGCCTGATTGGGCACAAAAATCATGGTGATTTCCAGCTCGATGGGTCACCACTAGCCATCTTGAGCAGACCACTCACTGACCTGTGACTTGAGCAAAATCTAGCATAGTTGGGTCCACCTAAAAGAGTGGTTCAGACAAAAGCATGCAAGTGAAATGCTTTGTAAATTCTGAGAGTTACTACTACTATGCTCGGAGGATATATCAATAAGAAATGTGTAACCCTCAACCTAAGAGCCCAAAGAATTTAAAAAGAGCATGCCAAACCAACCATACAGAGAGCAAAAAGCTATGTTTTCTTAACCCAGTGAGCAAAAATACAAGGGAATGATGGGAAGGGACAAAAAGTAATATTGCATTGAAACAGGCAGGAAGGTAATATGAATTTTCTGAGACAAATAAAATATTTATGTTCTATGTATTCTTGAAAGTTATATATAGTTATATTTTCCTATAACTATATAAAATAGGGTGATTTTGTTCAGAAAAGAATTCCATCAAATCAGTATCACCTAATAAATATATAATATAAAAACAGTGTGCCAGAATCTGTGAAGAGTTCTTCATTATGTGTTCCTTCTTTCAATTAATGGCATCACCATCCACCTCTTCATTCATGGCAGGATCCTCCCTTTCTCTCAACTCCCCATAAATCCTATCAACACCAATTCTAACATTTCACCTTTACCTTGTACATATCGTACCTCAATCTCCCTCCCTTATCACCCATACTTATCTACCCCACGCTCTAACCCAGAAGCCTTTTGAGGGAATGGAACATGCTCATTTCACTATGTATCTCCTAATCTGAAAGGTGGCGGAAGGAAGGCCCACATCCCATGGGTTTCTGCAGAGTATGAGAAGTGGGCCACCCCCTATAGCATGTCTCAGGTGGAGGAAACACCTGTGAGGTGCGCTTGCAGGTGAGAAGGTGTGGAGCTCTGAGCTGGAATCAGAAATGCAGGAGGGTGGCTGCAGGAGCTGTAAAGGAAAAGCTCCTTCTCCCCACATCACTATTCCTTCTGGATGGCAACTGTACAACCAAACTGGTCAAGAACTTGAGCTCTAGGATTACAAAGAATTGGCTCTGATACCTAATGGCTGTGTAACCTTGGGCAAGTCATTTAGCATCTTACTTGTAAAATGAAACTAATAGCACTAAATGGGAGAGGGCAGTGTAGTGAAATAATGCTTGCAAAGTGCTCTACGCATAGCTGCCTGTAGTGGGCGCTCAATTACCATTAGCTATTCCTGCTTTCTTCTCACCATTCTGGCTCAGCTAACACTCCAATGAGGGGCTGAACCTCAGAGATAAGTTTGAGAATTTATCACCACCATCTTCTCTGAGTTCTGACTCAGATAAGACAGACATGTAGGGCAGATAGCGACTTGAGGAATGAAAATGAAGAGGTAAGCTAGCAAGACACTCTGCCCTATCTCTTCCCTTAATTCTTAGACTCTTAACTTTTCTCTTCCTCCCCCTCCTCCTCCTCCTTTTTTTTACTGCCAATGCCCACCATTTTTCCTGTGTGAACAGTAGAAATAACGTAAAATTTGGAGTATGTCAGGCCTTAATTCAAATTTTAATTTGGTCCAGGAAAAATTATACCTATGTTGCTGAACTCTATTTTCAAGCTCAATTATAAAATAGGACATAAATGCCTAAAGATGAAGTCAGTTAATGTTCACAGAACCCCTAGCACAGTGTGACACAATGAAGGCACTTAGCAATGTTGTTACTGGTCTCTAGGAATAGAAATTCCAGGTCTTTTTTTGCTTCTCCTCCCATGGTCCATCATCCAACCCCATTTTTCTCCCATTGGGGAATATGATGGTTAATTTTATATGTCAACTAACCAGTTCCTCAGACGGTCTAATTCCGCCATAAAAATATTTTAGATGTGATTAACATTTATCATCAGTAGACTTGAAGTAAAGCAGATTGCCCTCCATAACGTGGGTGAAGGCCTTAAGAGCAGAGATTTCCCTTGAGGTTTCCCAAAGAAGAAGTAATTGTGCTTCCGGACGGCAACACAGAAACTCTACCTGAGTTTTCCAGCTTTTAGAGTTACTGCTGCAGCATCACCTTTTACATTAATCTCCCGCCGGTCAGCTTACTCTACAAATGTTGAATTTCCCAGCCCCCACCATCCCATAAGCCAATTCCTTAAAATAAATCTTCACCTGTCTATTCCCTGTTGGTTCCACTTCTCTGGAGAACCCTAATATAAGGTACTACTCTGACTTGGCCACATCATTAGAGGGCAGAGACCCAGAACGCATTAAAAGGCCAGCTCAGATAGAAATCACTTTTTTGTTTCTCCTTTTCAAGCAATTTGCCATGGAATGGGGTACATCTGTCTTGCTCATTCTCCTTAGCTTCTTCCTCCCACGTGGCTGAAACCATGTCTTGCCCATCAGAGCTGATTAAAAGGCTGGGCCCTCTGTCTACCTCCAGCCACTCTCTGGAGTGCTGGAGGACTAGAGGGCAATGTGCTTCATCATCCTTATGTCTTAGTGACTATACAAATCAATCCAGAAAACCCTGGACACTGAGGGGTGACGTACACTGGGGAGGCAGGAAGCCAGCTTTGATACAAAGCTAATGATTCCAAACAACTTAAGAGATGGCCAAGCCCAGCTTAGGAAAGTTCTCAGCATTGGGTTTGAGGTTAAAACCACAGCTAAAATCTAGAATTAAAGGTTGGTTAAAATTATTTTTTTTAAAAAAAGCCACAGCTAACAAAGTGTTACTCGGTTATTCTTTGCTGGGACCACATGGTGAGAGATAATTGGTCCAGGGCAATAGTCCAAGAGCCCCTGGCCAAATACTATTTTAATACCATCAACATCTCACACCACTTTTAACATCTGCTCTGTCAGCACATCACTTCTGGAGTGATTAATCATCCCTTAGGGACATATGCCTTGCCTTTTTAAAATTATTATTATTATTCTTTCCTCATCTCTCTTCCCTCTGTTTTCCTCTCCTTCTCACCCTTTTCCTCTTTAATTCTCATATTCTTTACTTTTCCTCTCTTTCCTTGCCTTTTCCTTTTCAGCTTCTCACCTCTCTCCATCATTATTCATTCAGGACCACCTGGAGAAGCAAGGAGACTCATCCTCTTCCAGGCCTTGTCCCCTCCATACAACCACACAGGTGAGACAGGGATAAGGTAAGCATCAGGAGCAGCTCTGAGCATAAGGTCCAGGGGGCGCACACCAGGACAGCAGTCTGCAGGTAGAAGTGGGCAGCTTTGGTATACTTCTTCTGAGTCAGTTAGTGCAGAGCAGTGGCTAAGAGTATATATCGTGATGCTGGACTGCTTGGGTTTTAATCTTAGTTCCCCTAATTTCTAGATACATTACTTGGGGCAGGTTATTTAACTACTTAGGGCCTTGGTGTCCTCATCTATAACATGAAAACAGTAATATGACCTATCTCATAGGGTTACTGTGAAGATTAAAGTGGTTAAAAAATAAAAAACACCAACACCTGTTAAGTGCTTAGAAGGTGGCAGATATCCAAGAAATGCTAGCTAGCTCTTCTCAGTGTTATTGGAAAACTGAGGCAGCTTACAAGAATCAAAACCTACCTCTCACCTTGGCCCTTGCTGAAATCCAAGAGAAACCTGGCCCTGTGAGAGAGGGCAAAAGGGAAGTACCCTCAAGGCCAGGGGGTGGGGTACAGGTTCCAGGCAATCTCAAATGGACTTTCAATGTGTTGATGCATAGAAAAAGTATGCTATGGGTTAAGCAGGACTTTGGCCCTGGCCTGAGACTCTAACCATCTAACAATGGGTGTAACACAAACATCCACTTTACCAACAGTCTTTTGGGTTTTTAGATAGGTATAACACGGGCATCTTCAATAGGCACGTAAGTGCCTACAAAATTTAAATCTCAGATTTAGTATGTCATGAACATTTCTCACAGTTGAAGTGTGCTACATGTGAACAAGGCTCAGAGCACTGTCTTATACATGGTACTCAGCGACAGGTTATTTGTCCCTTTAATTGTTTCTTTGATTTTTCTTGATAATTCGTTCTGATTTTACAATTAGCCAGTTCTCTTTCCTCTGTGTTTAACTTGAGTCCCAAATATATGGATAGAAAACTTGGACCATTTTCATACTGAAGCCTGATGATGGCTTCTGGGGGCCATTCTTCTGAGAGTTAAGGTCCGTGGCTCCAAATGGGAAGGTTCTGTACATGTTGGCCACATGGGTTAATGATGGAGTAAGAGTCTGTGCAGACTGGCTTATTTTACTTAGCAAATAAGCCAGTGAGAGAAAGATAAATACCACATGATCTCACTTATTTATGGAATATAATGAACAACATAAACTGATGGACAAAAACAGATCCAGAGACAGAGAAACATCGATCAGTCCATCAAACCTCAGAGGGAAGGTGGGGAGGGTGGAGGTAAGGGGGAGAGAGCAACCAAAGGACTTGTATGCATGCATATGGGCCTAACCAATGGACACAGACAACAGGGCGGTGAGGGCATGAGTGGGGGGGATGAGGGGGTAATGGGGGGAGAAGGACACATATGTAATACCTTAATCAATAAAGAAATTTTAAAAAAAAGAGTCAGTGCAGATTTGAAAGGAGACTCTGGGTCCAATTTTAAATACTCACAAATATTGTGGCATGGCGAGGGGAGAAGAACACGAATTTTATCTTTTAGGATGCCAAGCTCCTCAGAGGTGACTAAGGAAGATACAGGAAGCCAGTGTTGCACTTTAGGGGGAAATGTCATTATGGCCCTCCTACATTTGAAAGATGAGGTAGAGAAATAGTGAGAAATTGTAAGAGGGCTGCACAGACCACATTTTCCCGAATTGCTAGAGCACCTAAAAGGCCACAGGGGGGTCACTTCTAGGACACGGAAAGGTCAGGACACCAGATGGAAGAAGGCTCTAAGGAGAAACCCAGTAAGACTTGCTTCTCCTTCCCCTTTGCTCACATTTCACCTTACACAACAGCAATTTATCACAGCGCAAAGGAATTATTTGCATTTCCCAACAGACAGCAAGCTTCTGGAAGGCAGGCAAGGGCTCCTGAATGTCATGCTCCAACACCTGGCACCATACTCAAAGCTCAGAAGACATTCAATGTGTATGTTTCTTGAGTAAGTTAATAAAGGAATTCATCAAACATTTGAACTTCATACTAAAGGAAAAAGGAAATAGGTTTGAAATGTAATTTTGATGGCATAGAAGACATAGGGATAATGTGTCATTTAAAAATAATAAGTCCTACTTAAAAAAATGGGAATAAGACATCTTACCTGGTGACTGCTGGTCTCAGATACTTTTACATCCAGAGACCCTGCCAGGACAGCATACCAGTTTGTGCCAATATCACCTTGACGAAATACTGAAAAAGAAACAGTAATGTAACTATGCCGCTTTTACCGTATGACCTGATAGTTTCTCACTGATATTATATGTGAGACTTGAATGTAGCTGAGCTTATGACTCTTTCTCTTCTTGTTCCCACAAGAACATGACATATTTTTCTTTTTCTCATCTATCAACAAAGCTATATGATATTTATTCAATATTCTATGAAATGGAATTCTATTTAAACGTAACTCATGTTTATAGAGCAGGAATAAGGAATGATAACCCGAGTACCATATGATCCTTTGAATTTAAGAAGAATGATGTTCCTATGCAATTTATCTTGAAGACATTATATTATGATTCTTGGAAAATTATTATTCTAGATGGGATACATATTAACAAGGTTATTTGACTCAATTAAACCAGACCACTACCCCAATTCCTTAAGTCTATTTCTATTAAAAGCAAAGTGTTTTCTAGGACTGAATGTCTCCTTTGAAGCTAAACAATGAATGATTTAAAAAATTAAAATCTGCTTTAAAAGTTTTAATGATTGTATTATCACTGTCTGTTTTCTTGTTATTTTTTGTTTCTTGTTTAAATAAATTCACTGCTTTAGGCATTAGGAGTTAACTGCTCCTTGAAAGTGACTCTCTCATCAGGAATTTCTGAACCTGACTTTGCTTTCCTTTTGTACTCTCAGAGAGGAAACCTTTAGATTTCAGATGGAACCTTACTTCCCATATCACGTTCAGACAGTACTTGGGAAAGTCATTCTGAAACACGGGTTCAAAACTTTCATACAGCTCTAGCCAGTGTGGCTCAGTTGAATGGAGCACCATCCCTGCACCGGAAGGTTGCCGGTTTGATTCCCAGTCAGAGCACATAGCTAGGTTTTGGGTTTGATCCCCAGTTGGGGTGTGTATGGGAGGCAGCTGATCGATGTATCTCTCTCTCCCTTCTCTCTTTCTCTCCCTCTCTCTCTCTCTCTCTCTGTCTCTGCCCCTCTCCCTCTAAAATAAATAAGATAAAAATCAATAAAGTTCTTTTTTTTTTAAATTTCATACAAACCCAACAATCCTTTTAAATATTCTACCTAAATAATCAGATGGAATGATCTGACATTTTAACATTATTTTCATAGTTAAAGTCAGAGGTCTAGTGACTCAAGAAATCACATGAGGACTCAGTAGGACAGCTGGATTCTGGCAAGGCCAGTGCTCCCGGCCTAACAGCAAGCCCCTGGGAGCCATACTTAATGTGACAAGCTGCTCTAAACTCCCTGACTAAGCCATGCTGTGGAAAGATGAGGAATGACAATGGCATCACACCAAGTGCAATGATAAGCTTCAGATGGGGAGTTGATGAGTTTATAGCTGGCCTCTCCAATAACTGCTGTTCCTAGCCTTTGCAAGTGACTTGATTTAGAGTTAGGGCTTTAACTTCTGGCTCCAAAAGACATTATCAGTTGCCAATCAAATTCACATTATATATCATATTAGATTCATTTTGAAAATGGCTTTAAGCCTGGCTGGTGGGGCTCAGTGGTTGAGCATTGACAAACCCATGAACCAAGAGGTCACGGTTCGATTCCTGGTCAGGGCACATGTCTGGGTTGCAGGCTTGATCCCCAGTAGGGAGCGTGCAGGAGGCAGCCAATCAATGATTCTCTCTCATCACTGATGTTTCTCTCTCCCCTTTTCCCTTCCTCTTTCTGAAATCAATTTTAAAAAACCTATTGAAAACGGCTTTAAGAAACAGAAAATAAGAATTTCATTCCCAAGAGAATGAAATTTCTGATATCAATAATAATAATAATATGTTTGAAAACAGTATGTTTGAATGATTGTGTTAATAGAAGTGTGACTGTGTGTGTGTGTGTGTGTGTGTGTGTGTACACATGGGAAAACACCTTGAAGGATACACACAAAGGGTTAATAGTAAACTCTGGGTTTGGGAATTGCGGTGATTTTTATTTTGTTTGTCTTCTACATTTTCTAGAATGATGTTGTGACAGACTCTGTTGGTTTCCCATCCAGAATCATGTCCTCCCTTTCTCTTACCTAACTGAACATTTTACATATATATAAGAATTGTATACAAGTTTCCATCCTCCTTCAAGGGCCAAGTGCTCAGAACAAGAGTTTCTTTCCTAGCTCCAATGGGGTAATAAGGAGATTGGTCTAATTCAATCATGGCGGTCCCATCATCTTTGATTTTTTAAAAAATATATTTTATTGATTTTTTTAACGGAAAAGAAGGAAGAGGGATAGAGAGAAACATCGATCAGCTGCCTCCTGCACTCCCCCTACTGTGGATGTGCCCACAACCAAGGCACATGCCCCCGACTGGAATCGAACCTGGGACCCTTGAGTCCTCAGGCAGATGCTCTATTCACTGAGCCAAACCGGTTAGGGCCCCATTATCTTTGAGGTGACTGGTTTAGATATGGGCTTGTGATACAATTCTAGCCAATACAGGAAGTGTGCTGTGGAACTTGTGAAAAAAAGTCACAAGAAATAGTCCTTTAGCAGGATGATTTGCATTAGCATGTAATGCTTCCAACAGCAGCAGCTGTCTTAGATCCATTTGGGACAAGTCTAAGGACAAAGGCCAACACCTGAAGATATATAGCAAAAACCAACAAACAAAAAAATGGGAGGGACCTGGGACTTTCATAATGTCATTGAGCCAACCCTGAAGCCATCCTATCTCAAGACTTCTGGCATGTGAGCAATTGATTTTTCCTCTTACCGAGTAATTGATTATTCAAGCCAGTTGGATGGGAGTGTTTTGTTACAGCATCATAAAGCATCCAACAAATAGGAAAGCATTAATTTTTTAACAAGAAAATACTTTTATAAAAATGCAGCTAACCATCTTGTTTTACTCTCCCTGCCCCTTATTTATACCTGGAATAGACAATATCACTGAGGTTATTTCAAAACATTACTATTAGCAGTAGTTAAGTGACCTTCTATCTTTATTTGAGAGCCTACTGACTATCATCGTATTTTGGGGGTTAGAGAAAATAATTATTTGAATTTCTAAGAATACAGATGAATTATGTGAATCAATATTTTTTTCCAGCTCCATCTGGATGTGGGCTGACCTGGAAGAGCCATTTACATGCTGTGAACAAAGGAGTTAAGTAAATGTCTACATGAAACTGAATAAACAAAGTAGAATGAATGTCGATCTAATACCTTCGCTTAAAGCTCAAATATTTGGCACATAAATACCCCCATGTGCTATCTATCCTCACAGAATAACCACAAATAAGCACAAACTGGACATAAAAGTATACTATTGGAGTTGAGTTTCTTACATGTTATTCCTTTTTCCAGATTTTCATAATATCCACATAAACAAATCTGATGAAGGAGACTTGGGTGAAATTTCTCAAAAGCTTTAACTTCTTTCAGCCGTGTGAAGATTATATCCACATCTTCACTGGATCGCTCCAATGGTCTATAAAGGAGAGACAATGCACAAAAAGCTGTGTTAGCAAGGATTTACTTGAGTCAACATGCATTATTTTTGTTATATTAAAGTTTATCCAACTATCCTAATTACAGGTTTTTCACTGCAAATGTTTATCTAACCTATCCCCATCACAGGTATTTCCAAGCTTTCCTCAACTATTCACCTTAAATCATGTTTATTGCAGATGGTGTGGCATTTCAATTTATGATAAAAAATATATATTTGCCTGGCTGGTGTGTCTCAGTGGTTGAGCATCAACCTATGAATCAGGAGGTTGTGGCTCGGGGGGAGGGAGGGTGTGCATGCAGAAGGCAGCCAATCAATGATTCTCTCTCATCATTGATGTTTCTATCTCTCTCCCTCTCAATTCCTCTCTGAAATCAATAATACACACACACACACACACACACACACACACACACACACATATATACACACACATACATACATATTTGGCCTTTGTCCACTGCTCCTGTACATAGTTCCTAAAACTTGTAATTTCCTATGTAAGAGTCATAGGGGCATCTTTGGTTATATTCGGTCTTTTGTCCTCAGTTCCTGAAATGCTTCAGAACCATGAAGGTGGAATGGGTACCTTGTTACTCATAACCAACCCCCTTCAACTACAACTGAGTTTACATTAATGAGGTGACTTTTTTAAAGCCCTTAAATAACCTAAGGATGGCAGCTGGTTGTCAGGGGAACCACCAAGTAATTAGAGGGTTGGAACTTTCAGCCTGACTTCCCAACCTCCGGGGAGGGGGTGGAGGCTGAAGATTGAGTTCAATCACCAAAGCCAATGATTCAATCAACCATGCCTTTATGAATAACACCTCCATAAAAATCCTTCAACTACTGGGTTTGGAGAGATTCCAGCTTGCTGGACATGTAGAAATTTGGGGACAGCTGGAGCGTACGAAGAGAACAAGGAAGCTCCATGCCCTTCCTCATACCTTGCTTTTTGCACCTCTTCCATCTGGTTTTTCCTGAATTATATCCTTTTATTAAAAAACTGGTAAATTTTTTTAAATAAAAAAAAGTAAACTGTTTTCCTTAGCTCTTGAGCCACTCTAGCAAATTAATCAAACCCAAGGAGGACGTGGTGGAAACCTGTTTGATTTATGGCCCATTGATCGGAAGCACGCGTGACAACCTGGACTTGTGATTGGCATCTAAAGAGTGAGAGTTGGGGGTACTTTTGTGGGACTGAGCCCTTAACCTGTGGGATCTAAGGCTACCTTCAGTTAGAGTCAGAATTGACTTGAGTTGAGTTAAATTGCAGGACACCTAGCTGGTATTTCAGAATTTCTCATCTGGTGTCTAAACACTGAAGCCATAGACACAATTAAAAGCAATGTTATCTGTCATTGCTTTTATTGGGTATTTTAGGGAGTAGGGAAAATTCCACTCAGCTAGTAATATCTTACCTATCCAACCTCTATAATCTAACCCTGGGGATAATTCTTCTATTGCCCTTCTTCTCTTGTGAATCCATAATTTCTGGATGCCACATAGATTCTTATCTCCAGAGAGGTTATTCCTTTACAGATATCATAGTACCCAGTAGAGGGCCAAGCATGTCCATTAGTGTGATTTTCTACCGTGACCTCAAACTGAACTCATCTTCTCTCCCACATCTGCTACTGCACCTGCACTCCTTATTTCCATGCATGAAGCAGGCTCAACCTCCCTCATCACATCCAGGTAATTCTACCTGCTCAGTTTCTCTCAAATCTGCCCCCCCTCTTACCCCTACTGTCACTGCCTCAGTTGCATGTGAATGAAGGGCATGTGAAGCCTGTATTGGAACATGAAGCTGAACAGTATGGCAGTCCTTTCCAGGAGGCTAGAGAGCTGGGTTCCACTTAATAGTCAGCAGAAGTATTTTTAGGAGTAGTGACATGATTGGATGTGCATTTTGGAAAGATCACCTTGACTGCAAGTAGAGGCAGATGGGAGAGAGTAAAGGCCAGCCACCAAGAGGCCAGTTAAGAAGCTCTCACAGTGTATAGAATGATGAGGTGGGTTTCTCTAATTATAACTCATTCCTTTCCACTCCCCTTCCACAGCTGGTCCCCTAAGTAAACGGAAGTAAAAGCTCTAATGTCAGAGAAGTTATTTCCTTTAGCCTGACATGTGATACAGAGGGCCCATTTTTTAAAATCACTTTTTAAAAACTTCACTTTCAAACATGTTCAGACAATTTACAAAAAAGAATCATTTACAAAAGAAGATACTGGTAGGCAGGACTCAAAGGTGACCAGCAATGGCCCACATCCTTGTATATTCCCCTTGAACATGGACAGAAGCTGTAATTTGCTTTTAGTCAGAAGAACATGGAAAAAGTAGAGCTATATCACTCCCGTGATTATGTTAGGTGTAGGGAGCAGCTATAGGGTTAAGCCTCGGACTGACCTGCTGGCAAAGCCACAAACAAGTCCCAGCTTAGAGGGCACAGCCCTCTTAGCATAATTAAGCTTGACCTTATATCACTCCCTAGATCTTTTCTGGGTAGCTAATGGGCTATGGGAGGTGCAGCAAGTGCTGCAAAACAAGTGAAACTCATAAGAACATTGTAACTATGGTGACCACTACCTTGTCTACCTCTGACTATAAAATAAAGCATCAGCTTGCTGTCTGGATCTCTCTCTGTGGCCTCAGCCAGGCACAGGAGATCCACCTAGACCCAGCTTATTCTCTTTGTCTTTTCTAAATCCTTTGCCACCGCCCTGCCCCCGCCTCAGGCTCACCAAACCCTTGGCTGAGCTGGCCTGGCACAGTTAGGTATATGACAAAGGTAAAGAGATTTCATAGGTGTAATTAAGACCCCTTGTACAGCATGGGAAACATAGTGAATAATACTGTAATAACTATGTCTGGTGACAGATGGGTACTGGAAATATTGGGGGTGATACTTTGTAAAATATATGATTATCTAACTACTATGCTGCACACCTGAAACTAATACAAAAATAATACTGAATGTAAACTGTAACTGAACAAAATATTAAAAATTGTTTTAATTGTGTAAGATTCCTAATCAGTTGACCCTAGTGAATCAAAAGGGAAACTTTTTTCTCAGGTGGGCCTGAGTCCTTCAAAAGAGGATGGAAGAAGTGGGGGGTTCCTTTGCTGGCCTTGAAGAAGGAAGCTGCCATGTTGGAAGGAGGCCATAGAGCAAGGATGTGTGAGGTCCCTGGCTGGCGGCCAGCAAGAAAACAGGGACCTCAGGTCTAAAACTTCAAGGAACTGAATTCTACCACCAATCATGTGACCTTGGAAGAGGTCTCCAAGCCCCGGAAAGGAACACCAAGTCAATGCCTTAATTTCAGTCTTTAAGACTCAGCAGAAGACTCAGACAAGCCATGCTCAGGCTCCTGCCATGGGAAGGCAAGATGATCAGTGTCTGCTGCTCTAGGCCACTCAGGGTGTGGTCATTTGTTACACAGCACGAGGAAACTAATACAGACATGAAGTTATTTCCTCATACTGACTCACTTGCCTGTGGGTTCACTGCCCTCCTGGAACTTTTCCTTACAACATTCTCTCTCATCTCTGAAATCCAACTGATAGCATTTTTTGGCATCAATTTTATTATGTGTTATTATTTCACACTTCATGCATGCAAATATAGGGTATCCCAAAAGATGTATACACACACTTTGAATAATTATAAAGGCAGTATTTAAAATACACTTCATTTTCCCAAATTTGAGGTATCAGCTGTTAAAGTGTACATACATTTTTGTGGGACACCCTGTATTGTCTTCTGGGAGATACTCTTATTCATCTCTTCATTCATTCAGTAAATACTATGGGGTTTTTTTATATATACATTTTATTAATTTTTTACAGAGAGGAAGGGAGAGGGATAGAGAGTTAGAAACATCAATGAGAGAGAAACATTGTTCAGCTGCCTCCTGCACACTCCCTACTGGGGACGTGCCCGCAACCAAGGTACATGCCCTTGACCAGAATCGAACCTGGGACCCTTGAGTCCGCAGGCCAGCGCTCTATCCACTGAGCCAAACCGGTTAGGGCAGGTTTTATTTTTTATCAACCACTGAAATCACTGTTTTCCTGCTTTTAGTTTTTTTTTTCCCCTCAGGGTTCTTCAGCTCTTTCACTCAGCTAACTGATGAGGGGGTGGCTCTTCCCACAGCAAAGTGCTTGCAAATATTGATTATCATATACCTAAACAGCAGGTCATCTAAGGGAAAATATTTCTGTTGATTTTATGGTTATTGTATATTTTCCCCATCCTTATGTGTTATTTTGTTTTCTGTTATTATTGAGTGCTAACTCCTATAGAAGCTCTAAGGGCCCTCATGGGACAATGGACGCCAACACCCAACAGTCAGACCTGTGGGGGTGCAGGAAGTAGGCAAAAAGGGAAGGGAAAGTGGGAGTCGACTGTTCTCTGCGCAGCTGCCTCTCTGTGATCGTGAATTCAGCCAACAAGTGGACAACAAGAACAGACTTAACAGCACTGTCTTCTTGAGGAATGTATGTAATGCTCAATTTCCTCAACTACTTCCCTTGTCATTTTTAAATTTTAATTTCAATTGTAGCTGACAGATAACATCATTTTAGTTTAGAATGTACTTTATAAATTTCAGTATGCTTTTTGAAGACCAGTAAATTAATTTCAGACTATTGGGTGTCATGTTAACTAAATATATTTGCAATAAAATGAATTCACAGTTTGTTCATTTTCTTTTTTTTAATTTGAGAGAGAGAGAGAGGAGAGAAAGAGAAATTTGATTTGTTGTTACATGTATTTATGTATTTATTGGTTGATTCTTGTATGTGCCCTGACCAGGGATAGAACCCGCAAGTTTGTTTGTTTTGTTTTAGCAGTAACTTAGTATAATAAAGAGCTAGTCCCTACCCCTAATGAACAGTTGAATCTGGGATAATACATGTGAACTCTATAAATTATAAAAGGCTAGAGAAATTATTACTAGTACCATCATCGTCATCATCATTATTAGCCACAAAGACATTTTAAAATAAGTGTCTAACAAAAGCAATGATTAAAGTTCTTCAAAACATACTAGAATTCTCATGTGCCTTTTAAAGGCTTTATAGATAGGGTGTGCACGAATGTTTTTTTCTATTATAACAACAGTAAGATCTCAAACACTATGTATTTGACAATCTTGGCCTTTTTGTAACACTATTAACTTTTCAAAGGGCTTTGAAATTTTTGATCAACCTGTTAAATGAAGCAGGTTTTATGAACCTAATTTTACACGCAGAAACATTTGATGCTGAGGTTATGTAAGTACTAATATACTAAAATCATGTGTACTTATAACACCAGTGACGGCATGGATCTATCAAAAGTCTTTGTAACTCAAGATGTTTACCACTTACCGTGTTATTTTAATTATGATTATTAACCACTTAGAATACTGAAATGCTTACTCTTTACTAATTACAAGTTTTCCTAACAATATCAACAATATTCAGAAAAAAAGGTATTGAAAATACATTCATTCAATCTGTAAATATTTACTGAGTATCTATATGAGAGGAGAATAAAGCCCTCCAGTGATTTTAAAAAAAAGGCATGGTCCCTGCACCCAGGAAGTTAAAATTGAATCAGGGAGAATTGTATATGTACAGCAATTATCAAGCTGAAATGTGGTAAGAAGCAGTTAAGACAGGATAAAGGAAATGGGAATTCAGAGGAGGAACAGACATCACCTATGAATGAAAGTTCTACAAAGACTTCACGAAGGTATTATTGTAAATTCTCCCTAAAATTAGTTCTTTCTCATTTCTCTTTTTACAACTACAGTGATATCACTGGTTAATCATTTAGTCCTAAAAATGGCCACACTCACTAGAGACCTGTTCTAATAACTCCACTTCCTGAGTTTCCTACCACCAACCACTCTCCACCACACAGACACACACATCAGATACATACACACAGATACACACACACACATCCAGAAATGCAGACACACACAGATACATATGTACAAATACACATACACACACACACATACTGACAAAGATTCTTTGTTGCCCAAACTTTAGTCAGGTTCTTGGACCCATCTGTACACCTCCTTATAAAATCTAATTCTAGCAAAAACCCTGCTAAGTCAGTTTAACCAGAAACCCCCCACCCTCAATACCTGACCACATGCAATATGTGATTGGGTTGCTCATCCTCCACTACCCCCCAGGTGATGTTTGATCACCCTGGCCTGTCTTCAGCAAGAATTCAGTTAGGTCAGTTTAATAGAAGCCCATTCACCCCAGAAGTTTCCTCTTAGTAATTCTCCCCTCCCCCTGAACCCTACTCCTTGGCTATAAATGCCCCCCTGTCCATGCTGTATATGGAGTTGAGCCCAACCTCTCTTCCCCACTGTAAAGTCCTATTATAGTGGTCCCTACATCTATTGCCACAGTCTGGAATAAAGTCTGCCTTACCATCTTTTGTTGTGGGATATCACCTGAGGATATTTTTTCCATTGATTTTTAGAGAGGTAAAAAGGAAGGGATTGAGGGGGGGCAGAGAGAGAAAGAAACATCAATGGATATTTAGGCATTTCCATATCTTGGCTATTGTGAATAATCTAACCACCGCTCACTTCAATGCTATACTTAATACTACTTTCAAATCAAAACATTGACTTAGCATTTTTAGCCACTTATTCTGTGGTTTCTTCAAGTTGTCCCCAAGCAGGGGCACCAACAGCAAGATACAAGAGGTTTTCCATGAACACCTAGGTTTAAAATAAATTAATTAAAGGCTTCATGGAGCATTCCAGGGGAATGTAAGCTGAACTGAAATTCTAAAGGTCACACAATAATAGCATCTCTGACAGCCAGAGTACACAGACTGCCCTGACCACCCTGGACATTCAACTGAGACTCCAAAAATGCCATGTTAGCCCAAGATTTAGACCTACCCTAAAAAAAAGCTTACAATAAGCTTCAGTAAAAAGCAAGCTGACTGGCCAGTAAGTTAACTGCCTATGAAATAGAAGTTGACATTCTTTAAAGAAAGAAACAAAACCCAGATTCTCAATATCACAGCATCACAATGTCTAACATACAATCAGAAATTGCTAGATAAGCAATGAAACAGGGAAATGTGGCTCATAAACAGAAAAAAAGTAAATAGAAACAGACCCAGTGATGACAGATGTTAATAATATCAAATAAGGACTTTAAAAACAGTTATTATAAATATGTTTAAAGATTTTAAAAGATTAGCATAATAAGAATGGATACTTTAAAATGGAAACAAATGGAAATTCTAAAGCTGAAAAAGACAAAATATGAAAAAAATTCATTGGATGGGCTTAAGATAGACTGTGCACTGCAGAAGAAAGATCAATGAACCTTAGTACAGGCAGTAAAAAATTATCTAAACTATAGCATGGACAGAAGAAATATAATAATATTAATAATAATAATTTTATAATAAAAATAACAATAAACAGATTCAGTGACCTGTGAAACAATATCAAGAGGACTTAAACTACATAAAATTGAAGTCCCATATGGAGAAGAGAAAGAAAATGGAGAAGAAAAACATATTTGAAGAAAAAAAATGGCTGAAGTTTTTCTAACTAAAAAGCAGCTAATATCCCAAAGAGTCTAAAATGTCAGGAAATAAAACATCTGCTTTGAGTATGGTTGATTAAAAATGGCCACAAGTGTTTTGTCATTATCACCATCAAGAAATGGGATTTATTTCCCTCTTCATGAATCTAGGCCGGCCTTGTGACCTACAGAATATGACAGAAGTAATACTATGTGACTTATGTTTAGCACTATCACTAACAAGCAAGTTGCTTAATCTCCATGGGTTCTACCTTAAAACAACTACTGATCAATATGGGGACTGGCTTCCTCATATCTGCAAGGAAGTCATGGGACTAAATTATCCTCGAGATTCTGTCCATTGTTAGAAAAGTCCATCTTTATATTCTGTCCATCTTTAGAAAAGTCCAAAAGAGGAGTTATATATTGAGCCAAGAAATAAATACAAATAAATCAGGGTTTTACATCAAAGAGTTAGTTGAGAATATCTTAACTAAAATGGGATAGGACTTTCCAGATCTATTGCTAAGTCAAAATGCACTCAGGTATTTGGTTGGAATGATGTTCTCTGTACAGTATAACTGGCTATGACCTACAAGTTAAAGATTATATAGTATAGGGCCTTATCAGCTAAGAATTATTGATAAACTAAAGATTAGGTAGGGCACAGCAGGATGCATTTCTTAGGATATTGTCAAATTCTCTTTTCCTTCACAGTGCCCCAGCTTTAATAGTGAGTAGATTGTTAAATAAAACTAGAGTTGGCTAATAGAGAATATGATTTTTCGTAAATTTTTGGTACACTATAACCTTTTGTTATACCCACCCACTAAGACATCTCATTTCCATAATGCCAACACTACAAATGCCAATGGAAACAGATGCCTTGGATTTCATTCTTATGCCCCTTCAGAGTGTAAAATGGCAAGAGTGGTCCTCACCAACACAAATTTCCAGCACGCCTCACTGCAGAGAATGAAAGGCCCCAGGCAGCAACATGATTTGTGCCAAGGACATATGGCAGGGATTGTGATTAGTTAGGGATGAAGATTCAATTTGACAGTCTTTCTTTTTACTGTTAGTCATTTTGGTTTTCAAAATTATCAGAATTAATAGTCCAGGCTCGGTAGGCTGGAGTACAGAATGCTATAAAAAGAAAGCTAGCCTTGCATATAATTTCAGGCAAGGTTTGAATTATTACATTCGGCAATTATGACTACCCCAGCAATAAGGTAGAGACAGTTCCCTAAGGAGCAGTGGCTGGCCAAAGTCAATATCGGAAAGGGAATCTTGTTACAGTCACGTATGGTCCACTTGGTAAACAGATACTGTGACTTTTCATCTATGCAGAAGCCAGCTCCAGTTTGAGAGAGTGTAACCGACTTCCTAAAAGCCAGAAGCTGGTCCACCTCTTAGTCCTGCTGTGAGGAACAGGAAACCGCTCCTCAGGGCCAGCAAGAATCAGATCTTCACACCCATCCCAGTCTCAAGTCTCCTAGCAAACAAAACAGGAAATATCTTTGCCCCACCATTTTTTCACCTAAGCAGAGATAAAGAGCATCACAATTCTGAATTTCAGTCTCTAGCCTCTGTCTTCAACAAATCTGTTGGATGTGTATCACGTGCAAAGTACAATTAAAAGGTTCTTTGAGAGTCACAGGAAGGACTTTGATTCTGATCAATAAGGGGATCTAAGACCTCTGTCTAAATGATGGTAATGCAAGGGTGAAAGCAGTCATATGGGGCCATATAAATGTACACAGACGTCTATGTAAAGACTCCTGGGAGTTCAGAGCTAGAGGAAGCAAGAATGAGTAGAAAAATCTTTACAGAGGACATTTTTCTTCAAATTTTCTACTTTCCATAGCATTTTACTGGGCCATGAAGAGTGGGCAGAAATTGTATAAGCACAAACAAAGGGTAGAAGATTTCCAGGCAAGAAGATGAGAGAAGTAGGAAATTACAGGCCAGGAGAAGCCAGTAGTTCCAAAGGTCTGAAGTGCTAAGCTAATGGTTTCTCCAAGGGGAAAACTGAGCAATGAGACAGACAGGACTGGAATGCAAGCCAGTGAGGGAACAGACTGCATTCTGCTAATTACTCGGGTCAGCAGAGAGCTGAAGGAGACTGAAAGAATTAGAGCCATTATTTTAGAAAATTCATCTAGCAAGGAACAAACTAAAGGAGAAAGGGGCAAAAGGTATGGAGATTAATTAGAACAGAGCTTTAGGGCTCCATATATCATACTTTTTATAATATCATGCAGCCTTCATTTCCATAACACTTACACAATCACATCCATATGCTCATCCGTAGGCATGACAATAACCATCACTCTTCTTCTCTGCCCAGTGCCTACTTAGGAGTAAGGTGACACTAAGTCCAGTACAGCCATGTCTTATCCGACAGTCCCAGTGAAATCAGTAACAGTGCCATCATTGACTCGCGGAAGTATCCTGACTTAGACCATAAATTACACACGTACCTTATTTGGGTACCCTTTCTCCTTCCACTGCTCTGTAGGCATTCTCCTGCATACCAAGGGCAGGGAGCCAATTTGTACAATTCACAGCCCACTCCCACACTCACTGCATGGTGATTATGCGGTCAGTTTGTCTCCCTCCCCATGTCACCAGGTAATCCCCATTCTTCTGGATTTAGAACTCTGCCGCCTTCGTCCCCAGCGTCCCCAGCTCCAGAATGGCGAGGCCGAGCAGGATACCGCTCCCATGGAAAAAGTGTTGGTGCTGGAGAGACGGGGGTTGGGATGCAGCGGAGGCGCAGGAAGAGGACACAGGGACTCTCGAGGCTGGGGCAGGGAGAGAGGGAGGACAAGGGCTCTCCAGCTCTTGATGAGTAAGATTCCTGACCTTTGTCTTCTCTCATCTGCAAGCCTCAGTGGGTGTGTGAAGATGATGAAAGGGTACATGGAATCAGGACAACTGAAAAACGTGGCTTGATGGCACGAAAGTAATACTAATTATAGTGGTTTATTTGAACATCCTAGGAAGCATTTGTCCCTAATTACAATGCTGTCCAAGAACAAATTTGTAAATTATGAAAGGTGCCAGATCAGTTTTATTATAGCTTTAATTGATTATAATAGTAAACGCCCTATGTGTGTTCATAATTATGGTTTGTTACTCATGTGGCATGATCACTTGTTTACATTACTAATTCCTTCTAATATTAACAAGTTATCGGATACAGCAAAAGATCTGGATTTTTCAGGCACCTGTAAACGTTTATGGGGCAGAAAAAGCCAACAGGAAATGATCTTTTTTATTTTAATCTTTATTGTTCATATTATTACAGATGTTCCTCTTTTTTCCCCCCATAGCTCCCCTTCACCTGGTTCCCACCCCACCACAGGCCCTCGCCTCTCCCCCCTCACTGTCCTCATCCATAGGTGTAAGCTCTTTGTCCAATCTCTTCCCACGAACCTACTCCCCCTTCCTCCTGAGAATTGTGAGTCTGCTCCCTTTCCATGCCCCTGATTCTATTACATTCACCAGTTTGTTTTGTTCATCAGATTTTTTTATTCATTTCATTTTTAGATTCACTTGTTGATAGATACTATTCGTTGTCACTTTGTTGTTCATAACTTTTATCTTTACCTTTTTCTTCTTCCTCCTCTTCTTAAAGAATATCCTTCACCATCTTACCTAATAATAGAGAAACATGTAAATTGACCATACCTCCACTCTGCCCACAAGCCAATAAGAGTATGAAAATTAACCCAACAAAGATGGTGGTTAATTTGCATACATACCTGGGTCCCGGGAACCTCCTTGGCACCCAGGTCACTCCCAGCTGGCCATCGGGCAGAGGAGGCTTTAGGCTTGGGAAGGGGCCAAGCCTGCGATCCAAGGGGCGGGGTGTCTCCCTTCTCAAGCCTAAAGCCTGGGGCGGAGGGTTTAGGCTTGGGAAGAGGCCAGGCCTGGGATCGGAGGGAAGGGGTTAAAATCAATGGAAACATATTCTCAGGTGAGGATAAAAAGAAAAATAAAGAAATGTCATATCCTATGAAAGACACATCTTGAAATTGCTTAAAGAAAGTTGTCATTTTTTCATGGTGAAGGGACTGGAGTCCATGTTGATGAAAATACCTTGGCAGCTGTGGTGACTGGCAGTGGCTGCAGCAGCGGGGTGATGGGGCTGGCACCTTCCCCTGATCAGCCCAGTCGCCTCCCTCAAAGGGAGGCCAGACTGCGGCTTAGGTCCACTCCCAATGGGGAGTGGACCTAAGCCATCAGTAGGACATCCCCTGAGGGCTCCCAGTATGTGAGAGGGGGAAGGCTGGGCTGAGGAACCCCTCCCCAGTGCACGAATTTCATGCACCGGGCCCCTAGTTTCATATAATATTGGTTTGGTAGAGATCAACTCCTTTCATTTTTTTCTTGTCTGTGAAGCTCTTTATCTGACCTCTAATTCTAAATGATAGCTTTGCTGGTAGAGAGTAATCTTGGTTATAGGTTCTTGCTGTTCATCACTTTGAATATTTCTTGCCACTCCCTTCTGGCTTGCATAGTTTCTGTTGAGAAATCAGCTGACAGTCATATGGGTACTCACTTGTAGGTAACTAACTGTTTTTCTCTTGCTGCTTTTAATATTCTCTCTTTGTCTTTTGCTCTTGGCATTTTAATTATGATGTGTCTTGGTGTGGTCCTCTTTGGATTCCTTTTGTTTGGGGTTCTGTGTACTTCCTGGACTTGTAGGTCTATTTCTTTCATCAGGTGGGGGAAGTTTTCGGTCATTATTTCTTCAAATAGGTTTTCAGTATCTTGCTCTCTCTCTTCTTACAACCCCACCCAAGCTGTGTGCAGCGGCTTTTGTATATGAATGGCCTGTCCTTTTTCAGCCTAAAACCTGTCAAACGGGCAGCAGCTGGGTCAGGGAGCCCCAAAGCAATCAATCAGGCGGCAGCAGCCTGCCTTGCCACACAGCTGGGTCCTGTCTGGGTACTTCCAAACCCAATACAAAGAGGAGGAATCTGCAGATCTCTCCATAGCTTCTGCTGGCTGGCCCCAGGCAGTGGCTAACTTTGCACCTCTTTGGAGATCCAAGAGCCAATGTACCCAGTGGTCAGTGTGAGACCATACCAGATTATAACTCTTCACATCCATAAGTGACACACTCAAGGGGCAGATTCAGCGAGCACCAAAGCCCCACTGAAGCAAGTCCTGCCCCATAACAGTGTCTCCTGTGCAGCAAATCTTCTATTGTAGACACAGCTGGTCCTCACAGCCAACTGGCCTGGAGGTCAATTCTTCCCAGTGATACCAACAACAATCAAGGCTTAACTACAACAAGACTGTACACACAGCCCACAAAGGGGTACAACAAGAGCATCCACCTCAGGTGACTGGGGAAGCTGAGCCTCTGGGCCCTATAGGACACCTACCACACAAGGCCACTCTATCTACTCAAGGAGACTTAGCAGCTACCCAATACATAGAAACCAACACAGGGAAGCAGCCAAAATGCGGACAAAGAAAGATGTCACAAATGAAAGAAATGGATGAAAGCAAACTACTGGATATAGAGTTCAAAACCACAGTTATAAGGTTACTCAAGAATCTTCTAGAAACCTCTGAGAAACTTAGCGAGACCTTCATGGATCTTAGTTAGAATGCCAAAAAAAAAAATGGAAAAGGACCAGTCAGAAATTAAGCATACACTGACTGAAATAAAGAATAATATACAGAGATTCAACAGTAGACTAGAGCAGTGGTCGGCAAACCGCGACTCATGAGCCACATGCGGCTCTTTGGCCCCTTGAGTGTGGCTCTTCCACAAAATACCACGTGTGGGCATGCACATACAGTGGGATTGAAACTTCGTGGCCCATGCGCAGAAGTCGGTTTTCGGCCTTGGCGAGTCTATTTTGAAGAAGTGGCGTTAGAAGAAGTGGGAGTGTCGGTTGGAAGGACGATGGGAGACGCGGCGTGGGGGAGGCACGCGCGATTCATGCACGAGTTGAGGGAGCCAGTCAGTCAGCATCTCAGTGTGCAGTGGTCAGTGCTAGTCCTGTCCGCAAATAGCGCGCAGGTGACAAAAGTACCTACTCAAAGCATAAAGTTACCTGTATTTTTCCAACCAGCTGCAGATCCTACAGGTATTTTTGTCATCAACTTAAGAATTGTAATTATTTTGTGTTGGTGGCTTTATTATTATAAAATGAAACTTTTTTTTTAGGTGCTCTGTTTGACATGGCTACAAAGAAGAGGCAATGAAAAACGGAAGATGAAAACCATGAATTTAAAGTTGAATGGACTGAGACTTTCGCGTTTACTCAAAACTTAAATGGCCTTCTGACCTGTCTTATTTGTCAGGAAAAAATGGCGCATAACAAGAAATCAAATTTGGAGAGACACTTTACAACTAAACACGTGTCATTTACTACTAAATATCCTGTCGGTGATGCAAGGAAGAAAGCAGTTGAGGAACTTCAGAAGAGTCAAGAAAAATCAAGTTCTGTATTTAATTACTGGATGCAATCTTCCAACAATGTTAATATTGCAAGTTTTGTGGTTAGTCAAGAGATTGCTAAGAGAGGAAAACCATATATAGATGGGTGAATACATAAAAAGTTGTTTTATAAATGCATCCGAAGAGCTATTTCGGGATTTTAAGAACAAAGCAGATATTCTAAAAAAAATTAAAGAGTTACCATTGTCTGCTAAAACAGTGAAAGATAGAAGAGTCAAAATGTCTTCGAATATAACCGACCAGCAAGGCGAAGATCTTAAATTGGTTTCAGCTTTATCAATAGCAGTTGACAAGTCTTGTGACATAAATGATACAGCACAAGTTTCACTTTTTGTACGATTTATTTCATCTAAGGTCCTAAAGAAGAACTTTGAGAATTATTGCCACTCAAAGGTCAAACACATAGAAAGGATATAGCAAATGCTGTAACTGAGTGCATTGAAAAACATCATATTCCACTCGATAAAATTGTCTCAATTTCAACAGACGGGGAGAAAAGTATGACCAGCATAAGAAACGGGTTTGTTGCTATTTTGAAAGAAAAAATTAATCACGAGATACTTACTTACCATTGCATCATTCATCAAGAAGCGCTTTGTGCGCAGACATTTCCAGAAGAAATTTGCAAAGTTATGGAATTGGTGATTAACATTATCAACTCCATTATGGCTAAAGCTCTTAATCATCGCCAATTTAAAGAATTTTTAGTTGAAATGGAGAGTATGCAGATCTTCTGCTGCATAACAAGGTATGTTGGTTATCAAGAGCAAACGTTTTGAAACGTTTTGCTTCCTTATTAACAGAAATTAAAGCATTTCTCCTTGAGAAGGGTGTTCACTATCCAGAATTAATGAACGATCAGTGGATCCAAAAATTTTATTTCATGGTAGACATTACGTCTCATCTAAATCAGCTTAATCGTAGACTACAGGGGGAAAGAAACACAATTTTTTCTAAGTTAGAAGTTATTTCATTTGAAAACAAATTATCTCTTTTTGCTCAAGATTTTGAAAGAGAAACTTTGGCTCACTTTCCAAGCCTGTTGAAACATCGCCAAGAAAATAATTCTGATATTGACATTTGCTATTTCAAAACAACACTTTTAAATACAAGGGAAGCAGCCTTTGTTAAAAAATCTCTTAATGCTACTGTAACAGAATTAAATTTTTCTCCCTTTAATATTGACATTGGCAACTTTGAAATGCAATTGCTGGATTTAAAAAACAAAGAATTGTGGAGCTCAAAATTTGAATGTCTTTGTGCTGATATAAAAATATTGGAGAAAATATTGTGAACTTAGTTCACAGCACAAGTGGTCTGCTTTGAAAGATCTGGAGAAGGAAGATTTGTTGATTTTTAACACCTGGAATAGTATTCCTGACTCATAATCAACTGAAAAAACTAGTGTTTGCTGTTCTTTCCTTATTCGGGTCTACATATTTATGCGAATAATCATTTTCAAGCATGAACCTTATCAAGAGTAAATTGAGAAGTTGTCTTATTGATGAGAACCTGGAATCGTGCCTAAAATTAAAAACATACAAACCTGACTTACCCAAACTTTCCAAGGAGATGCAAAGCCATTGTTCACATTAGTGTTTGTCGGTCATTGTCATGATTTAATTGTATGGATATTGTAAGGTAAATTGTAAGGAATTTAATTTTATCAATAAATAATATTGTTATTAAGTAGGATATCAAGTTTTATTCAAGGTACCTATAGTTTAACCAGGACTTAAAACTTGAAGTAAAGTTTTTTAAGTTAATTTTAGGGACCATTGTGGAGTAAAAGAAGATGTAGTGTCGAGGACTGAGAAAGGTATGTTGAGATGGTTTGGACATATAGAGAGGATGAACGAAAGGAGATAGACGAAACAAGTATACAAGATGAGTGTGGATGGGAGAGTTGGAAGGGGTCAACCTCAGCGAACGTACCTCAATCAGACTGAGGACGTTTTTAGCAAAGGCCAGCTTAGGAGCACCCTAATTAAGTTAATAACAATGTACCTACCTATATAGTTTAAGTTTAAAAAATTTGGCTCTCAAAAGAAATTTCAATCGTTGTACTGTTGATATTTGGCTCTGTTGACTAATGAGTTTGCCGACCACTGGACTAGAGGTTCCCAAGAAACAAGTCCAAGATTTGAAATATGAGGAAGCAAAAAACACCCAACTGGAAAAGCAAAAAGCAAAAAGAATAAAGAAATATGAAGATAGTGTAAGGAGCCTCTGGGACAACTTTAAGCGTACCAACATTTGAATTATGGGGGTGCCAGGAATGATCTTTAAAAATCAATGTAAATGTGCAAGAAGTGGCACTACATTTCTGAATATACCAAAACTACTAAATGAAAGGGAGAACAATCCAGCCACCCAGATGGAAGTCAACCTAATGAATTTAAATCCAAGAAAGAGATCAGAGTGGATATTCACATTTCCTGCAAGACATGGGTGCTGAGCAGACTCAGAAAGCAGGTACTTATGATGAGTTAGTCATCCTGGGTTTGTAACATAACCAGTGCAAAAAAATAAAACACACAAAATGTTTGATAAGAAAACAAATTTCTTCTCCCAGGCGCTGGGCAGCATTAGCTCAGAGACTACATCTGACATTTTTGGTTGCCTAGTACAGTGCCTGGCACATAGTAGATACTTAGTTATTCACATATTTATTCAACAAACATATTAAGCCTTTAGTGAATCACTGATTCATGGCATTCATTTCATAAATAAATTTTAAAATAACCTTTTTGCTCTATTTTAAACGTATTTATTTTTATTCCCTGAATTCAAAAGTTTCCTTTATATAGGTGTCCAAATTTCAACAGTTTTTAGCTTCTACTAGATGGACAGCTTTTTATTTCCCCTTGAGAAATGACATTTTTCTTCACAGACTAAATGTGAGCTTTTATTTAACCTTCACTGAGTCTGCTCTATTGTTCACAATTTAACAACTGTATCTACTTTACATCATTGTTAGGCGTTTACTTACAGGTGCATATAAATTAACATTTAAAAGTAATATTAAAATGTATTTTTAAATGTATTTTATTGATTTCAGAGAGGAAGGGAGAGGGAGAGAGAGATAACAACATCAATAATGAGAGAGAATCACTGATCAGCTGCCTCCTGCACGCCCCCTACTGGGGATCAAACCCACAACCTGGCCATGTGCGCTTGACTGGAATCGAACCCAGGACCCTTCAGTCCACAGGCCAGCGCTCTATTCACTGAGCCAAACCAACTAGGACTAAAATATTTTTTAAATAACACTTAATGAAAGTTCATCCTCTCTTAATTATAGAAATGTACTTAGGAAAACATTAGGGCAAAAAAATCACCCACAATTACAATCTCCTCAAATACACTCAATTCATGTATATTTTTCCAATCTTTAGCTAAAACCTGTGGTGTGTTTTGGGGTTGTTGTTTTTTCCTTTGTTTTTTCAAAATCAAACTGCATGTACTACTTAGTGATAACCAAACATTTTACATTTCAGCCTAGAGCAGTGCCTCCCAATCTTTTTAAAGTCATGGCACTCACAGAAAATTACTGGGATAAACTAAGTCTCGTCCCCAGGCTACAATGGAAGCTCAGGCCGCCCAAAGGCTAAGGGACTCAGTCTCTCAGGTTTAACAACACTGCACTTCAGTTGGAAAGTTCTGGCCCAGAGAACTGGTTCTGTAAGTGTGAGTGCTCAGAGCCCAACCAGAGTTTATTTCCTAAGTCCATGGGACAATAGATGTCAACATTCTTCAACTCAACAGACATTCATCCAGTGCAGTGCCTACTTAATGTCACATGCCATACGCTGTGGATAAAACGTGAGCAGGAGAGATCCCTTTCTCAAGCTGTGTGCATTCAAATAAGAAATTCCCTTAGGTAAACAACTATGACATAACCCAGCAAGCACTATGTTTAGGGAATTATAGTAAAAATAGCAGCTGGCATTTAGTGTGGTCTTATTAGTGGCCAATCAATGTACTTGCTTTACACATATTAACTCATTTACGCCTACAATAGCCTTATAAGATAGGTATTGCCGGATGGGGAAACAGAGCTTGGAGGTGTTTAGTAACTTTCACCCAATCTCAAGATCAGTGGGGGTGGCTGAGAACTGGACTCTTACCCAACATATTTCATCAGGGGCCACCTAGAGAAGTGTGACTGCCCCAGGCAAGCTGACAACTGAGAGCCACTCTGAATGTTCTCTATTGGTTCACTGTTTACTTAGCAAAGAGGCTGAGCACAGCCTCCGGAAAGGCAGAAGAGGAAGACCAGCCAGTAGCAGTTACTACTCAGTTACTCCTCTCTGTTCCCTCCAGCTAGCTCAGCCATAGCCAGATTTGCGTGCCCTGCTCAACAAGCAAACAAAAGTGGCAGTACATACACACCTGTGTTCCTGGCCACCACCAACAATGCCAACAAAAACCAAGCTTGCATTTAATTAGTGCCACCCTCTTTAAGAGAGTTCAACTACCTGTATTAGTCATAAGCACCTTATTAATCCACACTCAGAGCATCTTCTTAAAGTGGATCTCCTTAAAGATCATTCTTTGTGTGAAAAGCGTGGTAAGCCCAGAGTTGCCCGATTTTGCAAATAGAAATACAGGACAGCATTTAAATTTGAATTTCAGATGAACGATGAAGAATTTTGTAGTATAAGTATGTCCCATTGCAATAATCAGGACATACTTATATTTTTAAAGTATCTCTGGCGGAATTCAGCACTGTGAGAATATGCAGGAGAGCTGAAGATTAAACAGGGCGCTCTGCCCAGAGCATCACTTTCACAGAAAGATTTTTGAGAAGAAAAATTTTGCCTTTTTTATTTTTTAAAAGAATTTGTCACATGAATATTCTGGTTTCCATCTTGGCCCATGTCCAGTTTTTGCATGCAAACCAGTAGGTCATAAATATTTTTATGTGCAGTAAAAATGCTGCGCATTTGCTACTTTGGAGTTAGATGGGAATCCCCAGCCTCAGCACTGCAGTGCAGAACGGTGAGCAGCGTCTTTGGCGAGAACTGGATTATGCTAACGTCACCAGCGCGTCCAGCTGGCACTTTTCCGCCTGAGTGTTCACGCCAGAAAGTGTGATTTCTTGATGAATCCATAGAAGCTTTTTCTTTTTTCCTTTTGGCTAAAAAAAAAAAAAAAAATCTACTGGCTCCCACAAACTATTTCCTACTAAAATTGCTAAAAAAAAAAAAAAGTGATAAACCAAGTGGTTTGTTTACAAGCATGAGACTATATAAATAGCTCCATTTTCAGTTTTAGTGAAAATCCCTATAACAAACACCAATCAAAATTAAGAGGTTTTTCTAATGATAGATGTATTTTTCCTCTTTGCATTTTAAAATAGCAATGCATTTCTTGTATGAATGACTGTCTGCTAATGCATTCATTCCTTTAATTGAGCTCCCTGACTTTAACAGCTCCCAAGATTTCACCTGATAAAGATTTGGGCCTGTCTGTGCACATGCAGTGCACACATTTTGTCCAGGTCAATAAAAAAAACTCCTGCATCAAAACAACATGAATCACTGAAGAACATAGCACCTGACGTCAGCCTTTAAGCTACCTACAATGAACTCAACAGTTGAAGATGCTGGCAAAGCCAGACCAGAGACAGTTGTTTGGTGGTACACATAAAGGTGGATTTAAAAAGCATTGGATGGGTTTCTATATTTATTTCAGGTAGAAGTTTTATCTATGTGGAGATAGAAATGAGCCCAAATCTTTTTATATCTTTAGTGGGAAAATCCTGAACTATAATAATACAAAACTATGATTCTTCTAATAATATCCAAAAGCCAATTATGCACATCTTGAAGTAAAGGTGCCAGAATTATTTTATTTTTTATTTTTTTGTAGCTAAAGACTATAGACTTGGCTCCAAGCAGGGCAATTAAGAAAGAAAGAAAATGCAGAAATTGCTTGTAGCTTTCCTTGAAGGTGGTTTCAGAATAGTCTTAGAGGTGAAACTCATACAGTAGGAGAAAATGTGGTAAAAAAAAAAAAAAAAAAAAAAAAAAAAACACTGCCCAATAGCTATGTCCAAATCTTTTGGCCAAAAAAGAGGTAGACAAGCTGAAAAAATGGTCTTATCAAATAATTCCATCCAACAACAAACTGTACTGTGCTCAGGAAGCATGGATGAACTGGCTGAAAGACAGAAATTACCATGACTGTGTATCAAGCGGCTGGATAAAAGCTGGAAGAGAAATTATCCCCTCCATACTTATAATGGTACTAGAGGCCTGGTGCGCAAAATTCATGCATGGGTAGGGTCCCTAGGCCTGGCCAGCGATCAGGGCCCATCGGGGTCTTCTGGCTGCTGGCCAGGGTCCTCCTTCTGGCTGCCAGCAGGGCCTTCCTTCACTCTGCGCCGCCCCTGGTGATCAGCGCATATCATAGCAAGTGATCAGTCTCCCAGTCAAACTTCCATGGGGTCAATTTGCATATTAGGCTTTTATATATATATATACAGATACATCAAACATACTCACATGGACAGGAACTGAGGGTTAAAAACAAATACAACTTGGTCATGAATTTTCAACAGCATATATCTTTTTTTTCCTGCTACCTTTAAAAAGTATTTTTATTGACTTTATTGGGCTGACATTGGCTAATAAAATGATACAGGTTTCAGGTGTGCAATTCTATAACACATCATCTGTATATTGTATTGTGTGTTCCCACCCAAAGTCAAGTCTTTTTCTGTCCCCATTTATCCCCTCTTTACTTTTCCTACTCCCCTCCCCTTTCCCTCTGGTAATCACCATATAGTTGTCTGTGTCTATGAAGCGTTTTGTGGAGTCTTTTTGCTTAACCCCTTCACCTTTTCACCCAGACCCTGGAATTATCAGTCTGTTCTCTTAACAGCATATATCTTAACAAGAAATGACAGAACTATCAGGAAGCCTGAAGGTCAGCAGAGCTGGGCTGGTGGTTCAGATTTGGGAGTCATCAGAAATACCTGTCAGCTGAATCCATGAGGAACATGAGATTATTCAGAAAGGAAAAGTTGCCTAATCAAAAAAACAAGCTGAAAATGGAATCCCATGGAACATTTTTTTTTTTTTTTGCTTTCTCAGAAAACAAAGACAATAGTGGTCATGTTGCCAACTTTCCTTTTTCTTTCTATGGAATGATTCCACTTATATGAAATTATAGAAAATGCAAACTAATCTCTAGTGACAAAAGCAGAAGAGCTATTGCTTGAGAATGAGACAGGGTGGGGAGAGCCTGCAGGCAGAGAATATAAAAAGGCCCTGAAGAATTTAGGGGCGATGGATAGTTCTCGAACTTGGTTGTGGTGATGACTTCATAAGTGTATGCATAAGCCACAACTTACCAAATTGTATAATTGTGCACTTTATGGTATGACTGTCTACCTCAATAAAGCTCTTTTTGATAAACACAGATCAAATAAAAGTGAGAATTTCAGTTCCTCAACTGAACTAAAAAAAATTATAGGCTATATGAATTTTGTAAGATATCTCATTTAATTAGAAATGATAAGCCCACTATTAAGGGACAAGAACTCTAATTTACATATGGTACTGAAAAAAAATGACTTTCAGATCACAGTCCAGGCAAATCCCCACCTTCTCAAGTCAGACTATACTCATGGTTCAGAATTAACAGCTACATCATATCCTCCCCTGAGGCTCACAACCCAGAATCCAAGCTGCAGGATTTTTGGGTAGTACTTCTGCAAGTTCCACGTTTATTCAACCATCAAATAAAATTTTACTTGGCACCAACTTTGTGTAGGAAGTAGGTAAAGAGATAAAGTGTGCTTACTGGTTAACAAGAAAAATGTGAATCATGAAATGGTAGTTAGTAATACCTTTTATAAGTTGAGTAGTATTTCCATTGATTAATATACAGTTTCTTAGCATGACCAAAACTACCAAAAAAGGAAAGATGAATATGTATACATTTAAAATTTTATAACATATACCAACACACAAAGCATTTTTTTTAAAGGACAGACTAGCCTGGCTGCTGTGGCTCAGTGGTTAAGCATTGACCTGTGAACAAGGAGGTCACAGTTGCAGGTTCAATCCCCAGTGTGGGGCCTGCAGGAGGCACCCAATCAATGATTCTTTCTCATCACTGATGTTTCTATCTCTCTGTCCCTCTCTCTTCTTCTCTGAAATCAATAAAAATATATTTAAAAAAAATAAAATTAAAGAACACACTAGACAATATTTTTCCTTACATAAAAGTGGAAAAGTCAACATTAATTATTTATAACAACTAGAGGCCCAGTGCACGAATTCGTGTATGGGTGGAGTCCCTCTGCAGGGTGGCCCGCAGGGATCGGGCTGAAACCCACAGTCCAACACCGCCTGCAGCTCCTACCTGCCGCTCCTGCCCATCCCGGCCCCACTGTGCCTGCCGCGGGTTCATGCCCAATCAGTCCAGATAGGGCAGTGGTCAGCAAACTCATTAGTCAACAGAGCCAAGTATCAACAGTACAACGATTGAAATTTCTTTTGAGAGCCAAATTTTTTAAACTTAAACTTCTTCTAACGCCACTTCTTCAAAATAGACTCACCCAGGCCATGGTATTTTGTGGAAGAGCCACACTCAAGGGGCCAAAGAGCCACATGTGGCTCGCGAGCCACAGTTTGCCGACCACTGAGATAGGGAGAGGCTCGCGCTGCCACAGTAGCACTCACCAGCCATGAGCCCTGTGTCTGGTGCCCTCCCAAGGGGAGTGGCCTGTGGGATTGGGCTGAAACCAGCTCTCCGATATCGCCCAAGGGGTCTCAGATTGTGAGAGGGCATAGGCCAGGCCCACCGGTGCACGATCAGGCCAAAGAGGAACCACAGGAGGGCTCCAGGGCATGTCTGGCCCATCTCTCTCGGTCCCGATCGGCTGGACCTCAGCAACAAGCTAACCTACCTGCTGGAGCATCTGCCCCCCTGCTGGTTAGTGCACATCATAGCGACTGGTCGACCAGTTGACTGTCTTCCTCATGGTGGTCAGTGCATGTCATAGTGAGCAGTTGAGAAGCCTTAGCATATCATTAGCATATTACGCTTTGATTGGTTGTTCAGTTGTTCTGCCATTTGGTCTATTTGCATATTACCCTTTTATTATATAGGATTCCTTCAAAAGATCTGCTTGTATTATCTAGTAAAAAATGTCTGGGTCACTTTTTCCTAATCCGTATATCACTGAGCCAATGTAATGAATTCACAATTTATGTATTCCTGGATAAGTGGGAGCTTTCAAGAGCAGGGAATTCATCATCTGGATGAACTGCTCATTGAAGCATTTATATGGAGGCTGCTTCAAAATCTAGGTGGGAAGGGCTGCTTCATTACAGTCAGGCAAGGGGGAAAGTTTAGGCTCCACACTTGGCCTTCAGTGATGGAGGTAGAGTTGAGCTGAAAGTGTTTTCTGTGGTTTGGTTAAAGTAGAACAGTTATTATCTAAAGGTTTTTCCATCCTGCTAGGCTTTTCTTGAGGCATCTTATTTGTTTCTGTCTGTTGGCATTTCTGGGTTGCTATCAACTCCAGCATCCAATCTGGGATATCTGAGGCTAAGAGAAAACTCAAGGAACTCACCACTCTGTCACTCCTCAGAGAGAGAAGTCCCAAGCCAGTCTATCTTCTTCTCTCCACCTTTCGGAGTCTTTCCTGTTTGTTTTATGTAGAATATCCATGGTGAACAGTTGCATTTAGTGGGAAAAATCGGGAGAATTAAGTCCATTTTTCCAGAAACAGAGCTCTATAGTTGTCTTTTTAGCAGCATTTTTCCTTAGGTAAACTGGGTAGTTACAATTTCACAACTGCCATATGTATCAAAAGCAAATGTGCACTGACCAGAAACTCATTCACGGAGGCATACTATTTCCTGAGAGATGCTTCCAGGGACATGGCAACCAGTGAGCCATATGTTGTTTATTTGTTAATCATTTGCCAACTCTGGCTTTATTGATAATATCACTTCTGAGTTTCACAGCAGTCTGCATGCCTCAGCTGTGATAGTTTGCTTCCTTGCTGCTCAGTATTTATCACGGTGATAATGACTCCCTGCACTTTTCTCCATCTGTTACAGAGAAATAACACCCTATGTGTTCATAATTGTACTCATGTTATCCTATCTCTTGTCCTCTGCACCCTATACCTTCATTTTTCATCTTTCTATACCTGAGCTTTCCCATTTACCCACATTTTAGGTGGATGATCTCATTCTAGTTAAGCTGCAGGTTATGTATCTGCCCTGTACCTTGTCTGTGAGAAATTTTATTTTTGTGTTCATTTTTGCCATCTTCTTCACAACAACATTCCAAGACCTGGCACAGAGTCTGCAACCCACCCAACTGCTGACCATGCTGGATAACTCGACCTATTAGCAGTGTCATCTGTAAGATACGAAACTTCAAACGCAAGCCCAGATTATGGTCTTTCTTCTTTCCAATGTTTTGTCAATAGTGAAAGGAATTTTAGGGATAAAATAGGCAGGTTTAGTGAGTCTTAGGAATAAAGAGGGTCCAAGGGGGAGGAATGCATAGGTGAGGCCTTGGAGCCGCCAGAAGGCATACATTCACAGAGAATAGAAAGGTGCCACAGGATAAGGGGAGAGGAAATTATACATTCACAGAGGATAAAGAAGAGTCACAGAGTATGGACAAGAGGAAACATACCTTCACAGAGGAGAGAGAAATGTTGACAAATGCTGGAGAAAGGGAAACATGTTCACAGGAGACAGAGAAATGTTACAAGATAAGGGGGAGACAGAGAAGGGGGCACCACATGGGTTTTGGACTTTGAAGATGATATTCTGTGGGAGACTGACCAATTAGAAAAGCACAGAATTATCAAATGGGGAAGGGGTCCAATTAGAAGGGAGCATGAAGAGACAAAGAACTACAGCATTTATAAGCCTTAGGGAAAAGGAGCTTAGTGGGTTACCCACTTGGGAAAACCTCCCTACCTGGGAGTCTGTATTTGCTTCCAATAAATTTCCATCCTTTTGCTAACAAGTCCTTTTAGTCTGAGAATTTTATTCCTCAAACTTTGTGAGACAAGAACCCCGCAAGAGGGAGATCCGCTCCCCGCACCCTACATTTCAACAGGATATGATTTATCTGAATATTCAGAAACATCTTCATTTGCCTTTCAAGACACATTCCACACTCCTGTTTCCCCCTACTTTATAGGTCACTCCTGCATAGCTTATTTTGCTGGTTACTCCCCCTACCATGAACTCTTATTGGAGGATGACAGGGCTTAAAGTGGTCTCTTTAAGACTCACTTCATTGATGCTCTCCAACCTCATGGCTTGAAATATCATCTATGTATTAATTATTTCCAAATTTATATCTCCAGCTCAGACTGCTCTTCCAAACTCCAGAGTCACATATCGACTTTCTATTCAACATCTCCAAATGGGTTTCTAGTAGACATCTCAAACTCAACATGTTCAAAACTGAATTCCTCATTCCCTATCTCTAGCCTTCCCCATCATAACAAATAGTCTCACGATCCTTCCAATTGCCCAAGCCCCAAAACCTTTGAATTATCCTTGACTCCTCTTTCTCACACATTCCCACATTCAATTCATTCAATTTGATTCTACCTCCAAAATGCATTCCACTTTTTCTCACCATCTCCACTGCTGTCACTCTGATCAAGCCACCATCATCTTTTACCTGCTTACTGCAATAGGTTCTTAATAGGTCTCCCTTTCTCTGCCATTACCGCCTCACCATAGCATCTTTTCAACATTGCTATCATAGTGATCTCATAAAACTGAAAGTCAGGTTATGCCATTGCTCTTCTCAAAACCCTTCAGTGACTCCCTGCTTCATTCAGAGTAAAAATCAAGGTCTTTGTAATAGCTGTCTACTTTCTACATGATCTGCCCTCATTCTCTGATATTCCTAATCTTTCAGTTGGTAACTTCACTCTAGAGACAGTAGCCTCCTTACTATTCCTTCAATCATCCATATATGTACTAACCCCAAGGCCTTTGCACTGGCTGTTCCCATTACTAGGATATTCTTATCACAAACATATGTTTAGTTCACTCCCCTCTCCTTTTTGCTTAAATCACTTTCCCGTGAACCATATTCTGACTGACTTATGTTACAAGTTTCACCATTCCCACTAGCACTCCTGACCTCTGTTTCTATTGATTGTGCTTCCCCCACCACAACATGTATTATTTTCAAACATAACATGTAATGTACTTGTTTATTATGTCTATTGTCTTTTATCTAATTCCTCTGCTAAATGTAAGCTCTAGGAGAGCCGGGATCTTCTGTTTTGCTCATTGAAGAATCCTAAGCACCAGAAGCAACCAGTGAATATTTGTTGAATAACAAATTTAATCTCATGACAGTAATGCCTCAAGTATTCTGAGGATATTTATCTTGAAATCTCAGTTATTAAGAAAAAATCATAGAAGCAAGTAAATTTAAAAGGCTTTGTGCAACCAAAATGAAGGCCTTTAAATACGAAAACTCTGAAATCCATGTACTCTACTCAGGAGAGAAATCCTCAGGGGCAAAATCCATGTACACATATTATAAATAAAGCTCCAACCCACTTGGCTAACCTGGTTTCTAAGTCCAAAGCATTAGAAGCAGATATGTTTGTGCAAAAGAAGGACACAGAACAGACACCTGGAGGGGCGCAAGCAAGGAGCGACAGCTTCTGGGCCAGTGGTTCTCAACCGTTCTAACGCCGCGACCCTTTAACACGGTTCCTCAGGTTGTGATGACCCCCAACCATAAAATTATTTTCGTTGCTACTTCATAACTGTAATTCTGCTACTGTTATGAATCGTAATGTAAATATCTGTGTTTTCCGACGGTCTTAGGCTCTACAGCAGCGGTTCTCAACCTGTGGGTCACGCACCGCTAGCAGGGTCGCCTAAGACCGTCGGAAAACACAGGTATTTACATTACGATTCATAACAGTAGCAGAATTACAGTTATGAAGTAGCAACGAAAATAATTTTATGGTTGGGGGTCATCACAACCTGAGGAACCGTGTTAAAGGGTCGCGGCGTTAGAACGGTTGAGAACCACTGTTCTGGACAGTAGGGAAGAGTCAGGCAGCACCCATATACATTTTAAAAACACAGCACTTGGTGTTGAAACAGATAATCCATATACTTCAAAATTACCATATTATAACACAAGATACTAATTTATGTTCACTACACTGAGCCCCAATCACCAAATAAAATTTATATTCGGTATGCTTTAGAAAAGCAGTCATACAAAATACACTTCTAAAATATAATTTCTACTAGAATTACTAAATTATGCCAAGTTTGGAAGATTAACTGGAATAAATGTGCATGAAATAAACTTCTTTATGATACTGGATAACTAAGGACTCACTGTAAATAACTATGCTATTTGGCTCTCGGCCATTTGTTTGTTGCATATCCAGAAATTAATCTTGTGTTCTGAACCAGAGCAGCCTGAGCAACTTTAAGATTTCAGCAGGCTTTCAGTACTGCGGGTAACTTAAGGTTCTTATAATTTAGAAACGATGTACAGGAATGCTTTGGAAATGGTATGGCCTAGGTAGGTGTGCAAGGCTGAGAGCTTGGTTAGAAGCAAACATTTGGACCATATGACTCAAAAGAGCCCCCAGCCCCCAAGCAGATATTCTTATTGTGTGCATTTCACCCTGATTTCCTTTGGGTTAACACTTTGACATCTCTAGGAATCCTTTATTAAAATGCAAACATTTCCCCCAAAGGATAAACTAACACATCAGCTCAAATTACTTTATCAATGGTTAGGAAGTTTTGACTATAAAGCTCTGAAGAAACAGATGCAAGACAGAGAAGTACAGGGCAGTGCCCTCCCTACCAGTCTGTGTCCACCTCCAGATGTGTGCCAAGGGGTCTGTCCTACTTGTCCTATTTAAGAGATTGGCCTCTGAGAGAGAGAGGTACAAGATCAACTTGGGATCTCTGCAAAATCAAATGGGCTCCTTCCCTGGCTCCTGGAAGCTCACTAAGTGTTAAGGTAAGAGCTAGAGGAGAATGCCATCCTGGCAACCCCGGGGCACTCAAGTATCAAAGAGCATGCAGCAGTAAGGTTGAGGGCAGTGAGAGAGTGGAGAGCTGCAGGAGGTGGGCAGCAGCACACGGTTCTCCAGGCTTCTGCAGCCACAGAGCATCTTTATGGTAACTTCTAGGGCTCTGAGTACTTTTGAAAAGATCTTACTGAATTTTAACTTGACATTTCCCAAATTTTTTATCATGAGCCTTTTTTTTTTTTTTTTTTTTGCCTTGCACTATTTATTAATACCCCCAGGAATATATTTGAAATGCTGTTATTGTGAACAGGGAATGGTGTTTCACCCCATGTTGATTCCTGGCATTAACAGCTATGTGATGCTGGACAAATAATTTAACTTTGCCAAACCTCAGTTCCCTTATTGGTAAAATATAAATAGTAGCATCTATCTTACTGTATTGATGAAAAGTTATTTCAAGATACGTGTCAAAATCCTAAATCTCTTCACACATATTAACTAATTTTAGTTCTATGAATATCTCTATCCCAAGGAAGTAATCTAAAACACAGTAAAAACTTAATACAAGGCTATAGCAGTATTGATAAGAGCAACAATCATTTTAAAGGTCTTAGTTGTCCAACTGAGAAAAAACTTAAGCCATATGATCCACATGATTTCAGCCAATAAAATTATATTTACAAAGAATTTTTAATAACCTAGGAGGATGATCATCCTATGATGTTAGTTTTAACAGGCAGGAATTCTTAAAGTATGAGCTCAAACAGGGAAAAAAAAATACTCATAGAAAAAATACTGTTGGAAAACACACTAAAAACTTATGACCTAATTATAAACCAGAAATTCCTTGGTTTGGCTCCAATTAAAATAAAATTTAAATCACAGTCCATTGCCTTTCATAAGCTCCTGTCATTTCCTTCTGGGAAGGAGAAAGACATGTCAATACATGTCAACTTGTGACATGACAAGATCAGAAAGAAGCAGGGGCATGTGCATATTGTCACCTCAGCTGCAAGCCTGCAACTGCTCTCACACACCCGGGGAAGACAGAGGCATGCAGGGATAGCAGCCATGCCACGTGCCGTGCCACGAGCCGTGCTGCCGTGTCCTATAACTGTTTTTAGCAACTAAACATCAGTGGGCTTTTCTAAAAGTGTTTTTCTTTTCCCTTGTAAGTGCCTTCATTACTCATTTTTCATTTTAAAAACCGTTATAAATTCTTCCCATATAAATCCTCTGAGATAAAACTCTCATCCATAAAGTTTAATGCTACATAACTATAGAAATAAGTAGATTTCAGCACATAAAATCAATTGTATGCCTTGGTTGCTTGTCCAGATTCAAATGCCATTCTATTTGTAGAGGCATTCTTATATGGCAGAATTTGACTGCAAAAACTCTTTACAGGCAGCTAAAAATCAATAGTAGGTGATAAATTAAAGAAAAATCAATAAACAAAAGGAAATCAATGTTAATGCAATTAAAATGGAAAGGAGAAGCTCCCTTTTAGATAACTTTTCAACCTGCTAAAAGTCATTACAGCCTCTTGTTCCCTAAAAGTGATGAATAAAATACACTTATTTTTAAATTATTTCCATTTTGCAATTTGACTACTTAAGGGTTTTCTTTCAGATAACCCAAAATAACACCAGGCTTAAGTGATGTCCACTTCAGATTTCTGTAAGCTCCTCTGAGAAGTTTCATGACTCATTTGGGAATTTGGATATTTAAGGTTAGGACTTCTAATGACAGAGACAAAGAAATATTAATCATCTAACACAAAGTCTTTTTTTAAAATGAGCATTACTTTGATATCCATAATCTGTTGAACATTAAATTCTAAAATGAACCTCTAAAATTGTTCAGACCAATATCCAACGAAGTGCTGAAAAGGTAGGAAGCAAAGCAACAGAGATAATGCAAAATTCAATTGAGGGGAAGATAAGGTGCCGTCACAAGCTGATAATGTACAGGGACAGCACAGGGAGATGAAAGAGCACAATAAAAGTCTATTCCCACCCAACCAGTGGGCAGCCGAGCTTGGCCATGCTTCAGAGCTCTGCCTTCTTGGCTGAAGCAGCCTTTTATATGGCTCCCCTATCTATGCTCTGATGATCTGAATAATTAAGCAGGGTCTCCTGGTCTACGTATTTAAATGCTTTTCAGTACATAAAAAGTAAAACCTGGTTACTGACTAGAGTAGTCCCAATTCTACAAATCAGATCGCTAAGTACCACCAGGGAATATTTACAATGAGTCTGCTGCATACAGGGTACCTGCATTACCACAGAAACTTAATGATTCTCAAATTGTCTTCAATCTTTAACATAAAAATTTACAAGCATATTGACATAACATTTAATTAGTTGTTGAGGAGAATATGATAAGAATTCACTATAAAAACATCATCAAAAGACAGATGGTAAAATAATGATAGAAAATTATTTAAGATAATGAACAAGTCCTCAAAATGAGATATTATTGGAGTTTCTAGGTATCCTGGACCATTTTCTTGCTCTGGTACGTTTGTCTGGGAGGTCTGTCTTAGGGAATACTGACCCTACAGGGGTGCCAGACAAATTCATCATTAATAAAACTAAAGTGGCTAAATATAAAACCCGAAGTCCACCAGTAGGATGGGGATGTTGACACCACCATCAGCATCCATAGTCAAAAGCACACGCTCAATATCTTAGAACCTCATTAAATAATAGTACTCTTCCAAATCCGCATGCCACTCATCAGTTCTCTAGGAATAGCTTTCTCTTTCTTCAAAAATTACAATAATGAAAAACTAAACAGTATTTTAAATATCTTTCCAAAATATAATTTGAAATTTAAAAACCAAAATTTCAAAATTTATCCCTTTCAACTGTTTTCTGAAATTACCTTTGTCTGCTACTGCCACAAAAGCAATATTATATTATGGGCACTTGCTCCCAATAAGGCCTTGTTACCAAAGAAAAAAACGGTGGTACCATATTTATTCAGCCTGTGTCCTCATCACAGGCACTAGCCCAACCCTCGTTCTCTGAAAAACTACTCAGTGAAGCATGGATAACACTGATTTAAATTCACATCGGGTGGCCTCTCAGTTCATTCAAGGTCTTTGATCAAATGTTACCTCTGCAGAAAGGCCTGCCCCCTTCTCCAAATCACTCACGGACACTGTAGCACAGACTTGTCTGTTTCCCTACTCCGTCACTCCATACCCTCTTACCTTGGGCCTCCTAGTATTTATTACCACCTAACTTTTCCTTGTTTACCACTTTATTCCTGGCCACCTGGAACAATATCCAACACCCACTAGTTACTCAATACTAGTAAATAGTTTTTGGAACGACTAACTGAAATAACGTATGTCTTCACAACTAGCATTTAAATTCATGAGGCCAAGGGTCTTTTTCACTAACCTGTCCCCAGCAAGCACATCTGGCACAGGCAAAACAGAGTGTAAAATCTCTGAATGAAGGAACTAGTGGACAGTAGATGATTAAGATCACATCCTTTTCTCACAGCACATTTGGTCTGAGGAAGGAGGAAAAGAACATGAGACAGGGAGAGGGAAACAGGACAGGAGTGACAAAGGAGTGGCAAAGGACACTGAAAAGAGGACTTTCTTATATCCCAAAAGTTTGTTTAAAGAGTTGATAAAGAAAAAGTGTAAAATGCAAGAACTCAACTTTTTCTGCAACATGTTCAATACGTAGCCCATCAATGACTAGAAGGATAAAATTGTCAAAGCCTGAATACTAGATAAGACATTTAAGCAGAATTGCAATTTCACATACAATATCAAGAATTAAATTATTACGTTCCAAGTAGTGTCTGATTCCCATCAAAGATCTTTTGTATTTGGTTTCAACATCTCTAACAAGTGTTTCTAGAGCCTTTAAAAATTATTTCCCCATTTAGTTAAATAAAAGAGAGGTTCTTGAACTTTTAACCAAATTTTATACTCCTATAGCACAAATCATCCTATTTGATATGCTTACATCTTACAATTTTATTCCATGAAAAGATTTTCAGAGAAATTGTTACACAAAGATAGGCATTTTAAAGTTTCAGTGCAATTAACACAAGTCGTTTGGTTTCCTTAGGAACAATCATAGGGGCCACATTCTGTAGCATACCCTGTGGACTCCTGACCACCATTTGTCAGAGTGGCACCATCATTACTCTTTGAGGATAAACCCTTGCCCCCCACATCCTCACAAAGAAGGGCTAGACCACCATTAAAACATAGATCTTTCCTTGGCTATCAAGTGAGGGTGTAATTTTCCCCCAGTTCAGCTGAGTCCAAAGTCATGTGACTTTTTTTTCTGCTTGTTTTTTATTGAGATATGTTTCACACACCATACAATTTATCATTTTAAAGTATAAAATTCAGTGTTCCTTTATAGATTCACAAAGTTGTGCAACTATCACTATTACTAATTTCAGAACATTCTCATCACTCCCCAAAGAAATGCCATACCCATTAGTAGTCATTCACCATTTTATACTTCCCCCCATCCCCCATTAATAGGAAACTATTAATATACTTTCCCCCATTAATAGGAAACTATTAATATACTTGCTAATTAAATTTGCCTGTTTTGGAATTTCACGTAAGTGAAATCATACGATATGTGACCTTCTGTGTCAGACTTCTTTCACTTAGCATAATGTTTTCAGGGTTCATCCATGTTGTGTAGCATGTATCAGTACTTCATTCCTTTTAATGGCTGAATAATATTTCATTTTATGGACATACCACATTTGTTTGTTGATTCATCAGTTTATGGATATTTCAGTTGTTTCTACTTTCTGGCTATCATTTGAATAATGCTGCTGTAAACATTCATATACAAGTTTTTATGTGACTGTATGTTTTCATTTCTTTTAAATATATATCAAGGAATGGAATTGCTGGGTCATTTAGTTACTCCCTGTTTACCTTTTTGAGAAACTGGCAAACTGTTTTCTATATGAGACTGTATGTAGCATTTTATATTTCTCCCAGCAGCGTGTTAGAGCTCCAATTTTTCCACATAATCCCAACATTGCTATTTTCTGTTTTATAAGACTTGATTTTTTTACGATAGCCAGCCTAGAGGATGTGAAGTGTATCTCACGGCAGTTTTGATTTGCATTTTCCTAATGACTAATGATGTTGGGCATCTTTTCCTGTGCTCATTGGCCATTTGTGTGTCTTTGGAGAAATGTCTGTTCAAATACTTAGAATATTTTTTAATTGTTTCTCCCATGTATTTGGGGCTACAATGAGCTGTCCCCCAAGAAGTTGCAGATAAGATAGTCGCCAAGCATTAAACTTTAAAAATATTGCTAACATCACAAAAAGGGATCGCTTGATGTTATGTGCCCCATGATGGACGTATACAACACTTCTGTGAAGTACTGTTGCCCCAGAAATCATATCTAAATCTGATCAAGCTCTAAATCTAAATATCAATTTACAGAAAGTATGGGCGACAAAGGGACATATTAAGAGACACCATAGGGTAAAATTAAAATTCAGACTGTAAAAAATACCTGTTTCTTCAGCAAATTTATTACAAGGAGAAAAGGGGAGAGATGAAGGAGAACCTAGAGATTTAAAAAACTTAACTTATTTGAATCCTGATACAAACAAACTACAGAAAAGAAAAGTTTATGATCCCTGGCTGGTGTGGATTAGTTGGTTGGAGCATCATCCCATACACTGAAAGGTTTCTGGTTCAATTCCTGGTCTGGGCACATAACCCAGGTTGTAGGTTCGATCCAGTAGGCACATGCAGGGGGCAGCTGATCGCTGTCCCTCTCTCACATCTCTCTCTCTCTCTCTCTCTCTGAAATCAATTAAAAATTTTAAAAAAGAAAAAGTTATGAGATAAATGGAGAAATTTGAACATTGACTGGATATTTGATTATATTAGGAAACTAATATCAAATGTTTAATGTGTAAAAATGATATTGTTTTTTTTATATAAAGAGTCCTTATCTTTTAGAGATATACTGTATACGGAAATACTTAAAGATAAATGAAATAATACTATGGCTGTGATTAGCATCAAAGTGATCCTGAAGGTAGTAGGGGTGAATGGGATATAAATAAAACAAGATTGGCTGAGTTGATGATTATTGGAGGGGGAAGAGAAAAGTACGACAGAATTATCATACTGTTCTCTTAATTTTGTACATTTTGAAATTTTCTGTGATAAAAGTTGGTTTGTTTTGTTTTTTAATCCTCACTCGAAGATATCTTTTCCATTGATTTTTAGAGAGAGTAGAAAGGAGAGGGAGAGACAGAGAGAAACACTGATGTGAGAGAGACACATCGATTGGTTGTCTCCGGCATGCTCCCAACCAGGGCAGGAAGCCTGCAATCAAGGACATGCCCTTGACCGGAATCAAACCCAGACCCTTCAGTCCACAGGCCGATGCTCTATCCACTGCGCCAACCAGCTAAGGCTACAAGTATTTTTAATAATAGATTAGACTAGAGCTGTGCAATGTCATTTTTATAAAATAAAATAAAAAGTATTCACGTCCACCAAGGAAACACAGAAGGAACAGCAGAGGCAGATGTTGATGGTGCCATCCAAGCCTTTCCCAAGGCAAAGGGGACTAGTGAAAAGACCTGCCTACAAAGTCACTGATGCCTCCATCCCTGAGGGGAAGGATGCACTTGGCCCTCTCACCCTGATCCCATAAGCACCTTCTACAGTCGGGGCTCTGCACTGAAGCTGGAAATAAAATGATGAATAAAATACAGAGACTAACATCAAATGATGCAAAAAGAAAAGTAAACCAGCAATTGGAGTCTGACATGTTATTACAATGTTTGGGGAAAGTGTGCTATGTGAATACATGCCATGGCAATCTAATTGGAAGAGGTGGCAGCCAAGCCATCCTGAAGGATTCCTAGTACTATCTTCTGATTACAATTCAATTCCTGAGCTCTGTCGCTCTAGGAAAAGAATGAGCTTGCCAGAAGTTGTAAGTGTCCTGATCTGGCAGCTTTGCTTCTCATTGTAAATGCACAACGCTGACTTCTCATAACAACTGGGTTTCCCATACATCTTGCCTAGAGAAGAAACACATTAGCCAAATAATGTGTGTTCGCGTCTCTGATATTATTTTCAATTTCATGAACTGTCGTTTCTGTTTTTACAGTCTCTGAGAGTTTAGTGCCTGTGTATCTGTATCTGAACAATGAATTAATTCTTCATGTGCTGACAAATCAGGATTCTGAGATTGCAAGACCAGTCCTGAACTCTGAGAATTCACCAGGGTAATGCCATCCCATGGAACCCCTCTGGGTAGACACCAGCCTTCCTGCTCTGCGTGCTTCTTTGATCTTCTCTGTTCCTCAAGGGTGGGACTATGTCTGATGCTTCTTTGATATCTGAGTCATCCTCTCTCACCACGTCTGCGACGAAGCATTTTGTTTTTTAACACATTTGTCCCTTGGTTTCTTTGACTTTCATTCAATCACATCAAAATAGCTCACTCACCATCTATTTGGGGATTAAGTCAGATGCAACAACACAGGTTAGAGGCATTTTTAAAGTGAAATAGGAATAAATTTTTAAATTCCTTGGCTGTTTTGAAAAACATCAACCTTTTTAACGTTCCATGCCATGGTAACTTCTTTTTCTGCTTAGGCCTGTGATCACTAGGGGTCTTCACATAAGCTAATCAATGAGAACCTCCCTCCAATCTATGCTTCTACCTGAAGAACAAGAAGCCAAATATTGTCAACTTCCCAGACAAAGACAATTTCTTTCGTCTCCAGTGGTTTCTCTTTCAATCGCTTAGCAAGATTCTTTCACCTATAACAGGGGACAACAAACTTTTTCTTCAAAGATCCACATAGGTAAGCACTTCAAAGTCTGTGGGCCAGTCTCCATTGGTTGCCGCTACCCAACCCTACCACTGTAGCATAAAAGTAGCTGTAGACAATATATAACCAAATGAGTGTGGCTGTGTTGAAATTTGAATTTCATATAAATTTCAGGGATCATGAAATCTTAATCTGATTTTATTTCCAACCATTCAAAAGTGTAAAAAGCATTCTTAGCTCAGGAGACACTGTCTGATCTGCCCACTGGACATAGTCTGCCAACTCCTGCTCCACAGCCATGAGTAGATGATACTGGCGATGATTCACTATACATATGCGAATATGTGTGGTCCCTTCATAATACTCCCATATCAACCTTGAGAATTTAGACTTACTGATGCTTCTTAAATTCACTGGTAGCAAACCTAAAATCTTATGATAAAAAATACTTTCATTAAAATTAAACAATGGTCAGCACAAGTTAAAAAAAAAGACATTTTACATATTTTAAATCCCAAATAGTGGATACTATGCTATTCATTTCTAGTTAGTATCCCTGCTCAGAAAAACATGAGATACTTTTGCTTTAACATGTTTCTGCTGAGACTTTCTCCAATGTCATTTTTTCCAATTTTTCAACACCTTTCTGATTTTAAGATTAATATTTGTATACTCTTATCTCCTCAGCACCATCGTAGTCTAAGAACTTAGATGCCTGACATATAAGCAGCTTTGGATTTTCTTTCTTCACTCCCTTCTCTGACACGCGAGTTTATAAATTATTTTCCTGTCCATGATAACTTTGTAGGCATGCCTAACAAACATTTCTAAGGCTTTATTTTCCTTGCTTTACTTGTTTCACCTTTCATCACATACTTCTTTACTCCAGTGGCCTTTCTACTGTAATTCCCCTTTTTATTTCCAACCCCTGGGCCTTCTTTTTCTGGCCATCACCAACAGTAGCTGCTTGTATGGTGCATATATCTACACTACATTTCCCAGCTATGGAAAAGGTCCTGGCATCATATCCCAAGTAGTACAGAGGGATTCAATGTACACTCCCTCTTTTATGTGTGTGTGTATGCCTGAACACATACATAATCAAAAGTTTGAGAGAAATAGAGCATGTTTTCCTATACCCTAGACTAGGTCGCAAGAGGAATTTGTGGTTGGAAAGAAATTAGTGTATTTATAGGCCACTTCTGAGTGGCTTTGTTCACACTGCCCCCTCTGCCTGGCATGCCCTCCCCAAATTCTCTGCCTGATAAAATTCCCCTCAACCTCCAAGGTCCAGGCAGCACCTCTGGGAAGCATCCCTAGCAGAGCTGCCAAATCTCTCCTCTACGTTCCCAAAGCACTGCATACATCTCTGTTAAAGCACTTATCATTGAATTGTGGTTAGTCGTTTATGTAGCTGTCCCACCCCAACCCACACCCCTATACACAACTAAATAAGTAACTTCCTTTTTTCTTTTCTTGCATCCCCAATGCCCAATGCAGTGCCTGGACTAGGGTATCAAGATTGCATTTCTCAGAAATATTGAGGGCAGTGTGCCACTAAGAAGTATTTCAGGGACTTTTCCAGCCCACTTCCATCAGCACCCTCAATCTTCCTTCTCCCCTAAAAAATTAACAGACAATCTAAGTAAAAATGCAACTTCAAAATAAGGTGCTCTGACAATGAGATTGCCAGTCCTAAACCCTGCTTCAAAGGAATTCCACCATCAATGCTGCAGAAAATTCAATAGTACCTAACAGTTTTCAAAGAACTTTCACCATTTTCCCCCCATTTGATCCACTATTCCTTAGTAAGACAGGCAGTCCTATCCTCATTTCTCAGAAACTTCAGTAAATAAAAGTGGCATGTCCAAGACCAGAGCTGGTGACAGTTCTGAGCCTAAAAACCTTAAAACACTGATCTGTCCACTCTCCCACCCTCCACGGATGCTAGGCTCAGTATTTGTGGAGGGCTGGCTTTCTTTTCCCTCTGGTAGACTTTTTCCCCATTATGAGTGGTGGTATTAGATTGTGGCACTATGTTCTAAAAATCCACTCCAAACAGAATCATTTAGGCAGATTCACATTATAAAAAGATAGAGTCAAATGCACCCACTTGTGTTAGTATTGCTCTATGATTTTGCGGTAAGTACTTATTTACTAAAGGGATTCCAGTGAATTACTGACTGTTCCAAAAAATGGCCTGCCATGCATTTCTTCAAAGAGAAATATATAATCTATTATCTTGAAAATGCACTCATGAGGAAGTACTATTATTTATAGGTTAAGTGCAAGAGGCTTGATTTTCTCTTCTTTTATAATTCATCTTTCTTAAACTATTAAATTTAGATTACTTATCACATTGGCAGGCTCTTCCCTTAAACATGCTTTCAGTTCCTCTACATAATTCTGTATGATTTAACCACCACTTCAATTCTCTTACTATTTATTGTATGTAACTCTTCTAATATTAGTACATATCATTTTAGACATAAATAGGGCACTGCCTGCCAAAAAAAAACCTTGCTGCTGTGTGGTAACTGAAAGTAAAATTTATTTTCAGAAATATTAATTTATTCAAATAAGCCGCAGTTAGCTGTTCTCAAATTAATTTTTTTTTCAACAAAGGCCTGTAACAGTGAAGTATGCAGAGTATGTCACAATTCAGATTTTCAAGTTTGCGCTGGTTACGAATCTGCTAATTGTAAAAAAAAAAAAATCACAATATGGCAGAGCAAAAAAATATTTCACACAAATGCAAACAGAGATATCATGCAGATAGCTGCAAGATATGAATCACTGCCCTGCTGCATCAAACTGGGAAATGCAGAGGCCGCTCACGCTGCACGATTTCTTGCTCAGGTTTTAAAAGTTCAGAGGCATCACCTTGTAATCAGGGTCATAAACTATCATTGCTAATATATGTGTCATGTTTACTGCTAAACCCACAATCTGCACAATCAGAAAATTAAGCTCTCGGAGCCTGGAAACAATTGCAGTCCACTGTTACACACAACTCCTTATACAGAGCGGTAAGTCCTCGGGAGCTACAGTGCTTTATTGTTTTAATTTTTTAGAGTAAGGGTCTTTCCCCCAGGAGCAAGTATTGACACGAAAGCCATCTCCCGCGTGACCTTCCTAACACAGACCTTGAGCAGAGGCACAGGCTCGAAGGCACTGGACAGCTCCACTGAGTCGCTCACACTTTGCTTTCCAGAACAAAAAAGAATGTTACTCTGCACCTCCCTCTCCCCCTCCCCTCCTTGAAACTTAAATGACCTTTCCTCCTAGTGGTCTGAGCAGCTGGAAGAAGATAGGAATCTATTGGTCTGTCCGGCGAAGCCCGGAGAAAATAACCTCCCACCCAAGAGTGGAGCCTGGAGTCAGCGGGGGAGGGGGCGACGACAGGAGGAGGGGGGGGCCAGAGCGGCCGGCGCCCTCCCCCGCCCCCTCCGCACCGCACTGCATTTTCTCCACCTCACGAAAAAAATCTCGTGCGTGCGGGGGCTGCGCCCCAAGCAGGGGTCTGTGTGCCCGAGCATCCTGGATGCGGCCCCTCAGCCCCTCCCCCGCCCTGGACCCTCCTCCCGCAGCGAGCTGAGCCAGGTGCGGGCTGCGGCTCCGGGCGGCTGCCCCCACGAGGAGCTCGGGCAGGGCAGCACCGCAGAGCCCGGCCGGGTGGGGGCCCTTCTCAGTTACCTTTTATCCAGGCAGGCGATCCACTCGGCGGAGGAGGAGGAATGGGCAGCGTGCGCAGCGACCATGTTGGGCAGCGGCAGGTCCCCGGGTGCGGGGATCCGCGCTCGCTCTACCTCCGCGCGGTGCAGACCGCTCCTCTGCCCGGCCCGCCTCCCACCAGTGTGGCTGTGGCGGCGCTCAGGCCTGCGAGTGGCGGGAGGGAGGGGACCTGAGGGGCGGGACGTGGGGACGGGGAGGGCCCAGGCGCCCGCCCTCCGCACTGCACTGCGGCGCCCGGGGGTGGGGAGCCCCGCGTCCCAGGCGCCGCGGAGGGCGCTCAGCGGTGACCCTGATGGCGGAACACCTGCGACAGGTGGCCTCTGCAGCTCAGGGAAACCTGGGCCCCACCCCTCTCCTCGGGGCCTCTGAAACAGGAAAGAGAGAAAACCCCAAGAGTGTTGTATGTGGGGAGGGGGAGAAGGCGGTCAGTGTCTATATATTTTTCATCCAGCAAATGCTACTAAAATGGCTGCTGCCTTTCCGTTTCCTTAGAAACCCATTAGTCTTCCTCAGCAGCTTGTCCAAACTTGCTGGCAGGTTCATGCTCACCTTTCCTGTTCCCCTTTAAAAAGGGATGGAGAGGAGGGCTATTATGGCTTGGGATGGGCACGCCCACAGTGGTCTCGAACGTAAAATGCAGGCAACAATTTCTCCTGAAGGGCGAGGAAGGGTGGGATGGGATGCAGAGGGGGCACAGGCATGGCTGCAAGCTGGAAGGGGAGACTGGTGGGCCAGAATGGTGACCAGTGGTGTCTAAGGGGATGACAACCTGTTCTAGGACCTTGTACCTTACGCCAGCGTGGGCTTCCATCACCTGCATGATGAAAAGAAACACGAAAGAGGAGGGAGCAGTGGGGCCACAGCAGAACTGAGGTTCAGGGATTGGGGGCCAAGATCCCAAGGCACGTGGGTTGTTACTGGTAACTTGGATGGTTAGCCCCACATGCCATTCTTTCCAGGCCTGGAGTGAGGAATGTTTGTCTACTGTCTGGCTCAGGTCGGAGTACACAACAAAGGCAATTATTTGGTTACACTCATGCAAAAATCAAATTATGCTCTGACAGTTGTTTAAGAATTCGGGACAAGTTAAATCTTTTGGACTATAACCAAGTTGGTTTTGATAATTATGAGTGTTCATTTAGGGATAGACAATGGGGATAGAGACACAGCATTACTCTCCTCACTTTGTTTTGTTTGTTTTTGTTTTGTTTTATCTCTCCTTCCCTCACTCTCCTGCTTACAGAAGGTTAAGGAGATTGGAGAGAGTGAAGCAGCAGGTATGTTCTGGCATGTTTTCACCCTAATAAAACTCCTCGGAAGAATTTCCATTTTCCCTCTGCTCCACTGCCAGGATCTGGTTTCAGACCTCCACCTTTCCCTCAGCAGCAAACTCCTCCCTGCTCAGTGCTTGTCCTCCCGCTGACCTTCATCTGGTTCATTTCTATCATGTTTAAGGTAAACAAATTTAAAATGTTATACTATATAAAGATTATCAAAGGCATTTATGTCATTCCTTTTCTATGATAGGGATAGGAAGGAGGAAATGAGTCTCCTGTATTTATTAAGATTCATTCATAAAGGCATCAAAGAATGCTTAAGAATATTTCAAGGTCACCAACTGCTTTCTCAAGATTCCTTTGCCCAGAGAATGCTTATAGGTAAAGAGCGAGAGGGGAAAAGGACTGCCCTTGACCTGTCATTTGCCAGAACCTCGGAGTTACCATAGTTTTTTGGCCATGATGCTAATAATAGTCGCCATTTATTGGACATCCACTGAGTGTCAGGCTCCGTGTGGAGTTCTCTACCTGTTATCTCATTTAATCTTCAGAATAGTCTATGAAGCAGAGCCGGAAGGGCAGATATCCAGGGTACTGATTCTGGCAGTTGCTCACCTCTTCTAGTTGCTGCACAACTCAAATGCTGGAAATGGAGCCTTCCCTTCCGGTGAGCCTAGGCCCTGACCCGCATATGTTAGGACGGCCTCAGCCTAAAATACTTCCATTGCCATCTGCACAGCTAAGCCCAGAGCAGACTTTTTCTTTTTCATTTCTTCACACCCATATCAATTCATCTGGTAATTCAATTCAGGAAATACTTGAGCTCCTACCACAGGCCAGGCACTGTGCTAGACACTGAGGAAAGAGCAAAGAACAGATTTCCTACCTGCAGGGAACATTGCTGCAGTGGAATGAGAGATAAACAAATAGCATATTAGTACAGGGTGGGGCAAATGAAAAATAATACAATAATTAATAAGTAATGCAAGTATAAACTCTGTTACACATGCTCACAACTGTAAAGCTATACATCATATATCCGTAGGGGTAAATGCTTTGAAGAACAATTAAGGGAATACGAAAGTGGAAGTGGGAGGTGCTTCTATTTGGTATAAAGTAGTCAGAAAAGGCCTCTGTGATAAAGTGGCATTTGAGCCGAGCATGGGACATACCACCTGTCTCTTCCAGGCCACTTGCTCCTCCTTGGTTGCTAGCAGACTCCATGCACCAGTTCCTATGGTTTCCCTGACGGAGGCTCACCAGCCACAAGCCTAGAACATCAGGCTCCTTTCTCTACCCATCTCCCCAAACTCAGCTAATGTTTCCTGGGCAACTGCCAGTGAGGCTGAATGACACAATCCAGAAATGCGGAGGATTTAATTCCCCCTAAGTGAACTTTGACCAGTGGGAGACAGGAGATTGGAGGATACTGGGCAGATAAACTTCCTCTCTCTTTTTTCCCTCTGCTCGACTGTTCTGGTGCAAGTTTTCTCCATGCAGCCTGTCTGGAGTTGACCGACGTGACCAAGCCTGTGTGCTTACTGAGTGTTAAGGTTTGGATTGTGTTCCCAAAAAACTTATTGAAGTCTTGACCCTGTGAATGTGACCTTACTTGGAAATAGGGTCTTTATATGTAATCAAATTTAAATGAGGTTATCAGGTTGATCCTTATAAAAAGAGGAAACGACAGAGACACCCAGGGAGAAGATGGCCATGTGATGATGGAGAGACTGGAGTGATGCACCTACCAGCCGAGGAACACCAAGGACTGCCAGCAAACCCCAGAAGCTAGAAGAGGCAAGGAAGGACCCCTTCCTTCAGAGGCATATGTCTCTGCCAACATCTTGATTTCAGACTTCTAGTCTCCAGAACTGTGAGACAATAAATTTCTACTGCTTTAAGCAACCCGGTTTGTGGCACTTTGTTACAGCAGTCCTATAAAATGAATACACTGAGTGACCAGCTATGGTGGATTGTACCTCCCCCAATAAAGCACTAACAGTCCTGGCCCGAGGCTTCATTTTCCAGAGAACTGTGACCAGGACAACTAGAGACCTGAATAAAGTGAAGGACGATGTTTGAGGACAGAGATTACAGACAGAGGGAAGAGTCGATGCAAAGGCCCTGAGGTAGCAGCATGCTTGAGGTGTTAGAGGAACAGGAAGAAAGCCGGCATGTAAGGGGGAGAAAGTTAAGAAGTGAAGTCAAAGAGGGAGCCAAAGATATTTTATAGGCCACAGAAAGAACTTCAGGTGTTTTTAACAATATATTATTGAGATGTAATCTATATATAGTAGTAATTCAATGAACAAATCTTAAGGATATGGTTTTATTTTAAAATTTTACATATTGCTATAGTTTGAATGTGAACCCCAAAATTCATGTGTTAAAATCTAACCCCTAAAGTAATGATATTAGGAAGGACTTTGGGGAGGTGATTCGATCACAAGGGTGGATATTTCACAATTGGGCCTTCACAGAAGAGGCCCAAAAGATCTCTCCCCGGCCCTCTCTGCCATGTGAAGACACAAGAAGTCTGTGACCCAGAAGAGGGCCCTCATCATGCAGGCACCCTGATCTGAGATTTCCAGCCGCCAGAACTGTGAGAAATAAACTTCTGTTTTTTTTACAAGCTACCCAGTCTCAGTATTTTGTTATAGCAACCTAAATGGACTAAGATACATAAGTGTAGCCCAGTGTGACTACCATTCTGATCAAATACGGAACATTTCCATCACCCCAGAGAATTCCCTCAGATCTTCCACTCAGTACAACTTACCAATCCTGAGATGACTGCTGCTCTCACTTTTATCACCATAGATTTGTTTCATCCATTTTTTTTAACCTTCACCTGAGGATATGTTTATTGATTTTTAGAGAGGAAGGGAGAGGCAGAGAAAGGGAGAAACATTGATTGGTTGCCTCTTACATACACCCTGACCAGGAATCAAACCCACAAACTTTTGGTGTACGGGACAACTCTCCAACCAACTGAACCACCTGGCCAAGCCTACCTGTTTTTGAATATCATATAAATTAAACAATATATTATCTACTGCTTTTGCTTGAAATAATGCTTCTGAAATTCATCCAAGTTGCTATAAACATACTTCACATATTTTTGTTGCTACATAGTATTCCATGCCTGGATATAGCACATTTTGTTTATCCACTCTTGTGCTGATGAATATTTGAGTAGTTTAAGCCAATAACGAGTGAAGCTGCAAAGAACATTTACCTACTCTTCTCTTTTTGGATTATGCAATAATTTATCTTAGTATAAACCTAGAAGTGTGCTTTCTGTAAATAGGGGTAAGTTTATGTTAACTTCATTAATTTTCCAAAGTGATTGCATCATTTTATATTCCTGTCAGCAGTGTATGAGAGTCATAGTTACCCCACATCCTCACCAACACTTGGAATTGTCAATCTTTTTAATTTTAGCTTTTCTGGGGGGTGTGTACTGGTATTTCATTATGGTTTTAGTACACATTTTCCAGATAACTAATGTTGAGCTCCTTTTCATATGCTCATTGGTCACTTAGATGTCTTTGTATAAAGTACTTATTCAAGTCTTTTGTCCACACTTTATGTTTTTGTTAAGAACACATCCCATTTCCAAAATCTGTATTAGTTACCTATTGCAGCCCAACAAATTACTCTAGAACTTAGACAGCTAAAAACAATAAATCTTCATTATCTCACAGAACCTCTGAGGGTCAGGAACCTGAGAGCCGCTTAGTTGCAGGGTTGTAGTCGCAGCCACGCTCCGCTGGGACCAGAGACTGCACTTCTAAGCTCCCTCACACACGCTTCATTGATGAAGCTTATTCATGTATGATTTTTGTTAGGCTGGTGAAATATTGAAAAGATTAAAGACCCCCTACCACTCTCACTGACCTCTTGGTGCCCAGGATCTCAGTTTGAAAAAACCCTTCTAAAGGAATAGATGGTGGCAAAGAGAAAATCAAGGTCCCACAACTAGTTGTCAGTGGGCTGGGAGGAGGGGACAAGGAAGGGCTGTTAGAAATCTAAAAATATTCAGGCTAAAGAAATGTAACTTTGAAATGGCTCCCTTTTATTAAGCTCCCACTACTGCACTCGAAGTTTAAAAGAATAGATCATGGCAGTGTGTTTCTACTCCACAAATGGTCATCTGAGCCAGCAACCTCACCCGTGGAATCTATACCAAAGATCAGAATCCACAACATGGAGAAAGCCACATACAAAGATGCTCGTTGAAGACTAGAAATCTAAATTATGAAATTGGTAAAGAAAATGCATATTCTCTCAAATGAATACCATGAAATTATTAAAAGTAGTCATTATGAGTGTTTAAGATAGAATACTACAAGAATTGCTTATAGCATAATATTAAGTGAAAAACTAGATAAAAATGTTACAATGTAGTGTCATTTATGATACACAGAGGAAACTATTGAAAAGTATAATATCTGAATTAAAAATAATAGGGTAATAGATAAATTCCCTTCCTATTTCCAAAATTTTCTAATTAAAAACATCTACACTTACCAATTGCCATCCCTACCTTAGACACTGAACTTGATAAAATAGAAAATATAAATTATCTTAATTTTTCTCAATTCATTTTTTCTCAACTTTTTTATTTGAAAAATTTCAAACCTACAGAAAAGCTGTAACTAGAACAACAAATGCCTGTATATCTTTCACCTAGATTCACCAATTGTTGCCACATTTGTTTTCTTTCTCTGTGTATAATACATAGGGATGCTTTTATTCTGAACTAACTAAGAGTAAGTGGCAGACATTGGACAAGGTGGTCTTATATACTACAGCACATATCTTCTAAGAACAAGGACATTCTTCTACCTTTTCCTATAATTATCACACTCAAGAAACAGCATTGATATAGTCCTATTATGTTATATAAAGTTTACATTCATTTCTCCAATAGACCAAAAAAATATTCCCCCCCCCCTCTGGTTTAGTTGGTTTTATCCAAGATTCAATAAAAAATTGTGCATTGCATTTGTTTGTTATGCCCCTTTAGTCTCTTTAACTCCTTCATGATGTTGACATTTTTTAAAGACTCAAAGACAGTTATTTTTCAGAATGTTCTTTAGTTTAAATGTGTCTGTTTTCACATGCTTAGAAATTACCTGGATTTCTTGGCTAACTTATCAATCTTACTTTGTGTTGAATAGATGTTACTCTTTTCTATATCTTGTGAAAACAGAAAGTCTTCGATGGTGTTGTTAAAAAGATTAATCTGACATTTTGCTTGGGTGCAGTATTAGCTGGACTCGGGCATGTGTCTCTGAACTGAATCGTTTGGTCATCTAGAAAATAGTAACTGAGAATATGTAGCTTAAGAAATCCAAGCACTTGTGAGCCACTGTAAATAACGTATTCCCAGAGCATGAAGTAGGGGTCTGTCTGCTTTTTAACCACCTATGGTTAGTCTATGTCAAGGGAATGTTTCCTGTTCTTTGATTCTTTTTATTAGTTAGGTTCGTCTGTCAGCCAAACAAGGAGCTAATTGGTCATAAAGATACCAGGTCACAATCCTAGAGGATAAAATCATCTGCTTAGCCACCGCTCTAGTGGCAGCCACATGTGTGCCTTCCAAATTGCTTTACTGGAACTTGTGAGTTCTGAAAATACCTGATTTCTGAATTAACAAGCAGAGGGAAATTTAAGCCCATCAAAGCTGCCGGTAAATCACACAGTTCATGTAAATAAAAGCCGTGACGAAGATGTTGCCTGAATGGTAAATGCCTCTTATCTGAGACTTGCAAATCTGGGTTGTATCTCTAGGACTACTCAGTGTATCCAAGAGCATTGGCTTAACCCCAGGGAGTTTTTTAAATCAAGCCATCGTTCTTACCTCATTGCCCAGGACAGTTATTGCTAATTAATTGCAGTGTTCTTTTCTATTGGCCTGGGCACTGCCTTGGAAATTTTCCTAACACAGCACTACAGGCAGCTGCTAATCATCATTTGAAGTCAATGCATCAGAAGAGATTTTTATAACACTTAACTAGAAAAAGAATTATTTTCTAAATCTCATCTCGTTTTTAGTTTCTCGACTTTCCCTGCACGTGAATGACAAGGGCCTAGAACAGTTATTTCTTATGAATGACCTACAGATAACTAGTAAACCTGCTTTAACAACAACAACAAAAAAAGTAGCATAATCAGAGAATGTTGAAAAGGTGATTGGATAAGGGAAGGAAAGGAGAATGTGTTCATTAGGGTTGGCTATTTGCTGTGCCAAATTGATCCCAATCTATATAACAGCTAAAAGGTAATAGAAGTTTATTGCTTGCTCATGAAATAATCCAATTGGTTCCAGGTTAGTGGGATGGGAGTAGTGAATTCTGTTCTACACAGCCTAGGAATCCAAGCTGATGGAGCCTCTGCCATCTTAAACACCTTATTCCCCAGGTCATTTGTATCCAGCTGGTGTAGAAGCGTGGAGGAAGGAAACTATTGAAAAGGAAACTATTAGTTAGGCCTGAAAGTGGCTCTCAACAATGCTGCGAGGTTTTATTAGATAGAACCCAGTTACATGGCTGTATCTAACTGTAAATTGGGCTGGAAAGGAGCTTATGGCAGAGAAAACTCTCCCCAGTGGCACTATCCCATAGAAGGGAGCAGAAATGTCTGGGGGTCAGCCAGCCATCTCTGCCCACAAAGAAGGACTTTTTCTTCAAACGCACAGCTTCTTGTAAGACAGGTGAAAATGACGATAGCACTAGAGTCTGAGCCTCGTCATATTCCCATTTGGTTCGTGACTCAGCCAAATGTGAAGATAAAATTGATGATAGTGAAAATTATTAACCCTGCAATGTGTTACTGGAAAATCTGTGGAATTTTATTTTCTGGCATATCTTTAAGATACCCTAAGAGTTCCACTTCTACCCAGAATGTAGAAAACAAACAAGCACATTATTCCCACCCTAGAAATAAGAAAAACTACAGATAAAATACAAAATCATCAGTTTTCTTGAACCCAGCCTTTTCTAGGTGTTTACCCAAGAGAAGTAAAAAATATATGTTTACTCAAAAGTCTATATGTGAATATTTATAGTGACATCACTATCCCAAGAGCTGGAAACAACCAGTTGTCAATGCACCCATCAGTGAATGGATAAGCAAAGTGTGGTATATCCATACAGTGGAATAATACTCAATATTATACTAGTAAGACAAAGTACTGATATGCTCAGCAACTTAAATAAATCTCAAGTGCATTATGCTAATTAAAAGGAGGAATACTAGAGCAGTTACATACTACAGGTTATTGGGTGCCATCTTGGATGCTGGCTACACAGGCAGGGATCTCTGCATTTATAAATAAACTAGGGGCCCAGTGTATGAATTCGTGCACCTTGAAAGGAACTGTGGGCTGCAAGGCTGCAGTGGGCACAAGGGCGGGTCTGGGCCCATCCTCTGCGCCCCCACCTGGCCCCTTCCGCCATGGCCCCCAGTCCCCTGTCTGCCAGCAGCCCCACTCCCACCGCCACCGCTCCCTCCCGCTGACGGCGTGGAGCAATTGGGACCATCACAAGCAGTAGGTGTGAGCAGGGCCAGAGCTGTAAGCAGCTGTGAGTGGCGGCTGCTGCCCTGATCACCCCTCAGGAGCAGGGGGAGGTGGAGAAGCCCTGAGGGGTGATAGGGGTCAGCAGCCGCCCCTCAAATCCACTGATGGCACCAAGCAATCAGGGCCAGTGCTGGGCGTCAGCAGCAGATGCAAGCGGCAATTCTGGTGCCGGCAGCAGGTGCTAGCAGGGCCAGCAGTGGCAGCAGGTGCAAGCACCAGGCAAGACCAGGAAGTGTGGGAGCAAAGAATTTTCAGTAACCACCAGAAGCTCACCCTGCGTTGACAGCGATCAGCACCCCGCCTTGGTCTGGTGCCCCTGCTCACCTGTTCTACCATCCTGCCACGGCCGATGCCCGCCATGTTCTGTCCCCTGCCGCCCGCTGCCAATGCCCACCATGTTCCACACACACCCCTTGGTGGTCAGTGCATGTCATAGCAACCAGTTGTTCTGTTGAGCGGTTGTTCCACCATTCGGTCTATTTGCATATTAGAGTTTTATATATATAGATACAAGTACTTCAACCCATATTCAGGCTGTAATTTCATTGAACTGTAAAGAATTATTTCATAGATCTGAGAAGAACAGAAAACACTGATGTTTTATTCCAACTAAATAGAAAGTTTCTTTCTTTCTTTTTTTAATCTTTATTTTTGACAGTATTGCATATGTTCTCCTTTTCCCCCCATTGATCCCTTCTAGCCCATCCCACCCCTCGCCCCAGGCCTGTTTCTTAGCAACATGAAAATACCATTTTCATGATCTGTACTCAGAATCAGTTTATACAATGTCTATTTTACCTCTGTATTTTAGATTTATTCAATTGATGAATGTGAATAAAGGCTCATTTAACATTATCACAGGTGATAAGTAAACCTGAAAAGCACACTCTGTAAATTCTATCAATATGAAAATAAATTGTTTTTAAATCAGAAGATGAGGCCAATCTAATCAGATATTTGAGTAATAAGTGCATATTTTAGCCAAGCATAGAGAAATGACGTAGAATGAGAAAAATGAAAGTGAATGTGTAGGCCAAGTAAACACTTCAAAATCAAAGCCATATTTCTAATATAGTTCCACCTTCTTATTAATGAGTGTGTCATCTATACATCCATCTTTCCACATTTCCTAAATCTCAAGGGCAGGTTGTCAAATTTTATCATTTTGCTACTGGATTTAATTTTTTTCAAAAAAACATATAAATACTTCATAAGTTTGTTGAAATGTTTAAGTAGAAGCCAAAAATCATTATAATTCAATGTTCTCTAATGCCGTAAAGTTATTAATCAAAATTATGACACTCTAGATTATAATATACATACTTATTAAATACCTTAGAAAACAGCATGATAGTTTTTTTTATTTCATCTCTAGATCGCTAAAAATAATGCCCATGTAACAGCCCTTCAATGGGTCTTAAGACAAATACAATTTTAAGTTGACTATGAACTGTCTGAACAAATATAATTTTAAGTTGATTATGAACTTGGTCTTTAAACTTGGCTTGGTGTGGGAGTTGTGGGAGTTGAATATGTTAGCTAGTTTAAAGGGGATCAATTTCCAGGTCCTCAAATTCCATATTATTCATGCCTAAATCTGATCTGCCTGAAAACATGTGCTTCATCAAGGCATTGAGCCTGATCTCTTTCCCAGCTCCTCACTCCTAGTCACCTATACTGTACACCCTATGATAAAGGCAGGCCTCTCACTCATTTGGAACCCTGCTGTGGGGCCTGGCCCCAGGGTGCAAGTGCCTGCAGGGAGGCTGCCCTGATCAAAGCCCTGGCTTGTGTCTCTGCTGTATCATTTCAAGAAAGAAGAGAGTTAAAATTCCCACAATCAAAAACGTGTAATAGTGAGCCAAGGTATATACTGTTACATGTAAACTGATGGGTGGGAAATAACAACATACTACCTTGTTCTTTTTGTATTTGTTAGAATTTATTACAGAGGAATCTAAGCACAAATGACCAGCCACTGTCCAAAGGTTCTAACAAAAAGAGATAATTCATCTCAGAGCTTTGAGACAATAGCTTCTAACTTTATTTTTTACACCTATCTCCTTTACTGTACTAATATGCCTATATTTTACATAAATAAACATATATTCTTTCAACAACAAAAATATAAGATAAGCAATGAAGAATTTTTATTTTAGAGTTTTTTTCCTAAAGCTTCTAAGACCTCTATTCTTTCTTTTGAGTAAAAAAAAAAAAAAAGCATTTATACATTTTATAAAGCCTTTTATAAATGTACAGATACCTAATATGCCTGAACCTTAATTTTTATTCTATGACTCAGTGACACTAACTGTGGTTTCTTCATTAAGAGCATGAGATATATTCATTTAGTCACACATTTAACAGAAAATTTATTCAGCATTTCCTGTGGGCCTATCTGTACCAAACTATTGTCTATGGTTTGTATTGCCTTATGTGGGAATGTAAGCTGTGGAGGTGGGGTGTAGGGGTGCGGGAGACAGATGAGGATATTGCAGTTTCTGGGAACTAAATAGTCTGGAAGCAGATCTGGAAGTTCTGAAAAGAAACTGAAAGACCATCTAGTTCTTTATATCAGTCACAAGAGACATCATTAGGCAGCTATTCATTCTAAACATTTCTGGGAGTAATGGTCCAGGCAGTGAAGACAGTTGTGGAGACTGAACATGAAAAGAAAAGATCAAGTGGAATTTGGCAGTAAACAAATCCAGTCTAGGCCTAAAGATGTTGACCTCTCAGCTCACCATTGTAACAGGGGAAATTTTTAGTTATGCAGTAAAAGTAAAAGTTTTAGTTGGCTTTAGCCAGCACTTGGACTAATTAATTTCCAGTATCTCTTCCAACAACAGGCTTGTATCAGAAGGTTACACTCCAAGCACAGAATGAAATTAAGAGAGTTTAGTTAGTTGATGATAATTGCTTAATGTCTCCAGAGTCTCCTCCACAATCTGGCTATAACAACTAAACCACTGAGAATTAGAACATTCTTGCTGCTGGTGGGAATGCTTTTTGCCGCTCGAGGTTTTTGTCCATGAAGAATAGGGCAGGGCTGAATAAAAGATTGAGAACCACTTAGGTGTAGTGCGACAGTCTTTCGACAATATCTCTCATCATTGGCACCTCCAGCAAAGGGCGGGCAGGTAGAGGGAACAGAGGAGAGGAAATGAGCATTTCTCCGTTTTGTTTACAGGCAGGCCACGCTTTACACAGCCGTGAGGGACCATAACAATGGCTGTGCAAGTTGAACCCCAAGCCAATCTTAATAAATGGTAGGGAAATTACTAGTATGATTGCTCCATGATCTTCAAAATGTTTTGCCAAAATTTAAAAACTCTTCTTACTGTCAGTTATACATGTATGGGAAAAGAAAATAATAGTAAAATTAGAACTGATTTAGTACATTATAATTTGAAACATTAAGAGTTAAAGTGTTTTATTTCTTTGTTAAAAAACATTATCAAGAGTACTTTGAACAGTGCTTGCCTTCTTCTCTTGGTAGAACTTACAGGAAACAAGCAGCTTTTTTATGCCTTGGCTAATTCCAAAATGTAGATCTGCTTCCCACATGTTATCCTTTGCACTTTCCGTGTCAGCATACCCAAGAGATCCTCTAACAGACGCTCTTTGGGACTTGTGCTCTAGAATACACCATACATTAGCTTCCTCGGGTACCAAAGCAATTACCTCAGATATTCATGGATTCACAAATCTCCACCAATCCCCACCCTGACTCCACCTGCTAGCTCCTCCCCCGCAGCACCTTAGACAGTAAGTCCTCACTTAACGTCGTGGATAGGTTCTTGGAAACTGATTTTAAGCAAAATAACGTATAACAGTGGTCGGCAAATTCAAAAAAAAAAACAGAGCGGCAAACCGCGGCTCGCGAGCATCATGTGGATTGTGAGCCACAGTTTGCCGACCACTGACATATAACAAACCAATTTCACCATAGACTAATTGATAGAAACAAGAGTTAAAGTCCTAGGGCATATTTCTGGTCACAAAAACATCACCAAACATCTAAAGACCCTAAACACTTCTAATATTAAACATGGAAATAAATGTGAGCTATGCATACATTTAAGGAATATTAATAAAAGCAAGTAAGATCCAACCCACTTATTGTCAGTTCAGGGTCACTGCCAGCCAGAGCCTCTCCCAGCAACTCTGGGCACCAAGCGGGACCCCACCCCAGACATGACACCCCTCCATTGCAGGGTGCGTGCACACACATACAATCAAACTGGGACAATATAGACATGCCCATTCGCCTCATGTGCACATCTTTGGGATGAGGGAGGAAACCGGAGTACCTGGAGAAAACCCACACAGACATGGGGAGAACATGCAAACTCCGCATAGACAGTGGCCTCAGCAATATAACCAAGTAATATTGAACGAAATGAAGTTATTTGAGGACCTGCCATTCAGCCTCAAACACTCATTTGACTGAATTCATCTGGACACTACTCAACTTCCTGACAAGTTTCTACTAAATTCAGCTTTTTTATTTTATTTTTTAATCTAAATAGATGAGGTTTCTATCATGACAGTTTTTTAGTAGGGACTTCGACACACAAATATTGACTCTTTACAGGAATTGAAGGATGTGTTTCCAAGCCCAAATTTATTTATAACTCAGGTTCACTGAGAAGCTGTAGTTTCACGCAACTGAATCTCCTGATAATGACCCTCAATAACGAGTAAGTTTTTCATGCCTTTTATTCAGTGCTTACTGGGCTCAGATCCTGCTTCTTATTCTATCATAGAAAAATGGTACATTTTCTTGCCATAAACATTGCAAATTTAAATGTCTAGCCATCGAATTGCAGCAACCAGAAATTAAATGTTTCTGTTATTATAACTACTACAATTTTTAAATATTTAATACCAGCAAATTCTGGGTGTGTGAAATATATCCTAAGGTGTAATGGCTTTTGAACTATTCTAAATGTTCCTAAAAATACTAAAATATGCATTACTCACATAAAAAACGAACTCTCAGGTTTGGAGTCAAAGCCTTCTCTTGAAATCTCATTCCAACTGGCGTCTTTGTTCTCACCGGGTCCCACATTGGAATCACCTGGGAGCGTCTCTTTTAAAAAAGGACCTGGGACCCAGCCCAAAAGGGTTCTGATTTACTTGGTCACATATGTTGTTTAATGTGTCCACAGGGGGTTCTAACGTGCAGGCAGTGATTCTCAAGGTGCAGTCCCTGGATCAGCAGCGTCAGCATCACCTGGGGGCTTGTTAGCAGTGAAAATCCTCAGCCCACCCCAATGAATCCAAAACTCGCTGGGGAGAGCCCAAAAATCTGCATTTTAACAAGCCCTCCAGGCGACAGATATACACTAAAGTTCAAATGATTAGACTTAAAAGAATATAAAACAGAAATTGTCAGGATAATAGAGTTGAGGAGTGAGTGAGAACAAAGCCAGGGGGTGAGGGAGATTCTTGGGAGAGAGAAAAGGAAGGAGCAAGAAAATGATTGGAAGACTGGTGAGCGTGAAACTTGGGAACCTAAATGTTTGTTAGGATAAAGTGGGGAGCCTCCCTCCACACCTGCATGTAGCTACATAAACAGGTTGCAAACTTAAATTGGCTGGTTTAAAGCAGTAGTTCATCTAGCTGTGTGAGGGAGACCCAGATGACTTATTTTTCTCTACCATAAAAATTACCCAGTTGGCTGGAGTCCCTTGAGGCAGAGATGGGTCATTTATCTCATGTGTAGACTGTATTTCAGAATGAATAAATGCTGAAACTCTGATCATTCTATAGAGTTTCCACTTTCCAATGAGGCACTCCGATAGTTGCCAAGTTGGTAAGACACTTTGGAGAGTATTTTACCATACATTCTCCTCATTATCAAGTAGCACACAGTGAGATCCTACTATGCAGGTTTTGCTAAAATAATAACTGTGGCAACATACAATAGGAATGAGATAAAGGCCATTTGATTTCTATTGATTGGAGCCAGGATCTTGGACATAGGAACACTTCTTCCATCACCTCAAGACAAGGATTATATATATTTATTGGAAAATTAAGGTCACACTACTTATTTTTAAATGGATTCCCCAATCTTGGGGAGAACCTAATTTAATTGCCAGGGCTAATTAACATCTCTATCTACACTCCCTGTAGGTCATTGCCACCTTGGCTCTCCTGGTAGGGCTGCATTCTTCATTGAGCCAGCAAGGGAAGTCTCTAGAGTAAACCAGCTAAACAAGCCAGAGTTTTATATGACATAAGATAATTACAGGAGTGACATCCATCACTTTTGCCATATTCTGTTGGTTATAAGCAAAACCCAGATACTGTCCACACTCAAGGAGAAGGGATTACACAAAAACTTGAACACTGGGGAGCAGAATCATGGTGGAGGGGGAGGGCAGGCATCTTAGAGACTGTTCACTACATGTCATTTATTTAACCCCATCTGTGAAGCAGGAGCCCATGCAGTCCACAAGTTCTAGCCCATGGGTTGTTGTAGGATTTACATGAGTAGAAGGCAGGCCCTGACACAACAACAGGTTCTCAGTACACAACAGTTAACTCCTCTGTCCCTTCCTTTCCCCCAGAGTGCTAAAATGTTTTTTCTGTTTCCTATTTTTAAATTATTTTTTTATTTAGTTCCTTGACGAAACCTTACTTGTAAATTCTTAAATATAGGGGGTCTCTTTGGTCTTACTACTCTGAGACTACTGCTTTCGGCTAGTGAAGGATACTTACAGTAAAGGTAGTGCGGAATATAATTTCTTAACTAAGTGTTCTGGATCAGGAATATGTTTTACTTTGGAGACTGGGAAACTTATTTCCTACAGTTGAGGGTAAAGAGAGTTAAGGAAAGAGAGAGAGCAGCTGGCTAGGCCCCATTGTCCTCCCCTGTCTCCTGGCCTCAGACCTCTGCTGTGGTCACCCTGCAGAGGTGGAATGGACACACACACACACAAACACACACACACACACACACACACACACACAACCAAAATTGGTTTAGATTTCCAGACTGCTGGTACTGCACATACATCAAGGGTGTGGAAAGGTTTATTTCTCACATGATGAGGTTTTCCTGGGAGAGCAGGGCAGGCTCACAAACAGGTCTGAAAATGGCCTGAGACAGAGGAAGAAGGGGAGACTGACTTTGGCATTGACTGTGGTTAGGGTGGGGCTGGGGTCAGGATTCCTGTGTAAGAAGTGGCTTGTGTGGACTGAACTTTCAGCAGTCACCAAGAAAGGTAGCATGTGGGTTTTCTTATTAGTCTGGCCAGATGTGGAAGACAGAGGAAGAGACAGGGACAAGGCTTGGCATCTATCAGCAGTCAAAATGGACTCAGACGCTATTACACTTCAAGACATAGAAAAGGAAAGACCACTCTGTGCTCTTCCCAACACTGACCCTGTCCCATTTGGGCTTACATGAGACATGTGGGAGGAGCTGCTCTATGCTATAGAAGCATAAAAAATCTAACACATCTGACAGCATGTGTCAGGTTCCTTCCAAGCACTGGCTCATTTCATTCTCATGATAACCCTATGAGGTAGATATACTAATGTTATTCCCACTTTACACAACTGAGGCACCTTCAAGTATCCTGCTCAAGGTTACCCAATGGCAAAGCCTGAGTTTAAACTTAGGTATTGCCATTCAAGGCAGGTACTCCTAAGCACTCCACTCGCAGCCTTTTGCACAGACACTAATGCAATGACTGGTGAACTGGTGAGACAATAACTTCCAGCCAGTGTGCCAGGGTATGTCCACATTCTGACTCACATGTGAAATGTAGTTTTCCTCCTACCACAGTGATGTGTCAGGTGCGGTTGAAGGAGGGCAGAGTAGGACTTAGAGAAAGGTAAGAGGCTCCCAGTGATGTCAGCTGATCCTCAAGGAAGGTCCTGGGTTGCTTGAGGCAATGACCCAGTCGGGACAGCGGACAGTTCCATCAGACACCACCCAGTGGGTGCTGACGGGTGATCCAGAGGACAGGGGGACACTGTGGATGCTTTTGCAGACTCTGTGAGGCTGTCACACTGAAGCAGTGATTGTGTTGTGAGCCTTGAAGACTTGGTTAATGCCTTTTGATCAACCTTCACGTGGACGGCAAAAAGTTCTAAATTTTGAAAGTGTGTGGAAAACAAAGAGATAGTGGATGACTATTATAAAATTCCAGAGCTACCAGTACCTTGTAGTGAGTCTTTTTCAAAATTTGTTTTTATGATATATTTCTTCGTAAGTATGAAAATATACAACTTATATAAGGTAAAAAGAATAATAAAACCAACTTTTATATCTCTACAAACAGATTAAGACATAGAATATTTTCAGTGCCTTAAACCCCCGGTATGCTTGTCCCCAGGTACATCCCTCTCCACCCCACCAAAGGTCACAAAATCTTGAATGCCTGTATAGGTCACTTCAAGCATGGATGGCTAGTCATGAAGTGTTATTGACTCCTTTCAGTGCTCCAATTTAGAATCCTTGCCAATGTTTGGTGTGTGTGTGTGTGTGTGTGTGTGTTGAGGTGAGAAATCTAGCTATCTATTTAAGAATAATCCAAAGGGTAACTTTACCAATGACTTTTGATCTAAATTTATCTATCTGTCTGTCTATCATGATCCAAATAAAACTTGGAATTGTAAACAGCTAACCTAGACATTATAATCACAGAACATGTGTCTTAGATCTCAACTTTAAAATCAGAGACTTAAGTTGAAAATGCAGTGGTTTTTAAACTAAAGATAATTTTTCAGAAGGATAATAATGCATGTACTACTGTTCTATAACAACTTGTATAAGCACATTTGCCATTCCAAAAACAAAAACAATCAAAATTAAATAATATACATGCCTGCTCCTAGTAATCAGAAGTGTCACCTTCACTGGGATTGGGGCACATTATGTAATAATAAGGACATTGTCCCTGGTTCAGAACATCACTTAACCTTCTCTTGACTCCCTTCCTCTGTGGCCACCACCTCCTCCCCCAATAAATTAAATACAGCAGCTTACCTAAATGATTGCTGCCGAACTCTCACCAAGAGAATGAAAACCTCTCAGCACCATTATATCTGAAACAATAGAGAGCATGGTATCCAGGCAGCACATACCAACTCAGAAATAAGCCAGACTCTCTAAGCCTGTTGCCAGGTGAAGGATATGGTACAATTTCTTGCTGTAATTTATATATGTATCTCCCCTGAGTTGTTTCAGAGCTTAGGCAATGAGAATGAGCTTAACAGTCACTGAAAATAAAGAGAAGTGTCAATGCCTGAAGTTAATCCTAGGTTTTCCCTTTGTCCAGTTGGCCCTGGGTCCTCTGTAGTAGCTCCTGAGACCTGCCTTAAACCCTCCTAAGCCATGAGAAATGCCTGCAAGCTGTTAAAATACTCACTGCCCCGTGTCTTCTGGCTGGAGAGCTTTGATGGTTGCCAAATTCACAAACTTATTGTCAGAGTCAAGTCTACAGGAGCCTTCCTTGTTTCCACAGACAGTGGCTCCTGTAGCTACAAAGGAAAAAGGAACAGCACGATTCATTTAAACAGCAAGTGTTGATTGAGCATCAGTGTGTGCCAAGCACTGAGTACATTGAACAATGAACAAAATAGAATGTCCCCTTCCAAAAGCGTGCAATTCAGTGAAAGATGCTGACAAATAAGCAGACAATTACATAAGATCGTTAAAGGTTGTGACCTAGGGAGAAGCCCCTGGCCCCCAGCTCCACCCCTAACCTACCAAATAACTCTACTGGTGGAATGGACCTGATATCAATGCTTTCTTGATCATTGAGGAAAAAATGGTTTCAGATTAAAGAGAGTGTTTTTTGCTATTTGTTGTTGTTTGTTTTCGGCAGAGAATTCTCCTTTTAAAAAAATTAATCAGATCAGATTAGATATGCTGAGTTCAACCTGGTTTCCAATAGACACATCTGTGTTATTGTCCTCTTTTTTTTTTTTTCTTCTAGTTTCTGTTTTGCCTCCAGTCTCAATTTTCTTCTTCTCCCCATTTTTTCTCCCTAATTTTTCAGTTTAGAGAACAAATATGTTGAGCAACAATAAGCAGCAAATTCAGGAGCTGTTGGCCCTGTTTCTACTACAAATACTCTCAATGGGTTACTGATCAAACCTTTGATTTAAGTATTATTCATTACTAAGCCAAGTACTTCACTGTGATGTTGTTTGCTTTCTTGTATAACTTTTTATTCCTCTGGAGTTAATAATTGCCTCTTTTTAAAATTTGCTTAATTTTTTTTTGTACTTTTCCCCCCAAAATGCTTTAACAGAGCTATGAAATGCATAAGCAATAAGTTTTCCAAATGCTTGATAAGATCATTCTTCGACCAGAGCACAAGTCTATGCAGCTGCTCTTGCACAAATCTAAATAATAAATTTTAGGAAAAAATCACCTCTCTGCTGTTCAGAAATCAGGAGCCTATTCAAAAAGACAGACTTTGGGGAATTTGAGGGAAGTTTCCGGAAGAGTTTTGTACACTCCTTCTTTCTGGACTTGTAGTATCCTATTGAATTCCTTCCCAAAGATGAATTATGGCAAGCCTGATTAAAATATAGATGCTTGGTAGTCTCCTAAGCACCAATAATGACTGCAAGCCAGCTGCTGCTAGAGCAATTAGGAAAATCCCAACCCCCTGAGCCCATGGTCTCTCTACTTTTTAGCAATAAAACAAAATTGGAGAGACCCAAATAAATCATCAAGGTCATGTCCGTATTAGTTCCCAGATGTGCCACTTATACCTCTAACTTTCTAGAACAACAACAAAACAGTAATTATCCGTGAGTCATAAACCTCGTGATTCAGTTCTGTGATTACTATTTTTCTCCAACTAAGTAGACTGTATACACCCTTCATGATTTAATTTTGAACTCAAGTGGCCTACTCTTGCTGCTTAGCTACAGATAGAAGCTTGGATATTAATGTGCCTAAAATGTCAGTTTAATAATTATTTTAGTCTCTCATCTTACTCTCACTTCATAGGAAATTATGGCCTCATTGGATAGTTGTTCTGCAGGCTGTAACCAAATGTCGACCAACCTTGGTGAAGATTGTTTCATTGACTAGCAACCATCCAGGCTAATGTTAGAAAACAGAATTATTTTAAATCGCTACTATTACAGTAGCATAACTCTTAGTTGACCATCCTCTCAATACAGATAGCTTCTTGGCCATTACTCAATTACAAAACACTATTCCAGTTATAAAGCATTTAAGTGTGTATAACTAGTATTATCAAATATATTAGATTTAATTCTGTAAATATAAAATAAAAAAACAAGCATAAAATGAGTGTTAATGGTATGGTTGTTCTTGTTTTGCTGTTAAAGGAAAAAGATTCACATTAGAAATAAACACAGAATTTATCAAAGTCTAGAAAATTGTGAAGCTTTATGGTCTTCTATAGGACACTTCCATATCAATTATTTCATTTTGATTCACAGAAAGCTTTTGAGGGTGGTGGGACAGATGGTACTATTTCTATTTTAGAGTTGAGGAAGGTTTATGTAAAAGTAAAGCACTTTGCTTGCTCTTAGAAACATGACAAATAATCTGCAGAGCTGGGGACAAACCTAGACCTTATAAGCCCTTCGAGACTGTGCTTTTTATTGATAAGAGGTTTTTTCTTCTTAATTAAACTACACTCTGACATAAAGAATTAATTTTCCACTCAGATAAAATGGTATAACTATTCTCCTCCTGCACTAACTTCCCATCTTACCAACCCTTTATCAGCACCTTTCCTTAAATATCTATTACTCTGGTCTCCAAAGACATCATTCATTTTGGCTCTAACCACCAGCCTACATGCAATCAACCCAAATGTTATGAGCTGATATTTGTTCCCCCAAAATTTATATGTTGAAGTCCTAACCCCCAACACTTTAGGATGTGACTGAAATTAGAGATAGGGCCTTTAAGTGGGTAATTAAATTAAAATGAGGTCATTGGGGTGGGGGTTTCTACTCCAATACCACTGATGTCCCTGTAAGAAAAGGAAATTTGGACACAGAGAGATGGAGAAGACAGCCATCTACAAGCCAAGAAGAGAAGCCTCAGAAGAAACCAACCGGCTGAAACCTTGATCTCAGGCTTCCAGCCTCCAAAACTGTGAGACAATGAAATTCTGTTAAGCCACCCAGTCTGTGGTACTTTGTTATGGCAGCCCTAGCACACTGATATAGCAACCACACCTCTTTTCTTCTTAAGTTCAGCAAATATGCATTGACTGTGTACCCATGTCAGACACTGGGCCAAGGATTTGAGGCTACAGGGATAAACTTGCAGACACAATCCTACCCACATGGAGCTTCCAGTGCATCAGGGGAGATGTTTTAAGACTTACTAGTGAGCATGCCTTTGATCTAGAAGTTCCTCCTAAGTAAAACAAAGGGCACATTATTTTGCTATTGGCCTTTAATGTGCTACTCGAATGTGGTCCACAGACTCACCACATCAGCATCACTGGGGAGCATGTTAGAAATACAAGTTCTTGTGCCCCTCTCAGACTTAAGGAAGCACTGGGGTGGGGCCTAGGTATAAACATTTTAATAAGCTCTTCAGGTGATTCCTTTGCATCCTGAAGTGTGAGAAGCACTGCAAATATATTATATTAGGGACCCAGTGCATGAATTCATGCACCTTGAAAGGAACTATGGGCCACGAGGCTACAGTGGGCATAAGGGCAGGTCTCTGCCCATCCTCTGCACCCCCACCAGACCCCTCCCTTCAGCAGTCCCGTGGTCCCTAGCCCTGTTCCCACCTGCTGATGCTGACACATGGAGCGATTGGGACTGTCGCCAGCAGCCGATGCAAACAAGGCCAGCACCATCAGCAGATGCGGGCGGCAGCTCTGGCACCGGCTCCGGGTGCTAGTGGGGCCAGCAGTGGGTGCAAGCAGTGGCTCCAGCTCCGGCGCCATGGCTCCCAATCCCGTGTCTGTCAGCAGCCCCGCTCCCGCTGCCTCGCCCATATGCTGATGGTGCCGGCCCCACTTGTACCTGCTGACATTATGGAGCAATTGGGGCCAGCGCTGGAAGTGGGTGCAAGAGGTGGCTGCTGCCCTGATCACCCCTCCAAAGTAGGGGAAGGTGGAGAAGCCCTCAGGGGTGATCGGGGTGGCTGCTGCCGCTCACACCTACTGATGGTACCGAGCGATTGGGACCGGCACCAGGCGCCGGCAGTGGGTGTCAGTGGCAGCTCCAGCACTGGCTGTGGGTGTGAGCAGGGCCAGCGCCAGCAGCAGGTGTGAGTGCCAGATGAAACCATGGTGCACGGGAGCAAAGAATTTTCAGTAACCACCTGAGATTCGCCCTGATAACAGCAACCAGCGCCCTACCCCATGCCTTGGTCTGGTGGCCCCGCTCACTTGCTCCAACATCCCACCAGGGCCGACACCCTCCATGTTCTATGCTCTGCCACCTGCTGCCAGTGCCCACCATGTTCCGTGTGCACCCCCTGGTGGTCAGCGCACATCATAGCGACTAGTTGTTCATTTGTTCAGTCTATTTGCATATTTGGGTTTTATATATGTAGATTGTAGGCAGGCAAACACAGTTCAACCCTCTGGCCTAAACCCCACCTAAAACAACTGCTCCAAGTTAACTACACACACACACACACCACACCCTGGGATGTGTTTACCTAAAGATTTCCATAATTCGATGCTGTCTTTTTCTTGGGTATCATCCAAACTGTTCCAAACATATGACTCTGTGCTGCTATAAAGCTGTCAAATTAAAGGGAAAAAGTAGATCCTTGTTTGCAAAGAGAGATACAGATATTCCAACACAGAGCATCACTTCCTTTTTCCTTTGATTTCCAACATCCTTCTCACAGAAGAAACAATGCCAAAAACAACAGTATAGAGTATATGGGAATTAAGTTGTCATTTAAACTCTTTTTTGTACAATGAGAATCACTCTCTGATAGACATATATAAGAAGGCTTCTTTCCTGTTGTGTCTTAAATTATCAATTGTGTACATTATTATCTATCTGTGGCAAACCCTGTAGTAAATTATAATAATCCAGTCAAAACAGTTCCCACTGTTCAATTATGGTATTTTATTTAGTGTTTTATAATTAGGTGTTATGTGTTTTATTGTTAAAGGTACATGTTTAGAGAGAAAGGAAAGGATAATGGGTATTTGGCCAAGTTTACCCACAATAGCCTGACTCAGTCAGTCAGTTAAATCCTTTAAAAATCACTTTTTATGTGATATATACCCAATTATACATATTATTTTAGTGCTGCATGATCAAACTGATTTATTCAATCATATAGCCAATAAACATCCATTCTTCCAGGAATTGTGCAAAAACTGGGGGTGAATAAAGATGAAATAAGAAGCCTTATAGAGATGGAGACAGTTGCAGGAACCACTGCTCCAGTTTTGATGCTGTAGCAACATAGCGCCCTGTCCTCTAGACACAGCCTACGCCGTTCTCTCTCTTAGCAGATATGCACAATCTACCCTCTACTAGTAGTACATATGCAGGGCCTAAAATAGACATAGATACATATTAAGAGCTCAGAAAACAATTAAAAATATTTAACTTAATTTACTTCTTATTTTGTGCTGTGTACAGTGCTAAGCCTTTTAAATGTTTGTTGAATATAACCAGAGCTGCGCTAGTAAATGCCTCTCCAGAGGGAAGAGAGCCTGATTTCTAGCATGTGCTGATCTTGTGGCAGAAATACTCCCACCATGGCTAAGTTCAAGCTACCTCATGGCTTAACAACTGGCTTGCAAAAATCCTGAACATTTACTTAACAATTGGCTTGATCAAGATGGTATGAGTCAACCCAAGTACACTGCTGCACGTAATCTTCACAAGACTAGTTAAGTAACTTGTTCAGGGTCAGGCAGTAAATGGTAAAGCTAGGATGCAAATATGGGACTCTGGGAGACTAAAGCTAGTATTACATTAAACTGACTGAAGCTAGTACTACATTAAAATTTGAATTTACCTATGTAAACTTGACTGACATTATATTCCATGAACAAATGTGGAGTAAGATGAAGAGCTGTTAAAATTGCCATTGTAGTCTTTCCAGATGAACCAAAAGTATTCTGGGTTTTGACTTTCTTCACATTGGAACATGAAGCCATTGCTCCCTTATCTGTGAGACCTAAAGCCTTTTCCTTCTTGGGTTCCGGTTGTGTTTATCCTTTGGCTCAGAGATGAATCCATTTATTGAAGAGTTTGTTTTCCACTTCAAACTTTTCCTATTGTTCCTATAAGCAAATATGTGTGTAAGGACTAATAATCTATGTATATAAAAGCCTAATATGAAAAATTGTCCCCATGGGAGTTCGATCAGGAGACCGATCGTTTGCTATGACATGCACTGACCACCAGGGGGGTGGCAGGGAAGGAAGGGCCAGGCTGGCAGCCAGAAGGTCCCGTTTGGCCCTGATCACCAGACAGTCCTAGGGACTCTGCCCATGCACAAATTTCATGCACCAGGCCTCTAGTAATAATAATAATGACAGTTATCATTTATTGAATGCATACAATGTTCCAGGCACTCTACATTCCACATGTTTTATTCCATTTTTTTCTCACAATCACTCTAATAGCTAATAACTATCAGATCCGAGGTGCAAGCCACAGGCATGTGTTTCTGAGCCTGAACTCTTAACCACTATGTCATCCTATTTAGTCCCTAAATGACTTTATATCCCAGCAGCCCGACTCTATGTTATGTGCCTTCAGATTCTTTTCTGATACATTTTTCAAGTCTCCCTTCCTGCCTATCCACGATTAGCTCCTTTTGTCTTACCTAAGGCAGGTGCTGGTTGTGAACAGATGAGCTGCGGTGACTCGTCTTTACCAGGGCTGATCTCCAAGTTCACCTTGCTAGCTGAAATTAACCATTCTTCATAGATGGCACTCATGGAATTCAGTAATAGGAACAAGAAGGTTCAAATTTCATATAATAGGGTGGGATATAAGTCACTGTGGGTGGCTGACCTACCTCTAACATTTGTGAGGCCTTGGGCAAGAATGGCAAGAATGCTAATGGAGGCCCACATACCATTTGTCTAAATATTTAAAAGTATAACTCAAGCTAGTAAACTGTTCAAGAAAGTATATTCTGTTCTTCATAGTGCCTTAGTAGGTCATGTTTTAGTTTAGAATTATTGAACTCCTTCAATATTGAGCTCTGGAGAATTGGCCCCTAACTCAAGGCCATGTTTTCCCACCGCTGGCTCTGCTTTGCACACATGACTGTGGACCACCTTACAGCCACACATCCGAGCTAGCTTCCCCCCCTCTTCCTCCCCCCCATCCCCGCCCCCCGCCAGCGGCCCCTTGGCTTTAGCAGTACCCACACTGGAGCTGTGGTCTAACCCCTGAAGGCAGATCAAAGGAGGAGGCCTGCCTAGGATGTGGATGGAAAGCTCGGGGCTCTTGGACAGAAAATTCCTGGGTCAGGGGCTAGAAAGGAGACCTTGAGGCTTGAGGAGGATCTGAGTACAGCCCTGAGTACACACAGGGCTCAGGGTCAAGGCCCCTCTTACATAGATCTGGGATTGGTACTGATGGTAGGAGCCTTAAGTATACTCTTCCTGACCCTCAGAACATTAATTCTGAATGATTCCAGTATTTGCCAAAGGGATGCAGTGAGGTGAGGTAGCAGTCTAAACTTTATAAAATTGCCATCCTTATGAGCTTCATGCCAAGGGCTAAAAGTCATCTTCTCAGCACCTGATGCCAACAAGATCAATCTGAAAGTTAATGCAGCTTAATATAATTTGATTGATTGCTTGTAATAAACATTATATTCCCCCAAAATACTTTATTTTAGATAAATGGAAGGTTCCTCACCACTTTCTTACATACAACATGACTTCATGCTGCCTCTTTCCAGAGTTCCTCTCTTTGAATATATACATTCGAATAATTTTTTAAAATTTTACTTCACTTGAGTATAAAACCAGATGATCTCCTAAGATTAAAAGTTTGATGCTTAAATTTTCTAAATATCAACAGCAAAACAATTGAATAAAGACAGTACCTTGACACAGATGCAGAGTGCCTGTGGTTGGGATGGGTTGCTTGGTTGGGAGGTCTCATGAAGCACAACTTCAGTGGCCCAACTTCTACTGTTCTCTGGCCTGAAAGCTCTCAAACTCTCTTGTATATTAGACTCACCTGGAAAACTTATCAAAATGCAGCAGAATGCTAGGCCCTACCCTAACAGTTTCTGATTTAGTAGGTCGGGGGTGGGACCTGAGAGTCTGCATTTCTAACAAGTTCCAAGGGGGATGCTAATGCTGCTGGTCTGGGACCCCACTTTGAGAACCACTGCTCTAAGTTCTGTATAGATGCCTCATGTCCTGTATTCACAGCATGGCTTCAGTCTATAACTATCCCCTCCCACATACTTAATCACACAATTGATAGACCATCTTCACACCGAAAGATTCAAATCAACAATGTAAGCAATTTGCACACCAGAAAAGAAAAAGTTGCCACTCACATATAGTTTTTCAAGTTAATGGTTACTTCTAAAGGTCATAATGATAATAACATCTTGCTTCTTTTTAAAAAATATATTGTTGTTGATTTCAGAGAGGAAGGGAGAGGGAGAGAGAGATAGAAACATCTGTGATGAGAGAAAAATCATTGATTGGCTGCCTCCTGCACGCCGCCAACTGGAGATTAAGCCCACAACCTGGGCATGTGCCCGTGACTGGAATCCAACCCAGAACCCTTCAGTCTGCAGGTCGATGCTCTCTATCCACTGAGCCAAACTAACTAGGGCACATCTTGCTTCTTATCCTTTTGTGCTACAAAGAACACCATGGCCACTCCATTCCAGCCTGTAAACTTGTCCAACAGCAGTAGCACTAGGGATGTTTTGGAATCTAATCTTCAAATACGCTGACTTTCATCATTATTCTAAATAACCAGAACACGTTTCTTCTGAATTTGTTACTTGTGATGTTACCTAACCCCTTCCAGATTCCATTTTCAGCATATTATTACCTCTAACAAAAATAAGTTCCCTCTCCATATAAAAGACTAGTGCCTGCCTATGTGACTGGCCTCGAGCAGAAGGACATGCATTCCACACACAGACCCAGGGTGTTTAAGGGAAGCATGCTAAACAGACCGAGCAGAGCAGAAACCTGCCACCTGTTAAATTTCTAAAGGACTGTTAAGCTGCCACCTGTTAAATTTCTAAAGGATTGTTAAGCTCTGGAACCACACCATCTATCTATCAGTCTAACCACATATATTTTCTTTCTGTCCCCCAGTCTGTTCGTGGCTCCTTTGTAGCCATTTGCTTTTTGACCACAGCTGTCAATGGACAGCCCGAGTTTCTCAGGCAGTTTTGGTTGGAGTGTCTCCCTGCAGAACAGTGAGCCACGACCCAAAGTGAGACATAGTGTTTTCACTCACATCAACCCTAAGTACATATTTACAAATAAATCAAAGGCATGGTTTCCAGTTACTCTCAATTTCTGTACACTGTGCACTAGATAGAGACAGCTCATAACTTACATTTTACTAACATGTTTAAATTCTCCAGTACCTTTGTACCCCTCTTCAAGGGAAAAGAAAAACATCTAAAAATAAACTTTAAAAATAAAACGAATCTTCTGTGACCATTCATGGCCTCTATCGCATTGTACACTTGTGATATTTCTCAGGCTTTCGGGGATGCTCACTGATTTCACAGTCCACTCCTGGCTCATATTCTGCACATTTGTTCTCCTTCTACTTAACAATCTGTTGCTAAGGCGTCATCACTGACTCAGCCTATGTTGCTGGCCATGCCCTTTACCTGGAGTAAAGTCCAGTGATCGCGCAATGCCTGATGTGTCCCTAACATACACTTAAGGGTGGGAGTCCCTCAGGGTAAAATCTGATGAAAAGACCAGATTCTTCATTCATTTTGCTGATTTTTAGAGGATTTCAGTCCACATATTATTTCGCACAATTTTTCATTCATAGTTTTTAAACTAAATTGTTTTTATTTTAAATAAAAATATTTTTTGTTTACCAATACAGCATTTAAATTACCATCTCTTATTTTGTGAGTTACAATAATTGTACATAATTTATTAAATAAAAATCATAGCCTATTTTGTGCTTTTTTGTGTGTGTTCAATGCTTTAATGCAAAGAATCAAGAAGTCTAGTTGTCTGTGTTTAGGGAAGTCTATTGCAAGGCCTCTTGCCCCAGTTAGGAAACAGGGATACCAGGCACACAGCTAGGACACAGGGGGACACAGGAAAATCAAGTTCTGAAGCCTCAAGAAGAACGGGCCTTGATCAGCCAGGTCTTGTGGAGATCGGACCAGTGTGTCATTCAGGGTACTTACGCCTGTAACCGTGCAGTCGGCTCTGTAATTGCAGGGCCCCAGTGCAAACTGAATGTGAAGCCCTTTGCTCAACAAACAGCTAAAAATCTTTAAAAAAAAAAGTTAAAAAGTGCCATTATAGGCTCTAAAATATAAAGCTATTTTCTTCTATAGTCTCTCCGCTTGTCATGACGTTTTTTTACTTGCTATTTAATGTCATTCTAAGTACTAGTGAAGATGAATAAAGATTCAAGGAGTGGTTGCTCAGGGAAAGGTGTCAAATGAGCATGGAAAGAGAAAAACAGAGAACTTTAACTTTGTAATGATAATTTTGTTATTAAATAAAATAAGTTAAATTAATAAATAAAATAAAATTTTATTATGAAGGGAAGTTGACAGAATAAGTGAACTGAATGGATGTTCAGGGGTGAGCCCATGCATGTCCCAACACAATGGTGATGTATTTAGCATGCTCCAGAACGGATGCAAATAAATATGCTTTAAATAAACATTGTTTAAATCATAGTCATTATTTAATTCCTGTTATTGAATATCATAAACTGTTACATAAACAGCTCACTGAGCCTTAGATTCTGAGAAACTTAAGATCTGGAGCGGGGAGGAAATTTACTTTTCACTGTTTACCATTTGGCACAATTTGATTATTTTTCTATATGCATTTTTATTTTTAAATTTAAATTGGAAAGAAGATGAATGAGAGGATACTGCAGTACACCTTCTGTAAATGATAGACATGTAATCATTTTAGTTATAATTTAACATTACTATGAAATATACACCCAGTTTTGTAAATCTACCCCATTGCTATAGAAACGAGTATAATATAAATGCTCAGATATATATGTATGTGTGTGTATATATATGGTAGATTTACATATCGAACAAAGCAGTCATTTTATAGATTTAAGCATATATAACAAGAATTTCAATATTTCTGATGAAACAGTTTTTCATGTTTATATTTGCCGAAGGAAGTATTTGAAAAAATGATTAGGTTGTACATTTTTTTTGGGGGGGGGGGTAAAAGCACACAAGAAGTTTTTTAAAAACAATTTCCAATGAAATAAAATTGACATTCTGATAAGAACTCTTTCATGGACTGTAATTATTTAGACCAACTTTTCATTAAACTAACATACTGCAATTATGTCATTCAAAGAGGGGGGAAATCACCCTTAGAGCTTTTATCAATTATATTTTCTTTATGAAAATAAATAAAATAACACCTATTTTTTTTTCTTTTAAAGTACAGATTGAGGAGAAACCAAGATGGCAGCACAGGTAAACACCTAAACTGCTGCCTCGCACAACAATTTCAAAACTACAACTAAAAGACAAAATGGACATCATCCAGAACTACAGGAAGGCTGGCTGAGTGGAAATTTTACAACTAGACAGAAAGAGAAAAGCACACTGAGACTCAGAGGAGCTGCAGGAGGCAGAGGTACTAAGACACGTGCATGGAGAGGACTGGCAACTGAGTGCGCTGCTGGCTTTCTCAATCGGGAGGGAGACAAAAGCTCCCAACTGCACTGAACTCCAGTTCCGGGAGAGACTCTGGGGACCCAGACTCATTCGGGGAGAAACTGGACTGTCAGGAAAGAGAAAAGCACACTGAGACTCAGAGGAACTGCGGAAGGCAAAGGTACCGAGGTGCGCGCGGAGAGGGCGGGCAACTGAGTACGCGGCTGGCTTTCTCAAGTGGGGAGGAGGAGACAAAAGCTCCCAACTGCACTAAAATCCAGTTCCGGGCGAGACTCTGGGGACCTAGACTCATTCGGGGAGAAATTGGACTGTCTGGCAGCAGGCAGAACTCGAGGGCGGCTTTATCTCAGAGGTGCTTGCAGCAATTACCACGGGACATTGAGACACAGGGGCCTATTAGGGCAGGACTGACAGGAAACCAATGCTATTTTGCTCTGCCCTGAGACTCCGCCCCATCCAAGCTGAGCACAGAGACTCTTGCAAGTCTTGTCTCATAAGGGTGTCTCCAGCACAGAAGTTCTCCCAGCATAGACACAGCTGATCCTCACAGCCAATTGGCCTGGAGGTCAATTCCTCCCAGTGATACCAACAACAATCAAGGCTTAACTACAACAAGACTATGCACACAGACCACAAAGGGGTGCACCAAGAGTGTCCACCTCAGGTAACTGGGGAGGCTGAGCCACTGTGCCCTAGAAGACACCTACCACACAAAGCCACTCTATCAACTCAGTGAAGCAGCCAAAATTCAGAGACAAAGAAACAGATCACAAACGAAAGAAATGGAGGAAAGCAAACAACTGGATATAGAGTTCAAAACCACAGTTATAAGGTTTTTCAAGAATTTTCTAGAAAAGGCCGATAAATTTAGCGAGACCCTCGAGGATATGAAAAAGGACAACTAGAAATTAAACATATATTGACTGAAATAAAAAATATTATACAGAGACCTAACAGCAGACTAGAGGAACGCAAGAATCAAGTCAAAGATTTGAGATACAAAGAAGCAAAAAACACTCAGCTGGAAAAGCAAAAAGAATCCAAAAGTATGAAGATAGTGTAAGGAGCCTCTGGGACAACCTCAAGCGTACCAACATCTAAATTATGGGGGTGCCAGAAGAAGAGAGAGAGCAAGATACTGAAAACCTATTTGAAGAAATAATAACTGAAAACTTCCCCCACCTGGTGAAAGAAAAAGACTTACAAGTCCAGGAGGCACACAGAACCCCAAACAATAGGAATTCAAAGAGGACCACACCAAGACACATCATAATTAAAATGCCAAGAGCAAAAGACAAAGAGAGAATATTAAAAGCAGCAAGAGAAAAACAGTTAGTTACCTACAAGGGAGCACCCATACGATTGTCAGCTGATTTCTCAACAGAGACTATGCAGGCCAGAAGGGAATGGCAAGAAATATTCAAAGTGATGAATAGCAAGAACCTACAACCAAGATTACTTTACCCAGCAAAGCTATCCTTCAGAATTGAAGGGCAGATAAAGAGCTTCACAGATAAGAAAAAGCTAAAGGAATTCATCACCACCAAACCAGTATTATTATATGAAATGCTGAAAGGTATTTTTTAAGAAGAGGAAGAAGAAGAAAAAGGTAAAGATAAAAATTATGAACAACAAATACATATCTATCAACAAGTGAATCTAAAAATCAAGTGAATGAAAAAATCTGATGAACAGAATAAACTGGTGAATATAATAGAATCAGGGGCATAGAAAGGAAGTGGACTGACAATTCTCAGGGGGAAAAGGGTGTGGGGGTGCAGGAAGAGACTGGACAAAAATTGTACACCTATGGATGAGGACAGTGTCGGGGGGTAAGGGCAGAGGGTGGGGTGGGAACTGGGTGGAGGGGAACTATGGGGGGGGGAGAGGAACAATTGTAATAATCTGAACAATAAAGATTTATTAAATTTAAAAATAAATAAATAAAGTACAGATTGCCTTTATTGAGGAAATAGAAGTTGTGGTTAAGGAATTCTTTGCACCTGAACATGAACAAGGAAATAGATTCAAAGTTCATTGCCTCTCTGATTGTAGTAATGAATTAATGGAAATAACCCCAATGTTTCTCAACAAAGGAATTTATAAAATACTATCAAGAACTTAAATTAAATAGGTTAAATCTTTATGTACTAACACAGGAACTAAAAAAGTGTTGAATGAAACTTGAAGAAATAGTATGTAATACAGATGTCATATAGGTGAAAATTTTAAATCTACGAAACAACACCATGTATTACCTATGGATCCAGTTGTATGCAACAAAAGTACATGAAACATATATGGGCTGCACTACAAAGTCAAGAGAATGGTTGCCTCAGAGGAGGGTGCAAATGAGCATGGGAAAGGAAAAGGAGAGAACTTTAACTTTGTCTGTAAAAATTATTTTTGTTACTAAATAAAATAAGTAAAATTAATAAATAAAATTAAACTGTATTCTTAAAAAGGAAAGAAGAATTGAAGCAAATATAAAATGTCAGCATTTGCTCATTTAAGAGGCTGGCTTATGGAAGTTTGTTATCTATGATACTTCTCAAAAATTTTCATTAAAAATTCTGCAAGCAAAACAAGAAAATGGATTGGCTCTGTATGCAAAAAAATGTAAAAATGCCCTTAGTGTTATAAATTATTAGAATAAATAGTGCATGTAATAATTTGGAAAGTTAATGAGTATTTCTAAACAGTGCTCAGTTTTTATTTTGATTAATTGGAAGTTCCAAGGAGTGAAAAAAGAAAACCAAAGGGAAAGAAAAGCAACAAATACAAAATATACTATATTTCTTCAAATGAGAAACCAACCATGGTTCAGTATACCATTATTTTATGCACCAATAAGAGGGCAAGATGGAGGGGAATATTGCCAATTACAGTTGTTAGATGTCATCAACCTAAACATGGATCCAGATTGCAATTATGTAAATGTAAAGCAAATATAAAGTGTAAAGCAAAACAAAACAAAGTGCTTCTTAGACTTGGCAAAATGTCACAAGCTAATGGCCTGGATCTCCCATCCCAAATTAACCCAGTAAAGAATGCATAGGACCTCTACTGGGAAATGTTATTAAAACTAGTTAAAACTCGATCATGAAAGAAGACCTAAATAAATGATGATTATTCCAATCACCATTGTAGAGATTCCACTTCTCCCCATATTAATATATAAATTTAATGCAATTCCAATTAAAATTCCAGGGAAGGTTTTCAAGAAACTTATTTTAAAGTTTATATGAAGTAAATAAAAGTATCAGTAAAGCAAATTTGGAAAAGAAGGGGAAAGAAAGGCTGTATCAGTAAGAAATATATTTACAAATATCAGGAAACCCTACTGGAGGGGCTTACACAGAGGGTGATTTGATTCATTCATTAAGCCCAGAGGCAGTCTTGGATTGATATTGACAACTAAACAATGCTATCAGTGACCCAGGCTCTAACCTAAGTTTTCTGTCCTGCCACTTTGAATATATAGACCTTTGACCCCATGCTTGTCACCTCAGAGCACTGTAGGCCACAGATCTACATTCTAGACAAGAAAAAAAGTAGAGAAGAGATTAATGGCTTTCTTGTGGCAATCTTTATAACTTGGAGGGAAAACACTATCTGTAGAGACTTTTGCCTCCACCTCATTATTTATTACTGTAGCACATGGCCAGTCCTAGCTGCAAGAGAGGCTGAGAAAATGAATATTTATGACTAGGCATATTGCTGTTCCAAATAAAATTGGAGGTCTGTTTATGAAAAAGAGGGAGAATGTATATTGAATCCATAATAAGGGGAATCTGCTATGAGAGGATTTATTTACCTAGTAACAAACAAACAATCAAATAAACCATCAGTGTACTTTAGGCACAAGTCAAACAAACTGACCATGGAATAAATAGAACAGAGTAAGATAGGGTGGAATGAGATGTGGTGGGATGGGAGTGTTTGGGATGGAATGAAATGGACTTAAATAAAATGGAGCGGAGTGGAGTGGAGTAGGATAGGATGGGATGGGGAGAGAAGAGAAGAGAAGAGAAGAGAAGAGAAGAGAAGAGAAGAGAAGAGAAGAGAAGAGAAGAGAAGAGAAGAGAAGAGAAGAGAAGAGAAGAGAAGAGAAGAGAAGAGAAGAGAAGAGAAGAGAAGAGTTCAAATTACTTGTGATTTTTTTTATAGAGGTGGCCCCAGAAATCAGCAGACAAGGATGGGTTGTTTAATAGATGGTATTTGGAAAACTGGTCCATTGTATAGAGAAAAATAAAGTTGAATTTTTATATATCATATAGATATTACCACATATATAAAGATGACTTCCAAATGAATAAGACCTACATGTTCAAGGTAAAGCTATAAAGTGAATGGCAGAATATGTAGGGGTGAGGAATGACTTCTAAAGATTCCATAAGTATAAAAAATAAATATGACTATAGAATATTAAGGATTTTTATTCAATAAAGGATGCAATAAATAAGATTTATAGTCAGTTGACCATTTGGGATAACATATTTGCAATATTTACAATTGACAAGGGATTAATATTCAACAGTGCTTTCTATTCAATAGAACTTTGTAATGTTGGAAATGTTCTCTGCCTGTGCTCTCCAATATGGTAGCCCCTACCCACATCAGGCTATTGAACACTTGAAATTGGGCTAATGTAACTGAGAACTAGGTTTTAATTTTAATTAATTTAAATAGCCACATGTGGCTAGTGGTCACCTCATTGGACAGTGAAGAACTAGAGTATTTAAAGACTTCTAGAAAATCAATAATAAAAATATAAGTTTTCCCAATAGAAAAAAATATATATAGTAACAAAACAGGAAGCCCCAACAGCTACCACTTATATGAAAATATCTAAAAATCACAACTAATTAGAGAAATACAAATTAAAATCATAGGATGTATGTATTGCTAAAGGTTAGAAAGTCATGTAACACCAAATATTGCTGAGGCTGTGAGGAAAAGCCACCCTCATTTACTGCTGAAAGTTAAGGGTCATTTTTCAAAGACAACCTAGGGAGATAAGTATGCATATATCAAATAACCCACCAACCCATCTCACTTTCCCTAAAACAACTCACACACAGGTCAAGAAGGTGCATGCTCAAAGATGTCCATCATGATTTTGTTTATGATGCTTGAGATTCAGAGACAATATAAATTCATCATGGTGGAAATGGAAATTTTGTGCCAAAAAAAGAGCATTTGTGGAAAGCTTTAATTCATTACTTAATTTTGAAGAAAAGTGCTGCTGGAAGTTATTGTATACTTCAGGAAGCTTATGGTGAACATGCTCCATCTCAAGATACTTGTGATCACTAGTTTAAACACTTTAAAAGTGATGATTTTGATGTGAAAGACAAAGAACATCCAGATCAATGGAAAAAGTTTGAAGACTAACAATTACAGGCATTATTTGGTGAAGATGCATGTCAAACTCAAAAACAACTTGCAGAAAGATTAAATGTTGCTCAGCAAACAATTTCCAATCGATTAAAAGCAATGGGAACAATTTTAAAGGAAGGAAGATGGATGCCACATTAACTGAATGAAAGACAAATAGAAAACCAAAAAGTCGTCAGTAAAATGTTGCTTCAACAGCACAAAAAAAAGTCTTTTTTGCATCAAACTGTGACTGGCAATGAAAAGTGGATTTATTTTGAGAATCCCAATCATATAAAATCATGGGTTGATCCAGGTCAACCATCAACATCGACTGCAAGGCCAAATCGCTTTGGAAAGAAGACAATGCTCTGTGTGTGGTGGGATCAGGAAGGTGTGGTGTATTATGAGCTTCTAAAACCAGGTGAAACCGTTAATATTGATTGCTTCTGACAACAAATAATCAATTTGAACCACGCTTTGATAGTGAAACAACTAGAATGTTCCAGAAGACAGGGCAAAGTAATTTTGCTTCATGATAATGCACCATCACACACTTCAAAACCAGTTAAAGACACGTTAAAAGGTCTTGCCTGGAAAGTATTAACCACCCGCCGTATTCACCAGATCTTGCTTCTTCAGATTACCACTTTTTTCCAATGGATGGCACACGCAGTTTCTGAGCAGCACTTCAAAACGTATGAAGAAGTGGAAAATTGGGTCTCTGAATGGTTTGCCTCAAAACAAGAAAAGCTCTATTGGGATGGTATCCACAAATTACCTGAAAGATGGGGGAAATGTATAGCTATCGATGGTCATTACTTTAAATAACGCACTTTTGATGTTTCTCTTGAAATTATCATGTTTTCTTTGATTACAAAATCCACATTATTAACCGGTATCCCTAGTACATATCCAAGGACAAATACCAAGCATATTATTCTTGGTGGCTATGGGAGGAAAAGGGAAGGAAATCGAGGAGCATGGATGAAGAGGATAACGAGAGAGTCCTGCTGCAAAGAAGAGCAATGATAATATACCATCAGTGAAAGAATATGATTATCTTAACCCTCTGAACCTGATGTCCAAAAGTGAAGGGATCAAAATGAGGCCTGGCCCTGGCCAATATTTCTCACTGGTTAGTGCAGTGCTCTGCCAACTCATTAGTCAACAGAGCGGCAAACCGCGTCTCACGAGCCTCATGGGGCTCTTGAGCCGCAGTTTGCCGACCACTGGGTTAGCATATCAGCCCAAGCACCAAAGTCTCTCAGTTTCGATTCCTAGTCAAGGGCATGTACCTGAGTTGCAGGTTCAATCCCTAGCCAATCGATGTGTCTCTCACATCAATGTGTGTGTGTCTCTCTCTTTATCTCTATCTCTCTCTCCCTCCACTCTCTCTAAAAATCAATGGAAAAAATATCCTTGGGTGAGGATTAAAAAAAAAAAAAAATGTGGCCTGGTACCTGAATTTCCTGAATCTTCTGATCACTATCTATGTGTGTGTTTTTTATACTGTGCTAAATAAGCTAAATAGAAGCACATTTTGTGTTCTGTTGCCTCTTTTATGCCAGTGCTTGCTTTAAACATAAGCATGGTTATAATTTATCTTACTGGGCTCTGCTGATTTCTATGAATTACACCAGCTGCAATTGCTTTTGCTCAACAGACTGTTTTATGTTCCACTCCAGTATCTCCCTAAAGAACATAAGGCTTTGTGAAACCTGGATTACAGACATTACCTGAATATTGAATTGAAACTGGGAGAACTGAAGAGCGGAAGGGCCAAGAACAGAGCCCGTGACAACTCACGGGTGCTCTCTGCGGCTGCTGTGCGTGCAGGTTTAGATGCTATTCTTTCAGACAAGGTTCTCAGCCGAGTGCATCAGTTAATCCCTTGCACCTGAAATGATTTGAATACTCACGTGGCTGGGCCTGGGATTTGATTCCTATGGCAACTTTAGAGCTTTTTCAGAGTCTCTCTCTCTTTTGGAACTTGGAAGAAAAGGATTAGTGGGTCTTTTTTCTTCTTCTTCTTCTTCATTATTTAGAAACTGATCTTGTAAATCTTTTATAAATTGAAAAGAAAGTAAATGGACACTGCAGTATGTTACCACACCTTCCCTAAGGCACTTATCATGGTCTCTTTGTAAATTAGTTGACCTCTGTGTTTTTTTAAATTGACTTCTCAAATAAATGAATGGCCTCCCCAAAAATAATGTGTGGCACTTCAATAACAAAACTGAATCTTTAGCCCTAGCCAGCTTGGCTCAGTGGATAAAGCATTGGCCTGCGGACTGAAGGGTCCCGGGTTCGATTCTGGTCAAAGACACATGCTCTGGTTGTTGGCTCGATCCCCAGTGTGGGGTGTGCAGGAAGCAGTTGATCAATGATTCTCTCTCATCATTGATGTTTCTATCTCTCTCTCCTTCTTTCTTCCTCTCTGAAATAAATAAAAATATATTTTTTTAAAAAACAAAAAACTGAATCTTTAAAATGATGGAAATTATTGTCTAGATGGATTTACAAACTACAGCCAGAAGAGAAGTTACTTCATTTCATTCCTTATAAATATTTCCTCTTCTGCACAATAAGCATGCCTCTCAAAAATGGGCAATAATGATATGTTAGCAAAAATGTAAGTATGCAAATTAATTTTCATATATCGTCCCCATTATTATCAAGTGACACCCTAACTCTAAAAATAACCCTGAAATTTAGCATGTATCTGACTTAGGCTATTGAAAACTTTTTAAAGACTTATATATACACACATATCCATATACACATATGTATATATGACATAAATCTATATTTTCTTCTATGTGCTTATGTGTCGCTCTAGGCCAGGGGTGGGGAATGTCCGGCTGCAGGCCATATAAGGCCCTCGAAATCATTTGGTCTGGCCCTGTCAAGCCATTAGGAGTGAGTTAACTAAATGTTTGAGCAAATATAGAAGGCTGATTTTTAAGTTGGTAATTTTGTATGGCCCTCAAATGACGTTACAAATATCCAAATGGCCCTTGGCAGAAAAAAGGTCCCCCACCCTTGCTCCAAGCCCTGGGAATGCAATACCCACAAGCCCTTACAGAGCTTATAATCCAGAAAGGGAAAACAGGCAATTAAGCAATTTAAGTAAAATGTCCTAAGTGCTTTTCTAAGATAAGTAAAGCGCACTGTGGGAGCTCGTAGCAGAGGCAGCTGAGTGGACTAGACTAGAGAGTCAAGTCGGCTTTACTGGGTGAAGGGATGTTTAAGCAGAAATGAGCCAGACTCGGTCCTTTGGAAACAAGAGGAATGTGTTCCAGGCACAGAGAGGTATGGCAGGGACTAGCAGATGAGGCTGAAGGGAGTTACAAACAGAAGCATCATACCATTAGATGAAAATTCAGAAACATTCTTCCTGCAGAGTGAGCACAGAGAATAATTAAATCTGTCCAGACTCCAAACAAAAGCTGAACTACAGTAATGTAGTAAGGATAGAGAAAGAGGATTTATGTAAAAGGTAAACCCACAAGATAGCTGCTTGATTAGCTGTGAGCCAGATGGGAGGAGAACAGTTGATCTCAGCCCTTACTTGAATGTTTGCATAGCAGTGAGCAATCACCGGGTGATCTCTGTATTCGTTTACTCCCAGGGGGCTCTTTCTTTGAGGTGACCAGGATGGGTCCAGCATATCCAGACCCAAACAGTATCTAGTGCTTGTGATCTCAGGAGATAAGCTTCTCTTAGCTTCCTGGATAATGCCTGACAAAGGATTCTGGACCAGTTTAGGTGAAATGAGGGGGTTCACTGGGCAAGTCACTGTCTTGTGTGTATTAGGCAGGGTTCTGCAGATAAATCACTATATAGATAAAGATTTCTTATAGGAACTGGTTCACGCTGTTCTGGAGGGTGAGAAGTCCCACACCCTGTGTCTGCAAGCTGGAGAGCCAGGAAAGCTGGTGGTATAACTCAGTCCGAGTCCAAAGGCTTGAGAATGGGGGGCTGATGCTGTGAGTCCTGCCTGAGTCCAAAATACCAAGAACCAGGAGCACTGATGTCCATGGGCAGTAGAAGATGGATGTCATAGCTCAAGCAGACGGGGGGGGGGGGGGGGGGCAGGGAGAGAGAGAGAGAGTTTGGATGTCATAGCTCAAGCAGACGGGGGGGGGGGGGGGCAGGGAGAGAGAGAGAGAGTTTGCCCTTCCTCCACCTCTTTGATCTATTTGGGCCCTCAATGGACTGGCTGGTGCTCACCTGCATTGGTGATGGCGATCTTCTTTACTGAGTCTTCCAATTTCAATGCTCTCCTGTTTCAGAGACACCCTCACAGACACGCCCAGAGACAATGTTTGACCAGCTATCTGGGCATACTTTAGCCCAGTCAAGTTGGCACCTGAACCATTTCAAAGTGGATGGGGAACTTTGGCCAGCCTGAACCATAGCCAGTGGCAGGGGAGCTGAGGTGTCATGATGGGCAGTTCCATCGGGTATGGGAGGAGTTCCTGAGAGGAACACAGCCGCTCTGATACCAGAAAGCAGGAGTAAGTAGTTGAGCTGTAAAAGCAACAGCTGTCACCAAAAGTATTATGAGTTTTTATTTCCTCCTCAGCCTTTAGTCTAGAATTTTGGTAAAGCTGAAAGGAAGAAAGTCAACCTATTGAATCTTAAGTTAGGAGGACCCAATGAGAAACCTCCTGTGGTCTTATGCTATCAAGTGTGGTAAGGAAACAATTTCCATCTTGTACTGGTAAGTCTAGAATGTCAGATTTTTTTTTCAGATCTATATGTTCATTGGCATTTTATCTTTAAAACAGCATAGTTTAGCCTCGGTTTTTAGCCTATGCTGAGGTTTATAGGTCTCTTGTGGAAAGCTAAGGTTAGTGTAAAACCTACTCTGTATTAAATCACAAAGAAAAAATGGCCTTCCTTACTCTGTTGGAATATGATTTATGAGTCCATGCTTCGATGTTTTATTACTACATATCATAACTTTTATTAGTGCTTCCATTAATATTGCCAGTCATGAGCCATAAATTCGACTCAGAGTGTAACCATGGGCTTTGATAAAACTCGTTCTGAATCACTAGTTTTTCTGTAAATCATATAAGACATTTTTGTTAAAAGAAAGTGGCAATTCACTTGGTTTCGGCTTAGCACTCACATTTTTTAAAGTGTAGAATCATCGCTGCTCAGAACTACAAAAGCTCTTTGAAGTCATCTAGTCTCACTCTCTATTTCTCTGGAGGATAGACAGTCTGTACATTTAGTGAATGAATGAATCTTCTCCATGATGTCATGCTACTGGTAAATTTATTATCTCACAACATACGGGTTTTTGTGGGACTTTTTTGCTGTTGTTGTTTTTGTGTGCTTTTGAGACAAATTCTAATGATCAGAAATCTGCCCTAGTTGGTTTTCATTCCTTTGAGTCCCACAGAATTAGCCTATACATCACAGCTACTGACCTTGTCACTTTCAGATTATCAAGGGTTCCTGGGGCTTCTCTTCTTCAGGCTTCATGCCCTCAGTTCTGTCCACTTTCTTCATGTGTCCTAATTTCCATAGCCTCCCTCATCTTGACCACTTGACTTTGGCCATGCTCCTGATCTCACTGGGGATAGTGGTTCATCGTATTACAAATCTACCAACCCCTCTATTTTTGCATCTTATTCATAGTGACATCTCTGGAGACTGACAAATTATTTGCTGGAGTCCATATTTCAAGACTTTTGTCTGACCAAGACAAACTAAGAAAAAGAAAAAGGCAATGAGATGAGGTTTGTCTGGAATTTTCCCTATTTGGAACATTAAGATTACTAGTCTATGGTCTGCAGCATCCTCTTTCTTCCTACTTTAAAAAAATAAATGGTCCTAGCCAGTTTGCTCAGTGGTTAGAGTGCCGGCCCTTGGACCAAAGTGTCACAGGTTCTATTCCCAGACAAGGACATACCTCAGTTAGGCTCGGTTACTGGTCAGGGCGCATTCCAGAGGCAATCACTGGATGTATCTCTCCCATCTCCCATCTCTCCTCCCCCCCCCCCCCCCCCCCCCCCCCCACCGACTCTCTCTCTCTCAAAAAAAAAAAATCAATGGGGGAAAAAAATCCTTGGTAAGGATTTTTTTAAATGGAGATTTTTTTCCCCTAGCTTTGATCATCTGCTTTTCACCCCTTCTGGCTGAACCATCAAAGACTATTACAACTTTCATTGATCTCATCCACAGGTCCTGCTAGGATCCTTGGATGTAGATGTGGCAAGATAATATTTTGAGATGTTACCTAAGATTTTCTTTTCTGAATTTCTTTTACTCTTTGCCCTCCACTTATTTAGTCAATGCATTCATTGCTCCTGGAAAAGGTTGTTACGGCAGAAAAGCAAAGAAAAGGCTTTTAAACTTCTGAAGCTTACACCTTTGGGAAGAGAAAAACACCTTAGACCCAGAGGGAACTCAGGTCATAAAAATTAGATAGGAAAACACTGTTATCTGCAGTCAGATCAGCTTTGTCTGATCCTATCTTACCCCCTGCTTTCTGTTATCCCCACCCGTGGTCTACTGCGCTCCCTAATTTTCTTCAGCCTGGAGAAAGAGGGAGGAGAAACACTCAAAATGTTTGAAAATCTACAAAAAGACATTATTGTGGACATTCTGCTTCTTCTGGACATGAGAAGACCCTTAAGCCCTAGTAAAGAGGCTGGGTGTAAGGTTTTTCTCATGTCCAGAAGTAGCAGAATGAGTGGAAGTGTCTAAATCAGTGGTCCTCAAACTACGGCCCGCGGGCCACATGTGGCCCACCGAGGACATTTATCCGGCCTGCCGGGTGCCACTGCCTGTCCTGCTTAGCAGCCGATTCATCCCGGGCCCGCAGTGCGCATAGGAATTTGTTCATTTTTTTTTTTTTTAAACTATAGTCCGGCCCTCCAATGGTCTGAGGGGCAGTGAACTGGCCCCCTGTTTAAAAAGTTTGAGGACCCCTGGACTAAATGCTGTATCTAGGCAACCTAAGACAGCCTCACAAATCCCTACTTTCCTCTGTGCATCTTTCAGAATGGCAGAATGATTTCTCATGAGCCTGAGAGTAGCACAGGAGGTGAAAGTCATGCTGAACTGGAGCCTTAAAATAGATGAATGAGTACTAGAAAGGAAAAAACCTACATTATTTATTGTAGCGGATACTGTGGTATTTCACTCAGATTCCCTCCTTAACTGCTTCCCCTAAGGTTATCACCCTCCCAGAAGGATGGAATGGCCCACCCCTCTCTTCTCAAGTAGGGACAATTCTGAAGTGCCATCCTAGTTCCAGGAGCTCCCAGGATTGACTGAGATCTCAGTGACAACCACATTGCAGGAAAGCTTTCTGCTCTGCCAACTCTTGTCACCCTCACTTCCTTCCAGGTTTATCCACCAGAAACTCTTCCCAATAAATTTTCTCAGGTTTCCACTTCATTCTGTTTCCAGGGGATTGAATCTAAGACAGCTGCACACCTGAGGTCATAACTTGAGAATTCATCATTCTGTCTCAAGCATACCTTTTCCAGGTTTGGAGATAAATTATTTTAGAGGACTTGGTGCACTATTATACTTTTTTCCTTCACTTATCTTTGGCTTCAGTTCTCTCATACCAATTTTACTTCTACTTTTATCTAATAATAATTATGAAAGTAAAGCAAGGTAGGAACTGGGTATCTTAACCTTTATGTATTGCATGTTACCATCATTGTCCAAACATTGGATCAATGTCTCTTTGGCCTTCTTCTTTTTTTAAAGTTCTATTCTCTTAGCAACTTTCAGATATTCAATGCAGAATTAGTAATTATAGTCACCATGCTGTACATTACATTCCCATGATTTGTTTTTTAACTGGAAGTATGTACCTTTTTGCCATAATCAGCACGGCTAGGGTTCAGGATCTGAAGAAGGGGCCAACGCACAAATGAAAACACTAGACAAGAAATATGAATTATTAAGGGGTGGGGGCCAGGTCGTAACCTCTCTCTAGGAAAGGCACACTGAAACCTGGCCTTGCTCACTTTTATTCAATTTTAGATACACATCTTGCCCTCAGTAAAGCACAGCAAACAGGTAGCAGACAGACAGTCTAAAAGGTCAGTAAAGATTTACTCTGAGGATATCAGGTCAGGAAATTGCTTCGATCCATTGCTATCTCAACACAGAACAATTGGTGCATAGCTTTGGCCCTGCCAAAGCTCAAGGTCCATCAGCCTTCCGAGTTCCTTCATGCACTCTCATGATAATATTGACAATGGATGGCTTCCCGCACCTTTTGGCCATCTTCTTTTGAGTAAACTAAAAAGAACCCCTTGTTTTGTCTTTACCCTTTTTCAAAATCTCATTGTAAGGTTTTAGCTTTTCTTTTTCAAATTTATAAACTTCAGTAATTTTATATTTTATGATGAATGACAACTTCACGCTCCCAAGCTAATGTATAGAGACCTCTTTTGCAAGTCCTACCAAAAGTGGTCTAACATCTCCCTTTAGAATATAGGGTAGTTTGCACCTTTTGGTTCATTTGCAGACTTGAAAGCCTCAGCTAAAACTGATAAAGAAAGAAGCTCATTTAATGTCATATCACATCGGCAATGACCTAAATACACACCTGTCACTGAGTGTTTAAATTTGATTTTGACATATCTGTTACAATGGAAAATGATCTAAACTCCTAAATCATAATATGAAAAATGTTACTCTTAAGTAAAAGAATAAGTTGTTGAAGAATGTAAGCAAACAGGTTTTGTGTTTTTATTTTTAAAAGGACATGTGTTCGGCGTGTTTATACAAATATACATATGCCCAAATGTAGTAACAGTAATCATGTGTAAGGAGTAGGATTGTGGAAGTTGAGAAGTACAGAGGGGGGAAATTTGTTTTGATTTAAAGTCTTAAGTATTGTTTGACTGTTCTACTGGTATAATAACCAGTCATTATTTTTATAAATTAAAAAGAAGAAAAAAAAACACCTTAGTGATAATGTATAGTGTATGCTGTTGTGTTCTGTTTTTCTCTTTATGTTAAAGTGGACTTTCTAAGACCACTAGCCTGGGAGACAGAAATATGGGTTCCACAGTTAGTGCTGCCATTCTATAGCAATATGCTATCCAAGATGGAGCATTATTTTATTGCTTTTTAAATTATTCAAATAATTTAAAAATATTTATAAATTACAAAAGAACATATATACCATATATGCAAATTATATATCAGAATATAATAAATCTCATGAACCTGCTATCCAGCACAAGTTTTGCATTTATCATACTCACACATTTTTAGAAAATATAGTTTTACATAGGCCTGAGCAACAGTGTTTTGTTTCATTTGTTTTTGAGCTTATAAAGATGGTATCATAGAGTAGGAGTCTCATGGGAATTGCTCTTCACTCAAATTATGTTCCTAAGATTCATCCATGTATGCAGTTGTAGTTTATTGATCTTCACTGCTGTATATTACTTCATTGAATAAGTAGAATATACCAAAATGTATTTATTTCCTAGCATTGGATTTAGGGGATATTTCCAGTTTTTTCTGTTATTACCAAAAGTGCTGCTTCAAGCATTCCAATACATGTGCATGTTTCTCCAGGATATATATCTAGGAGTGGAATTTTTTTTAAATATATTTTATTGATTTTTTACAGAGAGGAAGGGAGAGGTATAGAAACATCGATGAGAGAGAAACATCAATCAGCTGCCTCCTACACACCTCCTACTGGGGATGTGCCTGCAACCAAGGTACATGCCCTTGTCCGGAATCGAACCTGGGACCTTTCAGTCTGCAGGCTGACGCTCTATCCACTGAGCCAAACTGGTTAGGGCTAGGAGTAGAATTTTAAATCACAGGGTAGTTAATGCATGAGTTTATAAGAAACTGCCACATTGGTTTTGAAAGTAAGCTATAAATTTGCGCATCATCATAACATACACTGATAGTTCACGTTGACCCATATTTTTCACCCTTGGCTTTGTTATGTTTTTAATCTAAGGGATATAAAATAGTGTCTTTTTTTTAAATTTAATAGTCTTTATTGTTCAGATTATTACAATTATTCCTCTTTTTCCCCCCCATAGCTCCCCTACACCTGGTTCCCATCCCAACCTCTGCCCTTACCTCCCCCCTTACTGTCCTCATTCATAAGTGTACGCTTTTTGTCCAGTCTCTTCCGGCACCTCCCACACCCTATTCCCCCTGAGAATTGTCAATCCACTTCCTTTCTATGCCCCTGATTTTATTATATTCACCAGTTTATTCTGTTCATCAGATTTTTTTATTCGCTTGTTTTTAGATTCACTTGTTGATAGACATATATTTGTTGTTCATAATTTTTATCTTTACTTTTTTCTTCTTCTTCCTCTTCTTAAAGAATACCTTTCAGCATTTCATATAATACTGGTTTGGTGGTGATGAACTCCTTTAGCTTTTTCTTATCTGTGAAGCTCTTTATCTGCCCTTCAATTCTGAAGGATAGCTTTGCTGGGTAAAGTAATCTTGGTTGTAGGTTCTTGCTATTCATCACTTTGTAGATTTCTTGCCACTCCCTTCTGGCCTGCATAATTTCTGTTGAGGAATCAGCTGACAATCCTATGGGTGCTCCCTTGTAGGTAACTAACTGTTTTTCTCTTGCTGCTTTTAATATTCTCTCTTTGTCTTTTGCTCTTGGCATTTTAATTATGATGTATCTTGGTGTGGTCCTTTTTGGATTCCTTTTGTTTGGGGTTCTGTGTGCCTCCTGGACTTGTAAGTCTACTTCTTTTACCAGGTGGGGGAAGTTTTTGGTCATTATTTCTTCAAATAAGTTTTCAGTATCTTGCTCTCTCTCTTCTTCTGGCACCCCCATAACTCAGATGTTGGTGTGCTTGAGGTTGTCCCAGAGGCTCCTTACACTATCTTCAAATTTTTGGATTCTTTTTTCTTTTTGCTTTTCCAGCTGAGTGTTTTTTGCTTCTTTGTATCTCAAATCTTTGACTTGATCCTTGCATTCCTCTAGTCTGCTGTTAGGTCTCTGTATAATAATTTTTATTTCAGTCAGTGTATGTTTAATTTCTAGTTGGTCCTTTTACATATCTTCGAGGGTCTCACTAAATTTATCAGCCTTTTCTAGAAAATTCTTGAAAAACCTTATATAACAGTGATTTTGAACTCTATATCCAGTTGTTTGCTTTCCTCCATTTCTTTCGTTTGTGATCTGTTTCTTTGTTTCCACATTTTGGCTGCTTCCCTGAGTTGGTAGAGTAGCTTTGTATGGTAGGTGTCCTCTAGGGCACAGTGGCTCAGCCTCTCCAGTTACCTGAGGTGGACACTCTTGGTGTACCCCTTTGTGGACTGTGTGCTCAGTCTTGTTGTAGTTAAGCCTTGATTGTTGTAGGTATCACTGGGAGGAATTGACCTCCAGGCCAATTGGCTGTGAGGATCAGCTGTGTCTACGCTGGGAGAACTTCTGTGCTAGAGACACTCTTATGAGACAAGACTTGAAAAATTGCAAAAGCCTCTGTGCTCAGCCTGGATGGGGCAGAGTTTCAGGGCGGAGCAGACAACCTTGGTTTCCCGTCAGCCCTGCCCTATGAGACCCCTGGGTCTCAGTGTCCCTTGGTAATCGCTGCAAGCACCTCTGAGAGAAAGCTGCCCTCAAGTTTCGCCCACTGCCAGATAGTACAGTTTCTCCCCAAATGAGTTGGGGTTCACAGAAACTGGAGCTCAGCACAGTCGGGAGCTTTTGTCTCCCTCCCACTTTAGAAAGCCAGCCGCGCACTCAGCCACCCATGCATTCAGCAGTCAGTCCTCTCTGTACACATGCACCTCCGGACCTTTTCCTTCCGCAGCTGCCGAGGCTCAATGTGCTTTCTCTTTTCCTGACAGTCCAGATTCCCCCCAAATGAATCTGGTTTCCCAGCATCTTGCCTGGGACTGGAGGAATGAGTCTGGTTTCCCAGGGTCTCGCCCAGAACTGGAGTTTAGTGTAGTCGGGAGCTTCCTTCTCCCTTTCACTTTAGAAAGCCAGCCATGCACTCAGCCGCCCGTGCACACAGCCGCCCGTCCTCTCTGTGTGTGAGTCTCCGTACCTCAGCCTTTTGCAGCTTCTCTGAGTCTCAATGTGCTTTCATAGAATTTCCACTCAGCCAGCTTTCCTGTGGTTCTGGATGGTGTCCATTCTGTCTTTTAGTTGTAGTTTTTATATTGTTGTGCGAGGCAGCGGTTTAGGTGTTTACCTATGCCATCTTGGTTTCTCTAAAGTAGTGTCTTGAGAAACCAAGATGGCGGCATAGGTAAGCACCTAAACCGCTGCCTCGCACAACAATTTCAAAACTACAAGTAAAAGACAGAACGGACACCATCCAGAACCACAGGAAAGCTGGCTGAGTGGAAATTCTACAACTAGAAGGAAAGAGAAAAGCTCCAGGAGAATTGGAGGAATGGCAAAGGATTGAGGTATGGCAAAGGGTCTTTTTGCATGCAGAGAGGAAGGGCAGCTGAGAGCCTGGCTGACTTTCTCTGGCGGGAGGGGGAAGGAAGCCCCCGACTGCACTGAACCCCAGTTCCGGGTGAAACCCCGTGGACCCAGGCTCATACAGGGGGAGTCTGGACTGTCAGGTAGAGAGAAAGGCACTCAGAGACTCAGAGACCCGGGGGAGACCTGGGGGACCCCCAGCGGGCAGGGGTCTGGAGGTGCGCGCACAAGTGTGCACAAAGACTGTGGAGGTTGCCACTGGCTTTCCCTAGCAGAAGGGAGTTGGAAGCTCCTGACTGCACTGAGCCCCAGTTCTGACTGCACTGAACCCCAGTTCCAGGCGAGCCCCTGGGGACCCACGCTCTTGCTGGGGGAATCTGGACTCTCGGGCAGAGGCTCAGGAGGTGGGGAAGGCAGAGGTCTGGAGGCGCATGCTCACAAGGGCAGGGCTGACAGGAAGCCAAGACTGTCTGCTCTGCCCTGAGACTCCACCCCATCCAAGCTGAGCACAGAGGCTTATGCAATTTGGCAAGTCTAATCCTATAAGGCTGTCTCCAGCACCGAACTTCTCCCAGCATAGACACAGCTGATCCTCACAGCCAACTGGCCTGGAAGTCAATTCCTCCCAGTGATACCAACAACAATCAAGATTTAACTACAACAAGGCTGTACACACAGTCCAGAAAGGGGTGAGCCAAGAGTATCCACCCCAGGTTAACTGGGGAGGCCGACCCACTGGGCCATATAGGAAACCCAGCACACAAATCTACCCTACCAACTCAGGAAGCAGTGAAAATGTGGCGACAAAGAAACAGATCACAAATGAAAGAAATGGAGGAAAACAAACAACTGGGTATAGAATTCAAAACCACGGTTATAAGGCTTTTCAAGAATATCCTAGAAAAGGCCGATAAATATAATGAGACCCTCGAAGATATGAAAAAGGATCAACTAGAAATTAAACATACACTGACTGAAATAAAAAATATTATACAGAGACCCAACAACAGACTAGAGGAATGCAAGAATCAAGTCAAAGATTTGAGATACAAAGAAGCAAAAAACACTCAACCAAAAAAGCAAAAAGAAAAAAAAAATCCAAAAAGTTGAAGATAGTGTAATAAGCCTCTGGGACAACTTCAAGAGTACCGACATCAGAATTAAGGGGGTGCCAGAAGAAGAGAGAGAGCAAGATACTGAAAACTTATTTGAAGAAATAATGACCAAAAACTTCCCCCACCTGGTAAAAGAAGTAGACTTACAAGTCCAGGAGGCGCAGAGAACCCCAAACAAAAGGAATCCAAAAAGGACCACACCAAGACACATCATAATTAAAATGCCAAGAGCAAAAGACAAAGAGAGAATATTAAAAGCAGCAAGAGAAAAACAGTTAGTTACCTACAAGGGAGCACCCATACGACTGTCAGCTGATTTCTCAACAGAAACTACGCAGGCCAGACGGGAATGGCAAGAAATTTTCAAAGTGATGAATAGCAAGAACCTACAACCAAGATTACTCTACCCTGCAAAGCTATCATTCAGAATTGAAGGGCAGATAAAGAGCTTCACAGATAAGAAAAAGCTAAAGGAGTTCATCACCACCAAACCAGTATTATATGAAATGCTCAAAGGTATTCTTTAAGAAGAGGAAGAAGAAAAAAGTAAAGATAAAAATTATGAACAACAAATACATATCTATCAACAAGTGAACCTAAAAATCAAGTGAATTAAAAACCTGAGGAACAGAATAAATTGGTGAATATAATAGAATCAGGGGCATAGAAAGAGAGTGCACTGATAATTCTCAGGGGGAAAGGGGTATGGGGGAGTGTAGGAAGAGACTGGACTAAAATCATACACCTATGGATGAGGACAGTCGCGGGGAGGTAAGGGCAGAAGGTGGAGTGGGAACCGGGTGGAGGGAAGCTATGGGGGGAAAAAGGTGAAACAATTGTAATAATTTGAATAAAGGTTTATTAAAAAAAATAAAGTAGTCTCTTAATTTGCATTTCTGTGATTACTGAGGAGGTTGAGCATATATATATATACACACACACACACACATACACACAATTTGGCCACATGTTTTTCTTCTGTAAAGCACTTGCTCTTAGCTGCATACCCACAGTGTCTCTTACATTCGTAGGCACTCCATAATGTTTGTTGAATAAATGAATGAATCTCCAGATAGCAAAATGAGACTTAACAGATGAACTTGTTAATTTAAGAAAGATGTTTAACCACAGAAACCACTGGCCCAACTTCCCTTATATTATAGTTTAATAACTTCTCTTGTGTAGCCAGTTCAATGTAACTGATTGATAACTGATTCTTTTGCATAATTTTTTAAGATTTTTAATTGATTTTTAGATAAAAACATCAATGTGAGAGTCTACTGCACACCCCCTACTTGGGATGGAGCCCACAACCCGGGCATATGCCTTGACTAGGAATCAAACCAGCAACCCCTCAGTGCCCGGGACAGTGTTCAACCAACTGAGCCACAGATGACTTTGCAGATTAATTATCTTTGAGGAAATGGTACTCTGTTTCGATTATTTAATTTTAACGGCAATAGAGCAGTTCTCAATATTGTTCTAGTGTTTGGACAATGCAAACAGTGCTACTGTTTTCAGAATACTACACAGTTTTTCAGAAAAATCATGAAATACTGGATCTAATTCCAACAAACAAAGTAGAAGTATTTTTTTCTAACAGAAAGTGGCTACTGGAAGTAAATAGTTTAAAATCACATCCACAAAATTATGTTCAAGAAAAGCATAAACAAAAATCCCTGTTTATTCCTGCCGCCAAGGCACCAATTTTATGAAAATAGAAGAAAACTTAATATTGAGAAAATTGTCTCTATCCATCACCTTAATTTTTATGATAATTTTTCCTAAATATTTCAAAATTAGATCTAAGTTATTACATAATTTTAGCTGATAGGTGTCCCACAAAAGTATGATTTTAAATCACCTTTCTCAAAGGAGTCTGGATAGGTGAAGCGGTCATTGGCAGCGGAAAAGCTCAAAGAGGAATTTTACTTTTCTAAATCTTCTCCAGCATCTCTTCTGAGGAAGTCATGGAGGTGTACTACTCAGGTCTCCCTCCAAAAAAGAATCTACCAACCTGTACTTCTCAACCCCTTCACCTCTTCACCCAGTCCCCCAGATTGGTAGTTACAAAATAGGCATGGGGATATAAAGTACAGCACAGAAAATGTAGTCAATAATATTCAGGGCACTGGAAATATCAGGGGAATCACTTTGTAAAGTAAATGATTGTCTAATCACTACACTGTACACCTAAAACGCAAAAATTATCATTGAATAAGTTAAAATAAAAATAAATAAATAAATAAATAAATAAATAAATAAATAAATAAATAAATAAATAAGGATTCCTGGTTAGCTATCAAGCGTGAGTTAGCTGACAAGCTCCATCTGTTGGTGCCTTCAGGCTCTGCTCCAGCTTTCCAGCCAGACTCTTCCAGAGTAGCCCAACCAGTGACTGTGCATGCAAATTTCTGTCCTGAATGGGATCCTCGTGGGCAATCTTTGCTCCCCGGCTCCTCTTATGTTAGCCAAAACCCTCAGACCTGCATCATGATCTGAGGCTCTCCCAGCCCAATGCTGTTCCCTCCCCAGTTTGTCTCTAAATTGTGTTCTAGTTTCCTCTCAATAATTGTTTTGCCCTACAGCACTAACTGTCATAGCATCTGCTTCCCAGGGTACCCAACTGATACTTTTCTGTACTGAGGGCCTTAGTGAAAACATTAGCTGCAGCATTTGTTTTTACTGACGTGCGTTTGCAGCATGTAGATGGCTGAAGTCTATCACAGGGGAAAATATATTGGTAAATCTTTCATTGAACCTTGGATTGATAGAGCAATGGTTGAACTTATGAGAGCATAAACATGTTCCCATCATATAGGACTTTGAATTTGAAAAACTTATCAATAGCTTGAACATGCTTTACATTTTTTTTAAATTGCCCACAGCAGTAATGTTAAAAAACCTTGTGACATCATTATTTTATAATACTGATACTAACTGCTATCATTTATTGAGTACTTACTACATGGCGGGAAACTTGCTAAGCATTTTGCATACATTATTTTAGTTCTAGAGGCTGTAGTCTAAGTGATATTAAATTATGAATTAGTTAATTGGTCTTAAGAGTTTCAGCTTTAGCCAGGAAATACATTAGCACTGGTTCTGGAAATTGATATCCTGGCTATAAAGTGAATGTGTTCATTCAGATGTTAATGTATAATGGTGGCTCTTGGAAACAGAAATGTTGTATTGTTTATTAGCTTAGTCCCATGAAGTGCATATATCATAGGAGTGATTATGAAGTTCCAATTACATTACTTATTTAGAAAAATACAATTTTCTCTATGTGAAAAAAAATCCCACTTTTAAATGTGGGTTGGAAAAGTCTGATACAATAAATCTGTCTGATATACCATTTTCATCCATGTATTTCTTTTAAAATCTGACTCCTCCACAAAATGAGATATGAAAAGCATTATTGTTATACAGGGGAGTGCCAAGGGTGGGAAAAGTTGCCTGAGAATGGAGTCAACACTATCAGATCCCAAAGTTGGGAGTCCTGGACATTTTCAATGGGGTTGGATTTTGTCAAATGCTTTTCCTGTGCGAACTGATACCTGTCATAGGATTTTTCTTCATTAGCCTGTTTATATGGTAGATTACATTGATTGATATTTGAATGTTGAACCAGCCTTGCATATATGGAATAAATTCCACTTGGTCATGGCATATGCTTCTTTTTATACATTGTCAGATTAAGTTTATTTTTTTATTTTTTAGATTTTGCATCTAAATTCTTGAGAAATTTTGGTCGGTAGTTTTGTTTTTGTACTGTTTTTGTCTGGTTTTGGTGTCAGAGTAATACTGGTGTTATAAAATAAACTGTAAAGTGTCCCATCATCTCCTAATTTCTGAAAGAGATTATGTAAAATTGCCATTAATTTCCTTAAATGTTTGGCAGACATTTCCAATGAAATCATCTGGGCCGGGAGATTCTCTGTTGGAAGCTTTTAAACTACAAATTGGATTTCTTTAACAGTTTCTTTAAAGGACTAATCAGATTATCTACCTTATTTTGGGTGTTTTATGGTTTTCCTCTTTGAGAAATTTACAGAGTATGAAGTATTTTATACTCAGGATTTAACTACAGACTTGTTAATCATTAATCTAAACCTTTTCTGAATACAATGTTGGGGGGTTGGTTTGTTTTTTCTTCTTCCACCCTAAATCTCTGATTTTATTTAAACTAGGGGCTCAGTGCACAAATTCGTGTACCTTGAAAGGAACGGTGGGCAGCAAGGTTGGGTGGGCACAAGGGGAGGTCTCGGCCCATCCTCCGCACCCCCTCCAGGCCCCTCCCACCACTGTCCCCAGACCCTCTCTCTGCCAGCAGCCCCACAGTCCCTGGCCCTGCTCCCACCTGCTGATGCTGACTGCATGGAGTGATTGGGGCTGGCGCCAGCAGCAGATGCAAGCAAGGCCAGCACCATCAGCAGGTGCAGGCGGCGGCTCTGGCACTGGCTGCAGGTGCTAGCAGGGCCAGCAGTGGGTGCGAGCAGTGGCTCTGGCTCCAGCACCAGCAGCAGGTTCGAGCTGGGCCATCACCGGCAGCAGGTGAGAGAGGCACCTGCTGGCCCCAATAGCCCCTCAGGAGCAGGGGAAGGTGGAGAAGCCCTCAGGGGCAATCGGGGCCAGCAGCCATTGCTCACACCCATTGATGGCGCCAAGCCATCTGGACTGGTGCCGGGTGCTGGCAGCAGTTGCAAGCGGTGGCTCCAGTACTGGCAGTGGGTGAGAGCAGGGCTGGCGCCAGCAGCAGGTGCAAGTGCCGGGCAGGACCACAGCATGCAGGAGCAAAGAATTTTCAGTAACCACCAGAGGCTCGCCCCAATGACAGCGACAGGCACCCCACCTTGGTCTGGCGCCCCAGCTCACCTGCTCCACCATCCTGCTGTGGCTGATGCCCGCCATGTTCCACGCACACCCCCTGGTGGTCAGCACATGTTATAGAGACCAGTCGTTCAGTTGTTCCGCCATTCAGTCTATTTGCACATTAGGGTTATATATATCTATATAGATATATAGATAGATATGTAGATATATAGATATATTTGCAGATTTAAAGGTAAATTATTCCATTTTTATGCTACCAAAATCCCAAGATTATAACAAGTGTTTTACTTGAAATCACATATGGAGTCTAGAAAGTAAAAACCTTCAATAAAGTACTTAAATAATACTTCAAATTTGTATTTTTATGTTTATAGCTGAATTGGTCAGGGATAATATGGAAGACACAATTAAGTATTTTGAATAGGAGATTTGGGGCAGGGAATTGATTACACAAATGGTAAAAAAACTAAAAGAGCAAAGAAGCAATTATAAAGTAATCCAAATATTAATAATTGCAAGAAAATAATTTCTCACTTCCATCCAGGGCTGCAGAACAAAAGGGAAGACATGTTACAAAACCTGGTTGTGACAAGGAGAACACATGGCTGGTGCCGGGACCTCCAAGGTGTTGTGTGACTGTGCTCAGGGTTCTGGGGGCATTAGGGGCTAGAATGCCCAAGCGCACTGGACACCAATCTGTCTGTCAAGTGCTAACTACAGAACAAGAGGGACAAGCAATCAGTGACACAGTAACCCATTTCAGAGAAGACATCAAAAGCCACTGTTGACTAGACATAAACATGAAATAATATATTACAGAACTCACAACAAAGATATAGATGGACAAGAGGTAATTCAGCTGGAAAGTTACAAATTAAAAGTGAGTGCAGATAGTGACTCATACTCATCATCAGGAAACTACAGATTGAGCCCAGGGCCTAGTACATGTGTGGGATGGGTAATTCAGGTTACTTTTGAATATTGCAAATAGAAACAGAATAAATCATGCCTTCTGATGATGAGCATTTAAGGAAATGCATATACCCATTTTACATACCTAGTATCCAGGAGTGTTTCCTTTTATATCTTTGTGTTGTTTGGAAGAATGTCTTTTTTTGTGGTCTTTATTTTAAAGAGTATAGAGGGTAGCTTAGTGCCTGCAGCAATAACACTGCAAACTGCACTACATCATATTCACTTCATTTATAATGCTTCTGAGAAAAGTTAGAGAAAAACATAAAATCTTATTTCCTTTATAGCAAGTAAAATTTCAGATTGTGTTTAATAGGATACTCAACAGGAAAAAAGGCCGGTTGTTTGCACTGACGGGTAGTAAAGCTGTCTTTTATCTTGTTAGAGGTTCTTGACCATAGTACCACAATGCTCCCCCTTCTAAGGACAACCGGAGAATCTTCCATTGCACTGTGCTGTTTGCACTTGAGAATCATTTTCTGGGAGCTCTGAGTGAACTTGTCATGGCATTACACAGAGCACCCCTGTCACTTTCTCTTTGAATTGCAATCAAGTGCTGCTATCTGCCGAGTGGAAATTAACAGTGCATGCAGTGTGCTATCTAAAAAACACCCATTATTAACTCTATTCCTTTAGAAAACATAGGTCTGAAGCAAAAACAAAAATCAATTTTGCCTATTATAATTAAGTCACAATAACCTTCCATGATTTGGGACTGACGTGTTTTTCATTATAGAAATTCAAAATGATACCACTTAATGTGGCTAATGAAAATGTCAATTATCTAAGGAGCTTCCAAACTTTCTAAAAATGGAATCCAATCAATTGACTCTTAAATGATATGGGGAAAGAAATTTAATTCTATGATCTAGAAAAGCCATCTGAGTATGCTGTTTACCTTTTTGTCTTTTTAGTCCCAGTGTTTGAATACCATAATGGAAGACATCTAACTATAAGACCATGGCAAACATACTGTGGCTTTTTATATTTGAGTTAAATTTTAAAATGCCCTGGCTTCATAAATGTTCCCTAAAGGAATTTTTCACCTTTTTAAAAATTTGTCAACATTTGAAATAAAAACTACCAAATTTCTCGCAATAGACTATGTGACAACTCTAGGAATTATACTTCCAAACTTTCAGAAAGTAACTCCTGAATGAAGACAACCTTCAAATGGAAGTTTCTCTGGTTTATCTACTGGAATAAAAACTGTATATTTTTGCTCAAAAGTCTCTAATTTAACCGAGTAAAATATAGCTGTCCTATTCCTCAACATGAACAGCTTTTCTAAGACAAGAAAAAAAGACTGAAGTTTTGTAGCAAACACTGCCAATCTTGTCTTTTGCAGTTAAAGCGGTTAGTGTTGACTAAAGAAACGGGAAGACTCTAGAAAAAAGGGGGCAATATAACGTATAATTTTTTCCAAATATGTAAATAGAACAAAAGGTGCAATAGTTTAAAAATGCCAGAAATAAGCAAACCAGTGGGGTATTCTTTGTTGACACGCCATATTATAGTATTTTTTCAAGCACATTCGGCCACGCTGTAAGAAAGTTAATTATTGTGGCCAGAAGTTAATCATATCATATATGATAAAAAGTTCCTCTAGCAAAAGCCATGTTTGCAAATGAGCTACCTCAATCCTGATTATTCATCTGTTAAAACGGCACTTTCATGTCACAGCAATTGAAGACATAAGCTGAAATTGGGTGACTGATTTCTGACTTCCTCTCTGATTAGCTCTTCACAGGTCATGGAGGGACCATACCACTAAGAGTTTGTGTCCCCAGTTCTTGATCTGTGATGTTCTGTTATGGAACTTGTTACCTTTAACAATGCAGGGCTGTTGTGGTCCTATCCCATCCAGAAACAGGACAGGAACCTATTTTTTACTAGAGGAGTTTAGATCTGACTTTCAACTGGTACAAGCAGAGGGGTAATGCTTGTTAAATTAAGACCTTTTCAAAACCTATATATATAAAAGCCTAAGTGACTGTTAGGACTGAATGACCAGAATGACCGGTCAACCAATCACTATGATGTGCACTGACCACCACGGGGCAGATGTTCAATGCAGGAGCTGCCCCAGGTGGTTAGTGTACTCCCACAGCCAACCTCCTGCAGCCCCTCTCCTCTCCTCCCCCCTTCCCCCCAGACAGCTCCCCAATTGGCCCTGATAGGGGGAACTGGCTGGCCAACCTCCCACGGCTCCTCCCCCCCATGGCTGGCCAACCTCCCATGGTCCCTCCCCCCAGCTGGCCAGCCTCCAGATAGGCCTCGATTGCCATCCAGGCTGAGATACCCCACCCGTGCACGAATTCTTGCACCGGACCTTTACTTACTTATATAGTGAAAAGTTACTCAAAGAGCACTTAAATACAACCTTTCAAAAATCCCACAACATATTCATTCATGCAGTAAGTCATCAGTGGATGTTTGGATAATGAAAATCTAGTATAACTCAAATCATACAAACTCTCCTCTTTCTCCATTAGAATAACATACATTGGAAAGCTAAGTTCCAAACACTTCCTCTAACTGAAGATAATGAGATTTAGTGCAAGCCGCCTAACTACAACTTTTTGAATTTTACAGGTTGACCCTTGATAATGTAAAACTTTTATTTGAAAGCCATGATTATATTTTCAAAACTCAAATTGTCCCAATTTAATTTTCAAAATAAGAATTGCTCCATGTTTTCAGTTTATTGCCATTCACAAGACATTTTATAAAATAACCTGGTAGACTTCCACTTCAACATCTTCACAGTAAAGAAAGTGATTGCTATTGAGTATATCTAAAGCTAGCCAATATTTTGAGTATAGGGCAGAATATTTTTGCAGTTCTTCCTAAAAAGTGTTGGCACATTCATTAAATGCCCATGTTATAAAAATCACTTAGTATCAATTCTTATCCTTCAGTATATTTTCATATCTACATAGCATCACATTAAATGTTAATGGGCAAAGGAGTGTAAAAAGACCTAAAAACATTTCAGTTCTTAATGATTTAAAACCAACTAGCAAAAATCTTCCCTCCAAATATTTTTATATGTAATTTTCTGTCAATTACCGCAATAACAAAGAGCTATTATACTTTTAAAGAAGCTAAAGAAAAAGATTTCACTTTTCCTTTCAAACATGATTTCTTAGCTATTAAATAAAGAGGTAAAACTTTACATACGGGTTTAAATTGGGGTGGGTGAGAAGATGAGTCATAAGTAAAAACATCAAGTTTATGTCAGTTGTACAAATGTCTCATTTAGGAAAGAAAGTAGAAATTTTGATACAAAAATTCCAAAATATTTTGGCATTACAAGAAATGTGTAATTTTTTTTTTCCTGGAGCCTTGGAGGCGACGGTGGGTTGGTAGGTGGGGCTCCTGAATTACTTTTTCCGCTTCCCCAAACAAGACTGGCAGAGGCATCTGCGCAGCTGTGGGCAGGGAGCAGCCAGAGAGCAGAGGGATCCAGGGTCCGAGGGGAGGAGGCCAAAAAGGTCTCCAGGCAGCTGCCTTGGTTTAGACAGGCTCCTGCTACTGTCGCCTCCCCATTCCTCTCCTCTCCCCCTAGAGCCGGGACACCACAGCCACCGCTGCCTCCCAGGCACATTGAACTAATAAAATCATCTATTAGCATATCCTGTTGTTTTTCACAAAATCCACAATAAAGGAACAATAGGTTAGGCAAGAGATCTTTCTTCCAACATTTGCTCCAATTAGTGAATTAGCCCCCTGCAAAAAACACCTCCAAGAATCATCCTCTCTCAAATCAGGGTTCTAGACTAACTGCCCTTCAGCATCCCTTCCAATTTACAAACTTATATAGAATTGTTAAACTTACAGAATGCTTTTGAGAATGAAGTGTTTCAACTCAATGTATTTTCCAGATAAAGTTCCCCCAATTAAGTGGTAAAGCTATTATTATAAACATTTTTAATCTTACTTTAACATTTATTTTCAATGTATTTCCTTGTCATCTTAAAAGAAGATGAGGTATCACTAAACCATCTCCTAACTTCCTGGTCTCCCAGATCTGGCAGCTGGCTAGTGGCCTGCAGACATAGCCTGGGCCCCGGCTCCGATTCTGGGCAACGTGGGCCACACTCTGAATCTCAACACAAGGGTGACACCACCTGCTGTGTGCCTCTGTTTTAAAGCCCAATAAAGTTACCATAATATTCCCAATTATCTGTAGACTATAACTTACTACGCAAATGCAAAGGATTGCTGTCATAAGCCCCAATTGGCTTTTTCCTGATAACAAAGTCTAGATATTTCTTATAAAGTATATGTTCTTTGCACATTTATGGTTCTGATCCTTCCGTTACCCACTATTCTCCAATAGTCATTCTGTCTCCTGCTTCAAATTATGCTTCTAAGTGCACCAGGCTTGAGATTCAGTTTGTCTCTCCGGGAGTCTAGAAGTCTGACCTTTGTAGTGGTGAAAACTAAAACCTAAAGATCTCTGTTCCTTTAGTAAATGTGTTATCATCATTACTCACTTTAAAAGAATGGTTCCCTAAGTAGGTGATGCATCAGACTCACTGAGGCAGCATTTTAGGGGAGTCTAATTCAGTATGTCTGGAGTAGGAACCAGACAAGCTCTTTCTCAAAAGCTCCCCCAAGAAATCACAATTATCGATAGTTTCAGGTTTTGGGACTCACTGTTTTGCCCACAATTTCTTCTCTAGAATGTTAGCAGCTGCTAATTTGTTTTCAGTATAAAAATTTCTCCTTGTACTAGTCATAAGCACATTCAAAGTAGACTGCCCTCAATCTAGGCTCAGATCCATAGGGAACTAGTCATTATAATCCTTTGCAATAAACTTTTAAAATAACTTCAGAGCTAAGATAATGCACTGAAGCTTTAAGGTGTGTGGATCTATACTAACAGGACAACTGTTTCTGCTTTACTTGTAGTTAGCACTTCACGGTGAACATGAAGACCATCTTACTACAGTCGCCACCAAGTAAAGAATGGCAGAACTCCTGCCAGTAACAGGAAAATGGTTACCTAGCTAATCAGTATTATTAAGAAAATGTTTCCAGCAGACACAAATGAAAAATGAAAGGTATTTTACAAAACCACTCAGCTTCCTGTAGAAACCCAAAGAAGTCTACCATAAAGGGGAAAGTTGACCAAAACTATGGTTATTTAAAAATATGTTCAATTAACTGTGAAAATATGTGTCAAATAGGTACAGTTTTATCCTTGAGGAGGTTTAATAGGCATAAATGGAATTCACTTTTCATTTATTCTATCCAAATAGTTGTGAAAAGGACACGAAATATTTGGTATAATGTAGTTCTAAACACCATCCCCTCCAAATTTAATACAAGAGCCACATTTGGATTTCCTAGGGGTCCAAGTATGTCTAGGCACTGCGGAACGTCGTCATGTCTTTTGGTTCTCTGCTGGGGACACACCAGTCATCAGCTTCATGGATGGTTTTGTAATGCTTCCAGGCGGCTTTGTTATACACTGGGAGTCTTTCTATTGATTCTGTTGACAGAGCCTGAAAGAAAAGCAGGACCTAAGTCTGGCATGCTTTTAGAATCCAGTATTTAAGAAAACATACAGTGGCAAAAAGATTACTACAAATTAAACAATACTATATTGGCTATGTATTTTATTAATCAGAACAATGTCCCCACACGTTTTTAAGTAATGTACATACTTGAAACGTATTATTGACTGAGTCTATGGCACTGACTGAATTTGTTACTTGCAGTAATTGTCCAGCCAGCCTGGATGCCACTTGATTGAAATTTTACACAAGTGTAATAGATACCTCTTATAAGACATGACCCAGAAGTTGGTTCATTTAAAAGTCATGTAAGTATATAAAAGCACAAAAATTGACATATGTACCTTAATATACAATGGTACAATCACTTAATGAACTCTATTTTAATTATTAGAATAAATACATTTTTTCAGTATAGTCATTGAACATTAAAAAGTTCAACATATTATTATCAATAAATATAAAACTAGGTCTAAGGCCTCTTGGCTTTTGCATGAGCCATACTGGGCCCTGGGTTTGACCCTCTCTGTCTTTTCCTCCTGCCATTCAGTTACAGCACATGTGTTTCTGCATCATGCATAATTTCATGTGTCCAACATATCACTGCCACTTATTCACTGTTCTTTTTACCTTCATGTAAATCACTGGAACTTGAAATAAACTATGTTCCTCATTATCTTCTTCAATAGAATTTCACAGTTAATTTTGCATAGGCATTCCCCAAGACGTAAAAAATACTGAACTAAAATTCCATTCTAATAATGCTAAGGAAGGTATTTAACATTCATGATTTTAATGATTCTATAAGACATCCTGTCATCTATTTTTTTCCAAAATGGAACTAAAAACCTTACACCTATATATTCTTTTTGAATGTTCCAGAAATGCTAGCACCACTTGATCTTATAGACTGGATCAAAGATGTTACACTTAATGATAAAAATATTGCCTTCATGTTGCCCTTTTTAAGTTCCTTACAATTGAGATGGTTTAAAAAAGGAAAAGAGAAAGAATTATTATCTTGAAAGAATTTAACCTTTTCAGATAAATGTATTTTTCCAATATAGTCTTCAGCATTTCCTGTAAAATAGGTGCCATCTAGTGGCCAGAAAAAGAAACTAGAGCCACTAAATAGGTACCAACATTTTTAACCAATTCAGCGGATTGATGGGGCTCAGTGTTCTCCATCCCTGTAAAATATACTGATCTCTGCATAAACACATAGAACATCCAAGGCCAATAGGCTCAGTGCCTCTGCTCCCACCAAGTGATCTAGAGGCTTTCCAAGAGTCACCTGTGCTTGTTCCCAAATTTGTTTATGCAATTTTATCTGTCATTGTAAATACATAATCTAATCAGATATTACTTAAAGTGATGAAAAGAGGGGAAGGCTTCTTTGAAAATTAAGATGAATATTTTGGAAAAAATCATGAAGGAAAGTCACATAAAATTGCTGTCAAATCAGAGTCAGAAGGCATTTTTGAAGGACTGCATACAAATAGAAAAGGATTATGCACTTGGTTGTTTCTTTGTTATAATAAACCTCAAAAAAATGCATTGTACACCTTCCACAAGGAAGATACTGAAACTGCAGACCCCAAAAAAGGCCTGGGCAATAAATCAAAAGATTGGTGGATCAATGCCTGCTCATGAGTTTTATGTTAAAATCAAATTTATAAGACATAAAACTTTTTATGATTCCCCACTTTAACCCAACTTTTTTATTATTATTATTAACAACCATAGTCCTAATCATTACATATGTATAAGCATTTCTTTTCCTAGAGTCAAGGAGATCATTTGTCAAAAAAGATGAGGTCCTATGTTAAAAACTATATATGTCTATTTAAATAGCATGAATCGGAGGAAAATTTCATTACATTATTGTTAAATATTGGCATCTTTTCCTCTTATCAAAAGAAGTCTCATTCACTCAAGAAAGCTATAGTTACCACCTTAATGAAGATCACTGCGTCAGTCCCATAGCCCTCGAGGGAATACAGCTTCAGGTCTCCTTGGAAGTACTGAGCATAAAGACGGGAGATAGGCAATCCATAGCCAAAACCAGCCTGTGTGTGAGGAAAAGGAAATTCTGAAATACTATTCAGAAACCCACACACTGAAATACTTATCTAATGAAAGTAAATGCTACTGAGTATCCCAGGCTATCAGAAATGCTAATACCTAAGTATTTCTAACGATCAGGCTGGAGCCCAGCGGAGTACTGCATTAGGTTACTCCCCTCCCATCACTAGAAGTCTTCGTTCTTCTTTCTACTATCAAATGACTTGGGGAGGTGGGGATCTGAAAAAGCATGTTGCTTTTCTTCGTTGGCCTGCTCTAGAGTACCCCAATACTACTTTGGGCAATATCATATAAAACATGTTCTCTCTTTTAGCAAGAGTGGAAAAAGCCTTGTGTGGCCTAACAGATATATCTTGTGACTTCATACCATGAACTTTCAGCCTGTGTTCTGAATTTGGAGGGATCTTTCTTAATTCTCACTTACAGGTCACTACCCTGCTTACAAATCTTCAAAGCAGAGCCCCTGCCCCCACCCACTGGCTTGAAATAAAAACCCAAGCTTCTACAAAGAGCTTTCAAGACCCGATAAGATCAGGTCTCTGCCTCCCACTTTCCAGTCCAGCTGAACTAAATTCTCCTGCTCTCAAGTTCTTCAAACATATGCTATTTTTTTTTTCGTGTCTTTGTTCATCCTATTCCCACTGTCGAACGGCCTTCTTTACCGGGATAAATCCTACCAATTCTTTAATACAAGCAAAACCTTTAGATAAATGTAAAAATGGTTTTTATCACCAAATGAGATGTTCAATGGCATTCCACATAACACTTCAGTTGAGAGCTTATGTGGATTCAGCAATCAGAGTGCTATTCACAAACCCAGGCTCCAGCTTTATCTATCTCCACCACTCTTACTTGATTTTACTAACTGGAGTGTCTATTCACCCCTCCAAATCAACTATCTGTTCTCCACGTCTCCTAGCCCTGGGAGGCTGACCTGAATGGTGATGGCAATGGATTTCCATCCCTCTGCCACCAGTGGGTCCAGCCAATGGGGAACCCAGTAGGAGTGCAGAGGGAGTCAAGTCAGGGTATTCACTCCCCTGCTTCCTTCTGCCCCAGGTTGCTTCCTTTGGGCAGATGGGGCTCCTTGTTACTAAGCAGCTGCTCTGCAACCTTCCCCTTTTCTGGGTCTGCTGGCTTCTCCGTCTCCCTTTGATTCTGGGTGTTGACAGTTCTACTGCTGCTGGCCCTGGATTCCTGTACTATCCATACTCATAGCTCTGTAATTTGTCTTTCTGTAAATAAGCCTCCCTTAATTATCATAATTTGAATGAGCTCTCTTTTCTGTTGGGACCCTGACTAATACATTAATTAGTTCCAGAAATGGCCCCAAGGAAATTGCACAAGCAGGTGGTTCAGGATGCCATGGCCTGACCTCTCCCTCAACCACACCTACGGACTTGTGGGGCTTCCCCTAGAAAAAAATCACAGACAAGAAAGCCAGCATGGGCCTGGCTCACTGCTGGATCTACACTGGATGCTGGCACCAGCCAGAAGTGGACTGCCCTTTCACCACAACCTCTCCCAGGGCAGAAGCAAGTCCTATCCATGGGAGAACTTGAGGTACAGCACCTCCATGGATTCACAGGCGGCAAATAGGCTGGCTGGCTGGTCAGGGACTTGGACAAAATGAAATTGGACAGCTAGCTGATGACAAGGAGATCTGGAAGAAAGAAATGTGATGGTCCTCTCAGTGGGCTTACAGTATGAAGATATTCCACCACATAGGTGTCCACCAGAAGGCATCACACGGATGAAGCCCTCAGGAGTCAGTCAGGTGACAAGTTGACCACTCCTGTGCTGTCAGGCAGTCTTCCTCTAGCCGCCCATGCTGCTTACAGGGTCCACTTACAAAGTGGTCATGGCATCAGGAAGGAGGCTCGGAAAGAGCTTAACAACAGACTTCCCTTGGAAACAAGGCTTCCTGATGTGTAGCTCACAGGGGAGCCGGTGCCATGTCAGACCTTCTATTTTCTTAAAAATTCACATAAATTCTGCAGCCTAAACAACAAACACTTATATAGCATTGACTCTGTGCCAGGCACTATCAAAGGTATTTTTACATACATTAAATGTCAGCCCTTACAATAACTTGATTTTTAAAGTTGAAGAAACTAGGGTATTAAAAGGTCCATAATTTTCCCAAAGCTAAAATGTAGTGAAGTCAGGAACGGAACCAGACAGTTTGGATCTGCAATCTGGACTAATATGCTATGCAGCTCTCCAAAAATATTCTACAGTGTTTGTTTACTACAAAAGTAATCTATCCCTTCTCTCCCCTTACTTCTAGAATAAAATTAGACTCTAAGAAGATGCTCATGTTTATTATTTGACCTCATCTGTCCTATGGCACATGGATGCCTACCACAGACACCATGTATCTCCATTTGAGAAGCTCATTACTATATTAATATTGTACAAGCTTTGTAAGACATGAACCATCTTACAATTGTAGCTACATAATTTGTGCTGCATAACAAGTAAAACTATTATAACAAAGTCTTTCTAGTAACTTCCTAGAGTCTAAAACAGATCCATCATATACTGCGTTTCATCATGACAACTCCAGTGCCTGTGCCAGAAAAGATTCCAAGCCTAGAACAACAGTTCTTCCAGAATTAAAATAAAGGTTAGAGATTTGGCAAGCACTCTTCTGGCAGTTGGAAAAACAAGGAGAGAGTCAATTCAAAAGCTAATTTAATTAAACCTGAAAATAGATGACTATTAAGATGAATAAAAAATACCAGCAAAATGATTATAATTGAAACCATTTCCAGGTTGACAATTAAATTGATCAGAACTCTAGTCTTATTTCTGAATCTTTCTATTTTAAGTACTTGAGGGGGGAAAATCAACACTGAAGATAAAATCGTGTTGACCAAACACCAGTGAAACTGCTAATTTAGTCTTCACATTAGAAATAGTATATCAAATGCAGCTTACCACAGGAAAACTACTGACATATCACTATCATCCAAAACAACACTCTTTGTCTTGTGCTCTTCAATCAAAAGAAAAAATAACCAAAACTTAGCGCTATTTAAATTTAGAGGGAAGTGTGTGTTTTTTTCTAATAGCTTCCCTTCTTCCTTGGGTGTGCCCTACACAATGGCTTAACTGATTTATTTGGTAACCAATTTATTTTCTTTGGCAATTACAAAGACGCACATCATTATTTCTTGATCACATACCAGGGGTGCTGCTCGGGACGTCTCGACACGTGGCCGGGGTGCAGTTGAGTACATGTAGTTGAAGAGCCTGTCAATTTTCCTCAAAGGAACACCACCTCCTCGGTCACTCATCTAAGATGAGAAAGGATCATGCAATATGACCAAGTCCCTTATACAACAAAATAAGGACACACAGTGTCACAGTTTAACTGCTCTCTGCAGAGTGCGGCTTTTCAAAACAAGTATCATGCAATCCAAGTTGCAAATGTAAACAATTCCTTCACTGCTGGACTTAACACAACTCATCTAACATGTAGAATTTTAATACAAAATAAACTCCATCATAATACAAGTTCAGGGGGTGACTTTATGTATTACTGAAATTGCACTAACACTGCAGTATAGCACAGAATGCGGCATAAATTAAGCCTATCTTAGATGTAAAAATAAATGTATTATTCCTTTTTCACCAGTTTAAAAACCAGGTGAAAAATGCATAAACCCTCTCTGACCCAACAATGTTTATCCTAAAAAAATAAGCAGAAAAGTATGCAAAGAATGTGTGAGACTGTCCATTACAGCACTATAGAGAACAGCTAAAACTGGATTACAACCTAATTAGAGACTATTTAAGTACACTAATGTACATTCTAAAATAGAACACTACTTAGCCATTAAATATTATATAGAATTGAATGTATTAGCATGTGAGATGTTCACAAAATCTTGTTAAGTAGCACAAAGCTATGAAGAAGCGTTTATAATATTCTAATTTTATAAAAATTAAATTATAAAAAGTCTGTAATGATATATTTTTGTCTATGGAATTATGAGTGATTTTCTTCTTTTGGGTTTTTAGTTTCTGAATATTTTTCACAATTACTTCTATTATGGGAAACAACAGTATAATTTTCATTTTCAGGACAGAAAAAGCAGAGCCACTTAAATGTGTTGTAGAATTTCATGTACCAGGCATTTCATAGAATAGACTCCAGATAACTTTCTAGGGAGTTTATAAGGTACATAGGTTTTTATATTGTGCTTATGTCATTTTTCAACTCAAATCATATGGTAGACTGGATTTAATCATGTATTTACAGATGGTCTTCATTTTGTATTCCTTCACAGTTATCATGGACTTATTTTCCTAGCTGTTGTACACCTTCCATTCTAATCTACTACAGCCTTTTTCCTTTGTTACAAACTCTAAATTGAGTCCACTATCTATAATATTAAAATAGTTGTGATAAACAAATCTGCTTTTAACATAGGTATATAGATATGCATAGACATAAAAATAGTTCTGAGTGCTACATATTCAAAAGTCAATAAGCTATATGGCTTCTAGTTAAGTTTTTGTATAGTCTTTTTATTTATTTATCTTTTTTGTTGAAAATATTACAGATGTCCCCTTTTTCCCATTAACCCCCTTCACCCTGACCCTGCTCCTGCCTCCTCCCCAGGCCTTCACCAAACTATTATCTGCCATGGGTTATGCATATATGCATATAAGTTCTTTGGTTAATCTCTTCCCACCCCCTTCCCTATGAAATTCATTAGTATATTATATGCTTCATTGTCTCTGATCTATTTTGTCAGTTTATTTTGTTCATTATATTCCACATATAAGTGAGATCACTGTGATACTTGTTTTTCTCTGACTGGCTTATTTTGCTTAGCATCTCCAGGTCCCTCCATGCTGTCTCAAAGGGCAAGAGATCCTTCTTTTTCACAGCTGCATAGTATTCCATTGTGTCGTACCACATCTTTTTTATCCACTCATCTACTGATGGACACTTGGGCTGTTTCCAGATTTTTAGCTATTATAATAGCACTGCTATGAATATAAGGGTGCATATATTCTTTTGGATTGGTGTTTTGGGATTCTTAGGATATATTCCTAGAAGTAGGATCAGTGGGTCAAATGGCAGCTCCATTTTTAATTTTTTGAGGAAACTCCACACGGTTTTCCATAGTGGCTGCACCAGTCTGTATTCCCCGTTTTCAAATAGTCTTTAAAATTTTTTACAGCATGTTTACACAGTAAGACCTCACTTAACATCAATAGGTTCTTAAAACTGTGATGAAATGATAGGCTAGTTAATATAAACAAGAGCTAAGTTGCTATTTTCATCAATGTTATGACTAAACAATGTTAAATAAATGATGTTATTCGAGGACCTGATGTATATTTCTTTCACAATAAAAATCACATAGCTATTTTAATTTTTAAAAGTTCACTTTGAAGTACCATTTGAAGAGTTGCCTCTGATATATCTACAATTAGATCACTGCAGTAAAAAAATATACAAGGAATTTATTAAGAACTTAAGTTTGAAATTGTTCTTGGCCATGAATTCAAACCCTGTGAAGAGATTTATTTTAGTAAGGTGAATAAAGAGCTCTGAGTATTTTCTGAGATACATCAATTTGTTAATTATTCATCCTTTAATTTAATGCTCTGTTGCACACTTGTTGGTAAGAAGTGTGAGAGTTCTATATATATTAATTAAGTAAACAACATATTAGAATAGATATTAAGATAAAAAGGTAGATTCAATGAACTGGTTTTTCTTAACCTTCTGGCATCCAACAAGTATAAAACAAGAAGTGACTTCCAGCCACAGGCGAGTATGAGAAAAGCAGAGCACAGAGCAGAAAGGATAGGTGACTCTGAGAGGCACCTTTTTATTACAGGTGAAGAAGCCACAGGAATATTGTTAAAAACTGACACAGGTAAATAAAGGTGACCTCCTTTGCTCTGCTGTCAACAAACTGGAACCAGTAGATTTTTTTAATTGGTCATAAGAGTTTCCAAGAGAATTGTAAGAGATAAAAGTATACCAGACGGACTGAGTTCTTTGGGAAAAGGGAGGGAGGAAATAATGGGAGAGAGACAGAGACAGATGTTTGGTCTGTATACATTTAAGACAAGAAGAATGGCACTCTGGTGACAAATATACTGAGAAAGAGATTTTAAAATTAAACAAAAAATCTCTGATTAAGATAACTTGAAGAAAAAAATCTAGATTCATGGGAACACAAGCCTATGCCAAGAGAAAGGCAAGAGATTATGAAAGAGATACATGGTGAGGAGTAATGTCAACAGGAAGGCTGAGGAAGAGAAGTTTGCCAATTATTTTTAAAGTTTTCTCTTTAGTGCATGAAATCACCACTTCTCAATGTCATCGAACCAAGAGCTGCCATTCCTAACTTCCTGTTCCCCATAACTCTGGGCTTCCTGGGTTAGTTCATGTGGATTTCAGGTTCAAGGGAAATGAACCACTGCTAACTTGATGACAGCTCTGAAGGCAGGAAATGTATTAACTCTAAACTCTCACCCAGAGCTCCTGAAGTCTCTTACTCAACATCTTTTTTAATGTCAAGTTTATAAAATCAGCAACAGGGAATGAACCAAGATATTTACATTTTTACTTTAAATACATGTGGCTTTAACACTTACATTATTTACTGAATATAGACCAAACATAAAATCTGAAAGATCAGGTAGAGTTCTGAGACCAAAAAAAATAATTCCTTCACAGGATTTTCAGCAGAGGAATAAAAGGTGAAAAAGGTCAACAATTTGAACAAACTTAAAAAATGGGCGGGGGGGGGGGGGGGGGCGGTAAACAGACCTTGATCCTGAAAGTCTAGCATAAATAATGGGGGTGAAATCTCTACTGAAGAAAATTAAAGCAAGCATTTAACACATAAAGAGATAAGTAACAAGAGTAGATACAGTCATGTGACCTTAATGTAAGGAGGCAGAGCCCAATATATAGGTAGGGTTTTTATAAGTCTGTTCAAGACCTTTATGAACATTTTTTATAGTTTTAAAAAATATATTTTTATTGAATTCAGAGAGGAAGGGGGAGAGAGATAGAAACATCAATGTATTCTATTATATGGATATGTATCACATTTTGTTGATCCATTTATCAGTTGATGGACATTTGAGCTCTTTCCCTATTTTGGATATTGTGAATAATACTGCTATGAATATCCATGTATACGTTTTTGCTTGAATATCTGTATTTAAACATTCAGAGTATATACAGACCTAGAGGTGGAAGTGCTAGGTCATTATGAACCTTTCTTTACATGAAACAGATTCCCTAAGCAAAGTCTGTCCGTCCACCAACACAGAACAAGTTTGTGGCTAAGTGTCTAGGAGTTCAGGGGACCTTGATCCATGCAGTGATGGTAACCACAATAATGGAAAGCATCTGCAGACCAGGGTGCTAAAGCAACAAGAAACAGAAGCAGAGAAAGCTACAAGAAAGATCACGCTGTAGCATAACTAAAGCCCAAATGGGACTTATTTTGAAAGTAAAACTTAGTGGGCAAGTAGCTGACACATAACTAACCAAAAAAGAGACACACATTAGCACCTGGGCTGGAAAAAACATGACGCATTCACATTACTTTCTCAGCAAACAGATCCTACAGCCATATATTTATTTGTGCTTCACTCTTAAATGAATAGCCAAGAGAGATTTTTAAAAAAGAAAGGAATTCAAAGGTAACAGTGCAGACAGCAGAGACAATTTTTTAAAAAACAGCTATCATTAATATCCTCAGTTATTAAAGAAGATAAAACTAAAATGGAATACTATAAAAAGAATAATAAAAAAGAAGTTTAGCCCAGCTGGCATGGCTCAGTGGTTGAGCGTCGACCCATGAACCAGGAGGTCACAGTTCGATTCCCAGTCAGGACACATGCCCAGGTTGCAGGCTCAATCCCCGGTGGGGGAACATGCAGGAGGCAGCTGATCAATGATTCTCATAAGTAGTGAAACTAAAAGGTCAACAGAAGGGCTAGTAATTTAAAGTCAAGGAAATCTCACAGAGTAGAATAAAAAGTTAAACAGATTTAAAACAAAAAAAAAAAAGGAGAAAAAATATATGAAAAAAGAGAGGATCATATCACAAAGCCCAACATCCCCCACATATGACCACTGGAAGAAAGGATGAAGGTCCAGCCCAATGGAAAGGCCCACACTAAGTCACATTATTATAAAATTTCCGAATAGAGCTGAAAAAAAGATCTTAAAAGCTTCAATTAAACAAAATCTCACAAATAAGACTGGTCACATACAAAAGAATGGGAATTGGAATAAGCATAAGTATTCTCAATAGGAACAGCAAGAATGATGTCAGCAAAAATAGTGGAGAAAGGAGCTCCAAAAATTCTCTCCTCCATCAGCGCACCAGGAAAAGTCAAAATCAACTTTATTCCGATCTGGAAATTAACCAGTCTTGTGGCAATCTTGGGAGCATGCAGTCAAGAAAAACAGCAGTGAGACTCGTGGTGTTTTAACTGCCTTATTCCCACCCCCAACAATAACATGCAATCAGAATGCAAGCAGCAGCCTAGCAGCCATTGCATTGTCTGACCGGATTCTAAACTCCCAATGCAATTGTATGAACCCACTTCCCATTATCGGAAACATTCCTCAAAAACAATTAGATGTGCCCTGGCCAGGTAGCTCAGTTGATTAGAGCATCCTCCCGAGACACCAAAGAATGCAGGTCAGGGCACATACAGGCGTCAACCAACAAATGAATCAATGGGTGGAACAACAAATATCTCTCTCCCTTTCTCTCTCTCTAAAAATTACTAAATAACAATTTTTAAAAGAGACATAAAAGCATGGAACAGACTGTAGAATCTCAGAGGGAAGGAGGAGGTGGGTAGGTGGGTGGGAAGAGATCAAACAAAGAACTTGTATGCATATATGCATAACCCATGAACACACACACACAAAAGGGTGGTGAAGGTCTGGAGTGAGGGACAGGGGATGGGGGAGGAGGAGGGATTAGCAGGGGTCAATGGGGGAACAAAGGGGACATAATGTAATACTTTGAACAATAAAGATTTAATTTAAAAAACAAAGAAATTAAAAAGTGAGAGAAAAAAATACAATTAGAGATAATAAAATTTAGGGCCACCTGAGGCAGTATACAACAGTTAAGGCAAACAATAGGCTAACCAAAAAGCTTAATAAGAAAAGCTAGGGAATGAGATGTATAAAGGGGTTTAAAAAGCTCAGAGATGTCCTGAGAATCCAGAAGGTCATGTTAATGCCTAGGGCTAAGCTCATGCTCAGAAAAAACCTGAACAGATCCCTAACCTTTCACCTCTGACTGACCTTGAGTTTCTGTATAAGCAGGACCTAAGGTTAAGTAGGGTTAACATATTCATAGTGCTGAAAGCAAAAGACTAAGAAGTCTATACCGAGCAAAATTATCCTTCAAAAATGAAGAAAAAATTAAGACATCTATCTATATACTGCAAAGTGTCCCCACAGGAGTTCAACTGGGAGACCGATCACTCTCTATGATGTGCACTGACCACCAAGAGGTGGCATGGAGCAAAAAAAGGCCCCAGCTAGTCAGCTGGCAGCTGGGGAAGGCAGGCCCCGGCCAGCAGCCAGAAGGCCCCTGATCAGCCCTGATCACTGGCCAGGCCTAGGGACCCTACCATTCACAAATATCATGCACAGAGTCTCTAGTTCTCACATACCAGGTGCACTGGTTAATAATGCAGATTTTGTAACCAAAGAAAACACGATAATTTCAAGAGAAACATCAAAAGTGCATATTCAAAGTAATGTCCATCGCTAGCTACACACTTACCCCATCTTTAAAATAATTTGTGGATACCGTCCCAATATAACTTTTCTTGTTTTGAGGCAAACCATTCAGAGACCCAATTTTTCACTTCTTCGTATGTTTTGAAGTGCTGCTCAGAAAGTGCGTGTGCCATCCATCGGAACAAGTGGTAATCTGAAGGAGCAAGGTCTGGTGAATACAGCAGGTGGGTTAATACTTTCCAGGCAAGATCTTTTAACGTGTCTTTAACTGGTTTTGAAGTGTGTGATTGTACGTTATCATAAAGCAAAATTACTTTGCCGTGTCTTCTGGCACATTCTGGTCGTTTTACAATGAAAGTGTGGTTTAAATTGATTATTTGTTGTTGGTAGTGATCAGTATTAACAGTTTCACCTGGTTTTAGAAGCTCATAATACACCACACCTTCCTGATGCCACCAAACGCAGAGCATTGTCTTCTTTCCAAAGGATTTGGCCTTGCAGTCGATGTTGATGGTTGACCTGGATCAACCCACGATTTTGTGCATTTGGGATTCTCAAAATAAATCCATTTTTCATTGCCAGTCACAGTTTGATGCAAAAAATACGTTCTTTCGTGCCACTGAAGCAACATTTTACTGACGACTTTTTGGTTTTCCATTTGTCTTTCGTTCAGTTGATGTGGCACCCATTTTCTTTCCTTTTGAAATTCTTCCCATTGCTTTTAATCGATTGGAAATTGTTTGCTGAGCAACATTTGATCTTTCTGCAAGTTGTTTTTGAGTTTTACAAGCATCTTCACCCAATAATGCCTGTAATTGTTGGTCTTCAAACTTTTTCTGTTGACCTGGATGTTCTTTGTCTTTCACATCGAAATCATCACTTTTAAAGTGTTTAAACCAGTGATCACAAGTATCTTGAGATGGAGCATGTTCACCATAAGCTTCCTGAAGTATATAATAACTTTCAGCAGCACTTTTCTTCAAAATTAAGTAATGAATTAAAGCTTTCCACAAATGCTCTTTTTTGGCACAAAATTTGACATTTTTAAGCATAAAAATATCTATGATGTTAACACCTTCAGAAAACTTGACATATGAAGTTTTGAAGCTTTGTTGTCAATACAACAAAATAGCATACATATCAAATCGCATATATATCAACATATGTGTAACTCCACTTATTGAAAAAAATCTGCATTATTAACTGGTACACCTGGTAAGCAAACATTGAGACAATTCACCATTGGCAGACTTTCCCTATCAAAAAACATTAAGGGGGATGCTTCAGCCTGAAATGAACTAGACAGCATATATCAAATCCACATGAAGAAATAAAAGCCATATATTTATCTAGAAAACTATATAGGTAAATATAAAGGGTAGTATAAGTGTATTTTGTGTTTGTAAATTTTTTCTCCTATATTATTTAAAAGATAATTGCATGCCCAGTTGGCATGGCTCAGTGGATTAAGCATCAACCCACGTACCAAGAGGTTGCCAGTTCGATACCCAATCAGGGCACATGCCTGGGTTGTGGGCTTGATCCCCAGTAGGGGGCATGCAGGAGGCAGCCAATTAGATGTTTCTGTATCATTGACATTTCTATCTCTCTCCCTTCTCCCTTCCTTTCTCTCTGAAATTAATAAAAACATATTTTTAAAAAAAGAAACAAGGAGAAAATTAAAATGGTTCATTAGAAAACATTTTAACAGAAAATACATCAGGAATGGAGAAATAAAGAATCAAAAGAGACATAAGATATAGAGACTACATATCACAAAATGTCAAACAGATCCTATATTAACATTAATTGAAATAGACAATTCAAAATAATAGTTGGAGACTTCAATGTACCATTTTCAATAATGGCTATGACAACTAAACAAAGGAACAGGAAATAGAAGATTTAAACAAGACCATATACCAACAAGACCTAACAACTATCTATAGAACACTCCATGCAACAACAGCAGAATGCACATTTTTCTCAGGTACACATGGAACATTCTCCAGGATAGTCCATTTGTTGGGCCATAAAACAAGTCTCAATAAACGTAAAATGATTAAAATCATACAACTGTATTTCTGGCTAAAATGCAATAAAATTAGAAATCAGTAACAGAACAAAATGTGGGAAATTAACAAGCATATGCAAGTTAACACACACTACTAAATAACCAATGGGTCAAAGAAGAAATCACAAGGAAATCAGAAAATACTTTGAGATGAATGAAAATGAAAACACAAAATAAAAAATGTATGGGACACAGAGAAAGAGTGCCTAGAGCAGTGGTTCTCAACCGTTCTAATGCCGCGACCCTTTAATACAGTTCCTCATGTTGTGGTGACCCCCAAATATAAAATTATTTTCGTTGCTACTTCATAACTATAATTCTGCTACTGTTATGAATCATAATGTAAATATCTGTTTTCCGATGGTCTTAGGCGACCCTGCTAGTGGTTCTCAACCTGTGGGTCATGACCCACAGGAAGAACCGCTGCTGCAGAGCCTAAGACCATCAGAAAACACAGATATTTACATGACAACTCATAACAGTAGCAGAATTATAGTTATGAAGTAGCAACGAAAATAATTTTATATTTGGGGGTCACCACAACATGAGGAACTGTATTAAAGGGTCGCGGCATTAGAACGGTTGAGAACCACTGGCCTAGAGGGACATTTTTAGCTGTAAAATGTCGCAAATCAATAACCTAAACTTCCATCCTAAGAAACTAAAAAAGGAGCAAACTAACTCCAAAGGAAGCAAAAAGAAGAAAATAATAAAGATTAGAGTTGAAATTAATGAAATACAGAATTGAAAACAGTGGGGGGGGAAATCAACAAAATAAAGAATTGGTTTTTTGAAAAAAATTAATAAAATTGACAACTTTTAGCTAGACTGACCCCCAAAAAAGGGAGAAGACTCTCCCTCTCCCCTTTCCTTCCTCTCTCTGAAATCAATAAAAACCTATTTTTTAAAAAATGAAAAATTATTTACAATCTACATAACACTGCAAATACCCAAATATTTTAGATTTATCAAAGTGAATAGTCATGATCACTGCTAAGCTGTCTGCCTCCAGGATTTACTTGAATCATCTGAATTAGGGACCAGAATAGAAATAGACTCAAGGGATAATTCCATAATCTGTCAAAAAAATGAAGCAATGTGCTTATTAGGTATAAGGAATAGGACTTCTTTCTCCTAATGATAAATTATGCCTTCTAGAAATTATGTGCATGCCTGAATATCAACTTAAAAAAATAATAAAAGAAAAAGCATTTACCTTCACAGTCAAATCCTCATTACCCAGTGTGACGTGGACTTGAATAGGTGGATAAACACCTTTGTCAGCATGATATTCCATGGTTGCTCTCATTGCATTCTGAAATACATTAGGTTTACATTAAAAATACAACTTTTAAAAAGAAGAGAAAGTAATTATAATTTCCAACTAATATGCGCTACTTGAAATTTTTAAAGTTTTAATTTGATGGAAATATGCCAAAGAATCATTATTCTTATAACCATATTTAAAGAATTACTTTTAAAAAATTATGAAGTCAGTTTTGGAGGAGTTGTGAGACATTTTGATTTAAAGATTTCAACCAAATTCTGTGTATTTTGCAAAACCAGATGCTTTAACACTTTAAACCAGTTTACATTAAAGCAGAAAACTTTACTCAAATTTTTCATATACTATTTACAGCAATGGTCTTATAGTGATATAAACTAATCCAATTTACCATTAGTTTAAAACTAAGGACATTTACTTGTAAAACTGTTTGGAACAATTTCTAAAGGATACAGCATACAAACTGCCAACATGTCATAAGTGATAACATGGCGTGTAGCACTGGAATAGGAATTGGTAAGACTAGATAAAGCAAAAAAGGCAAAAGACAGGACTGACTTTGGAAATAAGTGTGACTGGGCACACCAGTCTCCCTAAGGAGCAGATTCTATCATCTCTACTGAAGGCCCTTTAAGATCCGGTTCCATATGGAAGCTACTGCTACTGACATTATATAAAATCGCTTATACAACATGGTAGTATTTCTTTTATTAAGCATCATGGGGAACAAGATCTTTATGTTCTGAAATTTCAAGGGAAAAATTAGTTTTAATCCTTTAAGTGCCAATCATTTATTTAACCACTTTGAAATATTTTTGGAAGGATTAGATATTTTCTTGCTGTCTTAGAACAAAAGAGCACTCTTGAAACCTTGCTGTTCTAAGACATTATTATTATTCCATCAGTTTTTCTGTTTCAGTATATTTTTCATTTTCCTTATCAGGCTGAAAGCCACATCTTCTCTTTTCTAATTTGCTGCTGGCTGAAGACAAGGTAACTAAAGTAAGAGAGACTACAGCTTGACTTAGGGTGCCATTTTCAGCCTCAGGAGCCTGTACCACTTCGATATCACTCACTTTCCTATCCACCAGCAAGTGTTATTGGGGGGGAAAACGTATTCTCAACATAACTAGCATAATTTTATTAGTTTTCAAAATTTGTTGTAAAGAGCAAATATAACAGCAGAAGCCCTGTACATTAATATAAATGACTTGCTCAAGAAAAAGCATACAGCAGGTAGGACTCTGGTCCTTTAAGGGTGGAAAGTTAAGAATCATTCTTCTAAGTGTTTGTTTTGTGAAAAATAGAACCTTAAGGAGCCCCTACACTGTGCTCAAATTGTATTGGACATTCAGTATGTTGTCTCCAATCTTCATAATAACCTGGATAGTATTATCCTTATTTTCCAGAAGAGGAAACAGGCTCAGAAAGGTTGAGTGACTTGGCCGAGGTCACACACATAATTAAGTGGCAGAACTGGAATTCAAACCCAGGTCTTTCTGCCTCCCCAGGCTGAGCTTACCACCACACTGAGGTGACCGTCAGTGCTGTCAAAAGGCTGATCTCCAGGAATGTGACATGACGCCGAACATGAAATGACATCTTTTAATTAAACTGAAGAAAAACCGGTAGAGTATTTAACTTTCAGAGCAGATTCCTAACCTTAGGAAAGGACTGATATAGGTTATGTAATACTATTTTACAAACCTTGAAAAGTTCAAACACCATGTGATAGAGATGGGATGGTACATAAACCACTTGTATTGGCTGTCCTGGTGATTTTGCTACAGAGCAGAAGAGAAAAATATAAAAGTACAGAGAGATGTGCTTAAAGCATTTTAAAGAATATATTGTGTAGTGATGAAAAGAAAACATTTACTTGGAGGATAGCATCATTTGGGGGAGAAGTGCCACACCCGTGCTTCACCGTATTAGTGTTTGAACCCCATGCTCACTTAGATTAATACCTGACAGTGACAACATGAATCCTGCACAACAAATAACCAACCCTTCTCCCCATTCTTCTCTATGACGGCCAGTCTTTTTAAAGGACACTCAACCTTATGGTCCAAATTTTACTCTCCAAAAAGAGTGTTACAGTCTATAAATCCCATGGTCCAACTTACATAAATACATTCTTTTTTTAAGCCATTTTTTAAAATGTTTCACCTAGATGGAATGTTTCCTGTTTTATTTCAGGCATTTCCATGGATATAGATCTGAAGAAAAAAATTAAGCTAGCATCAATTTACCCAGGGATGCTGATTTTACATTCAACCATGAATAGGTGCCCTGGTGGGCAGATAGTGTGTAAAACAGAATGTTGGGCAGAGCAAAGGAATAAGGCTCACCATACCCTAGGATTCTAATGCAGCCAACAACTGGATTCCCCTCTGAATAAAATACCCCTTGGAAACATGGGTGGGACATCTGGAAACTGCCCAGAGTAGTTCAGGTTCCCAAACTATCGCTGTGCATTGTGATTCTTATTTACTGAATGTACCATTATGGGCCAAAAGCATTAATATGACTTTAGAAAAACACCAAACAATTCTATTTTCAATTGGGTAATGTCTACTGCTATCCAGAATACAACTTAGTAAAAACTGTTTAATTTTATTCTTCTCAAAGGGTCATGTTAACTTAGGAAATGTTTTTCCCCCTTTTAAACTACCCTACCTCTAGGAAAAACAGTATTTTGTCCAAAAGGCACTGTCAGGGTGAAAAAAAGACCATTAGAGATAAACAGATTCTCAAATAAATTAGCGTCTTTATTTCTTCTTTACACCTCCAGTCTTTCTACTTCCTCAATAGTAAACAATGATTTACAACTCAGGAAGTAAAAATATTCTAGTGTAGGGTAAACCTTACATTATTGAAGTGCATATAAAAGTCAAGTGGAATTTTCTTGGCACCACTGTTCCACTTTTTCTAACAAAAAAAAAAAAAATAAGTAAAGAATCAACATTATCAATTTAAAAAAATTTTAATGGGAAAGACCAAAATGTCTTTCAGAAAGAATCCAACTACATTAAATACACACACACACACACACACACACACACACACACACGTTTTTAAATGATTTCTCTCACTCAGCTTTCATATGAAGAAATTGATGAAAAGTCCTTTTATATTAAAACAAATCTAAGTTATCCTTATAGTTCCTTGTCAAGTCATCAAAACAGTGATCATTGAGGAATAGACAGCATCAGGCTTACCATTTAGTTCTTCAAGCTCTAGTTCAGGAGAGTTAACATAATACAGATCACAAAGACGCCTAGCACTTTCATAGCCATCTAGTGTGAATCAAAACAACAACAAAAAAGCATTAAATAAATTTACATCTGTTTCATGCATTAAGATGGCAATAGTATTGACAAATAAAATTTATAGAATATACTTTAAAAATCTTAGTTTTTAAATATGACATGACAAAGCCTAATAGCCATAAAGGAGAAATGACAGATACAATACAAAAAAAAAAAAAAAATCAAGCAAAACCCACATCTATATAGAAAAAGACACCATAGCCCAGCTGGTGTGGCTCAGGGGTTGAGTGTTGACCTATGAACCAGAAGGTCATGGTTTGATTCCTGGTCAGGGCCCATGCCCAGGTTGTGGGCTCAATCCCCAGTAGGGAGCATACAGAAGGCAGCCAATCAATTTTTCTCTCTTATCACTGGTTTCTCTCTCTCTCCCTCTCCCTTCCTCTCTGAAGTCAATAACATATATATTATTATATATATATTAGTAAAAGACACATTAAACAAAATAAAGGAAAACAGCAGGCTAAAAAAAATATTTACAATAGATATAACAAACAATTAAGAGTTGGTGAGGGTTTAGGAAAGACACTCTCATTCACTGTTTGTTACCTTATGGGACATATCAAAATTTTAAATGCACTTTAAATGTTTTTAATTCTAGGTATCTTCCTTTCTAAAATAATAGCAAAAGTCAGCAGATATCTAAAGATGTGCACTGCAGTACTGTTGGTTAGAAAAAAAATGAAAACAAACTATGTGCATCAAAGGATGTTCCAGCCAGTGTGGCTCAGTGGTTGAGTGTCAACCCATGACCAGAAAGACGAGGTTTGATTCCAGTCAGAGCACATGCCTGGGTTATACGCTTGATTCCCTGTAAGGGGCATGCAGTAGGCAACCAATCAGTGTTTCTCTCTCACCATTGATGGTTTTTTCTTCTCTCTCTCCCTTCCTCTCTCTGAAAAAAATAAATTAAGAGTTAAAAAAAAAAGGGTGGGGTGGGGAGGATGGACTAATAGATTCTGGTACATCCATACAGCCATTCAAAAACCTATATATACTGAACATGGTACAATGTCTGTAAACTTGTAGAAAAATATACATAGATTACCCCATTTTCTAAATACACAACGTAAGACCAGCAATCGTGTGTGTGTATATCTATCTATCTATATAAAAGCCTAAGAGACTGAACAACCGAACGACAGGTCGACCGGTCGCTATGACGTGCATTGACCAGGGGATAGATGCTCAACGCACAGGATCGAGCTCCCTCCTGTCTGGATTGGGCTTGCAGGAATCAGGCCCCCTCATGTCTGAATCAGGCCGGCTGGTGGGGATTGGGCCAAAACCAGCTATTCAACATCCCCAGAGGGGTCCTGGATTGCCAGAGGGCGCAGACCAGTCCAAGAGACCCCATCAGTGCACGAACCGTGCACCAGGCCTCTGGTATGTGGATAAACGGAAAAAGTGTGGAAAGATGCAAACCAATTATAAATTATGGCTCCTAGATAGGGAATTAGAAAGGGGAAAGGGGCTTAAAATTTTTGAAGTGAAACAGATACCCACATAGCATCACCATACTTTACCTAACAAAACAATGTATCAGCAAATATCCAATACATAAAGGCACAATTAACATTATAAAGTTCTTTGCAAACCCACATATTCACTCCTAACATTTTTATCTCAGGATATAAATAGCTATTTTAATAGCAAGAACTAACACTCAACCATTTTGATTCCTACATCCTTTCTGAAAGGAGAAGTGTAAGTATTTACCTTGAATAACTTCAATTACATTGCAGTTTGGGTTTATGCTTCCAATGTGTTTTCGATGAGATGGGCTTCCTTTGTCTTTCCCACCAAACAACAAAGCTATTAAGAAATGAAACATCAGAGACAAATAAAATAAGCTAAAATATCCAAAGCCCATTTCCAGATTTGAAAACTGTTTCTCTAAATGGTACTTGAACAATAGAACAAACACTTTTTTTAAACATAAGCACAGTATTTTACATTCAATAAGTACAGCTCCTTTGTATAGCAGTCTATTTACTTTTCTTAATACATAAAAAAAGTAAAATTAAACATTTTCCTTAAAGGGAAGTTTTCTAAATAAATTTAAAATATACCAATACACTTTATTTAGCTCCTTTTCTTGACTTCCAGACACTTACAGTGCTGATTGAGTAACATTCTAATTGAAATTCGACTCATGAAGAAGCGATCCAAAAAGTACTGAACATTCTGGCTGGTGACAGGATCCACCCCGAAGCTCTCCTTGTATTCAATCACACCCTGAGCCATGGTGGGAATAACGTCATTGTGTCGGTTCCTGATCCGTATCACGGCATCTGTGAAGCTAAACAAACCTGTCTCTCAATACAGCCAAGTATTCTGACAAGTGAATTTAATACTAAAATCTAAGTTTAACCAACTGCACTAGGCAAGCAATGCCTAATTCAGCAAAAGAAGCCTCAGTGCATGTTGTCCTACACTTCTGTACATATATTTCAGATCATTAAATATACTGAGTCTGTGACAGTGTAAGAACCTCCAAAATAAAACGTTTGAAATTTGATTATTTTCTTGAAAGTCTTAAAATTAAGGCTGCAACAAAACATAATCCTAAAACTGCTATGGTTTTCCTGTCACCATTGTCAGTGGGGTCATCTGAGCACTCACTATGAGGACAGTGTGCAGGGACATTCAGTCTCAGAGAAGACGGAGCACTTGCTTCTAGGGAACACATGCTTTGTCAGGAATGAAGATGAATGAGCCAATAAAGCCTGTCTGCTTTGGAACTATTCCCTGGGGCTCAAAGAGAGAAAGAACCACTTGGAACAGAAAAGCAGGAAAGAATTCTGATTTCACTCATCCTATAAGTTTAAAAATGGGGGAGGAAAAGTCAACTGCTTTGTGAAAAGAAAATTTTTCAAATCATCTGGCCTTCCCATTTCTGTCATTTAGAAGACATTCTTGCATGGATAATTTAAAGAACTAAATAAAAGAGAAAAGGAGTCTTAATTAGGAAGTAATAAAATCCATTTTGTAACATACCCATCAGAATTTACACTTTCGAATGAGTGCTTTCCCATTCAAAGTCATCATCTGGAGTACTATTAACTTATTCCAATGATACTCTCACAGCTCAAAACATTTTTTAAATTCCTAGTTTGTAATTAGCTTCAAAACCAAACTATTAATCCAAAATACAAACAAGAAAACTCCTCAAAAACAGCAAACATTTCATCATTTCTAGTCACCCCTTTATTAGTTTATTTTACCTTTCCCTATTTTTTTATTTTTATTTTTTTAATCCTCACCAAAGGATACATTCTCCATTGATTTTTTTAGAGAGAGTAGAAAAGTGAGAGGATGGGGAGGGAGAGAGGAGAGAAACACTGATGTGAGAGAAACACAGCGACTGGTTGCCTCCTGCTCATGCCCAGACGGGGGCTGGGGATTGAACCTTCAACAGAGGTTTGTGCCCTTGGCCAGGAATCGAACCAAAGACCCTTCAGTCCATGGGCTGACACTCTAACCACTGAGCAACGGACTAGGGCATCACCTTTCTCTCCTTTTTTAATATACAAAACAGTATTATTCTGCTTAACTGCTCTGAATGACTGTTTTCAGAAGGTTCAATAACATAATCCATGTAACATAAAAGTAACATAGCGTTTACTTTTAAGACTACTTGTGCCCAAATCTGGGCACTACCATCTGCTAGCTATTTGACCTTTATGCCACCTTAAGTTACTTAATCTCTTTGTACAGAAAGTAGTATCTCAATTGAATTGTTTTAAAGATTAAATATCATTCATGCAAAATGTGCTCCATAAGCAGGCATATCCTGATGTTATTTTCAGACCAAAACCATAAAACTGAAGTTTTAAAAATGAAGTGTTGCAATCACCTTTACAGACAGTCAAAAAAAATGTATTAAAGACTGAGGACAATAATAGAGGTGGTCTCCAACTTTTGACCAACATTCATTGGAATAAGCAGGTAACTGCCTGAGGGGACTACTTGGGTTTTCCAGTTCTGATATGTTGGTCATTGAAGTGGTCATATTACTTACATTATCTTACAGACCACAGGTCATAAACTAGAGACCCATAGACATTTTTTGTAGGCCTTCAGTATTTTTAAAAAATTTTAGTTAGTTGCCTATCATTCAAAATTGGGAGATTTTACATTAAAAATCTAGATGTGTGCATGGTGTAGCTCCATAGTTACCCCTGGGTTGCAGGTTCGATCCCCAGCCTGGTCCGGAGTATGTGGGAGGCAACCAAAAAAGTCTCTCTCTCACACTGATGTTTCTCTCTCTCTTTCTTTCTCTTTCTCTCTCTCTCTCCCCCCTCCATCCCTCTCTTCCACCACTCTCTCTAAGAATCAATGGAAAAAATATCATCAGGGGAAGATCAACAAAAAATCTAGACTTGTGACTTTTCTTTCAACATAGAAAACTTAAATGATCTGGGTGGTGTTTCGGTATGGCAATGATCGGCTGGAGCTGAGGGTGGCTGTCCTTTAGATGCATGCACTCTCCAGGTGAAAAGTCCTCACCTTACATCCAGGGGCATTGAGGCCACATCTAGATATCTGTTGACCACCACACTTAAGCTGTTTTTTTTCTTACACTAGAGATGAGAGGAGCATGAAGCATTTCTTGTTCCCAGTACAATTTCCTGCTTTATGTTACTTGCCTTGCCCATATGGGCTGCTTTAGACAAAATACTGCCACATGTTCCACTATAGTGGGAAACCAAAAGTTAATCAATTTATATTTTTATATGATGTTTAAAGGGTACAAAAATTATGTTCAGAATTAGGTCAAAATAGTATACTTACTCATAAATAGCTTTAGCATCTTCAGCACTTTTGTCCTTAAAATCAAGAAGCTCCTGAAGACTCTGGATATACCTAAAATACAAATCAATAGGGTAAACTTGTTCTTTCACACTTTGAGAGTTCAATATTGTGAAAATGCTCAAAAGGGATTTTTAGCATTTCTTATTTTTTAATTTAGTATAGTACTCTAAATTACCAGTATGGTTGAAGTGTGATTTTTATACATAATCACATTTGAGCAAAGTTCCTGGCTCAAACTAGCAGAATGTGCACATTTTCTCCTAAAAGCATAGGTTAAATTTGACTGAAAAATTGTAAGATTTCCTACCTCTTCTATTGTTTTAAACTTCTATACTCTAAAATAGTTACCTTTAATAAATAGCTTTTATAATTTTTTATTCTTCTTCTTTTTTTTTTTTTTTTTTTTTTTTTTTTAGAGAGACGGAGAGGGATAGAGAGAGAGAAACAGCAATAAGAGAGGAACATTAATCAGCTGCCTCCTACATGCCCCCTACTGGGGATCGAGCCTGCAACCTGACATGGAATCAAACCAGGAATGGAACTAGTGACTCTTGGTTCATGGGTTGATACTCAACCACTGAGCCACACCAGCTGGGCTAAAATAGCTTTAAACTTCCTAAACTTACCACTGTAAATTATAGTATAAATGATGATGGTCATGAGAACTGTGTCTATAACCAATAACTATGCGATCATGAGCAAATGCCTTGTCTTAGTCTCAGTAAAACGTAGAGCCCAGCCTATCTTGGCCTAAGAGTCTAACTTAAAGGTCTGTGTTTTAAACCTTAATTTTAGATGTTCATGTCCAATCAACAAATATTTGTTAAAAGCCTACAATCTATACCAGCTAGTTCTTTTAAACAGAACTGGACAAAAACACAGAAGTCATGGGAATGTAGGTTTTAGTTTATCTAACATCTCAAGGTAGGAAATTACCAGTTAAGGAAGGAGCCAAATGAAGTCCAAATGACTTTCTCAAGGTCATACCACCAAGCACAATGGCAGTGCAGGGCCAGAGCTAAAAACACCCCGCTAGCTATCATTCAATGATCTTCCAGAGTATAAGGTCTGTGTAACTGCCCTAACTCAGCAGACACGGGGCGGGGCGGGGCGGGGGGAGGGAATTAAAGGGTTTTTAAAATCTGCAAATCCATACGCTGGTTTGGAAAGCTGCTGTTGACAAACAACTCGCCTCTCCACATCCCAGAGTTAAGTGACTCTGATACCCGCAAGTCCTTTAATTATTAATTTTCTCTTCATTGCCAAGAAAAAACTGTGCTCTTTTATCCAAGAGAGATCTGCACACTTACAACATGCTAGGCCCAGATCAGATTTTTCAATGCAACATATGCTATTTTTTAATGAAGAATTAAAAAACAAACAAACAGGAATAAGCTTCCGGAGAAAAGTATCTTCTCTTTCATTTATTATTTAAAATTGATGTTAGATCAGCTTCTTGCACCAACTACACTGCCTATAAAAGGAAAGCAAGGATCTCCATGCATCATTATTGGGAAATGTCTTACAGCTAACTTTTTCCCATTTAAACTGAACTCTGACAGACTCTTTCGTTTGAAATGTTTAGTGATTAAGAGAACGATTAAGTTAATAACATTAACAAAGAAGAATGTATATAGGTGGCCACATATGTTGTACACCCTTCATAACTCTTTTGTCATTTTTTGGAAGAAAGATCAGTTACTATACAATTCCAATAACTTCTAATTGTTTTTTAAGTGAAAAAGATTTTAACTTGTGACTTAGAAAGATATACTTCAATAAAATAAATTCAGTTTATAATGATATATGCACTTTTTAATACATTTCATCTGACTGCCGCATAATATAGTAGAAACAAAAAAATCCAGGTTTGAATCCCAGTTCCAGTAGTAGGCAAAAAAACTTCATCTGTTGGAACCTGTTTCATCATCTGTAAAATGGAGATAATAATGACTACTGGGCAGGGTGTGGAAAGGATTAAAGGTGCTGTATATAAATTCCTCACTTCAACAAATGCATGTATTATTATAACATCCCTGCAGATTGAATAAAACAAATCTTAAGCTTAGTGTCTGCATTTCTGGGTAGTTCCGATTGTTTTTCTCAAAACCAAGGAGTGGTAGCATCCAGGATTCTACTAAAAAGCAACCTTAAGATTCTACTAAGGAGTAAAAAAAAAAAAAGGATTTATTTGCTTTAACTTGAGTTTAGTCCACAACCCATTGCCATTGAAACCGCAAACACGGCAATCTTACCAGCTTTGTACCAATTGAACTGATGGCGTCCTGAGAAGATTATCTGGGAGAAGACTTATTTCTTTCATTATATTTGCCAATCTAACAGGCAGCTCTTGCCGCAGAAACATAAAGGAGGTCTTTTCACAAGCATTCACAGATCCTGAAAACAGACACGGTGGGAACAGCAGTGAGTGGAAGCCATAAGGCAGCAGAAGCCAAGAGGCAGGGAGAAACACAGAGGGAGTTACTGGGCCAGAAACATCAGAGGGGTAGCATCACCATAATGACAGGGGAAGGAAAGCAGGGCGAGGGAGGAGATAACCCAGTCTCCAGAGCATCCTGAATAAACCTTCCAATTCCTGACATTCCAATTGCTCCTTTCCTGTCGCCATTATTTGCATCCTTACTGTAGCCATTATTTGCACCCTTACTGTAATTTCCTGTCTTAGAACGAATGCAACCTGAGCAAGTCTGAGCAAGGTGTGGAGTCTAATTAACAGGACCTGCAAAGCCTACCCTATATAAACTGCTGCTGCCATCACTTACAACATGTTTCCTAAGTCTTGGTTTATGAGAAGTGAATACCTGTCAAAGAAACCCAGAAAATGTTGTCAGATGCACAGGAACCACTATACTAATTAGAGAAATTCTGTCATGTGCATGGGAACCACTATACTAATTACTATAACCAAAGAGTAAGTGTAGAGAAGGGCTTTCAGGAAACAAAGAGCAAAAAATACCAATGCCTGTTCAGCAACCATCTTCCAGTGTCTTCCCCTCTTCCCCCTCCCAACCCTCCCCACCCCCCCATCCTATTCAATTGTCTAATTCCAGGAAAGCAGCCTGCTCATTCCTCCACTCCTGCATCAGGCTACTAAGCAGGCCCATTGTAGAACGTCCTCTGGCTAGCAGTTCCATTTTAAATTAAACTGAAAAGTTAGATCATTTCAGCAATGCATTTGAAAGTCACTAATTTACTAGTAATCTTGCTATTTCAGCAAAAGACAACCTTAGCAAAAATTAGATTGTCAACAGCAGGAACGATGGTATTAAAGAAAGACATTTTCTTGTGAAAGTTGAAAGGTATACTTGTAAACAAGGCCAAATTGACCCCTTAATCACACTAGAGTCATTTTAATATAAAAACAAAAGCCAAGGACGTGAGCCCCCAAAATTTGCCCCTGTAAACCACAACTTTAAGATTAAGTTGCCAGTCATGCTGGTATCTTTCAAGCCCACTAGTGATTCATTCATGACCTAACAGCACTCACAATGCAGAAGATAACTGTTTTACTTAAATTTTATGACTTCATTAGAGTGTATCAGAATTTCCCCTTTTCCCCTCAATACCCCCATATGAGAAGTCAAAGAGCCTAACTTTGCAATTCCTCTGTAATTTGTTGTATCCTTTCTAGAAAACACACACACACACACACACACACACACACACACACACACACACACATCAGAGAAAGAGGAAGGCGGGTAGTCGCTTCTAGGGGGTGGACTGTACATCTTGCACTCATGCACTTTACACGTGCTCAACACTTATTTGCTGCTGATGAAATGAACATGCTATTGGTGGAAACACTCAAGCCAGTGACAAGAAAAACATTCCATAAGACACTGGGCCAGTTATAACCTGCTTTCCCTATCGTCAGGCCAATTTTATGCAATCATCATACAAAACTGGGCATTTATCATCGCTTTGCATTACCTGCCACGACCCCCGGAGGTGTCCTCTCCCAGAAACCCGGGTCGGGCAGGGGCCTGGCCGCCGGGGCGGACCTGCACACGTGCGCTGCCGGGCGGGCGGCCGTTCCGCCGGGGCCCTCCAGTTTTTCAACAATAACCATAACAAGGCACACGCCCCAGTTATGGGATCCGACCTGCGGGCCCAGCACCCGAGCGTCAGGATCCGCCCCGAGGGAGGGAGCAGGCACCTAAGGCGCTGGGGCGGGGTAGGGGGCGGGGGTGCAGGACCGGGGCTCCGAGGCGGCCGGGGCCGCGCACAAAGGCCCGAGGCCGGGCCGCACTCACCGAAGTCCAGGAACTGCTTCATGGAGAGCGGGGACGGCGAGAAGCGCGCGTAGAAGTCCACTTGACCCGGGACGCCGCGCTCGGGCACCGGGCCGGAGGCGGAGGCCGAGTCCGAGGCGAGGCTGCGGCGGGCGCGCGGGCCCGAGCCGGCCGAGGCGGCTCCGCGCAGCAGCCGCGCCAGCCGCATGCCGAGCCCGCAGAAGAGCCGAGCCCGCGCGCCAGGCGGCCGCTCGGCTCGGGGCGGTGGGACGTGCGGGACGTGGCGAGCCGCGGGGGCGGGGCTCTGTCAGCAACTGTCACGTCGCGGCCGCCGCCCCCCGAGCCGCTGGGCCGGGTCGACGGGAGGAGGGGAGGAAGGGGGGAGGGGGGAGGGGGGAGGCGGGGAGCGCGCGGGGCGGAACCGGCGGGCGCTGGGCTGGCGGCGGGAGGCCGCTGGGCGCCTCCTTGGTTACGGGCCGGTGCCAGCTCCTGCGGTAAAGCCTGCGAGGCCGGGGCAGCTGAGTCGCACCGGCGGTGTGGTGCGCCCCCTTCCCACGCCCTTTGGGGACAAATCCCACCGCCTCTGCCCGAAGGCTCAGGGTCGGGCTTGCGTGGGGCCCTGCTGGGAGCGTGGTCCAGAAACTCTCCTCTGCAATGCCAGTCCCACTTTTACAGGAGAGGAAACAGACCCGGAGAGCGTCAGGAGCCGCCCCGGGCCAAGCAGGGGCACATAGAGATGAATGGTGAGCACTGGGGAGTGTGGCCCTAAATATATCAGTGACAGCAGCCCCAAGAGAACATCATTGGCAGGCAACCTGGAGCATTATCTGCAGGAATTCCTGGCACAGTCAGCCGTGTATTTAAAGGGGCCCTGCACTCAACTGCCCATCTCTGTACCTGTCATCTTAGGGTCACCGTTGGGCTGCTCCACCTTTTCCAGATTTCTAAATAGTGAATATAAGACTGGACAGTTCCTAATGTTGGTTTAATCGCATAGACAGAGCTGCAAAAGATACAGTGAAAAACACTGCTGTCCCTTCTCTCCACTGCCGCTTCCCCATTTATCCACCTCCAAGTGCTTTATGGTATGTCTTAAGTGCAACAAAATTACTTTTCCATGGGTGTGAAATGTATATATATGTATATATGAAAATAAAAATCCAAAGTGAAAAGCAACAAGCGTTTGAGATCACACAAAAAGTAAATATTCTGGAAGCAAGGATTCCAGCAGAAACCCAAACAGCATTATGATTATGGAGTGAAGGCAGAGTGTTTTATGAGAAGAAGGGGAAATACATGAGTAAAAGGAATTTCTATTGGTACTAATAAAGCTAATTCATTTTTCAGATATGCATGGCTCTTTACTGATTATGAAGAATGGCTTTAATTATCAGTCCTTGTCAGAAGCCTGTTTTCCTGTGAGCTTTACAAACAGTTGTTTGGAGAACAGAGCTACTCTGGCCCACTTTAAAGGTCATTTTGCCCAGTTCAAACATTCCAAAGGTTCAAGGAGTAAGACAAAGCAGTTGTTATATTTATGGCATAGAATAGCAGTAGTATGTACTTATGGCATAGCATAGCAATTCATTTCTCTATGGTGGTCATGGTGCCTCTAACCATTTTTTCTTTCTCAGATTTCTGTTAACATGGTAGTTGTTAAGACTTCGATAAAAAAATATCTTAGAGCAGTAGTTCTCAACCTTTTAAATGCCGTGACCCTTTAATACAGTTCCTCATGTTGTGGTGACCCCCAACCACAAAATTATTTTCGTTGCTACTTCATAACTGTAATTTTGCTACTGTTATGAATTGTAATGTAAATATCTGTGTTTTCCACAGGTTGAGAACTGCTAGCAAGGTCACCTAAGACCACGGAAAACATAGATATTTACATTACAATTCATAACAGTAGCAAAATTACAGTTGTCAAGTTTGGGGGTCACCACAACATGAGGAACTGTATTAAAGGGTTGCAGCACTAGAAAGGTTGAGAACCACTGCCTTAGAGGAAACAGTATGAATATAAGACTATGATATGTAGAGAAAGTAATGAGGGAAGAGGAATTATCTCATTTATATGTTTGCTGCCTCACTAACCATGTTTGTACCTCCCCACTCTGGCTGGCTTTCATCCATTCTATGAATATTTGTTGAATGCCTACTAACGTGCTAAGTAATTACTAAGTAATGTTCTATCTACATAGTTGGGAATAAAGCCGCATGCAATTCAGATATGATCCCTTTTGGATATGCCTGCTCTTACAAACATATACGATAGGGACCAACCTGGTAGAATTTTATACCATGTCTTCCAATATTAGAGAGCCTTCTCTGTGAAAGAATGATTTTGTTCTTAGTGGTTCAGACAGCAGATGGAGAACTTGTGGGTGGAAACTTAGAAAGATCTGACTCACATGAAAAAAACGTTCAGTGGTTACAATCCATGAACTTTGAAATGGGCAGCTTTAGAGAAAGAAGGGGTTCTTGTCAATGACCATTAGCCTCTAGACAACAGTTTTATAAGGACAATGCAGAGAGGATTATGGGGAAGCAATATACTACAATGAAAAGAACTTGGGTTCTGATTTTAGGTCCTGGCTCTGCCATGTAATGGCTATGTAACCTTGAATGTGTTACTTAGCCTCTTTGAGCTGTAGTCTCCTTACCTAAAAAGGCAGAATAGCCCTGGCCGGTGGTCTCAGTGGTTAGAGCATCAGCCTGCTCACCAAAGGGTCACAGGTTCTATCCCTGGCCCCAGATGGGATGCCTGCAGGAGTCAACCAATCTCTCTCTCTCTCTCTCTCTCTCTCTCTCTCTCTTTCTCTCTCTCCCCTCTCATCTCCCTCCCCCTTCCACGCTCTCTAAAAATCAATGGGAAAAAATATTCTTGGATGAGGGTTAACAAAATAAATAAAAAATAAAAAGGGAGGACACTACCTGTCTCACTGGGTGACTGTGACTTAGATGGTATAGCTATGTGTGTTAGCACAATGCCCAGGACATTCTAGAGCTACTCAATAAAGGGCATCTATTTTTTATTATTGCTGTTGTGTTTTTTTTTAATATGTTTTTATTGATTTTTAGAAAGAAGGGAGATGGAGAGAAAGAAACATCGATTGGGCACCTCCTTTATGCCTCCTACTGGGGATCGAGCCCATACCTGGTCATGTGCCCTGACTGGGAATCGCACTAGCCACCTCTTGGTACATGGGATGATGCTCAACCAACTAAGTCACACCCGCCAGGATGCTGTATGTTTTTTAAATTATTTCCTTGTTAGGATTTCCTTGTCAGAACCACTCACACATGTTTGGCCTGAGGCCAACTTTACCAAAGGTTTGGGAGAAAACAATGTGAAATTGAATATTAGACACCCTTAAATTCATCCCTCAGCCATTTCCACAACTCTATTCCATGTTGCCTTCATGTTGCCTTCCTCTTTTCTTCTTTTCTTCCTTCCAGACCACTCCCTGAGCTCCACATGCTTCTCAAACCATGATGCATAGTATTATTCAACTCCCTCAACCTCTGTTTACAACTCTGAGCAACCCTATTTGCTTTCCACCTGAACCATTCCAGGTGTTCAGCTAAACATTAACTTGTGTGGAAGCACAAAAGCCCAACAGAAACCTTGAAATTTATTTTAGCAAGGTTATTCTCCTAGAAGCCAGTCCAACTGTTTTATAATATGTATTTCTTTTTCTCCAGCGTATATTCACAAACTCCCATCCAACATACAGAGAACATATGTAATATGGCATCTTTTATTTTTTTTATTTTTATTTTTATTTTTTTTGGTCAAAGCTTTAGGGCCCAGAAGCTGGAGAAAACATTGGATTTTTTTCAGATATCTGTTAACGTGGTGGCCGTTAAGACTTCTGTAAAAGTATCTTACAGGGAGCACTATGGACATAACACCATAAGAGACGTAGAGAAAGTAATCCAAGGGTGGTATCTCCTTTTTTGGGAGGGTATCTCTTTTATATTATCTTTACTAAAGGGCTATGTACATCTATATTTAATTATGTAGCTATAAAGTATATGTTAAGACAATAAAAATCTTTATATGTAACACTAGAGGCCCAGTGCAAGAAATTCATGCACAGGTAGGGTTCCTATCAGCTGCCAGCCAGGGCCTCTGGGGGCTCCCTTCCCACAGCTGGCCAGCCAGCCCCACCCCCTGTGGAGGGGACAATTTGTATATTAGGCTTTTATTATATAGGATACTTGGGACAGATCCTCCTAATTCAGTGAGAATTTATCATACTTTTTGGGCTGATTTGACTGAAGTGGAAAAAACAATGGAAAACAAGCTAGCTGTGTCAGCCTGATTCCATTACCTTCTGGCTGCATAGGGCTCAGAGTGAAACCAAGGGTCCTTATAACTTTGATTAAATTTAGTTTTAAATTATAGCTCTAGAAATCATCTCTCTCTCTCTTTTTTTCTTTCTCCCCCACCCCCCACCCCTTCAGAGACCTAGTCTTGATGTAAGTCGTGTTTCAGTTTCTGAGCCTTAATTGGAATGACCCCCTGCCTATTTTCCCATGAAAACAGAGGGCAGCTGGAAAAGGCCTCCGAGCTGTCTTCAAGACCTAAAGAAATAATTCATTACCCTTACCTCACCTCCGACCAGTTAGCTCCCATCACAACCCTGAATCCCCTAACCCCGTGGTCAGCAAACTGCGGCTTGCGAGCCACATGCGGCTTTTTGGCCCCTTAAGTGTGGCTCTTCCACAAAATACCACGGCCTGGGCGAGTCTGTTTTGAAGAAGTGGCGTTAGAAGAAGTTTAAGTTTTAAAAATTTGGCTCTTAAAAGAAATTTCAATCGTTGTACTATTGATATTTGGCTCTGTAGACTAATGAGTTTGCCGACCACTGCCCTAACCCATGGTGTCTTGTGATTTTGCCCTATATAATCCTTCACCTGCATACCATGGGAGAAGCCGGGCTTTTGAGCATTAGCTTCCCATTCTCCTGGATGGCGCCATTTATAATAAAATAGCTAATATTTCTCCACTGCAATTCTGCGTTTAGTGTTTGGCTCTGCTAGCACCAGGTGAACAGACTTTCTGTTCTATAACTAGAGGACAAGAGGAGAAGAAAGTCATGGTTTCTATTCCACCACTCCCTTCTTGCCAGGCCATGATTTGTGTCCTTCTTAAGTGTGGCCTCAGCTCCCTCCCTCTGACCAGTGAGTCTTAGATGTGGTACCAGTTTTTCCCTCTTTTGTTTATTGGGGTGGGTGCTTCACCATCCCTGCTGCTTACCTCTGCCCACACCTCTGTAAAGAGTTCCTTTGATACCATTGTAATTAGCTAGTTATTAATAATAGGAAATGGGAGCCCAGACATGGTAGGCATTGCCATTTGGGCAGCTTGACCAGAAAGCTGCAATTTCACACTCCCCGGGGGAACCACCGGCTCATTTCCACAGATGCATGGGGGAGGAGACCCAACAAAGAGGAGACAGATGCATGTCCAGTAAAGTTGGATGACAGGGAAGATGCCTGTCAATCTAGCCTCAGGAACCGTGGATTGCCTAGAGGGGATGAGCCACGACAAGCCTGTGAAAACATGGGGATACATACTCCACACACAACAAAAACAATGCACTGTATTCCACTGAAGCAACATTTTCCCCTGCCAACATTTGCCTTCTTTCTTTAAGGAGCCCTGCCATTTGAGGTCCTCCTATTCACCAGGATTTGTTTTAGGGGAAACGGTATTTATGTGGAGTAAGTACTGCACTTTGATATGCTGCTGGGGATGAAAGACCCAATCCCCTGGGAAAGCTCAAGGAACAGCTCTGCAGGAAACCCGGAGGAACTCACTTTTCAGAGCAAAGGGGAAGGGGAGGTGGTGGAAGACTGCCAGGGCTGTTTCACAATGAGACACTCCCTGTAACCTTCAGTAAAGTTTACCAAAAAGAAGGAAAAGACTGTTGAAACTGGATCTTTTATGCCTTTGTGCAAGTTGGTGAAAAGAATGAATTTTGCATTCTTTTGGAGAATGGTAGGCAGTGGGGACAGCAGTTGCAGGAGAAGAGACTAGGTCAGTGCTGAAGGTGCAAACCCCTCAGTATATAGACTGGGACAGGTAGAACCCAGACTTAGACAAACTGGAATTAGTGATTTGAGCCTAGGTCTCTGAGGATGCAGAAGTCTCCTGCTGATTCTGAATTAGACAATCCATCAGCAGAGTTCAAGTCTCCTTTTAAAAGTTTGTTGGGTGGGGAGGTGCACATGCTTATTTCATCATCAATTTCCCTTTATTTCTTCCATGTCATTTATTCTTAAGTTCCTAGCTGCCATTTCTAGGGTTCACTCATTCATTAAGTGTCTCTTTACAAATGCTATGTGCTGGACATTTCCAGGTCCCTGCTTTCCTGGTGCTTAAATCTAAGGGGAAAAAACAAGTAATAAATATATAGATTATGTCAGAGAGTGCTAAGCTTTCCTATCTAATAAAAGAGTAATATGCAAATTAACCATCACTCCACTACATCACAAGCCATGCCCACCAGCCAATCGGGAGCGAGCATGCAAATTAGCCCAACCAAGATGGCTGCAGCCACTGAGCAAGCAGGAGGCTTGGGTTTCCCTGGCAATGGAGGAAGTGAAGCTTTCCGTCAACCCTGGCTGGCCCAGGCCTCCACTCAAGGCTACAAAGTTTCAATTATAGGAGATAAATAAACGCAAACAAAAATGGCTGCGGCCAGGCAGCTGGAGAGAGCAGGAGGCTTGAGTTGCCTCTGAAGATGGAGGAAGCCAAGCTTTCTGCACACCCTGGCAGGCCCAGGCCTCCACTAAAGGCTACAAAGTTTCAATAATAGAAGATAAATAAGTCTCAGATCCCAGGGCCTCTACTTGGGTCACGGGGGGAGGGGGGGCTGGGGGGTGTGGCTGGCCTGCAAACCACCACAGGCCCCTCGCCCAGGCCCCCATGCCCCAAGGGAACCCCCACCCTGATCTGGGACTCCCTTCAGGGCAAACCAGCTGGCGCCCACCCGTGCACTAGGCCTCTATCCTAAAATAAGAGTAATATGCAAATTGACCATCACTCCAACACACAAGATGGCTGCCCCCATGTGGTCAAAGATCCTGCCCCCATGTGGACACAAGATGGCCACCACAAGATGGCCAGCAGGGGAGGGCAGTTGGGAGGGACCAGGCCTACAAGGGAGGGCAGTTGGAGGCTATCAAGCCTGCAGGGGAGAGCAGTTGAGGGGGACCAGGCCTGCAGGGGAGTGGTTAGGGGGTGACCAGGCCTGCAGGGAAGGGCAGTTAGGGGCAATCAGGAAGGCAGGCAGATGAGCAGTTGGGAGCTAGCAGTCCTGGATTGTGAGAGGGATGTCTGACTGCCCGTTTAGGCCCAATCCCATCGGGCAGTCAGACATCCCTCGAGGGGTCCCAGATTGGAGAGGGTCCAGGCTGGGCTGGGGGACACACATCCCCGTGCACAAATTTCATGCACTGGGCCTCTAGTAAGGATAAGACAGAGCAATAGTGTGTGTGTGTGTGTGTGTGTGTGTTTGTGTGTGTGTGGTATGGAAGCTACTTTACTGAGGAGGTCAGCAAAGGCCCCTCAGATTAGCACCTTCAGAGGCCCTAAGAGAAAAGGTGTTAATGTGACCCTTCCCACCATGATCCTCAAAAAACCAACCATCCCTCTCCTAAAGAACAAAACAAAACAAAACAAAGAAATCCTTAAACTTGTTGGCCTTCATTCATTCATAATTCAGCATGTTAAAGAACAAAATTCAACTGAGTTAATGTGAAGATCTAATTAGCTTTGTTAAGTGATGCTGGAATCAGGCAACATCCTGCTTAGCACAAGAAAGGTGCTCCAAAGTGTTATAAATGAAGTTTTCCATAGGAAGACTAGTGTGTGACAAGGGAGTTAGCAAAAGAAAGGATTACAGTCATGCACTGCAGAAGGATGTTTCAGTCAATGGCCAGCATATACAGCAATGGTCTCGTCCTATCTAATAAAGAGGGAATATGCAAATTGACCGTCACGCCATGACAAATATGGTGGCACCCATAGCCACAAGATGGTGGCACCCAGTCCTCTCAGCCCCGCTGGAGTCTCCAGTCCTTTCAGCCCCACTGGGGGGAGGGAGTGGCAGGTGCAAGGTGCAGCCAGACCCGCCCTCAGCCCCCCCAGCCGCCCAGGGCCAGCCGGAGGCACAGGCAAGCCTCAGATGCCACCAGAGGCTCAGGTAACCAGGGCTGGCCGAGGCTTGCACTGCTGGCAGTGGCAGCAGAGGTGTGATGGAGGTGTCACCTTACCCTGATCACCGGGTTGCCTCCCGCCCATGAGGGCTCCCGGACTGTGAGAGGGGACAGGCCGGGCTGAGGGACCCCCACTCCAGTGCATGAATTTTCATGCACGGGCCTCTACTAAGACTATAATGGAGCTGAAAAATTCCTATTGCCTAGTACCTAGTAACATCATAGAACAATATACTACTCACGTACTTGTGTGCTGCTGGTATCAACAAACCTGCACTTCCATAATTTGCAATATTTGTTTAGCAGGAGGCAGCATACAGCTGAAGCTAAGAGGAGGGTGGGGAAACCCATAGGCAAACCATCTAACAAAAGGAAATTCATGAAGCCAAATATGTATCTTTTGACAATCCTTCCAGAGATGATATGGGGTTGACAGATTTTACTTTATATTAGGCAGGACTCTTGCAGACTCAACTAGAGAAAACCCATTTCAAACCTCCTTAAATAAAAAGAGACTATTTTGTCTCGTGTCCCTGAAAAATTCCTCAGGTACAGTGTGGATACAAAGCATCAGAGCGCTTCTTGCCCTCCTCCTCCTCATCTCTCTTCCTCCCCATATTTCAGTTCTGCTGTCCTTAGCGTTGGCTTCACAAGGCTGGCTCTTTCCTCCAATGACAGAGATAGCAGAGTAGCCGCCGACTTCAGTAGTCCTAGGTGGGCAAAATCTTAGGAATGAGACCTCTCTTCCTTATTGTTCTAGAAAAGCACCAGGTTGACTCTGATTGGCCAGGTTTGATCGATGTTTACATTCCTGGAAATATGTGAGGAGATGTGGTACACACACATACACACACACATGCACACTCATAGATTGAGTTAGGAAAGGTTCCCCAAAGTATGCAGCAGATCCTTTCACCCAAAGAAGGGATGCTGGGCAGGTTAAAAAACAACACACATTCATTGTCTATTTCCATGTTCTGCAGACTGTTAATATATTTTCTTATATTGTTGTATATTTACAAATTTCTAACAGATGTTTTTCATTTTTGCAAAGTCATTACTGGGATTTAATTAATACATTCAGTCTATGAAATATGATATTTTCTCAGACTTAATGATGACTTTTCACATTTCCCTCTATTTTTATTTCCTGACTGTTTCCTTTTTGAGTCAGGTAATGTACTTACATGTCTCCACCCTCTCTTGGAGATTTAGAAAAAAGAAGAAACAAGATTCACCTTTATGTGAATTTATTGGACATGTATCGTGGAGGGTCAAGTTGATCTTAAAAGAAGTAAAAGTCTTCTGGATCCAGCATTAGCTGGAATAAGATAGCTACCTCCTCTCTACCTGTGTTCTCTCTTAATTTCCTAGATCTTTTAACATTTTCTTTTAGTAAGTGGCTATATTGGTCAGGTTTCAGTGCTCAAAATAGAAACCGCTCTAGATATTATTGGCATGAAAGGTTTTAATTCAGGGGATTAAAAGTATACAAAATAGACTGAAGTGTGCTCTAACTTCTAGAATAATGACCCACCCAGGGAGCTCTGAGGCAGTCACTAGAAATTGAAGTGAAGGAAAATACTTGTTAGCTGCAATCCAAAGGAATCAAGAGGCCACCACCAGTTAACTCTTCTCTGATAATCAGAAGACACTCGCACTGTACACAAAAGAAGTAAAAAATAATGACAAAAACATAAATGTGGAGAATGTAAGTTAAAAATAATAATTTTAGAATGTGTTCAAACTTAAGCAGCCATCAACTTAAAATAGACTGCAATAAACATAGCTCGTTATATATGAATCACATGGTAACCACATACCAAAATCTATAAGAGACATACAAGAAATAAAGAGAAAGGAATACAAATGTAACAATATAGAAAATAAACATATGAGAGAGCAGGAAAAAAAGAAAGGAACAGAGAACTACAAAAACAATGAAAATATCATATCAATAATTATTTTAAATATAAATGGGTTAAATGCTCTAATCAAAAGACGAATGGATAAAATTGTGGTACATACATACAATGGAATATTACTTGACCATAAAAAGAAAGAAATCGTACCATTCGTGACAACATGGATGAACCTAGAGAGTATTATGCTAAGTGAAAGAAGTCAGATAGAAAAAGACAAATACCATATGATTTCACTTATATGTGGAATGTAAAAAAAAAATGAACAAACTCAGATACAGAGAACAAACTGATGATTGCCAGATAGGAGGGGGGTTGGATGAAAAAGATGAAGGGATTAAGAAATACAAATCAGCAGTTACAAAATAGTCACAGAGATGTAAAGTACAGTTCAGAGAACTATGTATGGAGTCAGGTGGGTGCAAGACTTATTGGGCCAGGGAGGAGCCTGCAATTGAGGGGCACATGCCCTTGACCGGAATCGAACCCTTCAGTCCACAGGCCGGCGCTCTATCCACTGAGCCAAACCAGCTAGTGCTGGGAGGAGTATCTGGATTGTTTGTGGTAGGAACTGGCAAAGAAAAACTGAGTAGTTGATACCTGAGAAATGTCAGATTGCAAACACTTCCCTCTTAAAGTAAGTCTGAATCTTATTTCAGTCTTTTAGTTTTGTTGCTGATTTAGAGACATGACTGTGACCAAACCAGCATCTGTGAGTCGCTTATTAGAGAACCGGCATATTGCTCCCCATTCCGTTGTGATAGTGTTCACTGTAATGGGATGTTTGTTTCTAGCAGGGCAGGTATCTTGAAAGCATAGCCCACAACAGTAGCCTAAGACTATGCTGTCAAGACAGTGAAAGCTATATGCTCAGATATAACAAAGACTAAAATGTGCCCTGATTGGTCTTTATTACGTTTGAGGATGTTAGGGGATTGGAAGTTCTAGAGAAAGGAGAAGATGGTATCTTTCGGCTGGAAACCTAGGTTATAATCCTAGTTATCCCTCCATCACTTTACAGATGAGGAAGTTAAACAATTAAGGGTTGTTAACTTGCCTAAGGTCACACAAGTTGAAAGTGGCAGAGCAGTGACTTGAACAAAGATGGTCTCCAAAGATCCTTGCTACCTAAAATGTAATCCATGGGCCAGCCACATCACAGCACCTGGAGCTTGTTGGAAATGTAGACTCTCAGGCTGTATCCCAGACTTCCTGAATCAAAACCTGCATCTTAGCAAGATCCCAGGTGACTCACAGGCATGTGAAAGTGTGAGGAGGACTGCTCTCAACCACTCTGTTGATTCTGACTTCCTAGCCAGCGGTGGCTTCCTCGGTTAGGTCAACGCCCTAGAACTGCAGCTCCATCAGCATTGTGAGACACCTGGAATCGGACAGCTCACCAATCTTCGGGGGAAATGTGTTGTTGTTTTTTTGCCTTTAACAAAAAAGGGCGTTTTGTTAAAGAGAAATGAGAGGTTTTTACTCTGTTCTTCCGATGACAACTTTGGTCTAATACACATGATGTCACTCAAGCACAAGATGGACTGTGTGAGCAGCATTCCCTCTTCTGCACAGCAGTAAAGGTAGTGACAAAACTGCAGGCTGCCCTCCCACTGAAGGAAACTGAAGACTTTATTGTGTGTGAAGAACTGAGAAAAGATTCAGAAAATGAATCTGCTTTATTTACTTACATTTCTTTTCCTTTTTAAAAATATATATATTTTTATTGATCTCAGAGAGGAAGGGAGAGGGAGAGAGAAACATCAATGATGAGAGAGAATCATTGATTGGCTGCCTACTGCAAGAGCTATCCTGGGGATTGAGCCTGCAACCCAGGCATGTGCCCTTGACCGGAATCGAACCCTGGACCCTTCAGTCCTCAGGCCAATGCTCTATCCACTGAGCCAACCCTACTAGGGCTCTTTTCCTTTTTAATCAAGAATCAGTACATAGCAACCTCAAGATGCCTATACACTGAGACTTTGTATGTGCTCCGACCCCAACCCAATCCTGCAGGTGGTCCCTGTAGTAAGTACTGAGATAAGAGTTTAAACACAGAAAAAAAGGTCTTGTACAAAATTACCTGTATTTATAGGAAGTTTAAATTTAAGAGTTAGGATCTTTTTTTTTTTTTAATTAGTTAAGGGTAGTTAGTCTTGCAGATTGTAGCTTTCACCCCCTCTGGTAAGTCATGATAGACTTTGAAGAGTGAGGAGACAGAAGATTCCAGTGACAACTTAAACTGTGTTTTCCCCATCTGGGAAATGAGGAAGGACTATAAAAATAGCTAACATTTAGCCTGACTGGTGTGGCTTAGTGGTTGAGCATCAACCTATGAACCAGGAGGTTATGGTTCAATTCCCGGTCAAGGCACATGCCTGGGATGAGGCATGCAGGTCAATGATTCTCTCTCATCATTGATGTTTCTTTCTCTCCCTTCCTCTCTAAAATGAATAAAAACGTTATTTTTAAAAAATAGCTAACATTTAATGGACACTTCCAGATCTTCATTTACTCCTTACAAGGACCTATGAGATGGGTACTATTATCAATCCTATTTTATAGAGGAAAGCGGGGTATGATGTGTCACTCACTCACCGGGATTATATTCTAAGAGGGGAAGCTAATTCATATCCAGGCAGCATGACTTGAGCCTTATGGCAAATACACCTCTACCTTCTCAGCTCCTTACTAGTGCAGAGGCACCACAAGTAGAAATGGGGCCTCACACCCTGGGCAGAGCCCTTTCGATAAATATTCAGGCCATCTGATACCGCTGAAGCAGTTCTCAAACTTAGCTATACTTTAAGAGTCACTTGGGGAGCCTTAAACAGCACTGATCCTTGGGTCCCAGCCTCAGAGGTTCTGGATAGAGTCAGTCAGACATGCAGTCTGGGCACTGGGATTTTAAGAAATGTTTTTTAGGTATTCAAGTGTGCAGCCCAGGTTCAGAATGACTACTCCAATTTTTCTGCGACGTTGGTTCCAAAGACAAGTTCCACCCATGTAAGATCAGGTACTGACCTTATATGTCAACAATGGACATCATGGTGCATGATTTTGAATTCTGCTACTTACAGAAATTGCATCCACCTGTTTGTCAGTATCATCTTGTTGTTTTAAATATAAGCTTCCTCTAAAAGGTCAGAGCCCGTGTCTTATTTGTATGTACAGCCCCTGAGCCTAACAACATCCTTGGACATTGGAGGGAAAATGATTGAACCATGTCTATCTCCATCTCACAATGACAGGATCTTCACAGAAAACTCAAATCTACTGGTTATTGAGGAATTAAATATTTATCTGCTGGGCCGTGAGAAAATGAGAGCAGAACTCCGTCCCTGGAATTTCAGATTTTCTGTGGATGTTCTAGAATAGTGTGTGAGAAGTTTTATCCGACCTCCAACAGGTCTGTCTCTGCCCATTTCAGTGACCCTGGCACAGGCAGCCTGACTGGGGAATGGCTCCAGGGCCAGGGCTGAGAGAAGATTAAGGCATTTAAACTTTGTTGACTGCTGCAAAAATTGCATTTGACTCCTTCACTCCAGTGTAATCAACCATTACCTGGTTAGCTTGCCCTTTGTGAGAACCTGCCCACCCTCGCACTGTGCTGGACCAGCTTTCTTACTCAGATTTGTGTTTACAACTCACTTATCCTTCATCAGAGGACGTAATCTTGAATTCCCTTTATAACTTTCCTCCTAGATGGGTCTGTTGGCAACACCTCCGCAGACTGGCTCCAGCCACTAGTACACACCACTCCCACATATCCTAATAGCTGGATAGGATGCCTTTGTGAGTCAGCAAAACCTGTTGTTTTTTTTGAGGAACAAGAAATACTTACTTGCCCTTTAACCATAATCAGTAACTCCCAGAACAACAGATGCCTACTAGCTTCTTTGCAATAGCCACTCCTTTGAAATCATTCTCAAGTTCACTTTCTTCATCTCACTGAACCTTGCCTTCCCCTCAGTTGGACCCTCTCCTTTGATTCAAGGAACTGCTGCCTTTAATCATTTACTTTATGCTACAAGCTGATCAAATAACTCTTCCACATTCAGTTTTCTCAGCCCTGAGGACATACATATGTGGCACCCAGCCACCTACAGCATTTCCTTCTTTTCCTCCCTTAAAACAACAAAACTAACAACTCTAGTCTATCTGCCCACGTTGTCTTTTTGTGGGTTGTGTACTAGAGATCAGTTTCTCATTAAGATCTTTTCATTTAGGATAGAATTTTCAATCTTATGCTTACTTCCCAAGTCTGGACAATTAAAAGCATTCTCCATCTACTCTACCCTACATTCTAGAATATTCTCAACCACAAGGACATAACATACTACTAAGCTATGACTGTGCATGACTCATATGAGAGAGAATAGCAAGTGCTCTGCAACCAACCAAGTGTCAGTGTTGGTTAACCCTATATTAACAATATCATTACCATGGCTAGGCATTCCTGTATGCTCCCATCCAATAGAAAGAAAGAGATGGAATCACAGGAGCCACATACAGCACTGCCATACCCATACCTCCAGCCCAGGTCATTCATGCCAGAGCCCTAGCCAGATCACAGCTACAAACATCCTTAATGGTTATGGTGATTACACACTATTACAGAGATTTAATCTGACCTATCCATGGGATTGTGGCTAAGAAAAGGTTCACAGCCTCTGGCCCTTCATTAAAAAGTACAAGTCACACATTTCTTTGGGTGCCCACAACTGTTTGATCTTCAAAGAATTAAGAAGGCTAAAATTTAATATAATACTAAATCTAATGGGAAACTATTACCTAATATACTGGACAAATAACACATTTTCGATTGGAAATGTATTATTTCTGGGTACTATTACATGCTTTATTTTTTTAATGAGTTCTTAATTGTGCAAATAAGCATTGTTTTCAGGCTCCTTTTAAAAATTTTTTAATTTTATTTTAGAGAGAGGAAGGGAGAGGAAGAGAAACATGGATGTGAGAGTATCCATGTACACCCCCTATCAGGGACCGAGCCCACAATCCATGCATGGAGCAGACCTACCACCTGGGCATGTGCCCTGACTGGGAATCAAACTGGCAACCTTTCAATGCACAAGACGATACCCAACCAACTGGGCCACACCAGCCACTGGCCAGGGCTATATGCTTTATTTTCATTTATTAAATTGTGATAACACAGCTAGAGACGTTTCATAAAACCACTTCAATCTAAATAAAATCCTTTGGGGTTTTTTTCCTGACCATTCAATTCTGCTTTATCAGTCCTTGGTGGTCAATTTAATGATACATGTCACAGCTGGACTGCTCTCACATCCAAAATGTGTTCTAAGAAAGCAACGTAGCCATAAGGATGCTGATTTTTCATGCTATGGCATCATTGCTAAATAATAGCTTTTCCTTCACAGGCATAACCTTTGAAGCAGATGAATCAATGCAAACAGACATCTCCCAATGTGTAGATGTCTTGAATAAGCCATCCTTAACATCATTTTCTTTTGAGTATCAACTGAACAGTAAAGCCAAGGCAGGGGACAGCCCTCAATCGCATTTGTGGGGGCACACTATTACCTTTTGCTGATTGAGATTATATGGGACACTCAGAATAAATAAAAACATCAAAAACTTCAGTTTGGCTTAAATGAAGAAAGAAAGAAAAGCAATTCGGGTTACTTATAATTTTAGAGTTTGTTTCACATATACAATGCTGTGTTACTAAGTAATGAACAGTTCCATAAAAAAATTTATTTCACACTTTCATACAAATATCCACAGGTATTTTCTAATCATGAATAATTTTACAATGCTAGTTAGTATAAAATGCATCAAATGTGAATAGACCAGTGACTTGACTTGAGATGACATTTTTCACAACTATAAGCGTAAAGACCACTAACTACATTTTTGTTTCTTTGTTGTTGAGCCACCCTTGCACCCACCGCCCCACCCCTTTCCAAGGACATTCGTCTTTATAACAAGGGCCTATAAATATGTTAAAAAAATCAGCTTCGTAGCAACCTATGAAGCCAGTACATTGGGTTCCAAGTTACCTAAGCAAGAAACTGAGATTTTAAACACTGTTATAACCTGTTCTCAAGAAATTTTGTAAACAAAATATCATTTGGAAAACAGTATTTGAGAATGAAATTTCTAAAGTACAACTAGAGTAACGTTCTTAGTATCTTAAGGGTGTAAGATTTCCAAAAAGAAAATAAAATTAAAACTCCAAAGCAACAATGGTACATAGCTGTATTTTTTTTTTTTAAGAATGAGACACAGCTTACACTACATCCAAACAAATTAGCACCTGGTTTGCTGTTGCTCCCCATATAACTTAACATTTTGAAGCACAGTCATTTTTTAAAATCCGGCTTTCTTATCTATTCAATTTCTATTGAATGTATAGAATAATGTCCTCCTCCCCTCCTCCACTTTTACAATTAAAAAACAAGTTAAAGTTCTTGTTAGAGTAGTCCTAAAGTAATTTGGGGAATATAGATAGGGGAGGAAACACAGCAAAAAAATAGAACACTGACTCACATGACGTGATTCCAACAATATTTAAAACATAAAAGCCATGATGTTCTAATCTGACTTTTGGTATCGGATATTCAGTAGTCTTCCACTGGATCGGATTGGATCCACCATAGGCACTCACCATTTCTTTCAAGTCCTATATATACAGCAGTGAAAGGTCAAGAAACAAAGCCCTTATTCCCAAGAGTTCCTGAAAGTTATAGCTAAAATTCAGAATTGTTACACAGGGCTCCAAACTCAAAAATATCCATTGTCTGTTCAGAATTAAACTTCTAATGGTTAATCCTATTTCTTAAACAAACCTTTTGGGTTTGGAGGGAGGGGGTAAAGATAAGGGTTGATAAGATGTTTTAATAACTTACTGTAAATTATAACTCTCTGGTACATTTATAAAGCATTAATTTCTTTTTGCAGTAAATACTTTAGATCAAACCAATGACCTCCCATTTCTAATTCTGATTGCTTACTCCAACCTGAAGGACAAACTGGAGAATCTTTGGCCTGTTAGTCAATAACAAAATGGTTTGTAAAAAAGAAAAAATAAATACCATATACAAATAAGGATAACTAGCATTCAAGTCAGTTGCACCTGTGTGTTTTAGTGAAAAGGGAGAAGGAAACCTGGATGTCGTTGGTGTGAACAGGTATTCACACATCTAGGAAATGGAAAAAGATGGCAGGATGGCAACATCACCTTCTATTGCACATTTAATTTAAGACAGCACTTTAAATGGAAACACAGCTACCCCTATGGCATTGTCTTGTGATGGGGGACCGTTCACTTGCAGGTTCTCCAGTCCTACTGGGAAGAATGCTTGCAGAGGCAGCACTGACGCTCACTCCGCTGACACGGTGACCACGGGTGCCTTCTTCCAGTTACACTAGCGGAAAGATGTCAGATGAGCGCAACTGGGCGGGGCCTTCCCCGGCACGTGTGAGTCAGCCACACCAAAAACAAAGGCAACCCGGAAAGTTAAATTAAGGCAGTTAAAGAAAAATCCACTCCAACAGTCTTACATTTGGGCTGTGCAAAACAGGAGCCGTAGGCTACGTAACAATGTCCACAGCAGTTAAAACGGTCGGTTCGTACTATGGTATAGTCCGTCTGAACTCAATAGTCCGGTTACAGGCTTTTAAACCATTTGAATTTCTGAGTTGGGGAATAAAAAAGCAGTTGGGGACTGGGACGCTCCTCTGGCCCCTAGGAGTAGCTTTCATTTTCATTCCACCTTGTGATCCACTGCTTTTTCTCCAGGTGATCGTTGTATTTTTCATCTTTGATCTCTCGCTCTTCTTTCGGGATCTTTACAGCTTGGTATCGGGGAATGCTTTCGTCGTACCTAGAGCGTTTGAAGAATCCACACTGGAGAAGAGGGAAAGATAAACAGAAGCACATTTAGTAATCCCGAGGGAAGCAAGTGCACTAGCTGGGACTATCTAAGCTTTCTGTTCAGATGGGCCTACCTCTGGACTAAGGAAAAAAGACATGGTTTTCTTTTCAGAAATAACTAATAGGTTGAAGATGTTAACAGCCAGGGGGATAAATGGAAGAGAAAAACAGCTGTAAAACTGCAAAAAAAGTCCCCTTTTCCATATTGTCTTTACATTTGGAAACAATGTAAGCTATCTCCTTACTGAAATTTTTAAGTTTATGAAACAGTGCTTCCCTTTTTTATAATCCCAATACTATCTGTAAAAGAGCTAACTTTTAGATTAGAAGAACATCATTTTGAAGAACAGTTTTTTTAGAGGCCATAAACCAAAGGTTATTTCATGTCCCTCTTTCACTAACGAAATGAAACTCAGGTCACAGATATTTTACAAGTTACAGTTGGGACATGTCAGTGTTCAGATGGGTCAGTGTAAGAGTCTGCTCTCCTCCGAGGTTCCGGGACGCATCCCCAGCTAAAAGGAGAAATCACACAGCCTGGGCGTGGTGCTATGCTTCCCAAGTAAAGCCGTTTCATTAACAATTGGGGAGTAACTCTGTCCTGCAGTAACATCAATCAGGTACCAACAGAGAGCTTACGGAAAGTATCACCAGATTGAATTCCAGAGCGCTGCCTAATTTTTCTTTTTTAATGAATGTACATTTTATTCAATTAAAAAATATTCAATGTGATTCCAAGAAGATTTTTATTGAGAAGATATCTAGATATTTAAAAATCAAATTGAATATTTTAAATGAGTAAAATATATATGCCTTTTTAATTAAAAAAAGGATGTTTTCATTTTAAAAAGTGTAGATAATAGGATGAGGAAGATACTTGGAATGGTTGATTAATTTGTTTATTACATGAACCCAACAGGAACAAAATGTTAATATTGAATTAACTTATAAGAATGTCATGGGGCAAAATAAAATTACATGTATAGTTATCACGGAATAAACAGGAATAATGGGCCAAGAAGTTTTGTTCTAAAGCCATTTCAACATGGACTCCTTTATTATTCTGTTCAAAAAAGCCAACCTATTACCAAATTTTGCTCTTGCCCATTTAAACAAAGAAGGAAATCGAGGGCGATATGCAACAATTAAATGGAGCTGTTGGGATTCACTGTGATAGTGCCATGGAAAGGGACTGTCAGAGTAATTCTATCCTCTCACACCCACAGAAATGGAAAAAGGAATCATCACCAATTCCTGTTTCCATGGGTTTATAAATAAGACATGAACTTAAAATCAATTGCGACCCAAGATGGAATCGAATCGCAAGAATATGAAACAAGGTCAAAGTCCATTGAAATAAAAACTGTCCGGAGCATTTTTATACTAAATTTTGGATATTGAAGGTAACACTTTGGTAAAGAACTACCTTCTGAAACTGGCCGTAATGTCCACCATGCCAATAGTCACAGTTTGTTGCAATGGTCTTTGACCTGAGGTAGGTATGCAGGAAAGGAAGGTGCATGCTTAGCTAGCACAGAACAATTTCCGAGCAACAATAAATGCATTCCAAACCTTCCCCATATCTTTACAGCAAGGAGATACAAAAGATGACAGTGAGAAAGTCCTCTCACCCAGAGAAACACCATGTTTCCAACATGCAAAAGGTTAATTAGGCAGTCAACACAAGCGTCCATCTGTAGGAAATTCCGAAATGGACAAGAAACCGGGAATGATTTCTCATGCACCTTTGCAATTCCATGGGATGCTGCATACTAAATTAACACTATGTGGCAAACTGGGCTACTGAGCCTCCTTTTGTGTGTGTATAGAATTTCAGTTTCTTCATTGCTACGGGTGATGTTTAACCACAACACAAAGTAACTCACCTGCAACAAATGACTCTGTGTATTTAAACCAAAACAAAATAGCTCTCAAGTGAAATAAATAAAACAAATCCAAGCAGGGCAAGCCAGTGTGGACATTTGGAAACATCTGTTAATGGGACACACATAGCAAGCTGTTGCTCTTAAAGTTAGCCACCACAACCATAGCAGGTCCCACAGCTAGCAATTAAAAAACATTGATCAATTACCAATTACAGAAGTAGGTCAATACTAGGCATCAGAAGTAAGCCTTTCTTTATCAGACGGCTGAGCATGGATCTCAGCCTTGTGATATGTGGCATCATAATGATCTTTCTTATTTCTCTTGAAGAAACCACACTATAAGGAAGCAAGGTATTTAGTCAGTTTCACAGGAGAACTAAACAAAGAAAATCTCAGATTGTAACCTGATTTCTATTCACAGCTGGTTTACAAAGAGACCACTAATGGATCAGCCGAAAGTGAACAGCCACTGCACTGTGTTACTTTCGGGCAGCAATCAACCCAGCTCTATTACCATGGGTCTCTGGTCAAACATTTATACGGATGACATTAGTCAGCTAATCGACTTTTCTATTTGTAACAGAAATCACGAAGACAAAAATCACCCCAAAAGGGAAAATACATGCACATCTGATTATAGATTTGGGTGGGTTTTTTCTCTTACAGAAAAATATGGACCCTAAAATAGGTAGGTAGCACAAATACAAATAAAACAGAGAGATATTGTATTTTTTTGGCTTTTCACAGTAAAAATGCCATCTATTTGAAGCCTTTAAATTTGTGGGGTGAATAGAATATAAATTCAAATAAACCATCATAAAAGAATGATTACAGTCGGTTTCCCAAACTCTGGGCCACTGTGTAAGGTTAGGTACTCCAAATGAGCATTAAAATATAATTCCACTTTCTACTATAATTTCCTCCATTCAACAATAAGAATTTTCTCTATTTACTTTAATCTAGCTCATAAGGCCATGGAACTGCCCTCCGAAATATAACTTGGTCAAATAAATCTCTGCCCTCCTGAAAAATTCTGTTTCCAAGTCTGGCAACTCATGAAGGTAAAACTCCAGATCTGCTTTGTACAATATGGTAGCTACCAACTGACTACACGTTGCTACTCAGATTTAAATTAAATTTAATTTAAAAGTCAATACCGCCGTTGCACTAGCTGTATTTCAAGAGCTCAACAGCCACATGTGACTAGTGACTGCCATATTGGATAGTGAGTGCAGCCTCGGAATATGTCCACCATTACAGAAAGTTTTACTGGGTAGTGCTGATTTAGACTATGTATCCTGATATTTATTTGTGACTCTCAATTTAATACACAGTGAACTCCTACAAACTTAGGGAACCAAGAGCCCCAGTCCTGTCTCCAACTTGGCAACCTATATAATATCCACGGACACGAGCATCTTAATTTGCAAAATGAAGGCGACTGGACCAGCCCAGAGGACTTTTCTCTCTTACCTCCAAAAAAATCCTATGTAGAACTCCAATATTTAAAGCAGATACAATTTGGGGGGATATTGGTCTTAGCCTCACCTACTTAGTCATGGCACCAATGTGGATGTGCAAAATCCAACTTAAAGGACACTGAACTCAAGTCCTTTCTGGCCGTAAAATTCTATGACTTTAACACATAAAAACTAACAGTTCAATTTCAAAAAGAAGAGTATCTGTAAAGTTATAAAAATTATTTTCATGCAAGGGTTGTCGATAATTCGAGTTCACTTGTAAGTTGGAATACTTTAGAACTTACAAAAAAAAAAAAAAAGAACCAATGAGATCATCTAATCTATTAACAGCTAAGGCAACCCAGTATCCCAAGGAGGTGAAATGATTTGCCCAAGATTATACAGCTTGGATTTCTCAACTTTCAACCCACTGTCAGTGGTTGAGTGTTGACTTATGAACCAGGAGGTTATGGTTTGATTCCTGGTCAGAGCACAGGCCCGGGGATGCAGGTTCAATCCCCAGTGTGGGGCATGTAAGAGAAAGCTGATCAATGATTCTCTCCCATTGATGTTTCTATCTCTCTCTCCCTCTTCCTCTCTCTAATCAATAAAAATATATTAAAATAAATATGCTAACTTATATGTGAAAAACCCCAAAATTTTTACCTCTAAGAAACTTCTTGAAACACAAAGTATTAGATAGATGCGCAGGTATTTACTGTAAAATTTCAAGTTTGCTGTTAAAGTTTCATAATAAAATGTTGGGAAGGGAAGAGGAATCAATGAAAAGAAATATGTACATATATTCACACACACTATCAGTGTGAATTCACTTTCTAAAAACATGAAATAAAGTTTATAATCATGAAATTCAAATGCCAGGTATCACTTACCTTCCACAATAAAAGAACTAATAGAGCAAGCATCAAAATCCCAGCAAGAATGGCCACGAGGATGATCCACCAAGGAACCCCCGAGTGCTGAGCTGCCGTCTTTGAGGGAAACACAGTCACACGAACCTGTGGCCACACAAGAGAACAACACGATTACAAAACAGGAAGAGAGTCGACACCAGGAATCTGTCCAGACACACCGTGGACAACGCAGCCTGTGGAAGGATAAGATGCCTTTTTGATGCAAGATCCTCTCCTTTAATAATGGACTATTGCTTCTTTTCCTAGAACCTGGAAAATGCTGGCTTATGTTTTGACAAAGTGTGTATTTCTTTGCCAACAAAAGTAGATTAAATTGTATAATCATCATTCAACATCAAGTTACAGGTTATCAATGCACAGCCAAGTCTGTTTCATCTTTATAACCTGCTATCTTTTTGAGAACGATCATACTTTTTAAAAATTCGTTTTCAGCGATGAAAACAATAGGGCCAGTTTATGCACAATTAGCCTACATTTGTCACTCAGATTTTAAAGATGTTGTGAAATATAAAAACAGGGGTGGAGCAGCGTGACTGATCCTGTTACTGGAGAATTGGATGTGTGGGACTTCTCTGTTGCTAGTAGAAGAGGGGTTCTTACGAGATCTTGAGAAAAAAGAACTTTCTAGGACTCGCATGGGAGATTTTTATTTGTGTGCAGTTATATCCCTTGGTTTCAAAAGTCCCATTTCCCTTAAACCAGTCCTGGTAAAGGTGTAGCTGGTCAGCAGAGCTGGAAGCAAAGCCCGTGTCCAGTTTCCTTTCCATGGTGGAGTTAAGTCTGGCATAGCACCAGGCTAATCACAGTCCATTAGTCCATCGTGTGTGAGGTCGACATGGCTGTGGGCCATGTGGGTGAGTGCAGAGCGTGAGAGCACACCCCTACTACAAGAGTCTCAAGAGAGCAAGAGGGCCAAGAGCGGGAACTCCCTTTGCTCAGGAGCTTACGTTTCTCAGATATCACATCCTTGCAGTGGCCACGCTTATTATGGCCAATGACCCACTCCCAGACCTTACTGTGCATGGGTCTCTTCTTTCTTTGCCCAACCCCTTTCCCAGGATCTGCAGGGAACAGACCTGGAGAGTGTAAAACTGCAGCTTTCTGGCATGAATGGCTTGCCTATATTATCTGGCCTTCCCTTTGCTCCTTTCCTATTAATTAATTAAAAACTGGGTTAATTACAACAGTATCATTACCATTTTAACTTTTCCTTAGGATAGCAAACTAAGGACCCTAGAGAGCAATAAAATACCCTAAAATGGCTTGGTGCCATCTTCTACAACAATATGTATGGGGAGTTTAGACCCTGGATTCACTGGTAGTTGGCAAATACCAATTAAAGAGAAATAGGGTTCCTTTAGAAATCTAAGAAGTTGCTTATGGAAATTCACAACTTGGTTAATGTGAGTTTAGAATTCAAGTGAATTTTTGTGATGCCAGGAGCAGACCTGGTGATTGCTACACATATGATTTTGTAAACTATACTGACTAGAATTTGATCACTTTTTAATTTCTGCTGTTTCGGAGGTGAGAATAAAGAGTAAACAAAACTTAGAGCGGCATTTAACTTCTGAGAATTATTTTAGTCAAATATTCTACATGAATATGGAACACTAAGTGCTGCCTAAAAATGTTTCTATGCTGTGCTTCAATATTTCTAAATTATAATTATTTTTAATGTCTTCATTAGCATATTCCCTTCCTACTTATACTAGGAAACACCTATCAGTCCCATTGGACTCAGAAAATACTTACAAAGCAAAAGAACTGCTTTTCTTTAAACATGTAGTGGGAAGGACCACATTCAGAGTTCCCAGCCAGCTATACCTTACTGTAACAGGCAGACGTAAACACCTTATCAGCGCCCCGGTTTCCTGTTTTGCTCTCAGTGAGGTTTCACTCTAGCTCCCAGCCCCAGAGGGGACCTCAGAGCTCACTTCCCCTCACCCCCTTCCTCCCACTGGTGTCCTAGCTGTTAGGAAAAAACAACCCTTCCTTAAGATTACTGGTTCTAACACAGTAAAGTAGGGAAGAAAGAATGAGGAAAGACCAGTGAAGGATAATATAGTTGATGGGACCTGTAAACTGACTAGTCTAAACAAGACAGAAAGACCATTTCAACTAGCCTGTGCTGAAGCCCCTTGGCCTTTGCTTCCCTTGTACCCAGCACAGCAAAGGCGCACAGTGTGTCCTTGGGGGCCAGGTGACAATTTGGAAGAGGCATTCTCATTTGGAAGAGTAAATTCTGATAAAACTGGAGGTGGATATTGGAGACTGGTCTATGCCCGGGAGAATCAACCTTATTACAACCACACTGTATATTTATTTACCAAAGCCTCTTAAACAGCTGGTAATAGGGGGAAATCACTGCCACGAAAGGCAGCAATCCAACAGCATCCTGGCTGAACAAGGTAACTTCTGACTTTGCAGCCTAGGGTGACAGGATGGACAGGTGGGAATCCAGGTGAGAGTGCTAAGCCCCGAGTCCGGCTAACATGGTAACCAGAACTTGGAGCCTTACAGAAAATGCAAAACAACTCACTGGACAAAGACTGCGTGCGAGGACCAGGACCGAAGCAGGGGCTGGGCCCCCCATTTAAAGGGCAAACTAGCTCTACAAGCCTAGTCTGTGCCAGGCCTGGCTGGGGACCAGGGAGGTGAGAGGTCAGTGAGCAAGACTTTATTGTGTGTTTGCTTCCATTGTCAACGGAAGGGTTTTTGGTTTTTGTATGAGGACAGGCATCCGCCAGCTGGGATTAGGACGAAGGAAGAGCTGGCCTTAGAATCAGGTAAGGAGAGACCATCCCGGAGCTGCCATTCCCAGGGCTCCGGGGAGCCTTTCTCATCTCGCCACAGCAACTTCTACTGACAGACAGTAACAGGTTCAGGTGAGCGGAAGTTATTTCAACTCCAAAACCAATATTCTTTCCAGTTTCATTGAAACTGAGGCATCTCCCTGGGGATGACCTCGTCCCTCCCTCATGTGCCTGTAAGGGGAAAGGGCTTAAGCTCCGCTGACATGTTGAATTCCACCACCAGCGAGCAGTGCTTGGACCCCAGCAGCCTGCCCACGGCGAAATGCTTCCCTCAATCACTCTGCAAGCGAATGCCCTCCAGACCTGCTGAGCATCAGTATGAATCACCTGATGAAGGAATTTTCGTATCTTTTATAAAACTCTCTATTAAAGACACACTCCCCTTAGTGAATGCTGCTATCAGAAATCCACCTTACAAAAGGATCTGCCTCGAGTTCTTCTCTGAATTCAGAGTCCAAAAAAAGAAAATCACATTCCCCTGAAACATGATGTGTCCGCCTTTTTACCTATTGTATTTCCTTTTCTCGTTGGCAGCTCAGATACTCTTCCTACTTCCTTAGGAATGAAGTGTGGAATGTAAGTAAACCAATAAACAACTCCCCCGCTCTGTGGCTTACTTCATCAGTGCCGCCAGCTTCCCCTTCTCCCAGACCACACATCCTGAGCAGCTGACCTTGTATCCTATTCAATAACGTTGCTTCACCAGCATTTGTGCAGGGGGAGGCACACAGTCCCTAATAAGTGCTTGTTCACTGAATGGATTTAATTTTTTAAAACATGTTTTTCTTGATTTTAGAGAGAGGAAGAGAGAACTGTCAATCAGCTGCCTCCTGCACGCCCCCTACTGGGGATCAAGCCTGCACCCGGGCATGTGCCCTGTCCGGAATCTAACTGGTGACCTCTCGGTGCACGGGACTACACTCAACCAACTGAGCCACACCAGCCAGGGCAAGGATGGATTTAATTTAGCAAATGCTAAAATATAACCATCTAATCTGGTTCAGTTAGGTGACCAGCGCTCTCTTTGTTATAACAATGTCTTTTATTGACAAGGGAACACAAAACTCTTAAAATTGGTTCGGTTTTAAAGGAACAAAATGGGTTTTTCTTTTTCTTTCTTTTTAAAGTGAGGATTATAGTAAACGCAATGGGAAGACGTTTCAATATTAAGACTAAAAGACAAGACTGAATAACTCAACCCCCTTTGCTTCTATCTCAAAAGAAAAGTAATCTTCGGACTGGAAAAAATAGATGAAGCAAGATAAAGATGAAACTAAAACCCATGACAAGTAAAGGGATAAAAAGAGAAGGCATCCTGACACTTCGAGTAAGCTAAAACTTTTAGGCCCCAAACAAACTTCTTAAAATACTAAAGAAATGTGTATGTAAATATGATATCTGAGCTATTGTATCAGAAATTACAGTAAATATCAGTGTCATAAGACTAGAGATGAGACAATGTCTTCGTTTTCAAAAGAAAGGAGTTTCAGATATGAGACCAGTAATCTGCACAAACCTACCAGTTATTAAGTAAAGTAGGATCCCAGCCAAGACTCCAATTCTCATTAGCAAGCACCAGTTCTCCAAGCCCGAGGGACATAAACTGCCCCAAACCACCTCCTTGTCACTTGTGACCCAGCCACTGGACTGGGCACCAGGCCCCCAATTCCATCATCTCCCAGAAACAAGAGCCTCTATTGAGGAGCCATGAACCCCACATCCGGTCTCATCACCCCAAGATGGTGGTAATGTGGGGAGGTGCACCGGGGCTCACATCGAGCAGCAGCTCCCAAGCCTACCACCTACACTGCAGAACCAGGGGCCCCGGATTCACGTCTTTCTTCAGTGATTCTACTAAAATCCAGCGTGCGGCGGCAGCACCTTAGGGCACCATCGGACTTCTCCTGAACAGGGTAGCAGTGCTGTGAAATGAGCGCCACGACAGCACGTCCTGGGCCCTGGGCCATGCCAGGGGGGTTCGCTCCGAGTGCGGACGGGGCCCATCTCACCTGCGTGCCTGCGTGTGGCAGCTTGATGTTCTCGGTGGCAGCAGTTACATCAATGGAGGCCCGCACGAGAATGTCCAGGTAGTTCATTTTAGAGTACTCCTGTGTGGAGACAAAGTTGGCGAATGCGTTAGGGAAGTGAAAAACGTCCTAGCAGGTGGAGATGGCGTCCGGAGACAGCCTCCCAGCGGCCACACCTCTAGAAACGTGCTGTTCCACAACCTGGAGCGCAGAAGCACCGAGGCCTTGCTGTCCAGCCCCCGCAGCGGGCACCTGATGTTCACACAGTTCACGTTGACGCTGCAGTTCTGGGAGGAGAGGAAGGCAGGGGTTAGAACGCAAGGGCTGGGGGAGGCCTTCCCCTATTCTCCGTCAGATCGCAGCTCTTGAGAAATACTTACAAGGGTCTGGTATTTTCTTTCAGCAAATAATGAAAATTTCCTGCTATCGTCCATCTGTTTTTCAGCAATTTCCCGTTTCCTTCTGGAGTTGTGCGATGACTCCTGAAAGGAATTACATCCCAGATCATTCCACTTCACATACTTCTCTGTCATAATTTGCAACCTCCTGAGTACTCCCTCCCAAATGATGCCAAATTCGCGGAGTCCACAGTATTTGCCCTTCTCCTGTCACCAAAGGTGCAGAGATCATTTAAGTGTAAAAACCTACAGGTGTTATTACCTCACTTCAAGTTTACTGATTTGGGTAATTAATTCCCACTCTGACCTTAAAACCCAGGGAGAAAAAGAGGCTTTCTTTGTTCCGTCTCCCCACCGAACTGTGAGCATCCTAAGATAGGGGTCAAATCTCATTCCTGTATCCCTACCACCAGGTGGGTACCGAACACAGGGTGAAAAATCAGCACATCTTGAATGAGAATAAACAGAGAAAGAAGCAAGAAGAACTAGCATGTGATTTAGTCAACATAGAGTACTGAAAACTAAGCCTTGTGGGAAGTTTACAATTGCCCTTTCCTTACAATAAGGATTAGGAATAATGGATCATCTTATTTCTCAAAGTCAGTGAATAAAGGATCATTTGATAAGCCACCAACTATGAACACCGATCACACCCAGTCACCTTAGAATTGAAGGAAGAAGAAACAGACATTCCCTAACAGGGTAAATCTTCACCACACTGAAGTGTAAGCAGTAAACGAGGTGCATGAGTGTGGAGCAGGAGAGAAAAGAGCCACATGTGACGGCTCTGAAAGCAAGCAGAGCTGAATGCTGAATCTGCCTCTTAAAGGCTGAGAGGCTGAGAGAGTTATCGTTCTCTCTGAGTTTCCATCTCCCCATCCATGCAATGAAGGAAAGAAAGCTGTTCTCACAGGACGAGCAAGAGATGAAATGAGGAAGTGCGAACAAAAGGTGTAGCACAGTGCCCAAGACTCAATAAGCACTTGATACAGGTTTACTGTTTTAAGAAACAAGAATGAAAGGCTTTTGCAGTCACTTGCTAAGGTGCCAATATCTTTTGGAATGAGTTTTATTCTACCAGGTGTTAACACTGGCTGCCCCTCCCCCTCAAGCCTCCCACCACCCTGCCTGTCCCAGTCCTCCGGATATGTTCATGCTAGGTCATAAAACTTCAGAAAATGCCATTTGCCTCAACAAGAACAGTGGATGACCCTGACGTAGGAACCATATGGTCTCATATCCACAGAAACCCTCAGCTTGGCTTGGTTACACAACCATCGGAGAGAAACTGAGACGCCAAAGGAAGAGTCGACACACCAGCACATCATGCCAGCACATGGGTTTCCTCAGGAAAGCAGGGGGGTTCCCTCAGAAGTCAGCATCTCCCTTCTTAACTATGGAGATACGAGATAAACCCACCAACATACCTTTAAGTTCAGAAGGTTTATTTCATTCCGAGGCTCACAAGCTATCTTTTCCAATCCTTTGGATTCTACTTTCATCAAATAAAGCAACCATTTGCCATTGCTGATTTCTTTCGGCCACTGGATGTTCAAGGTTGCTGTGCCCAGGTTTTTAAGAGGCTTGCCCAAGTTAATAACCTGTTTGGAAGCAATGCGTGTTATCTCCGTGCAGCTGTTGTGACACAGAATTAAGTAGCAGCTATTTCCAAGAGAAAACAGACAAACAGAATACTTGGCATAATCACAGAATAAAAGCAAAGGCTCCAAAATTAGATAGACTATAGATAGGGTATTCAAAATAGAGATTTGTGCTTAAAAGATTCTAGTCACTAAAAACCAAAAAGAAAAAAAAAGGTCAAAGAGAAACGATGGTTCATTCAATCCAGGAACAGCTGCAGTGTGCAACACATTATTGGGTACAAATACACCCTGCTCTCCACATGTCCGGGGACAGTCACGTGTGACTGGCTCTGTAACCACCCTGTTTGGCACATGACAGGGTCCGTGCCGTGGCAGTGCACCAACCACCTCCTTCTGGGAAACCCACCTACTGAAAAAATGAAGCTGCCTCTCTCTGTCCTGGACCACCCTCGGGAGGCATGGGATAGCACCTGGGACTGAGTAAAACCCTGATGGCAGCCACAAATCTATGAGGCCACGCTGCAGGCAGAGCAACTTCCTGCAGCAGAAGCTAGAATACGGACAAGCCCTCTGCCTGTGTGGGGGACGAGCCCTCCCCTCTGCCTGTGTGGGGGACGAGCCCTCCCCTCTGCCTGTGTGGGGGACCAGCCCTCCCCTCTGCCTGTGTGGGGGACCAGCCCTCTCCTCTGCCTGTGTGGGGGACTGCTCTGGAACCCAGACCTCTCTCAGCCTGCAGAGGCCTCACAGCCACCACCGCCTGTCACAGCCATGTCTGTCGGGCTGAGAGCCGCACAGAGGAGAATTCAGCCCGGACTTGCTGGAGTCAGGGGTGAGCTCATTCCTGCCACTTCTGTCATTCACCTCAACAATGGTGTCTATACTTTCAGGAACATGATTTCAGCCACAAAGATCCGAAACCCGCATGTCTTATGAGCCAGCTCTGTACCGTGCGTTTATGTGCATCCACCTGGGCTTCGAGCCGCTGTGCGTGCTGAACTGGGCTTGGGAAAGGGGAGTGGGCATTAACCACCAAAGTAAGAGAGATGGCCTTAAAACAGAGGAGGAATCACAGCACATTCTAAAGCCAAATATAAATCACTTTGCTATTTTCCTGTGTTTTACAGACAGACTGGGCGGGGGGGGGGGGGGGTAGTTGTGGGAGGATCAAGTGTCCCTTTGTCTCAATACCACACAGACATCCAAACTCTGATAAGAAACGCAAAGGGAACTGGATTCCGAACAAAGTCCTGTGTTGAATGACAGCTGTTGTTCTGTTCTGGAGGACAGGACTTTCCCTGTAAGCCGGTGTGTTATTTAATAGCTGAGCATTTATCAGGCTTATTTATTAATATGACTTATTAAAATTACATATTGGAGACCCTATTCAGCACGTGTTAGCTTCCGGTATTTGTAAAAAAAGGACCCATGCTAGGACTCACCCTGAACTCATACTCTATCAAACTTCCCACTTCATCTTCAGATTTCATAGCTTGCTCACCAAGGACGGCCCCTCCAAAATACACCTGGGAAGGTTTGGCAACTCTGTTAAATTAAAAAACACCCGTTTTGGTGAGGATTGTAAGTGGTTCTTTCAAACACTGATTTGTTATGCTAAACACAAACACTTACCCAGAGACCGATAAAAGCAGTTCAATAACCACTTTTGCAGAAGCTGTAATTGGAGCCAAATTATCTTGATTGCTTGTTCTGAAAATGAAAAGGGAACAATAGGGTTTTATTTTAACAGTCAGTTTTCTCATTACAATTACACTTCTTTTAGGAGGTAGATCAGGGCCAATCCACTGACTGGCTGTGTTTTCACGAAATAATTCTGAATGGAAAGGCTGAAGTGACTCTTACGTTTCCAACTTCAGATTAATATCCAGATCTGTGGTGTCAAAGGTGACCTCAGTTGTACTTAAAATCAAATAAAAAGTAACCTAAAAAATAAAAACAGCCATGAGCACGGGTCAAACATATCAACATTGTAATGGATTTAAAATAGTAAAATTCAATATGGGAAGGCATCACCTACACTGGAATTTCTTTTAAAAGGATTTCCGAGCTCACAGTCCGCTTGTGAGCCGTTCTGGTTGGCAACACAACTCAGCTGTTTCTCCTACAACAGAAAAGCACACCAGATCACAACAGGCTCACTTGTCACAGCGTGGCGCCCCCTCCCCGCTGGCCTCGAACTGCACGTACAGGGAAGGCCTTCAGCTCTCTGTACGCGGAGTACGTCAGCGTGTCCGGGAAAGTCGCAATGAGTTTAGCTTCGTGCGCGTCATCGCCATCTCGGGTGGGGTTCCTTGGGTCCGAAGGGCTGTTTGTCACTGTTATTTCTAAAGCAATGTCCTTCTGGTCTTTTAGAACTAGTTCTGGGACACCCTTTTGACTAGTAAAGAAGAGAAAAAGGACAAGGTCCTCAGTATACGTTCAGTAAGGCCCCTTTTTATCAAAAGTCCCTGCAGAGCCAGAGTCAGACTGGCTGGAGCCACAGAGCAGTTCTTACATCGGTAGGTAAGAAAACTTGTCGTGATTTCCTTCCCGGGTACAAAATTTGTACTCTAGTTTCAGGTTGCTGCTGCACACGTTGTCGGCTCCACATCCCTCTTTTAAGAAGTGCACCTGGAAGAAAACAAAATCCTGGTCAGAAATGTCTGCCCTTTGGGCTCACCGAGGCGGGTGACTGGCCTTCTCCTCACGGTTCATTGCCGCGTGTGACGTTACCAGAGCAGAAGTCAAGCTTCAGACATACTCAGGCATGCAGGCAGTGCCCCCTGGTCTGACAGAACTGTGTTTTAAGACACTCTGAGCCCAGCCAATGTGGCTCGGTGGCTGAGCATCAGCCTACGAACCAGGAGGTATGTTTGCTAGGTGCAGTGCTAATAGTGCTCGATAATCACCCTGATAAATAATTAGCAAACGGTCTCCTTGTCTGTTATGTTTAACATGACCACAGAGCTGGGGATATACACAAGAAATATTAATGGGACAATCAACATGAAAATGTACAAAAGTACAAGGAACTATGTTTGGTGACAATAAAAACTGACAATGCGGCCCTGGCCAGTTTTTCTCAGTGGTTAGAGCATCGGCCTGCGGACCAAAGGGTCTTGGGTTTGATTCCCAGTCAAGGGAATGTACCTTGGTTGCAGGTTAGACCCACAGCTCTGATTGGGTGCATGCAGGAGACACGCAATCAATGTGTCTCTCTCAGGTCAATGTTTCTCTCCCCCCCACCCCTTCCACTCTCTCTAGGAATTATCCTCGGGTGAGGATAAAAAAAAAAAACTGACAATGTCTAGCTTTAGGCATCTGCTCCTACCCTAACACAGTGAGTACTCACTTCTAAAAAGCTTCATCAGTGGACCACCAGACCCAGGTGCCTCAGAGTGGGCACTGTGGTACCGATGGGATTCTGACAGCAAGTGCATAATGCGCAATTAGGATGTTACAGCTCCCAGCCTAATCTTGCATCTCAATCAGCTTAAAACCTAGCAAACATACCCACCTCATAGGCATGCAGCAAGCCATATAATATAATTTTTTTCTCCTGAGATTGTAGGGTACACGCAGCACTAAATGACTATTTCACAGCTGCTACTTTTTTGGCTTGCTGAATTTTTATATTCCTTAATTTTAATGTTCATACTAACAACAGTTGTTTTTCTACATGTTAATGTTCTTACTGGCAAAATGCAATGTATTTTTCTTTCTTCATACAGCTGTAGGAGAAACTTGATGTGAGAATAAGAAGTTCTGCCAATTATGGTCTCAATAAGTTGCAGTAGCCAAAAAAAAAAAAATTCTTATTTTTAAAAAACAGATTTTATTGATTTTTTACAGAGAGGAAGGGATAGAGAGTCAGAAACATCGATGAGAGAGAAACATGGACCAGCTGCCTCCTGCACAACCCCCACTGGGAATGTGCCCACAACCAAGGCACATGCCCTTGACTGGAATCAAACCTGGGACCCTTCAGTCCGCAGGCCGACGCTCTATCCACTGAGCCAAACCAGCCAGGGCCAAAAAATATATATATATATATTTTAAGACAAATACTTTCTGGCTCCAAATTCTATTTTGTATGCCTCTACATTCATGGCTAATTGGAGAAACAGATCTTCAAACTTTGCAGATATTTTTAAAAGCTTATTTAATACAAAGAAATGGCCTTTAAAGCACATCACTAGTTCTTGTGCCTTTAAAGACATTTAACATAATAACATGGCAAAACAAGTCAGAAAGACTTACATCTGTATGGACTGTCTTGGGCTCGTTGGAATTCAGAATTGGAAAAACCTCTGGAAGTGAATTCACTCGCCGCCGAGTGTTCGGGTCTTGGATCTCCACTGAAGCAGTTATGGGGATGGGGCGCAGCTTATCTCTGATATTTTCCTGAAAAGGATGCAGAGATACAGATAAGCACAGGATAAATGCTACTGGGAAACCAGAGCAATGCTTTATTTTGTACTGAATAATGAGTTTCTAGTATAAATTTCAAAATCTACATATGCCACCATAAAACCCAACCCCTGTCCCCATTAAAAAAACTGTTTTGTCTGCCCGCCGGCCTCACCTGCAGCCAGAGCGTTTCCTCCATGCACGCCTTCTGCTTCTGCCTGTTCAGCGTTATCTCTTTAGTATACTTGGGCTCAGAACCTTGGTTTCGAAACTGAACTCTCGATGAGAGCCCGGATTTTCTTCTCTCCTTTTCAGCCTCAAGTGTGCCCACAATGGCTAGATAAAAGGGACAGAAATCATATGATCTTCAAGTGCATTCATGCACATTCAGCTATAAGTATGCTGAGCTCCTTTTAAAATATTTTAATTCCTTTTAGAAGCACACTTTTCCCACTCCACTGTTTCTCTTCACATTTCTTGATAATGGACATTTTGATGGACTTACAGTGTTCAAGTCAAGCTGTCCTTTCCAGCCCATTGATGTTGACAGTCTTAAAGTTAATTTTTCATGGAGCCACCAGGGGGAGCTCAATAATAAGTCAAAACCACTGAGCAGTGTCTAAGAATCAGTTTCTGGCTGAATCTCAGCAGCTCAGGGCACTCAAGATAACAGGAGAGGACCCAGCACTCCCTAAGGGCCTCTCCCTTCAACAGGTCAGTGCTTAAATGTCCTGGCACTCTGATACTCAAAAAGGGATTACGAAGTACAAATTGCCAGTTATAAAAACAGTCATGGGGATGTAAAGTACCATATAGAAAACATCCTATATAATAAAAGCCTAATATGCTAAGTGAACAGTAGTCCCATAGTCAGTTCAACCAATCAAAGCGTAAATGTTAATGATATGCTAAGGCCGTTCAACCGCTCACTATGATGTGCACTGACACCAAGGGGCAGACGCTCCCACTGGTAGGTTAGCGTGCTGCTGGGGTCTGGCTGATCAGGACTGAGCGAGAAGGGCTGGATATGCCCTGGAGCCCTCCCGCAGTCCCTCCCCAGCTGGCCAGCCTCCCACGTCCCTTCCCAGCCCCAATCGTGCACCGGTGGGGTCCCTCGGCCTGGCCTGCACCCTCTCACAATCTGGGACCCCTCGGGGGAGTCAGAGAGCCGATTTTGGCCTGATCCCACAGACCAGGCCAAAGGACCCCACCGGTGCACGAATTCATGCACCAGGCCTCTAGTAGTAAATGAGACTGTAATAACTATGTATGGTGTCAGATGGGTACTGGACTTACCACTTCATATCCTATCCAATAAAGAGGGAATATGCCAACTGACCATCACGCCCTCACAAAGATGGCGGTGCCAACAGCCAATAAGGAAAGAATATGTTAATTGACTGCCATGCCCTCAACGATGGCGGCACCCACAGCCACAAGACGGCGGCGCCCAGTCCCCTCAGGCCCGCCGGGGCAGTAGGCTCATGGTACAACCAGGCCCAACTCCAGGCAGGTTCGGCCGCTCTGCGCTCCTGCCTCTGGAGTCCCTCAGTCCCCTCAGCCCCCCCAGCCACCCAGGGCCGGCCCGAGGTGAAGGCAAGCCTCAGATGGCAACTGCCCAGCTGATGCCCTAGGCACAGGCAAGCCTCGGATGGCGACTGCCCAGCTAATGCCCTAGGCACAGGCAAGCCTCAGATGGCAGCTGCCCAGCCGCCCAGGTCTGCCCGAGGCTCAGATAACCAGGGCCGGCCAAGGCTTGCGCTGCCAGCAGTGGCAGCAGAGGTGTGATGGGGCATTGCCTTCCCCTGATCACTGGGTCACCTCCCACCCCTGAGGGCTCCCGGACTGTGTGAGAGGGGGCAGGCCAGGCTGAGGGACCCCCCCACTCCAGTGCATGAATTTTCATGCACCAGGCCTCTAGTGGTATATAAATGTCTAATAACTATGTTGTATGCCTGAAATGAGTATATTATATGTCAAAATTAATTTCTTAAAAAATTAAAAAGAGAAGAAAAACAATCCCCTTCAAAAGGGTCTCTAGACCAGCAGTGCAGCATCTCCTGAGGTCTGCTGGGGGTGCAGACACAGGCCCCGGCCAGACCCACTAAGCCAGCTCTGCATCATAACAGGACCACCAGGTGGTTCTTTACACGCTAAGTTTAATAAGCACTGATAAAGGACAGGTGACTAAAGAGGAATAATATATATATTAGGGACATAAAAGTCTTTTGACAATAGGTGAGACTTTTCAAGTTAAAAAAAAAAGAATTAAAAGATAAAACTTGTTCCTTTTAGTGGCTAGAGGGCCTGTGTGTCAGCTAATCTAGCTTCCACAAGACACGCTTCCAGCCTGCAGAGCTCTAGAAGGCACAGCTACTCTTGACTACCTAGTCCAGTGGTCACCAACTGGTGATCCATGAGGTCCAAAAGGTTGGCCACCACTGACCTAGACTAATGGAGCTGGGGCCAGCCAGGACCTGGATAATCAAAGTCTCCATCCTTGACTTCAGAATGCATTCTTTGCCAGTTCTCTGGATACAGCTGCTCTTTCTTTATGGGAGAACCCTGAAGTTACTCACATTCATTAATCACTAACCATCAGAAGGGAAGAAACCAAAGGGTGTACAGTGCCAGAGAAGGCAGCCCCAAGGGAAAAAAATCTGCTCCAAAAAAAGGTAGCAAGTTGAATCAACGACCCTTAGTCTATCATTCAAGGTACAGTTTGCCCTTTTGAGACCATCTATGGTAATACCCTCTTCCTGCAGATGAAGAAATGGAGGCCCACAGAGGTGGGGCTGGCCCGGAGCCACACAGTGAGCTGCAGAGGCAGAGCCAGCTTCTAAGCCTGTGTCACAAACAACAAAAGATAACTGCTTGATTTTAAAGTTTCTTAAATATCCAGGTTCACACTTGCCTCTAGACCTCTGTATGAGTCACTCTCTCTCTCTGCCAGCCGGGCCCCCCGTTTCCTCCCCTCCCCTTGACTGCCCACGAACCCTCCTCCTTCAGATCTCAGCATGGACATCACTTCCTCTGGGAGGCCTTCCCTGGCCCCCCTGGGGGAGCTGACAGTATTCTACACTTACCCATTGCACTGTAACCACCTGAACACCTTCCCCGGCAGAGCTATGGACAGGGACCACCTCAGTCTGCTCACCACTGTACTGCCCGGCAAAGCACAAGAACTGATACAAATACCATTTGTACAATAGATGAATGGAAACGGAGTGCCTGGCCCCACATCAACATACACACATCAACATACACACCGGGACACATCTGCCCACACCAGCACGCGATGGGACATTGTTCTTACGCTGAAATGACAGCGCTTCAGATGTGTTGGACCGAAATTCAGAAACACTGACAGTTACAAAAGTAATTTCTGTGTCCATATAAAGAATTTTTAAATGTCATGGCTGCCAAATGGAATGTGTCTCCATTTTAGGCCCTCGGTAGCCTTGACATCATCCATTTATCAGTGACCTGCTAACTTCACAGTGAACCAGACGAGGGCTCCCATGCTGAGTGCCCCCCAGCAGCAAGAGGAGGGGAGGGTGTGGATGCATTAAAACCGCTTATCTACCCAAACCACTCCAACCTCCCCTAACCCTCCACACAGTTCACATCATCTTAAAATCCTTGCAGGCCACCTTGGCCGACCTTTTGAGGGGAAAGCCACGGAGAACATTCATTAAGGCTCAATTATAAACACTGTCCGTACAGAGCGCCACATCCGAGGGCTGCCAAGTTAAAACGGCCTGGCCCAACAATAAGCCCGCGTTCTCAGACAGCAGATGTATTGCCTTACACGGCTTGGTGGAAGTTCTGTTTGGTTTGATTCAGAATTTCACAATACTGTGGAAATACAGGCAATGAGAGCAGGTTTTCTCTAAATGTCCTCAGAGAGACGAGTTCTATCCATAAGAGGCCCTCAATAAGCACTTGGCCAATGGAGTCGTTACATAATATGAAATTAATATTGATTTGGGGGGAGACAAGGAATGCCCTAAGAGATTTCACATCTATCGTCGAAGGGAGCGTGGCCTGAGAAAATGACAGGCTGAGAGAATAGAAATGTTTCCCGTTCCTCTCCTGGCCTACTCAGAGAGTTCCCGTTTCTCCCGGTCTCTCTCGTCCACTTCCCAACACAACATAAAGGGCCTGTGATCCGAGCAGGCAGGTGTGAGGTACTGCATTTGGGTAGAAATGACACAAGTGGTCCTGGAAAGACGACCAATAGTGCGAAGTCATCGAAGACGTTTTCTTGTCATTCAAAGCCGCACAAAGACTTGTTTCTCTGCTCAATGAAATGCCAGCAGCATCAAAGGCAAAGCGAGAGACCGCGCTTCACCTGCGCACAAAGCCATAATCCGCCGGCACCATGTGCCTTGGGCCCCGGTCCCAGGTCCCAGGTCCCAGGGAGATGATCCAGCGGACGCCCGGCACGCCAGGGAGATGCAGAAACCACCTGAGAGCTTAGCATCTCGGAAGATGAAGGCTAAGCAGCTTATGAGAGCGTGGCCCAGGTGGAAGCAGACTTATCTGCCAAACACTGGGAAAGGAAAGGGGACATCTTTTAGACAGAGAAAACAGTAATACTTGAGATAATAAGGAGAAATCTTATGCAAACTCATTATCTCGAGGTGAAGGAAAAACAGAAAAACATGGAAAGAACAGGAACTACTTGTCCCACTAGAAGCTTCCCGGGTGGCATGAATACCACAAAGCACAGCAGCCGAGACCCTGGCCAGACCCCAGAGGGAAACCACCCTCAGTCTTTGCACTTCCTTTTGGGGAAAGATGTTCTGTAAATTTCCACCCCCCCACCCCCGTCGGGAGCTGGAATGGGTGGCTTACACCTGAAGAGGCATGGCTGCTCTAAGACATACCAGAGAAGCTCGTGACTGACCATCACTCTGGTTGGAGTATGGTGAGCCCTGTCAGATTTTGGATTACAAAGGAAGGAGCAGAATGAGACCTTAGAAATGACCAACTGCTTTCACCACTTCGTCTCATCTGATCTCCACACAATGTTACATAGTAATTCCTATTAGAGGCTTTTTTTTTTTTTGAACGAATGGGAAAATAAAAACTCAAATGTGAAGGGACTTGCTAGGAGTTGTAGGGTCTGTCAGTATCACAGCTAGAACCAGGAGCAGAGCCCAGGCCTCTGAATGGCCGAGGCCAGCCTTGGGGACACTGCTGAAGTGTTTCAAGCCTGGTGGGAGGAGCCGGGAGCAAAGAGCACACACTGGCCATGACTGCAGTACTGGGCTCCTGCAGTCACCTTCCACAACCACCGCCCACCGCCCAGCGTCCCCCGCCCCACCCCCGCCCACCGCCTGGCAACTGCAAAACCAACTGTCCACTGCCGTTCAAAGACAGAGATGGAGGAAACGGTTGTGGTAGCAAATGAACCCTTTTCCAAGACATTCTACCCCAAACAATCTGCTCTGGAAAATTCAAATGGGGACCAAATGGTGAGTGTTTCCCTCGTGTGCGGCACCCTCCTGATTAAAGGGAAGACAGCCGATAAGACCCGATTCCGTAAACAAGAATGCACGGGCCCATTTTGGCCGTTGCAGTTTCATTTTTCTGTTCTTTATGCAGAACTCTCAACCTCGCAGACAGAAAACACGTCATTTTTAAGGGTACTAGGTACTTACATATTGAAGGATTGTAACCAGCGGGCTTGGCAGTATATTCAAAGCAGGCCTTAACCTTGAGGCTGTATAAAATTGAACACATACTTCTTAAAAGACGCATTATTGCAGCAGCAAAAAAAACACACAACATGTTCCCCAGCTCTCAAATCCCCCCCACAGCTCACTGATGAGTAAATCGTTACACATTCGCTTGGCAGATTCCTCTGCCCTCTGCCCATTTCTCAGTCTTCCCTGCAGCTCTTCAGGGCAATAGGGTCAGCACAAAGAGGACGTGCAAATCCGAGGCGTCTGTGGGAAACTCACCAGATCCCACTGGGCGCCCCACAGGCGGTTTTCTGGCGGAGATCGATCCTGTTGGGTGTCACTGTGACGGTTTTCTGAATGTTAATCACTGGCCGGGATCTGAAGACAAAGGAGTAGGAAGCAAGCTCAGCCTTTGCTCCCTGGAATGTAACATGAATTCATCCTATACACTGGCACTCAGCTGCCCGATACGCCTTAAACACCACAGGGAAATGTTCCCACGTGTAACTTATTTCCCCTATGACTGAAGAAAGTAACTGTTAAATATAGTTTAAAACCCGATTCTATAATTACTTAAAATTTTAAAATAATATTGAAAATTCTAAAGTTCTAGTTTTAATAGGTGTTTTTTTTTTTTCATTGAAAGAGTAATAGGTACAACCTGTAAAAGTCCCAGAGTTTTCAAGCAAATTGTGTCTCTGCCCCCACCCAAGCTCCCAAGTAGCCGTGTGTATTCATAGTCTACGTGTTGGTTTAAAATAAAGACACACAATTATTTAAATGGGAAATTCCATGCTTTCTGCTGTTTTTCCCATTTATTGACATTTCGGGTCTTCTCGGGTCTGTTCACGGGAGCCTCGCCCGGTTCCTGCAGCTGGCGGGGCCGCGCCGTGCTGAGGTGACGGCCTGGGTGTAACCATTCCTAGTCAGTACCCATGTGTATTGTTTCCGGCTTTCAGTCCCGACAAACACCCTTGGATCTCAGCACACATTTGAATTTATCTGTGCGATTCAGCAGAATGAGTCAAAGAATATGTACGTTTTAATTACGGGTAATCTTGCCAAAATAGCCTTCACAAAGGTGACACCAACATACACCCCTCTGAGCTGGGATGCTCACTATTAGGGGTTCTGCATGCACCCGAGTTTTAGTGACACAGGCGATCCTGAACCACAGGTCTCCATCTCACAAACATCCGCCCTTCCTTGTCCTCCCTGGAACCACCATCCCCAACCCCGGAGTCCTTATCCTCCTGATGCCGCAGCGGACTACAGCTTTTCTGCCCCACAATCTCTCTGTAGGCAAACACTCGAGTCCCTTAACCTCTACCCTCTACCTCACCCCAACCTCACAAACACTCAAGACGCTGGCATCCCACACCAGGCCTTCTCTCCCCCTTACATACTCACCTCTTCTCCCCCAGCCAAGGGGTCAGTGCTGACCTGAGACCCGACCTCTGCCCCAGGCACGGTCCTGCAAGTGTGCAGTGGCTGGGGCTGCGAGTGGGATGGGGAGAAACCTCTGGCCTCTGTCTCTCTCCAGCCAGAACTCAGAGCGGGTTCCAGGGTTTCATTACCACACAGATTCCGTTAGCCTGACTAGTGGGCTTGTGGTGAACCCGGCCATCCTGGAGAAGTATTCTGATAGGAAAATGCATTCCAATTCCAAAAAACTAGGTTGAGCTTCTGGAATCAATCTACCAGTAGGCCAGAGAGGGCACGAGTATACTCTCGGGGAAGGTGGGAGCCAATGAAAGGCCAATGCTGCCCACAGTCTGTGTCTTCCTTTCTTCCTATTGTTATTTTACATCGCGGCAGCTACTAGTTCCTAAGATACTAACTAAAGACACTCCAAGTTTTGAGTGCATATTTAAAAGGCAAAAATTCACAGATCTTTTAAAACCAGTTGTGATAGATGTTAAAGTGTTTTGAATATCATAGCATTAAGGCTTCAGTGTAGCATAAATTTCAAAAGAAAATATTTTAACACATTTTGGCCAAACTCTATTTTTACTTGTTTTTTTTAAACACACAACATCCACACGCAATTCTGAGTATACATTATATATGAATCATGAAAATTTTGCCTTTTAACACATAAAGCAAATCTTTTTGACCCAGCTATTTTGTACTTAACTGGCGTCTACTATTTATTAGCTACCCTGAAGTTCTAAAATGATTTAATGGGAAAAATGCCCAGGGAAATAGTTGGGAGGATCGAGGTGCTATGCCCTGTTCCCGCAGGATCCAGCCTTAAAAGCTCAGGCAAGTCCTGGGCCTCCATTGCTTTGTGTGTAAAATAAGGGAGTTGGTTTTCCTTTCATTATCAAATGATTTTGAAATTTACTTTCCTACTAGCTACGAGGAAAAAAAGAACAAGTTTACAGGATTCACAACCAGTTTATGAGGACAGGAAAAGTCAGGGTGTTAAAACATCAATTACAGACAGAAGCAAGTATTCAACTAAAGACAGGTTATCCGCTGGGAAAGACTTGGTAACAAAATTTTGGTACAGGAAGTCAAGTCTTCCTGATACCTGAGGGCTAGGCCTCAAACAAGAACTAGAAGTTCGAATTGCTTTTTGATGGAAACTTTGCTGAAATAGTTGAATGTTATAGCCTCTTCTACCTTTTAAAAGTGTTGACTATTGTATGGTTAGTATCCATAGGAACAGAGAGAGAAGGGTATAAAAGTCGAGTTAGAGAACCACCAGGTAAAACACGGGGTGGATGCTTTAACCTAAGAGGACACAAAGTACCTCCCACTCCCCACTGTGACAGCTGGCAAGGTCAAGTGTCCAGGACTGATGTATATTAGCATGAACACAAACCACAACTGAGAACTTTCCCCCCGAATTCTTTCTCTTCCCAATCACATACACATGTTCATTTAGTCACCAGTTCTAACCTATCTTTTTCTCAGTGAGTTCAAAATTAGCAAGATTTTACAAAATAGGTTTTTATCACATTGTTACATGACTTGCAAAAGGAAAATCTTCAAAATTCATACCAGCTTTTGTCTTTTGAAGTATAGGCATTACAAATTTCAATTCAAAAGGTCAAAATTTTAATGTAACCCAAGTATTGAACATGCTTTTAACACACCTGAAAATAGTTACTGAATCTGACAGGGAGCCAACAGCAACATCAGGGTAGGAATTCCTATCAAGGTCCATATTTCCAGCAATTGAATATCCAAAAAAACGTGAATTACCCTCGAGAACCTAAAAAGAACAGGTCATCAGAATGGACACATGGAGCCACCAAAATGAGCTTCTTACCACCCATGCTTTGAAAAAGACACACAAGTTTAAGAGAAAGAACTGAAGTTTAAGAGTTCACTTATAAATAAATTATATTCAACTATAGATTTGTAAGCTAAAATGTGATTAGTGGAAAATTCACTTAAACTTAAATATTCTATCATCAGGCAAAAAGCTCAAACCCCCCATTATCTGGTTACCTGTGTTGGTTTGGTATTTATTCCACTCACTGAGCCATGATAGATAAAAACCTTGCCGTTATCATCATAGGGAGCTCCAACTGCAATATCTGTTGACAACATCACATTTTAACAAACATTACATTTTTAAAACATTTCAGTACAATGTTTTAAGTAAGATGCCATAAACTCATCAATCAAATAATCTATCTACAAATCATAATCATTTCATAATCTATTATTTTACCTGGGTAGCCATCTTGGTTAATATCACCAATATTTTTGACGGCGATGCCGAACATAGAGTCTTTGGTTCCATTAAGACGAATTGGCTTGACATTTTTCCACCGGCCTTGCTGGTTCATGTAGACATACACTGCACCTCCAACTTCTCCATCTCTATCAAAATACTGTGGAGCTCCAATAACAATATCCTGCCACCTAAAAGCGTTAAGGAGGGAAGAACTGTGAATTATCAGCTCAACAGCGAGCTTGGGGAGAAGACCACCAGCCCAGGTACTAAGGACACAAAGAGGTATGATATGATAGAAAGGGCCCCAACTCTGGAATTAATATCTCATCAATTAAAATGTTTTTAAAACAAAAAAAAAAAAATTATGGAGGGTAAGAACTTGAAGCCAGTTCTCCAAGTTAGATCTAAGTGCAGAGACTCCCAGTGAAGATTCCACTCCCCTCCTACTTCCACTCCAGACCCAAACTGGCACCACCAGCCACAGATCTATGTACTGAGTTTGTCTCCAATCCCTACTTTCAACAGGACATTCTAGATGCTCCAACAGCCCCTTAAGAAACCAGAGAAAAGAACCATGTAGGCGTCCTTTTCCGAGTTAATTTTTCGCCCCAAATTTTAATTCTCACAGACCCATTCCCGAGACATGAGTAAAAACTAAAAACTGAAAAAGATGTCACAATCCTACATCCCGGGAAGGGTAATGATTGTCTACTGCCAAAATACAAGTGATAAAGGCATGAAAGAATGCTGAAAATTTGGCAGCAAAAATACTCTTTGAATCAACTAACCTGAAAGGATGGCTCTTCTCAAGACCTACAGAAGCCGAAGAAGCCACGATTTCTTTACAAGTGCTAAATGACCTAACATGCTCTCACCCATCTTTGTTGAGGTCCACCACTGCCACGTCATAGCCAAAGGAAGAAGCCAGACCTTCTCCTTCAAATATGTGCTCGGGGAGAAGGTGTGCAGACTTCATGTCTCTTTTGAGCAAAACCACAGCTCCACTGTGATTGGCTCTTGGAGCACCAGATACAAAAGTGATGTCATCTTTAGAAACGATCCCTTTCCCTGAGTCCAAAGAAAAGCCTAGAAAAGCAAAATACAGCTCACATCAACTCTGTGTTTTAGAGGCATTGAACACTGGTAACTCCATCACCACTTGCTCCTTTTGCTTCCCACCCCTCTCCTTCTGACCCTCCCCACCAGCTATCACACTTAGGATATGAAAGAGTTGCAGATATAGGACACAAGTACCAAGCAGCAGGCTATTTCACTGCTTTCTATGGAATATATTAAGATGTAAAGAAAAGAACCTGTGCTATTTAGCATCTGTCCAACTTAAATCATGAAGGATTCATTCATTGTAACAGTCAGTTTGAACCTTATTTTAATACTAGACCTGTGGTAAAAGGAGATCAAACCAGATACTAAATTATCATAGCAAACTAACATCAGATACACAGAGATACAACCTAATAGTATAATTGAGTGCATATTGTGGGGTTCTGCTATAATAAATGATTAGTAATGTCCATACTCATCAATCCCCTTGGTAATCAGGCAAACACAAATACCAACTTCAATACACGACAAGCAGCATTTCATTATTTTGAAGCCACTTAGTTCTCAGACACAAACATGCAAACAAAACCATGATTGATGAGCCACAGCATTTGAGAACATATGTAAACAATAGAGGTGAGCAACGTACCATCTCTATCAATCTGTCAGGAGGGGGCGGAAAGCATTAGAACATCTCATTGTAAAGCGTCAGGTAGGACGTCAGATTACAAAATCAAGATTTAATTGGGAGTAAAATATAAATGCCCATATCGAGACCATTCAAATTAAGCAAGTATTTCTACAGAGGCAAGACAAGGCAGAGAGTAGTGTAAGGCCACCCTTTTTTACTGGGTTTTATTTATGCAAAGTTTCACCACTACTGTTGCAGTTCTCAAACTGTGTGCAGTGAGTCGAGAAATAGGATGAGCCACCAGTTTAGAGCAGGGTGATCTAATCGAACCCAGCTCTGAAAACCACCTGGCGGCAGAGCCTCCGCCGCAGCATGCTTCTCGTGCGGGCTTCGCTTGAAATGAAATAGAAAATAAAAAGATTTATGCTCTGTATGGATAAAAAAAAAAAAATGTTTTAAATGAGCATGACCAAGACAATTGATTTGTCATCTGGGAGATCACAAACCTAGGTAGCTATTCATCATCACGTCAGGGGACATGTGGGGCTGCTCCCTGGGAGGCTGTGTTTTATAAACAAACTGATCGGGATCCGTGTAGGAGACGCTGGTCAGAAACAGCAGGCCTGCGCACGTGCGAGAAGCGGAAGAGACGGAAGAACGCAATTATGCCGGGTAGGAGGCGCCACGGCGACCACCGTTCTTGCCAGATGATGAGGCCACCGCGGCAAGCCACTCTCTCTGCCAGCTTCCAAAGCCTCCAGCAGATCATTTCACTTCTAAAACCCACTGACTTTTTTAAATGACAGATGCACAGACAGCATGGACAACTAAAATGTAACCGTACAAACTTGACTTTTTCCCCAGGCATCCACTTTTGAGGAAATCCATTCTGAAAGCAGCACATGTGTCATACCCAAATGTCCTAATAGCAACTACGCTTGTAAAATCCATGGGCCTCTATCCTTAAGACCAAAGTGTTGGTTTCTTGCCTAGAACCATGAAAATTAAATGTTTCTCACCATAAACTTATCCTTGAATAAAGCATTTAAAGAGAGGTTGTCTGTTAAAATATAACCAAATAAAGCATTGGTTTGCTGATAATATTTAGCTTGAAAAACCATATTTAGTAACTGAGGCTGAAAATTGCTCGGCCTTATGTCCTCTTCATGTCCTGCAAAGTCATTCACACATCCAGCAAGAGGGACAATAATACTTATCTTACAATACTAGAGGCCTGATGCACGAAGATTTGTGCAAAAATGGGCTTTCCTTCCCCTGGCTGCTGGCACCGCCTTTGCCCTGGCCGGAGCCGCCTTTCCACCTTCCCACACTGCCCAGAGGCTCTAAGCGACTGGGATGGTGCAGAACGTCCAGCTGCTTGGCACCCACGTATGCAAATTAACCCACCATCTTTGTTGGGTTAATTTGCATACTCACTCCTAATTGGCTGGTGGGCGTCGCAAGGTATGATCAATTAGCATGTTACTCTTTTATTAGTGTAGAAGAAGAAGATTGTTGAGAAGATCAAATGAGACCTGTAAAGCATTACATAGGTGCTTGACACGTAGTTAAATATAACTTTTCTCTTCCTTCTTCTGTGCCTTCACACCAAGTTTTTAATTTTTTATTTTAGGGGGGGAGGGAGTGTCTGAAATATTTTCATTAACAGTTCTGTTCGTACATACCTCTATAATTAGAACAACTTATTTTTTAATGTTATTTTTCAATTAAGTTGACATTTAGAACCATTTTTAAGAATATATTTAACACATAATTTAGAATTATTCTTATATTTATTCCTATTTTTTTCTTTCCATTGTTCCAGTAATATCTTTGGCATATGGGTTCTTTTCTTTAAAGAAAAATAAAATAGGTTACTATTTGGGTTTAGGAGATTTTTTACATTTTTTCCAAGAAATGCACGGTAATTATTCTTTATGTCACCTCATACTAAGAATTAAAGCTTTTAAAAGCCTTTGTGTAATTACCATAATGCACATGAATAATTTAGGACCCCATTAGTAATGCAAACACGCCTTAGGAGTTAAGGAACGTGCACTTAGCCATAATCTGGGTGTCCCCATGCTACTTCAGCAAGTCCTGCTCAGCCTCGGCTGGGAGGCCCTGTGCCAACCCGCCAGGGCCCGGTGACAGGAGGCCCCCAATACAGAAGCAGGGCCAACCCCTGGAGAAAGGCAATCACAGCAGAAGGACCTGGGGGTCTTGACCTGCCACTTAAGAGTAACTTCATAAATGCGGCTCTTAGGAGCAGCTCTGGAGGGAGGTCCTGAAGGGAGAAGGGAGGCAGCTCAGCTGACTGACATCCACGCGTTTATTCTCAGCTGCACGAACAGCGCTTTTCAGGTTACAGAGGCCAACGTTGGCTCAGGAAACAGACGTTCATGCAGAGGACAGGCGATTTTAGGAGGAAGTAGGGTTCGTCCCCACTTGAGGGAGCCTAGGCCAGAAGGGAAGAATCCCAAGCCTCAGAACCACCAAGGCCTAAATCAAACCCCAATGAGTGCAGCCGCAGGCCCTGGCTCCACCTGATCTGTTCTCAGCCCAGAGGCCAAGGTCCCCCAGAGGCCTCTGCAAAGGTAGGTGTGCCGTCTCCTCTGATTCCTACCTAAGTAACTGTTAGCAGGAACAGGAACTAGACTTTCATCATGGTCAGTCTCTCCACCAACTTCATAAGGCCCATCTTCAAAGATGTTCATGTCAAAAAAAGTGTTATTCTTTTGTTCTACGCGAACAATCCCTAAAGGAATGAGATGGTAAAAAACAACAACAAAAAAGTGAAGATGAAACAAAATGAACAGGTGGATCCTAATAAAACATTCCTGTTATCACACTAAGTACAGCAAGAAAAGTTAGGAGGAAGAAAAGGCAGAAAAAATAAATGACTGTTGAGGTTTTGAAGTTAAAAAATCATGTTCATGTAAATTTTTATGTCAAAGAAAGTTGTTCAAATAAAAAAAAAATGCCCCATGCATTCTTATGAATTATCTTTAAAAGTAGATGAAAATGAAAAGTTAGCTAAATCTACAGAAAACAATTAAAAATGATATGAACCTGATGATACTTTACATTTTCTATAATCCAAAATTGTTACCTTCTTTACTGCAGTGTAAAATGAAATTAATATTTTCATCTGTTCTTCACTTTAACCAATATTTCATTTTTTAAAATCCTTCATTAAAAAGATTTTCTATAAAAAACCCACTATGTGACTTTTTAAAAAGAGTAACCTTCTAAGTCAGGGTTAATAAAACAATAAGACATGTTTCCTGTAAATCAGAGCATACATAATTGCTGGGTGTTTTTGTTGTTTTGTCTTATTATGTATAGCATCTGTTCTTCCTAAAATAAAACTACTTCTAAATTAAATGTGTTGTTTTGATTAGCTCAAAATAACCTGACAAATACCGTTATGTGAAAGATTCGATTGGGAGTAGAATGGGGGGCAAAGGATACTACTGCCCAAGGTCACTGTGGGTCACATACAGAGTAAGTGTTCCAGGACTGTATCTAACAGGAACTTAAAAACTTGGAAGTGTTTTAATGGAAACGAAAAGTTTTCCTAAGTTTTTCCTGACTAGTGAAAATGTTATAACATAAAACTTATTTTAATAACTTTCTTAAAATGTGGGCCATTCTTCTCCCTCCCCCTTCCCATATCTCCTTTTACTACATCACAGTGATAATTAAACAACTTCTCTGCAAGTTATCTGAAATTATCACCTCAAAATTCCCTACTCTGCCATCCACCCTTCTAAGTCTATTAGCAAAAGACAGCCTTTTAAGATAGCATATAATGAAAGGAATGCCTATATTAAGACACTGTTACTTGTACATGACAGACTCAGTTCTTATCAGTTTTCAGATCACTACCTTAAAATTAAGACTTTCTGCTTCATGAGAGGCATATATAAAACAGCAATACCACTAATGTTAAACTACTAGTGTTAATTATCATATACTGACAGAAAAAGTTAACTACTTGTATTAATGTAAATAGCTGGTGGAGAAAAAAAAATCTCTTAAAACATACACTTGCACCATTGTTTGTTTTTAAAAGTCATATGATTCAGAGATTTTAATATCCTTCCCTACGTCTATAACTTACAAGTACATTATATATAACACATTTTGTTTTAATTACCAAACCTTGGTGCATATCATAGAAATAATATAGTCTAGTCTCTATTTCTATAAACACACGTCATACCTTTCCAGTTATAAGTTCCCGGGGCGCCAAACACAATGTAGTGAAAGTCTTTAGTAAAAGTGGCTGCTACACCTTGCTGGCAAGAACCAAACTTTTCATGGCCTCTCAGTCGGCCATCACAGAAACTCCAGTCTCCTCCATCCATCTCATCTTCAATCCTGAGGTTCTGACTCAGGACGTAACACCTTCCAAAGATGTCTCGGGATTCCTGCTTTGTATTAACATGTTGTCTTTTCTCATATCGATGAGCACATGTCTGCAAACAGATGGAATAAAGTAGCCCACGCATGTCTACAAACCTTATGGTTTTCATTACAAATGGATACAATTATCAATAATAAAAAGAATGTTAAATGTGCCCTCATCCTGGGATTGGATCCAAAACCAGTAAGTCTTCCCCCAAAGTGTCTCTAAGAAGACCTTTATCCAGCCTATAGAAAACATAGAACTTCTGTCTTATTTTCACCCAAAGAATAATGTCCGCTCTGAATACTGAATGCCAATCTGTAATGCACAGGTAATTTATTTATAAATGTAGCTGTCACATAAACAATGGAAACACCTTATTTCATTTTCTTAATTTAATTGGCTTAGTGGCTATATAAACCTTCACATCAGTATGTTTGTGAAAATAGCCTATTGCAGAGGAGAGAAACCGTGGGCACATTTTCACAGGAATCAGGCAAACATGGCCAAACCAGACATTTCCTTTTACCCATACTACTCTCTTATAAACCTACATCCTAATTTATAACCTAAGCTCTGAGATAGTTTATCCTATAAGGCAGAGAGAACTACACTGCTGGGAAGAGATGAAATCATCTCTATAGTTTTACAGGGTATTCAAAGCTGCACCCACGCAATATAGGCTGAAAATACTTGACAACATCCAAGTCTACTTCCCATAATACAGCCCTCAAGGGAAAAATTCAATATCCAGTAAAATGCTCATTTTTTTTTTCTCCAAATTCTATATACATTTGTTATAGCAATCGTATTTTGAAGGAGACACAGAAAGATCGTACTCCGGCCCGGGGGTCACATTCAAGGTCACCCAGCATAATCCATCTAACAGACCCTCTCATTTTCACTACCACTTCTACTTGAAGAAGCTCAGAATAAATCATGGGAGTTTAAAAAATCTGACCTTATTTTCCATGACCATTCCCATATTTTTTATACCTCATCTATAAAAGCTACATGGTTCCTGGGACCATGCCCAGCTTGTTTGGCTTTTTTTTATTCTAAGACCATCTAGAGTTTGAGATATTCAATAGAATTTTGTTAATAAGTTCTCTGAATTTGAATATTCTAAAGAAAGGCACTGCTGTGCTCCCTGCGGTAAGCCGGGCACTCAGACACGGTGGAATGAACACGCTCTTCTACTCACCACCACTTTGCCGCCGGGGCCCTGGCTCTGTACAGTGACCCCCATCCACTGATCTTCCTTGCTTTCCGAGGAAGGGTCGGCTGTGGGAAGCAGCACAGGTTACACAGTTAGGACTTCAAAGCGACTGACACAGGCAATGAACCAATAGATGAACAAAAACACAAGAAACGGTTTCTAAATAGCATTGACTCCAAGCGTAACTACTTAGTAAATTCAGCTACTCGGTCCAGAAAAATTACTTCTCATCTGAATAAAACAGATGGGTGACTGCTGGTAAGACTCCTGCATAAAATTCTTTACACAAAATACATAGGCTTACCAGGTGGCCCTTCACCCTCTGACACCTAGTGTCCCCAGTGCAGAGAGGTATTTGAAAATTTAAGACTTCCAGCTTCCAAAATCCAATTACCATCCCAACTAACAGAAAGTGTACGCTTCTCTACACACTCCCAAATCTGCTACATATAGCATGAGCTGTTCTTTTCTTTACTGGAGACGGGAAGATAAGACCTCAGGTTCCTACTGTATTTTTCTATCGATGTCAAGAAAGAAAGGGGTGTATTTCTTTTCACTCCTTCTGCCCCCCCCAAAAGAAAGAAACCGTAAATATCACCATGTGCTAATTTCAATATCAATTTGAACCTACTGTATGACCTTCTATCCAAATTTTTGCCCTTCCTCAATGAGAAGCATGGCAGGCAACAATTTTCAATCTGGAATCGTTACAAAACTATGGAAACTAAATAACTTCAAGTAGACAGAAGGGAAATGCCAAAATGTTAAATAAAAAGTGATTCTGTCTACATTACCAGTGGGTTTTCTTTTCTTTTCTTTAATATATTTTATTGATTTTTTTTTTTTTTTTTTTTTTTTACAGAGAGGAAGGGAGAGGGAAAGAGGGTTAGAAACATCGATGAGAAACATCAATCAGCTGTCTCCTGCACACCCCCAACTGGGGATGTGCCTGCCACCAAGGTACATGCCCTTGACCGGAATCGAACCTGGGACCCTTCAGTCTGCAGGCCAACCCTCTATCCACTGAGCCAAACCGGTTAGGGCACCAGTGGGTTTTCTTTATAGGTCGCTGCCATTTACAAGTTTCCCATAATTAACATGTATTATTTTCTAATCTGAAAAAAAAGTCATTTCTAAAAGATGAAAAAGCAAGGGAAGAACATAAAAATAACACATGAATCTGCAAATCTACTCAGACCACGTAGGTCAAATTAGGTTTGGTTGGAGCTTCTCAGTCACTAATAATTGCTCTGAACAACATACAGTCCTCACAAAACAAGTCTCTACCTGAGACAGCAGGGCAAATTGTACCCACGTTGGTCAGCTCTCATTTCAGAGAGATCTGAAATTTAAAATCGGCTCTCTCCCAAATACTTAACAGCAAGTGAGAACTTTTGGCTGCTATGTACAAGACATGCACATTCAATTCTCTTCCCTGCTCTGAATTCAGCTTTTCAACAGCCTCCTGTAGAACTTGAATACGTCACTAGGTGGCAGCATCAATACACCGTATCAGGGCTAGGAGGCGCAGCAATACCGTGCGTTTCAATGGGACTTAGAAAATAGTAAATGTTTTCAGGGCAAACAGGAAACAGTTAAGGCTGATGCAATTAAAAGTGGCCCTCTCTCCAAGAATGCATGCTGGTTCCCCTTTCTTTCCTCATGGAAAGGGCAAGTGGGGCACCAAGGATCTGGCCTAGGGAACACTGAGTGAGCACAGAACACACCATCGTTGTCAAATTCAATCCGTGTGCACGGGTCCTGAGAGGTGATGTCGCAGCTGTACAAGCCTCCTGTCCGGTTGGCCCTCTGCAGCGGAAGGGCCACTGCCCGAGGGGCTCCCACCAGCAACCTGTGGACAAAACAGAGAATTGGAGCTGTGAGATTAATACATCTCAATGAGTCAGTACCGAGATATTGGGCTTGTTCTTTGTCAAGGAGCCCACGAAGTCTCTGCAGCTTAGGCAGGGACGGGGAGCAAAGGCAGAGTCCTGTGACCACAACACATACACATGCAACTCCTACGCCAGTCAAGCACAAGGAGAGGGGCTGTTGAAACCAAACAAAAAATCCGTGCCTCTCTCCCACCTCCCTAGCTAGGAGCAGCAGCTCGCTCCCGAGTTCGATCTAAAAAACACTTTTCATAGAACATGACCCCTTCACCTACGCCAAGGACAGCCTATGGAACTCAACAGACAAAGCCGACAGTCTCACAATGGAAGGGGGGAAACGGTCACATTCAACATAACAAGTGACAGAAAATGTCCATTTCTAATATGTACTGTGTCTTCCTGCAGTATTTTTCAAAGGTAATTTTTACCATGCCCTAGATTTCAGCTTCTATATTGTTAAGTGAGTTAAACAAGAAAGCTATTAGGCTGGCGGGGCTCTAATGTCACGGTGGCCTACGTGAGGAAAAAAAAAATCTAAGCTTGTAAATGTCAAGGTTACCAAATCAAGCCTAAGGACAACCAATCACAAACAGCCAACGAGGCTTTAATCTGTATTTGATCAAGTACTGTCCTTTCTTTGCTTCCTTGCTTTTCTGTATCAATCTTTCCCCCGCTCCTATTGGTGGAGCACTCCTAACCTCTTCCATTTTGGCGATGTGAATCCATTTTTGCTCAAATAAACTTGTAAAAATTTTAATATGCACCAGTTTGTTTTTTAACAATACTGATTTAGCACCTACCCTTTCCTTTGCCCAAGATAAAACTCAATGAATTCCTCTCTTTTGCACTTGTTGGCCTCTTTCCCCATCTATTCTTACTAATCTTGGCAATCCTACCATCTCCGACAAACTCCTCCACTATCACCGGGTCAGTCCTGCACAAAGGATTCAGGGAGGGTCTGGGTGGGTCGGTGTATGTACTAGACATCATAATATTGCTTCTTCCTTCCCACCTGTGTTCTTGCTCTCTCTTATAAGAGGGGCCCCTAACCCAAACACACAATCCTCAAAATCTCACTGTTTCACAGCCAGGAGGGATCCTTGGAGACCCACAACCTTTCTGCCAGGTTCCTTTTGCTAATGCTCTTTACTCACCAGCAGTTTTACAATCTTTGGGGTCTGGCTGACTGGTGGGGACAAATGCTTCAAGAAAGAACACACACCTGACTGGACCGAGAGAAATGAGGCTGGAACTGAGGAAAAGAGCCGAGAAAACAAATATGTACAAACCACAAATTCCCCCAAACAGAAAACAAGCCACTCCCGGCCTTCAAGACACCCACAAACCAGAAGCAAAAAAAAAAAAAAAAAAAATCAACCCACAAACCAAACAGTCCCCTACCACCTCTGCCTCTGCTGTGAACCCACTTTGAAGGATTTAATGTTTTTATTTAACCAACGCAATGCAGTGGGTGCAACAGGTAGAAAATGCACTCAGGAAAGAGGGGAACAAGGCTGTGCCCAGGTAGAGCCAGTGAAGCAGGGTCTCACAGACCGAGTGAGGCCTGACTACATGTATCCCTAACACCATCGTTCCTCCCAGGCCCCTGCATGGTGGCCCAGTCAGCCGCCACCTCCAATCCTCCCTACCCTTTGAAGGGACAAAACTAATCACACCAAAGTTCAGAACTGGAACTGAGTCTGAGCAGGACCGAGGCAGAGTCCTCGGTGCCTGGAACTTCTTAGCAAAGGCAAGGCCAAGAGCCACAGGCGTCTCCATGGAGCCGCCCCACACCTATTCCATTCACATCCATGATCCCAGGAGCTCTGACAAATAGCTGGGAGGTGAACTGGCCTGGACTGTGAGCAAACAAGCTCAATTCCCTGGCAGATGTGGGGACGGAACCCTGTCCCGGGTCAGGGATAAGCAAGGTGTGGAGGTCAGAATCACAGAGTCATGAGGTGTGAGCACTGGAAGCACAGAGCGCACATTCAGCCTCTGGCTATCCAGATGGAGAACGGGAGACCTGTGGAAGGAGGGCGACTGCTCTGCCTTAAGATCCCACCACGAGTTGGGAGCCAAGACAAAAATGACTTTGGAGCAATGTTGTTGTTTTTTTCCTCCATCCTTTTAAAAGGCTTCCTAGGAAACAGAATGCAGGACGTTAAGGCATTTACCACCCGCTGAAAGGGCAAACCCTACCCACCCAGATGAAACACTGAAGTAAGACCTGCACTGTATGCAAGACTCAATGCCGGAAAGGCAGCGCCACAGCACGACTGCAGTGGGTGGGGTGAAGATCGGGGAAGAGATTTCCGGTAAAGGCAACCAACTCCGACCGGAAGGCTAGGAGCAGCCCAGAGTTCCAAGATTATTACTGTGTCTCCTCTGACCACCTCCCGTCCTCCTCCTCCACGCCCAAGGAGGCTGGCAACCTACCTGGGGCAGGTATGGGGCCTGTTGTTTCCTGTGTACTGTACTTGCTCATTCCTTCGCTTATTCATTCCACAAACACTCAAGAGCCTCCTAGGACGAATAAGTACTCATCCCCTCCCCTTCCTGCCAAACTGTCCCTTGTGGAGCCAGAGCCATAAGCTGGTCATTAACCCACAGGAAGGTAGAGGAAAGGCGGGGGCGGACCAGAGTGCTGTGCGCAGCCAGAGGAGGGCGCCAAAGCCTGCCTGGGAGGAAGGTATCACCCGGAGGAAACAGTGGCGCTGGAGGGGCCAGGTGAGGAGCATGGAGCCAGGGGGAAGGATGAGAGGAAAGGAGCCAGAGGAATGGGAGTGATGAGATGGAGCCCGCAGAGCCCCACACTTCCGCTGCCTGTCGTGCCCTGCAGGAGACAGGTGTTTCCTTGCATCGTGTTGTTTAAAAAGCTGCAGAGATTGCTCCGTTTGCAGGGCAGCACTTCCTCCAGCCCCTTTTCTCTTGGCTGCGTCCTAGGGTTTCTCCCTACTGGGTTCACCTCCATCTTCCACATCTTCCACGGAGTCCCTTACCCTTGTGGCTAAGGCGCCACCTGGGTTGGAAGAAGGCAGGGGTGCTCTGTGACCTCAGGCCCAGGCCCCAGCAGCCAAAGGAGGAAAAGCAGACACTCATGGGGGAAGGGGGTGTCCCTGGGACCCCACATGCAGGAAAATCAGTGAAACAATGATGGAGGAGGGGTTAAGTCAGATAAAATCAGAGTCATGGGAAAGGTACGGAAGCACCTTATTGGGAGAACACAGTCACCACCCCAACCAAACTCAACAACTGGCAATCCTCAAGGTGAAGCTAAAGCTGCCCTCCCTGGTTCAGGAAATAAGCAAAACCTTCATTCTGCTTAGAACCAGCCTTCATCACGGGAGGACACAGCCATTAGCTGAGGCTGTGTCTGGCAAGAACAAATCAAAAACAGAGCTGTATCCAGTCAATGACACAGTCCCTGGTGCAACCCATCTACTTCCTACCCCTACCCACCGCCCCCAAGTCCTTCAGGACCCTCGTCTACGCCGTCCGGAACAAAGCCAGCTCCTGAGCCAGCAGGGAGGGCGCCGCTCCAGGAGGGACAGTCTGCATCTAGGGGACCCCCGGGCCACACCAAAACCCAGTTTCTGCTCAAACCCCAGCTTTCTTCCCTTTGCCCCCAATGCCCTTTGATGCTGGATTCAGAGTGAGCAGCAGGCATCTCTCTCTGGGTACCACCAGGAGATACCCAAAGCAGCTCCTGGCACCCAGGCAGCAGCTGCCGGCTGTTCAGCTCGCTTCTCTAAAGAAGCACAGCAATAGCTGCTGCTCTTAATACTGACCCACCCAGTATGTATGGAAGAATTCAGAACTACAGTAACAACCCACCTTCAGAGTGGTAGGGACTCAGCGATATAAATTATGGCCTCCAATGGGAAGTAGTGGAAATGAACAGAACAGCGTCTAAGAAGCCTATTTCCATATGAGGTCCAAAGGAAAACTGCATCAAGGAAGGATAAGAATTTGGGTTTGAACGAAGATAGTTTTAGATACCAAAGGAACAGGAAAAATTATTCCTGAAATTGCTTTCCACAGGGCAGTGGACAATGACCTCCACTATTTTAAAGCGGTACTGACATAAAAGCTGCCTGGGGATTCCGACACATTGAAAACCCACATTTAGAAGACAGAACAAGCCCTAGCTGGTTTGGCTCAGTGGACAGAGCGTCGGCCAGCAGACTGAAGGGCCCTGGGTTCAAGTCCAGTCAAGGGCACATACCTGGGTTGCAGGCTCGATCTCTGGCCCTGGTCAGGGCACATGCAGGAGGTAATCAGTCAATGTTTCTCACATCGGTGTCTCTCTCTCTGTGTCTCCCCCTTCCTTCCACTCTCTCTAAAACTCAATGGGAAAAATGTCCTCGGGTGAGGATTAACAAAAATAAAAATGAAAATAAAAATATAGAATACAGGACAAAACTGATGAGGAATAAAATTTGAAATAGTAAAATGCAATGTAAAAGGCTAACTACACAAGTGAAGACTGTAACTGAGAATATGATGTAAATTCAAGTCTTTGAGTCTAAATCAGAATTCTCGGCACTAAGAGTCAGGATTCCCTATCATGCCATTAGCCACAAGATTATTTCAACAAACTTCTTCAAATACGCTACACTCTTGTTTCCTACAGTCAAGTTCTCACCCAATTAGCATACTTTTATATAACTACTTCAACCAAAAGTCTTAAATACCAGGGCACTTTCCAAACTCTGGGGACAATAGCAGCTTTGCTTCATTGTTTTTGGCAATAATTCATTTCCTCAAGGATTAAAGATCCTGCCTCGAGCATGCAACTTTGTCTCAGGAAACATGAAATATTGCTTCATTAGAACAAGGACACTATTATTGCTTAATTTAAAACACAGCCTTCTTAGTTTGTCCAAATTAAGCCTTAAAAGATTAGAAGATGGCATTAACCATTTCAACTGTTACCTCTCATTTAAACCCACCCCTTCAAAGTAATTTTTTTTTATTTTTGTTAAAGTAAAAAGTACAAATAAAAAAGAAAGAACTTACAGTGGAAAGCAACTGATTCCAAACTCATCCCAAGCCCCACTCTCTGGGCAAAGTTCTTTGTTTTTTTGTTTAAATTTCTGAATTTATTTTTAACTCTAGATATTGTTTATACATTTATTTCTTGATATATCAGCTTTAAGCAATACTTGTTGACCCCACAATATGAAAAAAAACTTAATCTACTTGCTAATTTGTCCATGTTTAATAACTAAATTACTTTAGTTGTTCTACTTGCTACCCTTTAAGTTTTAAATAATGTATGTTAACCTCTACTTTTCCCTTCCTCAACTTCTAACACAACCTCTCCATTCCCTAGGCAGTGACATGTCGCTATCAGCAATCTAACCCTTTCTCCAAACTTTCCTCTTGGTTTCTCCTATACTTTTACGTTAGTATCGGAGCCATTACCACTTACATTTTGTCACGTAACTACAATTCGTCATCTATTCTTTAATGCAAACAGGTAAATATTATTCGGTGCTGAACCAAGCTGCACTGAAATGATCCTCTATCTGAGACCAGTATCAGAAGCCCTTGACCTCAAAGGAAACCATTCCTACCATCAAGGTCAGACTTATCTTACATTCTATCAATTGGTGTACTTCGCATCTGGACCATGACTGTTGCTTTTCATGGCTTTCCCTTCTCATTGCCTTTCCTTCTCCTTACATTGTTTATTCTAGCCTCGGTCTTTCCTACACTCCCAGTCACACCTGCATGGAATGGGGACCTCCTTTGTCCCGTTTTCCTTCTCAGAGCCCTTGCACTGATTGCTACCACCCAGATTGCTCCTCTAGGCCTGCTGCACAGGGTCCTCCTGGGACTTCCCTCCCTGCCCTCCTGGATTGATCTGCTTTGACCTGGGTTCCCACATTTTCCTCTTATTTGAATTACTTTCTTAAATAACATCCTAAGGAACACTATTATGAAAGGTAAACTGAGTCCCTGCATAGACAAAAATGTCATTATTCCACTCTCCCCAGCTAGTCAGTCTGGGTATAGGACACTAGGGAAAAACATTTTCTTGGATGTTCACACCCTAATTTATTCTAGTATCCAGCGATGCCAATAAAAATTCTGATGCAAGTCCAATTTTCATTGCTTTGAGGGTGACTTTGAGGCTCTCCACTTTGCCTTAGGTGTTCTGAACAGCAGATCAGTGTCTGTGCGGGAGCCTTTATTCGCTCACTGGGTACTGTGTGGCCTCTCTCAGTTTATAGACTCAGTACATCACTTTCCAGGAAACACCCACCCTGCATTGATCATTTCCCTCAGTCCATTATCTTTGGATGAATCTACCTTCTCTTTTTCTTGCCCTTTCTGTGGTTCTGAGATTTTTCAACTTTATTTTCCAGTACTTCTATTTTAAATTTCAATTAAATTTAAATCCAATAAAAATGTAAATGTCAGCACTTATAATCTCCAAAAGCTTTTTATTCTGATTGTGCCATTCACATAATGCATTCTATTCTTATTTTGTGAACTGAGGATGTTCTCAAAGTTCTGAGTATTTTAGTATTTTACCTAGAGGTCTCTCTCCCCAGTTCTCTTCCTGTCCCTGGATCATCTGTTTCTTCCCGTTTTTCTGTTGGTTACTTCAATCACCTTTTCTGCTGCCAGCTCTAATCCTTGGTTCTCCTGTTGGCTGTGGTAGGCAAAGGCCCCTTTCTGGCTGGGTCTCAGCAGAGCAGGAGATCTGAAAGGGAGCTCTGGGAGGGGCCTGCTGCAGGTTTTCATTTTGGCTCAGTGGGTAGGGAGCCGTTTTCAGACTGCAGGCCACGCCTCTCGCGCTGGAGGAGGAAGGCTTCATCCTTGGGGTGTCAGCATTCACACTAGGAACCCTACCCTTTTTTAAAACAATGTCACTGCCTCCCTCGCCTCTTCTACAGGAATCCATTCTTTTTTTACTTTTATAATTGCGTTATAACTGATTTAAGCTTTGTAAAACATGCACATGTCAACATTTCCATCCCGTTCCCTGCCAAAGAAGTGTTACGGTTTTTGTTTTGTTTCTGGCTAGAATAAATGCCAGCAGCCTGTACTCTGCAGAGGTAGTGGATGAGGGTGTCGTGTGGCATCTGTGGACCTCCACAGAGACCTTCCGTTCCAGAGCCACGCCTCCTTCCCAGGCTCCGCCTCACTGATGACCCCCAGGTGGTCACAGGGGAGAACCCCCCTCCTTTCTCAGTCCCCACCTGATTGTGACTCCTTCCTTTGGTAAGGTCAACGCAGAGCCCATCTGCTTTCTGCCTGTGGGTAATCTCCCAGCCACTACCGAGCCCTGAGGAGCCTGGAGGGAAGTACACCCAGAGTACCACCTGGAACCCCAAGTCAAAATCCAATTTCTTTTTGAAGGAATCAGATTTTCATCACAGCCTAGTTCCCCCACAGTTGAAGGTGAATGTCCTTCCCAGCTGTTACCACATCTCTGCAGCATTGCTACCACCCCTCATACGCCAGGTACAGGCCTACACACGTAAAACTCCTTCCACAGGAAAAAATCCAAAAAAGGTGTGCTGGTTTGCCACTTTGTGTAGACTTTTATGAAGTAGATTAAATAGTTGATTGACAACATTTGATCATTTGTATAAAAGTGTATAAGAACATTATATTAAACATTCACTTAAAATACTTTATTTGTATTTCATGAAGTGATTTTATTCAAACTTCCTGTTCCTTTGACATTACTTCCTAAAAGCAATGTCTGAGCCAGTTTTCCAGAGCACTTCCAGGACATGTTCAAGTTTATAACAATATCCAAGATGTGCAATCAGGATGTCAAGTCCTGAAGAATCATTACTAAATGGAGGCAAGGAAATTTAGGCTCACTTCTTTAAATCAATTTATTGCATTTAAAATATTTTAAAACCAAATTTAACCTCTTTCCACATTACAACTGATTATGGTCCTTTTAGGCTAATGTGTTTATAACAAACAGAACTTTGTGGTTCACAATAATCAAGAGGGCAGCTGTCACAGGAGAATGGTTTTATAAGGCTCAGATATAAGGCAGAATCGTTTTGGGGTGAAAAGAAATCTTGCCTTATATTCAAGTGTGTACAGCTCTTCAATGAAGACCCCCAGATCGGAGAACATGGCGCTTTGGACAGACATCGTGAGAAATGCCCTGGGCCACGCCTTCTCTCCTGGAAGCTCTAGCTCTTCAACACGAAGGCCATGTTGTACTGCGCCAGCTTTGGTCATGGGACTATCCCCGAAGCTCAGAGTGGTTCAAGCCTCAAAAAACGCCCTAGTGTGGAAGACACATTACACCGCCCCCCAGTCTCAGATATACAGCTGGCGAAGGAACTGACTCATGCAGCCGCTTGAATGTAATGATGCCCTGGCTTGGCGTTCCAATGGAGTGGCCGGATTTGGCCGTGGATTCACAGGCACTGTTTGTGCTTCGGCCTGGGAGGCCCCGTGCTCAGTCTGACTGGTCACCAAGCTCCACTGGCTTTATGAGAGCCTGCCTCCCCAACCAGGTGACTCTCCAGTTGTCCACGGACAGCAGCACTGTCCCTCCTCCGGCTGGAGAGCCAAGTGCCTGCTTTCCCAGGGACAGTGGTCAAGAGGGAATGCCACACCCTTCCACCATCCCCTGGCCACCAGCAGCACACCTGGTAGTCTGGTTAGATGGCGGAGGGGTTCTGCCCTTTCCTCCCCTCCCCGCTCCGCCTGGTGAAGAGAAGGAGAGGAGGCATTAAAGCTTGTTGGCGCTCTCACCCAAACTGTGCACCTCTGCCTGTGCCACGTTCCTCTCAGGGGAGAGAGGGCCTGGCCTGATTCTCTCACCTCTGCAACCAGAAAATCAGAAAAAAATAAAATAAAAAATAAAAATTACATATATATATATATATATATATATATATATATATATCAGTTTACAATTATGAAGTGACTATTTTCCTTATTTTGGTGATTGGTTATTTGGAGATTGAAGAAATCCACCTGAGACCTCTGCATTCACCAATATTGATACCCAGCGGTCCTGAGTGTTAGTAAATATTACTGTGCCCTGGCATCCCTTTGGGCAGATCTGCTGCCCACCGCCCCCATTACCCCTTGGTGTCCTGAAGGAGTGCAAGGAGCCCAGTTTGATCTCATCTGAGCCCCCAGTTTTAGGGAAACAAGGATGATGGTTTATAAAGGACCTGGCCAGGTCACAGTGAATTACGTGGCCTGCATTATCGCCTTAATCATCAAAACAATTAACCACCTGCAAAGAACTAGTAGGAGGAGAAAGATGGACAAGGAAACTGACTATATTCCACCTCTTTCTGAATCAAACTAAAACAATATTTCATTGCATCTTTTGAGAGGACTCCCCAGAATGTCAAATTCCTCCACAGTCTCAGCAGTAAGATTAGGCACCGGGACTCTTCACTACAACCCTAGGTGGCTACTCCTCGGGCAGCCCAATGTTCTTTCTCACACGGGCAGCAAGTGAGCAAACTCTGACACTGTAATTACAAGTCCGTCACATCCACTTTTATTCAGGTATGTCTCAGCAATTTAGAGACAAATAAACGAAAGCTCAGACATCACCTGACATGGGTAGGACTTCAAGCCCCATACCCTTCCCAATACAACTGGTAGCCATCCCTCCGCCATGTAGCCACACCCCAGCCATCTACCATCAGTTGCCCCAACTCTCCTCACTTCCGGGCACACAAAGGCCTTGCTTGGTGCCTTTGCTCACTGTGCTTCCTGCCATCCTGCCCCCACCTCACAGGAGCTCTCCTCACCAACAATTTCCCAACTCCAGCTCCATGCTTTCCATATGAATTTGCCTTCAAGACCCTGACCTCAACTTTCACTTTTTCCAAAGTAAACTTGCCTGGACAAGGCTTTCCCCCAGCTCCACTTTTGTGGGCTATAAACTCCTTGAGGGCAGAAAAGTAGTCCTTTTTTTTTTTTTTTTTTGTAACCTCAAGGGTGTTTGGCCAAGAAAATCCAAAACCTATCTAACTATACAAACTGGCTGATCCAGCTGGGCAAGTATGAGTTACAATTCACAGTGGAACAGACCTGCTCACTTCCTACCTGGCCTTGAGCTTTCACACACAGAACTCTGATTAGAAGGCTGAGGCTCCCTTTTCTCTATGAATTATAAATCTCTTTCAAAAGACTAGATTTCTAATAACCTTCCAAATCACATAATAAAAACATATCCCCTACCTGCAAATGAAGGCAAACCACCTGTCCTTGTTCGCAGTACCCTGGCAGCTCTCCTCTCCCCTGCTCTTATATTAGGCACTCTACTCTACGTTTATTAGGAAGTAGACACTATTTCCACCACCTGCTTCACAAATGCGGATGCAGGTTCAGAGAGGACAAGCCACGTGCCCAAGGTCACCCAGATGGTAAGTGACGAAATAGGAGCTGTGCCCTGCACTCTCTGATCTTATTCTAAACCACAAAACCCACACTCTCCTTCCTGCTTGTTTGGACAAAAACATCACTACAGCACTTTGATCTACCCACCTTTTCAGAAAGAGTATCTTCTGCCCTGGTGGGTGTGGCTCAGTTGGGTGGAGCTTCATCTGATGCACCAAAGGGTCCCCAGTTCGATTCCCAGTCAGGGCGCACACTCAAATTATGCATTTGATCCCGGGTCAGGCATGTAGGAGAGGCAACCAATTGATGGTCCTCTCTCCCATGGGTGCTTCTCTCTCCCTCTCTCTCTACCTCTCCCTTCCTCTCTCTGAAATCAGTGAAAACATCCTCAGGCAATGCTTTATTTTTTAAAGTATATTACAAGAAGTGGTTGGTTCTAGTTAAGGTCTATGGGTTTGAGATACATGCCACAGGGGCCCCAAAATTACTCGTTGCCTTTATCTGTATCAAAAATCAGTAAGTTTTGTCCTTGCCTTTCCAGAATTTCACAAACAAAAAACCTTTTTTTCCTGTCTCTTTGGAGAAACATGCCAGAACTGAATCCAGTTTCCAGTGACTATGAGATTCCTGTTGGAGCCTGAGGGTTCCAGTTCCTACCTGGCTTAGTACATTTTACTACAGGTGTGTCTCTGATCAAGAGCAAGGGAACTCATGCAATAAAGGAACACCCAAAGCAGATCATGTTTTATTATCCACAACATTCAACTCCTCCTCCAGTTCAGAAATCTCTACCATCAACCAGAAGAAAAAAAAAAAAAAAAAGATGTGAAATCATGGTATCCATCTAAACCATTTAAATGGAATACCAACACGGGCGGTCAGATCAGCAAAGTGGAGAAGGCAGTGAGGAAGGAATTCTGGTTCTATTCCTGGCATGACTTTTTGGTATGACCTTGGTTCGACACTTGCTTCTAACGTCTCAAAAAGAAGGACTTAAATAATCTCAGGGAATGGATGCCATTAGCACCCAACAAGGTAAAATTACAATATACCCTGGCCTACATTTCAAATGGCCAAGAATTGTACTTCAGTTCCACACAAATTTATAACATATAGGTATAAATATAGAACCAGCTCGTTTTCAGAATAAAATTATTGGCTGAAAGGGCTGACCAAGCAACTCATACCGGTAAGACATCACTCAGCTGTAATAAAAATGCTGTTATCTACTGCCGTTAAGAAAGGAAAAATGAAAGTCTCTAAGCAACCCTGTTCTTTCAGTTTCACAAAGCAGCTGCCAAGATCCTGTTAAACGTGGCCTTCAGTCACTTCCTGTGCTTCTGAATGATCAGGTACCTGACTTTCGAGGTGCAAATTACAAGTGTCTGTCCAGTGAACTGTCCTTTCAAGGAACAAGTCTAAGAACCTATATGAACCGGACCATGAGACCACAGCCCATCCTTCCCCTTCACACGGTGCCTGACACAGAGCAGATGCTTAGTAAATTTCTGTTAAATGATCCAAGTTTATTTTATAATCTATCACCATCTATCACCACATGTAACAATTATAAAATTCAAGTATGTTGTTCTCAAGCAGGCTTTTATATGGCAGTGTACCAAGCACCAATATTATCAGTGCCAACTTTTTTTAATTTATTAAAAGCTGTTATTAAATAGCTCATTTATAAAAGAATCCATCATTGTTCAGTAAAATATTTTAACAAAAACCAGGAAGAAAAATGGAATCGTTAAAAAGTCACCACACCCTGGCCGGCATGGTACAGTGGTTAGAGCAGTGGCCTGCACACTAGCATGTCGCCAGTTCGATTCCCGGTCAAGGGCACATGCTGGGGTTGCACTTTTATTCAATCCCTGGTTGGGGTGCATGCAGGAGGCAACCAATCAATCTCTCTCATCCATGTTTCTATCTCTCTTACATCGATGTTTCTCCCCCACCCTTCCTCCCACTCTAAAATGCATAGAAAAAATATCTTTACTCCTCGAGTGAGGATTAAAAAATAATAATAAAGTCACCATATCCATTTTTATTACTCCAGTAACTTAAGAAATCCAAATTTTTCAATATTTCCTACAGGAAATTAGTAAGATCACGTCATTTATTTTCTAAACAAGATAACTGAAACAACAGGCTTCGTAGCTGTGCCAGAGACTGCTGGCTGTTGCCCGATATTCGCTCTCCCCTTTTGCCATTAGGAAAGAGTTTCTGCTTGGGCGTAAGGCCCCGTGAATAAAGATCCCAGCCTCCCCTTCTGAAGACCTGCCACAGAACTCGATCCTGATGAAGGGACACAGGGTGAAGTGTCACTCCGCGGCAACCAGGAGTCTCCTGTAAAAGATGGTGCCCATGAGCCTTTGGCTCTGTTCCTTTGCCCCTTTTGTCATCCTGCCTAGAATGTAGATGCTGCCACCGCGGATTCCAAGGCAGAGGCTGAACTTGGTACGGCAACAAGGAGGACAAGTTCTGGCTCCTGACAGCTCAGACCAGCCACCCAGACACTCACATCACAGGAGGACAAAAACGAGATCTTCCATGTTTAAAAAAAAAGATGTAGAAATAAGATACTGTGAACAAAACAAGAAAGCAATTTAAAAAGTGCACCTGTATCAATATTTACAGAAGTTGCATTGCTAAACATTTACCTTGTTTACTAGTCCACTCCTAGATTTAAAGATGATATTTAAAAATATTTAGCTATCAGTACTGCCTAGGAATTAACTGACACAGATGGTGATGTGGCATTAGAGCTGTGCCCCAGAAGCCCCTGTAGTATTAAGACAGTGGTCGGCAAACTGCGGCTCGCGAGCCACAGGCGGCTCTTTGGCCCCTTGAGTGTGGCTCTTCCACAAAATACCACGTGCGGGCACGCACGTACAGTGCGATTGAAACTTCGTGGCCCATGCGCAGAAGTCGGTTTTCGGCTCTCAAAGAAATTTCAATCGTTGTACTGTTGACATTTGGCTCTGTTGACTAATGAGTTTGCCGACCACTGTATTAAGACAGGTCCTCTTTAATTGCTGGATTGTGGGGGGAAATATGGGGAGACAGGAATGTCTTATGAGAACAGTGGCCAGGACAGTGTTGAGGGACCCTCAAGGAGGCTGGGAAAAAGCAATTTATCAATCAGAAGTATTTCAACAGTTTAACAACTAGAGCTACTGCACTGGTATACACCTGCTGAAGATCAGTCCTACGTGGGCCTGTCATTATCAGGATAATATGGTACGTGCTTTAGCACGTACTGTCTCCAGATAGTGCATGCCTTCTCATCTGCCCTGTACCAGACTGGCAAGCCAAAACCATAATCAAATACTGAGGGAGTTATAAGAAGACTCGGGTTCAAGTGCTAGCTGTACGGCTTATTAGCTGGGGATCATGTGTGTGGGTTATCTGTGGAATGGTTCTATCTAAAGTTTCTATTTTTGTTACAAGGATCGAATGAATCTCTACCAGATTACCCCACCAGTGTGACTCAGTGGTTGAGCATCGATGTATGAACCAGGAGGTCACGGTTCTATTCCTGCACATGTCCGGGTTGCAGGCTCCATCCCCGGTAGGGGGTGTGCAGGAGGCAGCCAATCAATGATTCTCTCTCATCACTAATGTTTCTCCTGCAGCCAATCAATGATTCTCTCTCATCACTAATGTTTCTATCATTCTCTCCCTCTCCCTTCCTCTCTGAAATCAATAAAAACGTATTTTAGAAAGAAAAGAAAAAGAAACACTGTCAGATAACCTCGAAACACGAACGTGGTGATGAGCACTACCAGTGCCGTTATTAGTATTCGGTTAGCACATATTCCAACAAGCCATTCTAATTTTAACAAGTACTTTTTAACAAGTGCAGGTACAGGTGAGGCACACATGCTGAGGCCATCTGAGGAATGCAACAGTGCGAGTGTAAAACTATCAACTCCAATTGTTGGAAATATCCCAGCGACCCCATCCCACTGGTAGAGTAGCCTGTGACATTGGAGGGTAGGACGGAGCTTGTGACAGCAAGTCATGAAGAGCAGCCAGCCCCTCTTCCAAATCTGCCATGAGCACTGAAACAGCGCTGGGCAAGCCTCTGCACTGGGACTCAGTCGGCCCTCTACTTAAAGGGAGAGGAGGAGGTCTGCGGCACTGCTTCCTATGCATAGGATCAGAAGTTACCTGGACATCCACACTCGTTAAATAAATCGTGTTTCATCCTTAAAACTGAACGCTCTGCAGACATTAAAAGTGAAGAAAGCTCTTATTTACAACAACGGGCACTAAAACATGGCAAGAGAGGTGAAGACCTGGTATGGTTGGTAGGGGCTGGGAGGAGGTGGGGGGGGGGATTATAGATATCTGTAATACTATCAACCATAAAATATATTTAAAACAACACGGCAAGAGAACACGAGCAAGGTGCGGAAGAATACATACGGCATGCTACCATACATGTGAAAAATGTGGGTGTATGCATTTGCTCTTAAATGTTTGGGTGCCTGTGAGAAGGCACAACAAGCTGGTCAAACAGTGGTTGCCTCCAGGAAGAACAGGGTGACCGGAGGCCAGGAGGTGGGAGGGGGCTTTTCGTTCCACATGTTTTTGTATTTATAGTGGTACCGTGTGACTATTACTAAATCGAAAAGGTATAATTTCTAAAATGATGTCAGTCAGTGGACAATGGATCATTGAAAGTCTTGCAGAGAAAATGACAGATGTCATCATGGAAGTTAAAATCAGTGCCCAGAAGTCATGAAGAAAGCAAACCTCGTAACTGCATAAGGCAAGCTCACACATGCTATCTTTATGCAGGCAATTGCAGGCAAGCAAAAGTCAAAGACTGATTTTTACAGCCCATTCAAGAGGCATGACAACACGTCAATAAAGACATTGATAAACCTATCCCTCTGTGCGCCAGGCCCTGGGCTGGCCATCTGGGAATTGCAATAAAGTGCATGCAAATGGAAGGCAGAGGTTGAAAAATACTGAGGAAAGGAAATCCAAGCTGTAAAGGTAGACAGCTTTCCACCGTGGTCCAGTGAGGCACAGAACAACATGGAATGACATCAGAGAGAACTCTCACTTTCCCTGTGGAAGTCCATGGCTTTCGGGGGGCACGACTGAGCTACGAACAGCCAGCATATAAAATGCTCACCCTTCTTTTAGAGCACATTTTTGTTTTACTTTGAGGAAAGCATGCACATTAGGCTCCACGTTCAAGCTCTGGGCATAACAGACTAACCAGTAGGGAGTGAATCTGTCCAGCTCAGAGGCACCTCCGCACGCAGGGCTCAAGCAGGTAAGTACCGTTTACAAATAGCTGCAGAGTTCAGATGCCTTCGTCTTGGATGCTGTGGACAATGCCACTTGCTAAGGGAGGAGCTGCCGTGAGTCAGGCCTGAGTCAGACTCCTGACCTCACCTTTCATCTAATCTAAAACATGAATGAGTGGCGTGGATGGGACCGGGAACAGAGCAGGGCGGGGATCCATGTGGGAACACACAACTGCTTCTGGATGTGTGGTCAAAGGCAAACCCAGGCCTATTCCTCGTTGACAAGTGCTTATCTCAGGAACTTGGGATGGCCAACTCCATGATGAGAAAAGGTTTTCAGACAAGTCTGGTGGGCCTTAAATGGATCCGCTTAGGTTTCTGGTGACATTTATAAAAACAGACACACTGGCTAGCTAGACCCCTGCTTCGGGGTGGGCAGTAGAGGTGGAGGCCAGGGGCTCGGTGGGAAACCAGAAAGACCTCGGGACACACGAGGGGAGGGGGGATGTAGGTGCAGCTGTCAGAAGTCGGCCACCAATTCATGACATGAAGTGAGGGAGACAGTGGTCTACCTTTCCAGATCGTTCCTTCCTAACTTCCGCAGGTGGTTTACAAGAAATGCACTAACGCATGGTTGGGTAATACTACTAGACTGCTCCCACTCCTGTACAGATGAAAACGCCTATGGCCGAGCATGGGGCTTAGATTTCTTTTCCAGCACATTTTTGTTTTACTTGGAGGAAAGCATGCACGTTAAGCTCCACGTTAAAGCTCTGGGCAAAATAGAATAATCAGACCCAACTCCTGCCTGCAGAAGGCCCACAATTCAGACCTGTCAGGAAGCTTTTATTCGGACAGCTCCCACACAGCTTATTAGAAATTTCATAATGAAAGCATCAGTAAGAATAAGGAGAGTATGAAACGCAACTCAACAGGACCTAAAACAAAACAGTCATTAGAAAGATCAAAGAGGTAAGGAACAGAAGAAGAAAATAAAACTGTCCGAAGGTGACAGGTTAACATGGCTCTAAAGGAAGCTGGGGAGCAGGATAGGGGGGTGCAGTGTGACAAGGGAAGTATTTGTGAGACGAGCGAAAGATGGCCTGACTACCAGGGACAGCTGTTAGTCTAATCTGGTGTTGCCTGAACAAACACACTTCCTTTCGAACTTCGACCTGTAAATATCATATCAAACCGCAGCCTCAACCTGCACACACTGTGCCACGGAAACCACGGTTTCATTTTAAAGCTACTAGGAGAGTTAGATAGGAAGAGCAGCAGGACGTCAGAAGTAAGTGAATGTGGCCAGGCCTTTTATCTGTTGCAATTTTCTCTTTAACTCAGTTAAAAGCTTAGGACAAAATTACAGCAGGTCCTCAAATAACGTCATTTTGTTATAACACCATGGGAACTTAACTCTTGTTGATATCAATCAACCTATTTGGTAAAGTTGGTTTCATTATATATGTTGTTTCACCATAGCTCCCAGAACCTACCAACAACATTGAGGACCTACAGGATTCTAGTTTCTCAAAAAGAGGTTCTCGAGGAACCTTGGAGGTGCCCAGAGGAAGCCAGGCACACAGGAACAGTTCTTTACCAAAGTGGAAAACCCATACTAAGCTATGACATGGAGTTTTAAATTTCTACCATCACCTGTGTTAAACTTTTAATTACACTGCGACTAATCTACTTTAGAAGATCAATAATTCAGTAATTTATGGGGCCATATATGTGCCTGATAGCTGCGCACTTTAGAGCAAGTTGAAGAAGTGCCGGAGTATTCACGACCATGTGACTACACTTAACACTACTGAGCCGCACACTCAGAAACGGGTAAGACAGTGCATGTTATGTGATGTGCACTTTACCGCAACGGGGGGAGGAGGCGGCCGAGAACCACCACCACCCGCGTATAAAGGCTCATTCAGAAGAGAGTGTCATCCTGTTCTCCAGCAGACCGTACTGCCTTTGGAAATCAAATCAACTCCGAGAGCTTAACCAACACGCGTTAGGGACCCGTTTCTGTCTATTAGATGTGAACCAGAAGGACAGCCTGTCAGCCTTGCTCTTAAGAAGCCCACAAACCAGCAGGGATAACATCTATCAAGCTAACATTTCCAGAGCGCCCTCCATACGCTGGGGCTGGCCAGGCCAAGAGGGCCAGCAGGTGTGGTCTCAGAGGCAAACCGCCACACACCAGAGGAGCTAACTAATGCAGACCTGGAGCATCCCGAGACTCAGCTGAAGAACGTGCTATGGTCATCCATCAGAAGTACCCGCAATGAGCAGGGGCAGGGGCAACCATGGCTGTGTAACTGTTATCACTAGCCCAGGCTATTATGTGGTAAGATACTTAAAAATGTGAGATTCTGTTCTATTAAGGGCAAGATTAGGCAGCACAGGTTTCGTTCCCAGAATAGGCTACTTCACCAAAAGGTAGATGTGTATGGCACAGTATTAGGTGCACTGGGCAATCAATAGCTGGGTCTCAGGGCCCACAATGCCACGACCGAGCTGTCACTTGCCTTTTCCAGGTCCAGTCATCCCCCTCTGCAGAGGAAAGGTTAGGCTGGTCAGTGCTTCTCAACTATTTTCACAAAAGCACGGAGAAAAGTGAATGAGAATGGGGGCATAGCCCAAACAAAGCAACCATCAAAAGCTTGAAATGTCCCTAACGCCTTTTGTTTTATACTATAAATGTACACATTCCACTCTGCACTATAGTGATAGCACTTAAAAAGAAAAAAGAAAAAAAGACACCTCACCATCATGCCAACTAATTTGCGGCACACCCCAGGGAAATAGATGCTAAAGTCCTGATTATTCAAACTCTTGCATAATTTCAGAGATACTCTAGTTCCTTTCAGATTCTGATTTACCACAGGCTACCTCTTCGACCTGTACTATTTATTGGGAAAGAAGAGATTAAGAGCTGGCAGTGTTTTAGAACCCATAGTGCTTTTACCCACAGTACATTCCTGACCATTCAACAAAGCCATGAGTCATTCTTCTCAATGCCTGAAGGGAGGCATTGGACATATTGACCAGGATCACAAAGACAACGATGGACCAGGCAGGCCAGCAGGAGCAGGAGGCAACATCCTGGGGCCCCTACCCTGTTCCCAGCTCACTTCCACCCTGCATAGCACACGCCCACCTGTCGACGCCCTGGTGTCTCTACCTGGCCTGGAAGACACCCAGACACCATGCTATCCAAGGTAATACCAGAACTTGCAGATACTCCCACATGGGAAATGCACACACAACACCTGAAATGAGCCTTGCAAGAATTTAACAAAATAAAAAAGGGGGGGGGGGGTGTCTCTGTAGCAGGAATATAGCATAAGGAGCTAGAGATTCCTGGAAGGTTTTGATGTGTTGCCGTTTTCTCTTCCTTCTTCCAAGCCCCACATTTCCCCTTCCTCTCTTCAAGACAATGTTACAGTTCCCATCCGCCTGTGAACTGCTCGGACTCTGGCTGTAGCCCCACCCATGGGGCAACCTCACCTTTGACCTGACCCCCAAAGGGCTGCCGGCTCCCAGACTGTAAAGATAAGATAGCTACAAAACTCCCCCGTGTGAGGGAATTATATTCCTATTTTACGTTAAGGCAGCCACCACAGTACAGGCTGCTGTTCACCGGACATGAAAGGCACTATGCTAAGTGCTTTATACTCCCACATTTAATCTGCACAAGCTTATGGGGTTGGTAATGTCAGTGCCTCCATTTTACTGATAAGGACAAGTAACTTGCCCAAGGTCAAATCCACAGAATGTGAAGAAGCTGAGATTCAATCCCCGCATCCCTCTAATTCTAGAATTGAGTGCTTACTCCTACAGACTACACAAGTTTTGAGTAGCTTAGAATTTATGATCTGCTGTTATTCACTGAGAAATTAGAAGCAAGCAAAAAAAAAACACAAAACACCTCACAATCTCCCACCTACCTGCATCGGTGCCCCTCTGTGATGTGGTAACCAGGCCCACCCCGCAACTGGTGTATCCCTGTGACCTCCTCACAGACATCACACACCCACTCCTCCCTCTCCTGCATTCACTTTCCCTTTTCTACTGAGTCAGCATCAACCAACCAGCTCACTGTAATTTTATCCCAACTTAAAAAAAAAAAAAAATGACAAGCCCTGGTCAGTGTGGCTCAATTGGTTAGAGTGTGTCGTCTCATGCACCAAACAGTTGCCAGTTCCATTCTGATCAGGGCACATACCCAGGCGGTGGGTTCGATCCCTGGTCAGGGTGCGAGGGTGCGTATGGGAGGCAACCAATGGGTATTTCTCTCTCATATTAATGTTTCTCTCTCTCTCTCTCTCTCTCTCTCTCTCTCTCTCTCTCTCTCAATAGCAGATCCTCAGGTGAGGATTTAAAAAAATTTTTAATTCCCTCTCAACTCCATTTTCCCCTTAGTGCTTGTTTTCCTTTCTTCAGCAAAACTCAGAGTTCCCATTCTTTGTCTCCCTCTTCTATTCTCTCTCCAACCTACTCTAACCAGGCATTGCCCACAGACCTCCTCCCCCAGTGCTCTGGTAAGGTCCCGATGGCCTCCACGTTGCTATAGCAGGGATCAGTTCTCAGGGTCATATGACAATGATGGCTCCCTCCTAAAACAATTCCAGGATAGCACACCTAGTTCACCTACCATACAGGCCATTCCTCTCAGTCTCCGAGGCTGGTTCCCTTCATCTCCCTCACCTCCATACCTCCAATCCAAACCTTTCCACCTGAACTTCAGACTCTAATACAACAGCGTACTCAACAACTCCACCTGGATGTCTAGACATCTCAAATACAACATGTCTAAAATCCAACTCCTAGCCCTGGCCGGTTTGGCTCAGTGGATAGAGCATCAGCCTGCAGACTGAAGGGTCCCAGATTTTATTCCGGTCAAGGGCACATGCCCAGATTGCAGGCTCAATCCTCAGTAGGGGCATACAGGAAGCAACCAATCAATAAGTCTCTCTAATCATTGATGTTTCTCTCTCTCTCTCCCTCTCCCTTCCTCTCTGAAATCAATAAAAATGTATTTTTAAAAAGTAAAAATAAAATCAAACTCCTGACCTTCCCTCAGTATCTGTGCCTTTCATGGTCTCCCCTACACCCTTATCTCACAACCTCACAGCCTCCCAGCTACACTCAGGTAAAAAACCTTGCAGACATTCTTTTCTCTCTCACTTAGTATTGAGTCCACAGGAAATCCTATTGGCTCTACCTTCAAAAATACATCCAGAATCCCAGCACTTCTCACTATCTTCACTGCTTCCATGTTGGTCCAAACCACCATGGCTTCTATCTATCATTACAGGAGCCTCCTAATTAATATCGCTACATCTACCCTTGCCCTCATACAGTCTATTCTCAACAATGTAGCAGCTAGAAAAATCCATTTAAAATCCAAGTGGGATCATCCTCTTCTCAGCATACTCCAATAGCTTCCCGTGTCATTCATGAGTAAAAGCCAGTTTTTCAATCACCATAAGGCTCTCCACAATCTGCCTCCAGGAGACGACCTGCCTCCTTGCTGTTACTGAACAGGCCAGACATGCTTCTGCCTCGGGGCCTTGGCACTTGCTGCTTTCTTTGCCGGGAATGCTCTTCCCTCCAGTACTGACATGACTCCCATCTTCCCCTTCTCAGTGAAGTCGTCCCTGATGACCTATTGCCAATCACTTGCCACCCCAGTCCCACTCCCTATTCTATTTCTCCACTTTATTTTTCTCTGTATCACCTATTACCACCTACTATAACACCCTCCTTATTTTGCCTGTCTCCCTCACAGAACCTAAGCAGGAATTTTATCTATTTTGTTTGCTGCTCTATCTCCAGCACTAGATCAGTGCCTACTACATAGACAATGACAAACAAGTATCTGGTGAACTAACAACTTCTATAGGAAAACCCCAAAAAGCTGGTTATGAGTTCTCTAGCAGGTCCAGAGCACAGTCCCCTCCAAGTTTTTACTTGTTCCTCGTGTTCAAGTAAGGATGAAAACCCCTATTTCTGTTAGGTTGAAATAGAACACACATGCATACATACACACATACACAGAAGTAAGTGCACTTACCACAGACCAATTTCCTATCCTCTGACAGTGAAAAACCTCAGCTGCCTCTGGCTGATGTGATGGTAAGCGGGGGAATGGCTGCCTCTCAGCCCTCACCTCCCGGGATCATCCTGAGTGAGGGCCCCAGAAGGCCTCCCCACACTCTCTCGGTTCATCTCTGTAGCAGACTTGGTTGGGCACTTTCTAAATATAACACGAGGCTTAGAAAGCGCTTTTCTTCCTAACTGGCTGATCGGACGTGGTATCTGAAACACTTCTCCAGCCGGCCCCAAGTCCTCCCTTGGGCTTCGGACCCTCTAGTTCAGCAGGCCTCTCCTTCTGTCTTCCCCAGGCCCTCTGTCCTTGAGCCTCTAGCAGGCCCATCAGTGTCCAGATCCACCTCCTTTTGCACTTGTGAATTCATAGGAGACCTTTTTATCACCCAGATCTTAAAGCCAGCTCAATTTTTCCTGAGCACTGTCCTAAGATAGCACATATGCCCAGTCTCACCAGCAGCCATGAGGCCAACGTGGCAAATGCCATTGTCCCAGAATCCTGTTTCTGCACATCGCCCTGGTCACATCAGCCTCTTCAAGCTTTTCCTTATTCGAGAACGCTTAGAATTCTCTTAAAGCATGGGTTTATCTGTGTCACAGCAAAGTTGGATTCCTTAAGCCATAATCAACACCTTCATCCCAGCTCTTTTAAATGTCTCTTTCTATATATCTCCAACCTCTCCAGAGTCTTATAGATATCTAAACACTTCCATTTCCCAACTTCAAAACACCTTTTGTTCTCAAAGGACAAAGAGAACGACCCGGCCAGTGGAAAGGGCGGGGAGGGGGTGCCAGGCCATCCCCTGACCCGGGCAGGACTTCTCACTCTCCTCAGCAAGAGCAAACCTCATACTCACCACCACCACCTGCCCCCCCGCCCCCCCCCCCGTGCTGCCAAATGGGCCGCCCACGCTAGGGAATGACCGCTCCACACCACTGGCCGTGACACGCTTCGGTGAGGATCCTCTAATTCACGTCACGTCACGGCGCTTTGTTGGGTCCAGAGAGACTGACCACTTGAGCAATGGCCCTCTGTCCTGGAGAGGACTCCGATTCTGCCAGGAGAAAAGGGTCCACTGGCTCCCAACGCTTATGCTTCAGTGACGTCCTCCCCTCCGGGCCTGAACTGTTTATTATCGCTTGTATCACACACACAATTAAAATAACCTCAGTAAAAATGAATGTCCCTGGCAAAGTGAAGACACTGTAGTGACACTGATCCCGCCACCCAGAGCCAAGCACACCCTGGGTAAACAGGCAGGACCTGTGCTTCGTTTACTCTTCCTATCGCTAACCAACTGTGCCCCATTCAAATTATTACGACGTTTATTTTCATTTCTACACCCCCAGGCTTAAAAGGCCTGTTTCTCTAAAAGGCTTTTCTGAGGCTCTATCTGAAATGGTGTTCCAAAAAAAGTAATCTTTGGATTGTATGACATGCAAAACACATCTAGCCAAACTGGCAAATAAACATGCGAGCAGACATCCATGGCTCCAGGTCACTTGTCTTTACCTCCTACAGTGGCTTCAGTGACACCTTCCCTGTTCCCCCTAATTCAGAACAGTCTTCTTTACCACGTAATCGGTTTTAGAGACTTAAAAGTGTTCTAAAGTCTTTTTGCCAACTTGGGAATAGATGAAGTGATAGCAGTATCCAACACTGCAATCCAGGGTGTGTGTGTGTGTGTGTGTGTGTGTGTGTGTGTGTGTGTGTGTGTGTGTGTGTGTGTTGTGTGTGTGTGTGTGTGTGTGTGTGTGTAAGGTCGCTGCTATAAGTTCTGTGGCCTGTGAAAAGTGTCATTCTGCAAAAATGCTAACCTTGGAATAGCTAAACTGAGTTAGAATTGTCTTGCTTTGTTTATCTGAACAGAAAAAAAACTGATGGCAGCAGATCAGATGACCATCAGGCTAACAGGGACCAACAATGGTGAAGAGCCAGGTCCCAGTGCAAGCCTAATTAACGACTAGTCTCTTGCTTCAGCTCCTAGAGATCACGGTTTGCTAGTCTAAGTGCCAGTTTAACAAACCAAAATCTGCTAAAGGTTCAAAATCTCACACTGCCCAGGCCAGGAAGCATGGACTATGTGGATTTACAACCTCTTCACCTCTTAAAACCTTGCCTTCCACGTTTATTTAACAAACACAAAGTGCCTCCTCTGGGCCCGGGCTAGTCTAAGGTTCGATTATCCTCCCTTTATAGCTGAGGAAAGAGAAGCCTAGAGAGGTTAGGTATTGACTTCTAAAACTATACAGGTGTTATGATCGATAATAAATATATACTTGGTCTTCATCCCTATTTCTGTCACAGGGCTCCTAAAACCCTTGGAATTTCCTAAGAGATCACAGTGACAAAAATTGTCTTTTGTTATGTCAATGAGATGTCTTTAGGAAAGTACCCAAGAATGGGGGCTGGTTGCCAGGAGAACCAAACACTTCATTAGAGGGCTGGAACTTTCAGTCCTGACCTCCTGGGAGGGGAGAGGGGCTAGAGGTTGAGTTCAAACACCAATAGCCAAAGACTTAATCAATTATAATGCCTATGCAGAGAAGCTTCCATTAACAATCCAAAAGGATGGCCTTGGAGAACTTCCAGGTTGGTAAGCACATGGAGGTCCCCGGAGAGCAGTATGTTCAGAGAGAACCTGGAATCAATCTCTCTCTCTCTCTCTCTCTCTCTCTCTCTCTCTCTCTCTCTCTCTCTCACACACACACACACACACACACACACACACACACACACACCGCACCCCCTGACCCCTCTCCATACCCTGCCCTATGCATCTCCTCCATCTGGCCATTCATTCCTGAGCTCATATCTTTTAATCTTTTAATACTAAACTGGTAATCTAGTAAGTAAAATGCTTTTCTGAGTTCTGTGAGCCACTCTAGCAAATTAATTGAACCCAAGCAGGGGGGAGTGGTAACCTCCAATCTGTAGCTGGTCTAGCAGACAATCTGGACTTAAAATTGGTAGCTGAAGTGCAGGAAAGGCAGTCTTGTAGGACTGAGCCCTTACCCTGTGGGATGTGATGCTATCCTTCAGGTAGACAGCATCAGAATTGAGTTAAATTGTAGGATACCCAGCTGGTGTCTGAGAATTGTTCGGTGGTGTGTGGGGAAAAACCCCCACAGTGGAACTGGGTGCAGAACTGTAGGAATCCTGCACCATGTCACAGCTAGTAAATGCAGAGCAGGCTTTGATCCCAGCTAGCTTTAGACTACAGCTGGGATCGAGGCTCTAGCTCTATCTAGAGTCCACTCTTACCCACTACGTTACGCTGCCTTCTGTACATAAAAAGGAAAGCTCATTTAGCTCAAACCTGGAAAACTTTAAGAACAGATTCTTGGATCACATCTACAGAAACTGACCACATCTAGCGCCATAGAGCTGGGCTGAGCCTAGAATTACATTTTTTGCAAAGAGATTTCCCAAGTTGCCCTGATGAGCAGCCAGCAAGTATGGGAGGCAACCAATTGATGTCTCTCTCTCACATCAATGTTTCTCTCTCTGTGTGTCTCCCCCTCCCTTCCACTCTCTCTGTGAAAAATCAATGGAAAAAATATCCTCAGATGAGGATTTAAAAAAAAAAAAGACCCCTGCCCTCACCTAACCTATAACCCAGTTGGGAGAGATTGGATCATCCCCCGAAAAGGCAGGTAACAGTTAAACAGAAAACCATCAGAACTGTCAGACACATGATAGTAAGTGCTGCAGACATTCAAAGGAAGAAGAAATTGCTGGAGTGTAGGTTGGGTGGAAAAACTTCCAATGAGAAATTTAAACTGGTTCTTGAGATATGATTATATTCTTTAAGATGGGCGGACTTGGAACCAATCGGTGTTCCAGGTAAAACTGACCCATTCATCTATATACAATAGTATTTTCTATTATGTCTCCATTGTCCCTCTTGCAAGTGCCAAGTAATAGGCTGGCCAACTCTGCCCACTGTGGTCTGTTGAGCCAAGGTCCTAAGGGTGCCATATGCCGTAATTCCAGTACTATTTAGTTACAAAAGCTTAAATTAAATCAATATTGTTATGCTAAAATAAAGACTTATGCAGCTAAAAACAGAGTAATGGCTTCTTTACCATAGTGGAGAATACTGTATGAGCATGTAACCTGACTTTCCCAACCAATTATTCAGACCAAATGAATTCTCTGGTCCTCATCTCAACCCTGTCATGGGGGGATAAATGTAAACGACTTAGGTGAAAATTAAACTTGTTTATTTCTGTGTTCTTGCAGACTCCTATGATCTCTTAAGTGTCCCTGTCCATGTTGACTCTCTGGCCTCAAGTTGACTGAGCACAGTCACAGTGCCTGGGTGATGGCCTTGGGCCACATGGCACTCTGAATGAATTCAAGGAAGCAAGGGCTTAGGTACACATCCTGAAGAAACTCTGATCCCTGGCTAGCTAGTCACTACTCACTGGGCTTTTTCAGAAGGAGGGGATGACAGGCAAAGAAGGAGGGACCCAGAAGCTGATCCAAGGCCAGGTGGAATAAGGGCCAAGAGGAAGCAAGTCCAAGCACAGATATTTAAATAGACAGCCGTGACCCATGTGGGAAGCAGTTTAATAAATCAACCTAACATAGTGCATTTCCAAAACTCAGATGCTAGCCAATTTATTTCAGTCTGAAGGGCATTTCTGAACTTTCCTTTTAAAGATGGCATTCATACGAGTCAGAAATATCAAGTTCAAATCGAGATCCTGTTAAGATTCTGCTTATGCAGAATTTAGACATTTTTTAGCTTTCGGCTCCAGTTTCTTCATCTACGAAGAGAGCCAGTCCAATAAACATGATTTTTAAGTGGGGGCATCACAACTCGGAAAAATCAAGAACAAGCACCATAGAGTCCGAACAGAGTGACTGGCCTGGCAGCCTCTGGAAGATAGTGGTGATCAGAAAGTTCCCAAAAAGAAAATTGGTAAATCCAGAATTATTCCATGGTAATACTTCTTATAGCTCTGCCTCTTTTGGGTTCTGCCCTACAGTCATACATAGATCTGTATAATCTTCCCAGAAGAGCTAAGAGTGATGATTCATAGGATGGGCATACCCACAGCTATCTTCCCATACTTTCTACCTGGGAGGGTGGGAGATGGGAGTGGCGGTGTGTGACTCAGCCTTAACTACCTAGAGAAATGAAAGATTCCAAGACTTTCAGACCCTGGCCTCAGTAACTCAGCCAACCCTCTAAATATTTTGGAGTCTGAAATTTCTTATACAGCCTAAAAACCTGAGTGATGTTTTATAGTCTCTATTTCAGTTTTATAGTGCTAAACGTTTGAGGAATACACAATATGTTTTAAGGCTGTCAGATACAGTATTATTCTATTATAACTCTTAACTAGAGTTTACATTGTTACTAAATAGTCAAATGACGTTGTAGAAAATTTAACCCAGAAAAATCTATCATGGTTTTTAGAGCAGTGCATTCATCTGATATTCCCACACATCTTTGATATTTTACTTCTCCTAACTCAAAGTTCCTTGTTTACTAAGTTTTCTTTTGTTATAAATCTAATTAAAACCAGATTAAAGTTAAATTGTTTTTGAAAAATGGGTTTCATAAATGTGACTCAGAGTTTAAAACATCAATTACCTAAACTACAATAACCTTTGGCTTTACTCTTTGGCAGTCTTAGAATCACAGAATGTTTAACATCTGTACAGTAGCTGGCACATAGTAGGAATTCAATTACTGTTTCTAAGTTTATCACCATTAACAGTTACCATTTAATCAGCAAGAAAACATGTTATCTCTTAATCCTCACAACAACCCTAATTAAGCAGTAATATCTCCATTTTACAGATAAAGAAACTAAGGCTCCAAGTAATACAACAGCTACTAAATGGCTGAGAACGAATTTGGGCTCGGATCTCTCACCAGAACTACCGGCACTGAGCTTGTCCAGAGAGTGCCAAGTTTAGGAAGCTGGACCAGTGGGGTCTAGATCTCACTGGCTGTTATTTACACCCACATCCTTTAGTGACAAAGACAACAAATGTGGGTATGGTCTGTGTGTGCCGGTCACCCTGAGAGGGCAATGCTGCTCCTGAAGCTGAAATACTTGACCGGAAGGGAGTGGCATTTGACACACACCACAGCCCCCTAGAGTGTGGTCACTGCCATACTCCAGCCTCTAGGGAAACATCCAGTCTCCTTAAAGGGGGCCTGTCCCCATCTGAGGGTCTGATCAGTCCCTCCATTAGCCCCTAAGAAGAGTATTTCTAGAAGGCATCACACCCCATAGGCTATTCTTACCCTGGGGGAAGACTTGCAGCAGCTCTAACAGCCAAGAAGTCCACCAGCAGTAACAAGTTGTAGCAAGCATGCTGCTAACCTTGGGGACAACAGATATTCCTGGCTACAATCACATTTTTGCACATCTCCCATCCCAAGGACATGTTCTTGCCCCAGTACTTCCCCTTCAAAATGTTTGCTTGAACAAATACTTCAAGGAAGCCACCAGCTCCAGTAGGCATCTGATTGCAGAGAGAAAATGCCAAGGAGAGTGTATTCCCTCTGCTGGCCCAGTCATTTCTACACTAACAAGTTCAAATTCTCCGAATGAGTAGGTACACATCTAGGCACTCCTAAGTATTCAGACACACTAACCGTCCTCCATTAACTGACATAACAGACACCACCTTTCACTTCAGATTTACAGCTTAACAATTCCTTCCAAAGCAGATATAAGCAGCTGGCCAAACCGGCAGACCACTGGCCAGTGGTGTCTCCACCCTCAACTAATTCCTTTACTTAACTAGCAGGTGTTTTTTAAAAAAATCAAAGATTCAGGGGCCCACAAATATTCACCTATTCCAAAGTTCTAATTGCTGAAATCAAAATCTAAAATCCCATTCGCCTCTCATAAACACAAAGTGCTCTCTTGGCTGTGCCTGACTTTGCTTTCTCTGCTCTGTTGGTCCTGGAAGAACCTCAATTCAACTAAAGGCGCAGGGGGCGGGGGCGCTTTGGTGAGTTTATTTTTCGGTAGCGCGGATCAAGAATGCAGCCCCACTGCGACTGAGTCCACTAAGCTCCCAAACACCCCTCTCTCCAACCTAAACAGTTTGATCATGTGGGAACCAAACACTGAGAAAAAAAGAAAAAAAAAAAGGAGAGGCTGAGAGTGCCGGTCTCCACTTTCTCCTGGGAGGCGCCCGGCTGATGCTATGGTGGAAGGGGGCTGTCACTTCCAAACCTGGCTTGCAAAGCGCCAGCCAGGATCGGACATGTTGCTTTCACCCCTCGGCTGGGCCTGCCCAATGCAGGCGCCCCAAGGGTCGCGGGTGCCGCTGGGCGCTTTGGGGCCTGGGCTGGGGGCATGGTTGGGGGGTGGCGAGCTCACCATTCGGAGGGGCTTGTTTTCTCTGCAGATGTGGTCCCTCGAGCAGGTGCTGGGTTAGTCCCGTCACTTTTTTTTAGGGAGGGGGTGTTAAAGTATCGCGTGCAGGAGCACCCGCCCCGCGGGGAAAGCCACACGGGACACGATTAAAAGTGACTTTTCAACTTCTGCGGGGCTCGCGACTCTGCAGGGGGCCGGGTGCTCCGTAAATTTGGAAAAGGCCTGGATCTTCCGGGAGCCAACACTCCCAGTAACCCCACTGCAGCAGTACAGCAACCCTACAGCCCAAGTCGCTCCCGCCCCGACACACACGTGAAGCTCAGCGAAGCGTGCCACCTGCCGGGTTCCAAGCAAACATGCCCGGAGGGAAGGACCACCGGAAAGTATGCGTTTAAAGAGAAAAAAAAAAAAAAGTAAAACTCTTGGGGCAGGGAACAGACTCCTCCTGCCCGGGCTGCATGTGGGGAGGCTCCGCTCAAGGCGGAGCCGGGGCCGAGCGCGCGGGCCGGCGGAGTCCCGGGCGGGGCGGCCGAGGGGTAGGGCGGCCGGCGGGACCAGGAGGCCGGCGTCCGGGTGGGGGTGGGAAGAGCAGTGAACTCACAGCCGCTTGTCCTCGGGCTGCAGCTGCCAGTGCATGGCCAGCGAGAAGCCGAAGAGGCTCCCGGGGTCCCCAGTTTTCCGGATCACATTGTCCTCGCGGGTGTCCAAGTTGAAGGCAGCGCCGAGCCGGGGCAGCAGCCCCGCCGACAGGTAGAGCAGCCACAGCTGCCCCGCGGCCGCCATAGGAAGATCGGCGCCCCGGGAAGGGAGCGGGAGCTGCGAGGTGCGCGGGCGCCCGGCGCTCGGGTCCGGGTTCGAGGCTGCGGCGCTGCAGCTACCGCGGCGACCTCCGTCTGCTCTCGCCTCCCGTCCGGCCCCACCCCCGGGACGAGTCGCGCTCTCTGCCAGGCCGCTCCCCCTAGCAGGCAGCTCCCACCGCTGAATGAGCCCGTTGTTCTCTGGAGACTCGCAGGCGTTTTATCAAGTGACGAGGACGCCGGCCCCGCCCCTCCCCACCCCTCTGGCCCCTCCTCGCGCGCCAGCCTCGGCCTGCCGCCCGCACCTTCCCCGCGGGCCCGGCTGCGGTACCCTCCCCGGCCCACCCTCGCCGCTCGGCCGCCCCTAACCTGGCCCGGAAGCAGCGGCGCGAGAGGCAAGCAGACGAGCTCTGGGCCGAGCAGCCCCATCCGGGGGGTCCTCCTGGAAATAAGCACGTGAATTGTGGTTGCCATCCGGGCGAAGAGCCAGAAAGGCGTTTACTACCTGTTAGTAAAGGAAAGTGTTGGTGAGGCGCCGGCCCTAGTCGCCCGAAGCAGGGTGTTTTTGCAGACCGAGGCCCACGTGCAAATGCAGACTTCATTCATTCATTCCACAAGTGTTGGCTTATGCACAAGTGTTTATGGAGCGCATAACGCATGCCGCCAGATACTTGGGGAATGGAGCTGCATAGATTGTTCTCGGCTCTCAAAAATGATAATGGCACAAACTTTGATAATGCTGTACAACTTACAGTTCGCAGCTATTATCTCATTTACTCCTCCTAATACTCCTGTGAGACGGGTATTTTCTTATTGCAGACGAGAAAACTGAAGCTCAGCCTTGGCCAGAGCTTGTGGGAGAAGCCACACTGGTGTCAGCAACTTAAAACTTTGTCTCCAGGTGTGCTGAGGCTGAGAAGCCCCTGCACAGTAAAGGATGGTTTGTTTCAAGTGTACCCACGAAGCTCAGGAACGCTTCCTCCCTGCCCCCAATTCCCAGGACTAGTTGTAAGAACTTCCCTCCCAGAGGCCGTTCTGAGCTCTGTGTGGGTGGCCTAAAGGTGCCTGCCTCCATTGAGATGTTGACCCCTGGGGTGACTTTATCCTGTAGTGGTTCTTAACCTGGGGAGAGAAAATTCAAGTGAATTTGGATGACAAAAAAAAAAAAAAATTCACATTTTTTTAACCTCTGACAGTTAGCATTTCCGTTCATTCTGAATGAAGGATATCCCACAGTGACAGTAGGATAAATATCTATGACTCCAGTAGTCTCCAGTGGAACCCACAGGTTCTTTACAGCACATCACAGTTGTTGCAAATAGCTTAAATTACAGTAGTTATTAAGTAGACCCTCAGCTAGATCTTACGTCAGATGTCAATTAAAAAGTATGTGTACTGCCGGGCTGGCAAGGCTCAGTGTGATCTATGAACCAGGAGGTCATGGTTCAATTCCCAGTCAGGACTCATGCCCAGGTTGCGGGCTCGATCCCCAGGGTGGGGCCTTCAGGAAGCAGCCGATCAATGATTCTCTCTCATCATTGATGTTTCTATCTCTCACTCCCTCTCCTTTCCTCTCTGGAATAAATAAATAAATAAACAAATAAATAAATAAAATGTATATGTGTATATATATTAAAGTATGCTATAGTACAAATTTTTAAACATTGTGTTAAATGTATTTCAATATAATTGGTTTTCATGTCTTTTATGCATTTAAAAACCTTGTTCTGAAAATGGGCCCGTAGTCTTCAGCAGCCTGCCCAAGGAGTCCCCTGGGATAACAATGGTTAAGACTTAGTGCTAGGCCGGAGGCTCCTGGGGTTCCTGCATTGGAAACAGGAGCAGAGAGCAGTCCCAGGGATGAGCTGGAGCTCTGTGTGTGCACGTGGGGGTGGGGGTGAGATGCCTCACTGGTATTTGTACCAAGGGAACAGCTGGTGCTACAGAGAAAAGCCACCTGAACATCATCAATGGTTCATAGGTGATGACAGCAGCCAAAGTGAGTCCCTCAGCATAGTTGGGGACCTGCCAATCAATAACTCTAGTCATATGCAACCACAAGTGGGATGCAGCGGGTTCAAGTTTAATAGACAGTCTTGGAGGTCACACTGTTTTAACAAATGTGTGATAACCTTGATAAGGCTGAGAAACTGTTGAAGATTCTAAACTAGTAAACTAGGAAATAACTGCAATATGATTTTTCATGCGAGTTGGTTGCAAGTTCGCCTTTCCTCTTCATGTTAAACACATACGATTCCAGAGAGACAGGTCCAAGCTCTTAGAACACAATGAACCTCACTGCAGGATGGTATTCAGCGGGGCCACTGATAGAACGGTCATAGTTGAAGTACTTCTGAGCTGGTTAAAAAAGCCTTGCCCTGAGCTCCCTACATTCAACTACATCCCATCCTCCTGGCCACTTCCCTAGGACACACCAGCTTCCCACAATGCAGCAACTAAGGTGCTAAGCCCTTAAGCCCTGGCACTACAAAGGCTCCTTCTGATTGGGTGTCCTTGTGTCGCACCAGCTGAATATCACCCCTTGCTTCCAAAAGTCACTTTGTTCCCAGGATATTTAGTAGATGATGTTTGAATAGCCCAGGGTTATCTACTTGATCCCAAATACTGATTGTGCCCAAGTTGAAATCTTAAACAATGTTAAATTTAAATAGAGCAATAAAATATGGAGTGCTACTGAATTGAATGATGCTGTGTAGGAGAAGGAAGGAATAAAGAAAAGCAAGGGTGAGAGACTTGTTCTGGAGTGAGCCGAGTGCCCATCACAGATGAAAAACACCCACACGGCCACCTTCTAGCCAGCTGCTGCCTAGGGTGCCGAACATACTTGAAGTTGAGTGTAACTCAAGGACTCAACAATAATCTCATTGACGATGGTCAGCTCTTCCTGACTAACTGTAACAATAAAGTTTTTGTGAATCAGTTGTAATTTCCGTGGCACAGACATAAGGGAGACGCTTCAGGATCTACTAGGACAGTGTCAGTCTCCTGGGCCAAAGGAACGAAAGAATCAAGAAACCTAAAAAAGTATGAATTAAAGGCCCGGGGAGAGAGGTACATAGTTTAAATGAGAAAAAAAAATCTGAGACAAGAAGACACTTGCCTGGAACCAAAGGAAGAGAGAGAGCTTGATAATAAAGGCGTGCTGACTATATAGGGCATGGTGTGTGTGTGTGTGTGTGTGTTGTGCACGCACATATGCGCGCACGGGCACATGCGCACATGTGTATAAAAAAATGACATGTTCCCAAGAAGGCGGATGATTAGAAAACAAACAAAAAGGAGTACTTACAAACATGATGATCATATCATAGACCTACAAACTAGAAATTTTAAATAAAAAGGCAGTGAAAGCTATGAATAGAGTTATTCCAGTCCTGGATCCCTTTGCTCAGATGAGAGCTTTTGAATTTTTATATTTTACCAATGTAATTTTCAAAAGAAAAATATTTCTATATCTCACCTTTGTAGGGAAGCTTTCAAGTAATTTTAAACTATGGTCACCTGTGGAGAAGTCTGAGGAACTCATGTCATGCCTGATATAATTTCCCTTTCCCGGGACCTACTCTAATCATTTTGGCGTCAGTGTCACTGTTATGCGGACTTCATCATTACCAACAGCAGAGAATATCGTATTTGCTGCTTTTCGTCAACATGGAAACTATTGGAACATCTCCATTCTCCCGCGGTTGTGCTCACCAACAGTTTTCCACGTTCCCTGGAGCCCGTCAAAGGGAGGTCACGTATCAGAATGGCCGGCACGAGGTCTGTGGAACCTTGCTCAAATCCTGCCTCTGATGATAGCATGTACCCCCACGGCGGTGACTTGCCTTAGGATTAATAAAGTTAATGTGATCTGAAGCACTTTGGATGTTGTGTTAAAACCAGAACTTCATCTGTCTGCAGGCTTTCAAAATTTGGCTTTTACGTGTGATGCATAGACCCCGATATATTCCTATACATATATCCTGTGAATTGGATATATAAACTTTTTCAAATAGGGATTCCACTATTCAATGGCAGATTTTTTGGGGGGGTATCTCTTTAAGTATTCAGGGGTTTTCCTTCCATGTTGAACCTTAATGCCTTTGTTTTGACATTTTGTTTGTTCTAAGTCACAGCACATCTTTTGGGGCAAATCTGCCTTTGGTTGGGATTAGGAGAACCCAAATTGCCAGCTATTCCTTATTTTCACACCCAGAACTACCTTATTTATTTAATTTCTAGTTTTATTGAAATATAATTGATATGCAGCATTGTAGAAGTGTAAGGTATACAATATAACAATTTGATACTTATGTATATAGCAAAATAATTGCCATAATAAGTTTAATTAGCATCCATCACCTCAAATTGTGTAATTTTTTTCTTGTGATGAGAATTTTTAATATTTACTCTCCTGGCAATTTTCAAATATACAATATAGTATTGTTAATTGTTAAAAAAGTCCCAGGTTGTGCATTACCTCCCCAGGACTAATTTATCTTATTAACTGAAGGTTTGAACCTTTCTACCACCTTTTCCCACCCTCACCCCCTGCCTCAGGTAACCACTAATGTTTTTCTGTTCCTATGAGCAATTTTTTCTAGATTTCACATATAAGTGAGATCATATAGTATTTGTCTTTCTCTGTGTGACTTATTTCATTTAGCTTAATACCCTCAAGGTTTATCCATGGTGTCACAAATGAAGGATTTCCTTCTGTTTTATGACTGATAATTTTCCATTATATGTACACCACATTATCTTTTTTTTTAAGGGGGGAGGAGGGAGGAAAGAGGGAGAGAAACATCGATGTGAGAGAGACAGATCAATTGGTTGCCTCCCGCACTCGCCCTGACCCAGGCTGAGGATCAAACTTGCAAACCTAACATGCCCTTAACTGGGAATCAAACCCTCGACTCCTTGGTCCGTAGGCCGGCACTCTAACCACTGAGCCAAACCAGCTAGGTCTATGCTACATTATCCATTCATCCATCAAGACTCTTAGGTGGTTCACCCATATACATTTTAAAGTAAATTCACTTGACATTTCTAATTCACTTACAGTGAGCTCATTAAAATGTTGTAGAGAAAAAAGAAAAAGAAAAAAAAATGTTGTAGAGTATTTCACATTGCCATCTTAGGTGGGATTCTTTTTTTCAAGTTTGTTTTGAGGGAATTTTTCTATGCCAGGAAGCCTCATTTTGCCAGCAAGCCAGAAATAAACTCAAACTGTAAGTGAATTGAGTTAAATTTAAAACGGAGCTCCCAAGGCTGAGGTGGAACCCTCACTTGGGAAATTTGGCTTTCTGTCCCCAACATCATCAGAAACAAACACGAAGCCATGTGTATCTCATGCCACACACCATCCAGTCTTGGAAGGCCAAACTTGGAGATGTTTTAAAAATTAATTTTATTAATTTAAAGGAAATTTTTATTTGCTTTCTATAAAAATGTCTTCAGTAGGGAAACATGCAAGCTGATTCTGAATTAGAAGTTAAAGTCATGATCTTTGGAGTCTCTCAATTCAAGGCAAACACTTGAGGAAGACAGCTTAGCTGCACCCACTTCCCATCTGAGTGACTGGAGCAAGTTCCTCTTCTCCTCTAGGATTCAATTTTCTCATCTGTAAAATGGCCAGAATTCTTAACTCACACGATTGTTATAAGGATTAAATGAGATTATATATTATATATGATACATGTAGCATAAGGTCTACTATTAAATATGTGCTGAATAACATGATAGCTGAGAAAACGAAGTAGAAGAAAATATACTAGGAAATGAAATAAGAGAAGACTTCCGATAATAGGCATTAAACACAGGGAGACAGAATATGCAGATGAAGTCATCTGCACTCCACATTCGATTCATGTAAATAGTCAGGGTAAACCATTCCTTCCCATTATAGCTTGGCAGAAAATCCCTGTTATATTGTAGTTTCTCAGTGCCTGAGGTTTGGGTGGAAGCAAGTTTATGCTTCACACTGGCTCTGGACCACTTCCATCTCTTACCAGTGTTCAGAGAAGCAACAATGGGTCCCAAACTCGGCATCACAAGTTCAGAAGGGAGAACCAGTTCAGAGGACTAGACAGCTAGGAGGCCTGGTGGAAGAAAGAGATGAAAGGTGGAAGACATTCCCAAACACAGCCTTTTCTCCCTCATTTCACAATCTGTTCAGCCACCGGGCGAGTTAGTGCTAAGGATTACCCAAAATCACAGCCAACTTAAACATCATTGTTATTTTGTTTGAAGCTTTCTTATTGACTATATCTTACAGCTAATTTTTTTATTTTTCAAAATATATTTTTATTAATTTCAGAGAGGAAGGAAGAGGGAGAGAGAGAAACATCAATGATGAGAGAGAATCATTGATTGGCTGCCTCCTGCACACCCCCCACTGGGGATCAAGCCCACACTGCAGGCATGTGCTCCTAACTGGAATTGAACCTGGGACTCTTTATTCCACAGGTCAGCGCTCTATCCACTGAGCCAAATGGGGTAGGGCATCTTACAGCTAATTCTAAATAGCTTACACTACTTTAAATAAATTGGCATAGTAGTTAGGAGGATATAGGATAATCAGACCTTCAACTTCAAAATCTCTTCAAAGTTTTTGAATCTGGAAAGCAAGGCATTGGCACATGAATAAATACTGTATTTAACGAGTCGCTTCTACTGGCACATTAACAAGACATTTGAAGGCAATGTAATAAATTTTGCCCTGTACAGATACCATTATATAGAACAAACAGCAAAGAAAGGGGGAAAAGAATGCAGAAATCTGGACCACCTGAGAGCTGAGAACGTTCCCATAACTGTGGCTTTGTGGCCCCAGATCACATGATCAAAAAAGTGAGGGGCCACATGGCTCTGCATTGTGTAATGTATTTCAGGACATTCCCTGGTGGAAAAGAGAAACATGGGCTCACTGATACTTAGACCACATTTCCTTTCCAAAAACCTGTAGAAAGTCAGTGCAACTCCACAAGACAAAAGCCATTGTCCTGATTTTATATCTGGACACATCGAAGCAGGAACTCTTCGTAAGAGAGGATGTCATTGTATCGGTGACCAAATTAAGACTCAGGATTTCCCCGCTTCTGATTTCATCCACAAGGCCACACCTTCGTACCTTTCTTCAGCCTTGGCCGACAGAGTCCACTGAGACCAAATTTCCTGCCTCCCAAACAAGGAAATGTAGCAATTCACAAAGTGTGATCCTGATGTTAAAGTGTTCTTGGGCAGGAAAGAACACGGTCCCGTTCTATCGCTTAGGATGAGCTGTTCATACATCAGCACATGCTGCTGGTCCCTCTGCTGATGGAGGATGAAAAGCACAGAAGGCCACCGGGGGATCCGAGCCCTACCTAGCTCATTAAGCCAGGATGAAATTTTCAGCCTTGCCCTGCCTGCTTCCCCCCCCACCCCCCCGCCCGAAAGAGTCTCCACCCCACTGTTCCAGAAGAAGTTTACTTTCCCCAAGCAGTCAACCCGCCCCGGGTTGCTGTTGGTTACAAGAAACCGTTGGGTAAACGCCACATTGGTTGAAAAGGAGGTAAGAGAGTAGGAGAGACAGTCAGCTCTTTGATTTTGAAGGGCTATTAGAATTTCCTCATTTACACTCTGCAAATAACCAAAATACATCTATTTCTCTGAGACGTTCTTTATGTGCTGACTAGTCAGCAGGCGATGTCTTTAGTGGTTATACACAGTTTCAATTTGTATTTTTAAAAATAATTCAAATTCAGGAAAAATAACTAAGTTTATTTTTAAACTATATTCCAAAGTTTAAATATTTTCAAATGTTACTTAAAAGGATATGTGCATGTGTTTGTGTATATAACATACATATCATAGCCATCAGCCACTTAGGATAAGTATCCAGAGGAGAGGAGCATTAAGTAGACATTCTATCCTCTGCCCAGCACTCCCCTCCCAGACTCTAACACTCTGCATACACATCCCTCCACTTCATATTGAGCGATACTGTGATTTGTCTGCTTACCTGACTGTTTGCTACTACACTGTTAGTTCCTTCAAAGTAGGGACCATGCTTAATTCATCTCTGTATCCCTCATTCCAATAACTAGACTGGGAACATGGAAGCTACTAACACTTGACTGACTACGGTACCTAACAGTTTTCACTAATCATCACTTTTAAGCCAGTAGACTTCTTTGAAGTTGGGGGTTTTTAAAGAAAATGTGTCACCCTTGTATTACATGCTTAAAATGGAGCATACCCAAAACCCCTGCATCAAGTCAGCCAATTAAAAGGAACCATTTTGAACTCAAGGTCTTTGATGCTATAATCCTGCCAACAATTCAAAAAGTGAAAGTAAACTGTATAATCTGGAGCAGAAATTCTTAGCACAGGTTTTGGGGAAGCTGGATGGAGAGTGGAGAGGAGGAGGATGGATTGGAGAGGAGGGGCATGATGGCTGCAAACCCAGAAGTCCTTCGAGCAAAGAAAGCAGCGGCCTCCTAGGAGGGCTAAGTTCCCTATATTGGACAATATATTTGTTTCACTCTGGTCTAATGTCCCAACATGCTCACAATGCTACCACCTTCAGTGTCTCTCATCCTTTAGTCACGAAAGAGAAGACATGGTGAAGTGAAGTAGGAATATTCCGGTGATAGATTTCCCTTGTATTCCACCCCCTCCTCTAACCAATCCTCCCAAAAGCATATAACTGAGTCAGTCCGCCCTCTCCCCATTTCAACTGCACATGCTTACATGGGAGGGAACTCCATGCCAGCGAGGACTTCTCAGGAAAAGGTTGCTGGGAGAAAGTATGCATTGAGTACCACTCAAGACATGGCTGAGGCTTCTGAGCTTAAAGCAATACTACAGATGTGACTTTTTATTGCAGTAAAAGTTAAAAGACTGAGGAAATAGGTCTGTGTTTGCATTTGCAGGTGGTTCAAAGCCACAACTTTAGTTTACAGAAAATTCTGGAGACATGGGTAATATGTGAAGGAGTATGGTTATAGCAATGAGATGATAGACCATGAGGTAAATGATGGGAAAAGGCATCCAATATGTGAGCCTCAGACTTTAATGCTTAAAGACAATATTGTTTTATATACACATCAATTTCCTCTGTGATTTATTCAAGGTTAATAGTAAAATTGTCATCTAAGAGTTACACATTTGATACCTGTGCAATTACTCTCAATCATGTATTCCATTTAATGGATCTCCCAATTGTTACTATTATTAAGCACTCAGTGCACACATCAAGGTTTTTCGGGAGTTTTCTTCTCCCATTTTTCCCCATTTTTGGGTAAGGGGTTTGAGAAATACCTTGACATAATACTGACCTTTCTCCAAGGTCATAAGAAAGGGTCTGCGGTGAACTCAAGATGGCCCCAGATTATTTTGACATTCCACTCACTGAAAGGTGGGGTTTTTCCCTTACCCTTGAAACTCAACTGGACTTAGTGGCTTTTTGGTCAATAAAAATGAGCAGATGTGACATTCTGGGGCTTTCCCGGCTGAAGCATAAGGAGCCTTACAGCTTATTCCTGGGCCTCTCAGAACACTCATTTCTGGACCCTGTGCCTCCAGGTAAGAAGTCCACCTCCCATAGAGGAGCAGCCATGAGACTCCATGGAGAGGGAGAAGTCTGCTGACCCCAGCCTTCCAGCCCTCCACACCAAGGTGTTAGGGATGGTACTGAAGCCATCTCAGACCCCACAAACCTACCCAGCCACCAGCTGGATGCCACCAAGTAATCCCTGCAGACACTATGAGGAACAAAAGAATCAGTCAGCTCAGCCAAGCCCTGCCTCAAGTTCAGACCCATGGAATTGTGGGATATTAATAGACTGGTTGTTGTTTCAGCTACTAAGGGGTAGTGATGAAGCAATAGGTAACCAAAGCAGTTGTAATACAAAGTTCCCACGTAGGACAACTCTGATGGTGGCATCAGCTTCTACTCAGCTGGCCCACCCTCTGCATCTTTCCCAGTGGGACCAAGTCCATGGTGCCAGGCCGCGGTTGGCAAAGCTACTGAGTCATGCTCTTGCAGAAGTGCCATCAGTTATAGTTGCTTAAAGGTGACTAGAAAGAATTTTGTGGATGATGATTTCGTGGCTCCATGACGAATTACCAATCACTCAATAACAGGTCTAAAACACGTGTGAATAGGGTAGGTTTTATACACTTTTTCCCAGCGTCTAGCATGGCGGGTAGGGGAAGAGCAAAAAGCAGCCTGTCTGGCATTAGGTGGTTGGTGATAGTGTCCACTGATCCACAGGGCGCTCGCTCCCTGACCCGCTTCATCTCGAGTCTCTTATGGTCCCTAGTTACCATTAGTGTCACACATACCCAACATCACAACAAATTTTTTAAATGGCACCACAGAGTGTCTGGTAAGCAGGAGGGCAAGTCGCAGAGTGTCACTCCAACACTGAGCCTCAGAATCCCAGCCTGAGGGAGGCTTTCTAAACACCGAACGACTCCCCCACCCAAGTCTCTCAGCGGCCTTCTTCATTAAAGGCTTTGGCTCCGCCTCCCGCCCCCCCCTCCCCCCCCCCCCCCCCCCCCCCCGCACCTCTCCAGCTCTAGTTTCATTCTGTGGAAAGGTTCACTGCCTTATGTGCCATGCGCAGACAAGCTTATCGAATGAACTGTAAATCTCATCAGTTTGGCACAGGGGTTTCCTGGGAGCCACGGAAACAATAGGAGTTGTGTTCAGCTTCGGTGACTCCAACTGATTCTCAGTTTGGCTCATTTGTGCTGAACAGTTGGAGATACAAAGCCAAGCCCATTAGTTGCCAGAGAGTGGTTCTAAGGGAGGAATGAGCCGTCGATCCCCAGGAGGTTTTCCATCCAAGCTCTCATGACAGAATGTTATTTATGACATAAGGTGTGTTATGTAACTCTCAAAGGCGTTACTCCATCTCCTTCCATTTCCTCAATATTCTGGATTTCTAAGGAGATCCTGGCAGTGCTTCCTGACATTGGAATCCGCTGGGGAAATGAGCAGAGAGCGTCTCCAAGTTCCTCTGGCCCCTAATAGTGATCAAAGTGTGGTGCTGAACCCCACCTGCGAGGTGTTAGGGTTTTGTTATTTTTTAATGTAGTTGTGCCCCAGATTACCTCTGAAAAAATGGACTTAATTAGTTTCAGCAACTAATTCAGTTCTATTTCTCATTTATACACTTTCACAGCAACACATCCATTTTCGATGTGAATTACACTTGAAAGGTTGTGAAGTTCATGCAGTGACAGTACTGAAGTCACACCAGTGTTCAGTCTCCTAAGCTGCACACGCCTAGTTTCCAGATGGAAAAATGAATACTCACCACAGTTCCATCAGGAATGCCAGTTTCCCCTCACTCCCTAGCATTGGCCAGTGCAGTTAGAATACTGTGTTCATTTAAGGCATTTTCTGGGCCTCCCAGCCTTGTATTTACATACCAGCTGAAACTGCCAGTGGAAATGAATGGGGATGATGATATTTGCCTTATTCCATTTTTTTCTGTAAGAAGGAGAAAGGCTGGAAATAAGCAGATGTGAAAACACTTGTCACGAATCAAAATGTTTACCACTAGGTTCGGAGAGGCTGCCGGTGTAGAGGCAGTGAATTTGATATGTGTACTTAGCAAGATAAGTGTGTTTAGTGTGACAGAACCTTGGACAGAACTTCTGCAGATAACCACTAGCAACTCCATATTTCTTTGTCTATTAGGCTTTTTCGCAGTTCATAAACTTGGCTTTCAGAGCCTCTTGTGTCTACTTTAGCATAGACTCTCACACTAATACACTCCCAGCTTCAAGTCATTACACCCACAGATAATACAGGACGAAAGGCCAAGAACAATGGCACTATAGGATTGAAAGATTTAGCTTTGTCAAATAGTTCATGTTAAATTAAGGAAACTTTCATTGGAATAAATTAAATATGTTCTGAGAGGAATTGACAGGTCTGCTCCAACCACGAAGACAAGAGGAAAAACAGTCCAGAGATGGAAGACACTGACAACGCCTTGCCAAGTGAGCAGTCAGCAGCTGTGCGCCACTGCAGGTTGCCTAGGACCAAACCAGAGAGGGTCGGACCTGCGTGGCCACCATGTGCCCACCATCCAGATATCATTGCTGACATGTACACATAAGGAACTGTTAGATATTGAAATGGGGACTCAGAACTGTTGGACATTGAAATTGGGACTCAAACATTTTTTACTATTATTATTTTTTTTTGTTATTATATGTTCATTTCTAGTCTGCAGAGGCAAAATTTTTTAAAGGAAAGAAATGGGGGGAAAATAGATACAGAGGCAAAGAAGTATTGAACAGACTGTCAAACTACATTGGGAAGGCAGGGGAGGTTGGGCGAGGGGGGCTGTAAGAGATCAACCAAAGGACTTGTACACATGCATATAAGCATAACCAATGGATACAAGACACTGAGGGGTGGGGGCGGGCAGGTGAAGGCATGTACTGGGGGCTAGGGGAAGCTGGGGGAAGGTCAATGGGGAAAAAAAGGAGACATATATACTACTATTTGTAATACTTCAAACAATAAAAAAAAAAGAAAAAATTAAATATGTTCTGGAAGACAAAAGAAATCATGCAATTGCTCTCAATTTGATCCCAGGCATTTATAAATATTTATAATAGGAAATTCATGAAATAATATACACGAAAATGACAGAAAATTACCGATGTGATTTTGTAAATGGAATGCCCATCCATGAGTGCCATGAAAGCCATGAGTCAGATGAGAAGGAAGAAATAGAAAGTGTACAGATGAAAATTAGAACAAGAAAATATGGAAGTATGTTAGAGGAAGTGGTCAAGTTAGCATTCAACTTTCAGATGATTTCCAAAAGTTGCTCTCTCTGAGCTCTCTTATTTTGTACTATATTATATAGCATGTAACAGGATGGTCAACATCAAATCACGTCCAGGTTTAGAAGAGATCCAAACTGAGCATGACAAATAGCGGCCAGGAGTTTAGGCATTCATGCAGTCTCCCTTTGCCACTCTCCACAAGGCCTCCTTGGGGACAGCGCAAACACTCGATGAGGTCAGGCCAAAAGAATGCATCTTCTTTTCAGGAACTCACCCAAAAGTGGCCCCCACCAGAATAGGAATACCTCAGCCAGAAGAATACCAGTTACAGTGCCACTGTGCACTGCCCATGCTATGCACAGCTCTCCCCTGGGCTAATGTATAATTTGAAGGAAAATGGCTGAAATGGTTCTTATTTCTAAGGTATTGTGATGATGAAGAGAGACTTGTCTCCATGTTTGAGCATGGAGGGCTAAATCCTAATCCCAAATCCAAACTTATTTCATGAGAAACCTTGAGCATACCACTTTTTCAGTTCTCCTACTTCAATCCCTATAAAGCAGGTTAGGCTGACTTTGCTCTGACTGATATAGCCAATTATATACGACATATAACAGACATATCTGACCAAGTTGCTGTGTTTAATTAAAGTTGGGCTTTTAAAAAAGGAATGAGAGAGGAACTGAATGGTACTCATTATGCAGAATTCTTAGTTTATTGACCACTTTACAGGTTATAAAGTTTTTGTCCTAAGAGACCTTAGAGAGCACATAGAACTGGATCTTTTCATGTGTGTAGAGGTGAGGAAACAGAGGCCCATAAAGGAATAAGCACAGAATCAGGATCAGATTTCGAGTCTCCTTAATCTCACCAAGTATTTCCCCAGCAGACCAGCACAGAGGTAGCAAGTTCTTTTCTCAACCACCAACACACTAGAATTCACAGTGCTCTGTAATAGAACGCAACCATGGAAGTCATATTGGCCCAAAAGTTCTAAGATTGTAGAGCAAACACTGGACAGAGGCTGAGAACATGACTGTGTCCTGGCATTACACTCCACTGAGCCTAGATCCCGTCTGCTTTAACAGGGCACGATGCCCACCAGTCACTGCCACCCAGGCGCTACCCGAGAGCTCAAAACCTTCCTGGTTTCATACTGCTTCTAATCTAAGAGTTTAGATGAGAAGAAACTGAGAGAAAGTAGACCTCCTGCTTGTAGGAAGAAGCTCTACCCTAGATTTTGTCTATCTCCGTGAGCTCCCTGCTCAGTCAATCAATTCAAATCAACTTATTCTAATGACTTGCATCACACCTGCTCCTGGCATGAGTGTGAATCCAGTTTCGTTTTTCATAAGTAAAGTAAATGATTCTAAATAAAAACAATGTTTTTAAATAGTTAAAATATGAGTCACATGATCATTGTTGAACAAAGAAACTTAGACAATAGAAGTCTACAAAACAGAAAGTGACATTTTCCACCCATCCAATACCACTCCCCTGAGATAATCATTGTTAATAGTTTGGTTTACATCCTCCCTTTTACGCATGTAGGAACATGTTTATAAATATTTAGCTTTTGAACCTTGACTAATGTTAAGAAGCTCCCCATTGAAGATCATAGTTCAAAATCCCTCTTAATAATCTACTAAGCGCTACTTTGGGGATCCTAAAACCAACCCAACAAAATAATGTAAGTATGGAAGAGGCCAACCTGGCTTGCTGTGACTAGTTTTGGCAGAGGGCCCAAATATGCAAATAAGTCAAATCTGTTTAAAAGACCTTTAAAACAGGACTCCAGCTCTTACTAGAGTTAATACTAAGAACTATGGAACTGAAATAATTTTCCAATGCTATTCTGCTGGGTTGCAGGAAGAGTTCAAGCATAGAAAAGCTCTATTTAACACTAAATGGCATCTAATTAGGAATCTGCTGGCACAATCTCTTTGGTGTTCTGCATTCTCTAGTGATTTTTTCCGTTACAAGAGTACCTATGGCTAGGGTGATGTTCCCCCGCTATTTGGGAAAGTGGTTAAAACTTGGTCTGATTTGAAGACATTCTCTCCTGTTTCATTCTGACTAAGGCAAGTGCACGCCCAAATACCTGAGGGTTGTGCCTACACTTGCTACAGTTGAGGCAATGCAATCTCGGGTGCTTATTTATTTGAAGGGCTCCCAAGCTGCTGGGCACCTGGCAGCTGCTCAAGAAAAAGTGACACCTGTACTTGGGGAAGAATAGCAGCTCCCATGGACCTTTCATGGGTCGATAATTAGAAGCAGATAACACCTTGCAAGCTGACTGCTGGCTCTCCTGGTCTCAGAGAAGCTATTAGCTTTCATCTCTTCCCTTGTAGCTGAATAGGACCCCTGGGGGAGGTGCAGGAGTGTGTGTTTTGTACAAGTGCGCAGTGAGGCTCTGTGCATTGTGGTCTGAGATACCAGTGAGTCCTGTTTAACCAGAAGAACAAAAAAAGTAAAGCCTAAATGATTATCAGAGCAAACCAAAGGCTGGGCAATTTGTATGATTACCCCTCTCTTCTCTCAATTTGGCACGACTTTGACCTCTCACCTAGACTTCACCACAACCTTCTCCGTGCCCCTGGAGTGCTGTTTGCTGCCTTAATTTCATCATCTGCAGAATAGGGTTAGTATTGCCTATCCCCAAAGGAGGATACGTTGGTTCATGCCTGAGATGGGTGTTGAAAATATGGATTAATGGCCCCCCAACATCTCATTTACAACAATCGCAAAAGATTCCCCAATTTCTTCTGTGATCCTGGAATTAAAAAAAAACAAAACACAAAAACCCAAAACCACAGTTACTACTTGAAATAAGCTAGAGCTATGTTTTTCAAACTGAGATTGACAAGTTCTGAAAGAATTTTTTAAATTGTGGTTTTCATTTGGATTCTGAGCTAAGAAAAGTAATATCAGAGTGTTCTGGGCCATTGGATGACGACCTTGCAACCAAACACTGTCTTGAGTTCAGCATCTGTCTGCATTTGTGTTTCCAAGAGACAAGTGTTAAACCTTCAGTGCTGTATACAGCACACTATACACATTGTATACAAGGCAATGTATTAACCTGATTGGACAACTAATGTAATGAATCAGTGAATAAAAACCAACGTAAACAATAGCAATAATAGCAATGATAACAAACAATGTTCCATCATAATTCAAGATCAAAAGAATCAAGTCTACTAATGAAATATAAACAACTAATCACATCTCCCTAGCCCAGCCGGTGTGGCTCAGTGGTTGAGCAATGACCCATGAACCAAGAGGTCGCCAGTCTGATTCCGGTCAGGGCACATGCCTGGGTTTTCGACTCAGTCCCCAGTAAGGGGAGTAGAAGAGGCAGCCATTCGATGTTTCTATCCCTCTCCCTTCCTCTCTCTCTAAAAATCAATAAAAATGTATTTTAAAAAATAAATACATCTTCCCTATCATTAAACCCAACATCAGCAATTTAGTTTACATAAATATCCGTTGCTCATTTGAATTTCACTGATTTTATAATTATGGATGTTTAATTGGTAAATATATGTTGGTGTTATGCTTTTTAAGGGTCTTAAACCTAAGGAGTATATACCTAGTTTTGTGTGTGTATTTAAGTAATGTTACTTTAAAAAGTAATAATTTGAATCATCACTTGGGCTAACAAGAATTTTTTCCATGAAAAACAGTCTATAAATGAATATAATTTGAAAAACACTCAAGGATCAACTGGGGTTTGGTTTATTAAATAGCAAATCTCATTCTAATATTAGCTATTTTATAATAGGAAGTTTGTCAGTAACTTTCAATCAGAGATTTAAAGTTGGTGGACCTTCCTAATGTTATTCAAAGTTTTCTTTTTCAATGCACCTTTGTTCATATATTTACTTAATTCACTCATGAACCACTGAATACCTATTATTTCCAGGCACTGTACAGGAGTTAAAAAACAAAGAATATAATAGTATTTTCACCCTCAGGGTTTATAGCATAGTTGATAAACTGGAGAAATGGCCAGTACACATATATTTAACTGAGAGGTAAGAAGCCTCCTTGGGAAGAAAAACTCAAGCTATATATGTTCACTTCTGAGCATGTCTGCCCAATTAATATGTTACTTATTCTTTCCTATTTATCTATTCCTGTGATAGTTCTATACTGTGTGTTTTTTTAATTTTTACCAGAGGATATGTTTGTTCATTTTTTAGGGAGAGAGGAAGGCAGAGAAAGAGAGAGGTGGGGAGAGAAACATCGATGTGAGAGAGAAACATCGATGGTTGCCTCCCATACTCACCCTGACAGGGAAGTGAACCCCCGACCTTTTGGTGTTCAGGGACAATGCTACAACTGAACCACCCAGCCAGCGCAGTGCCATACTGTTTTAATATAAAAACAACTTTACAGTACGTTTTTAAACCTGGACAAGTCCTACATCATTATTCTACTTTTTCAGGATTTTCCTGGATACTCTTATATGGATTTTTTTTTTTTTCCAAATGAACATTACATTTCTGTCAGGTTCCCCTTAAAATCTCATTAGCATTTTCATTATGAATGTGTCAAAAATATTAGAGCTTAATTTGAGGGGATTGGCTTACTACTAATATTGTGTCTTTACTAGTAGGCGTATAGAGTACATTCTCCATGTATTCAAAACCTCTTTTACTAGTACATGTGTCAAAAAGAAAGTTGTGGGTTGTTTTTTTTTTGACATATCAGTGTAGCGTATTTCTATTCCTCTGAATTTTGTGGGGGGTTTTTGGTGTGTGTATCTCTTATTGTGAATGGAATATGTATTTTTAGTATATTTTCCACTTATTGCTTGCATATAGGCACTGTATTGATCTGCATAATTATTTTGTGAGATCCCTAAATGAGTACTTCTGATGATTGAGTACTTCCAAGTCTTTTCACCTGAATGCCCTGAATGGCAGAAGCCATTTTAATTGATGTTAACTCAAAATTTCTTTAAGTCTCTTACTTTTCCAATATTTGTCTTTGATTCCTAAATATGGAATTTATTATAATGTAAATAAATTTGGAGATCCAGTTTGGTTAAGAAAATGGATTCTCTAGGATGATGTCTAATACATATTTCACAGTATGTTCATTCCAACTTGACAGTTTTTCAGTTGCTTCCCTTGGTGTAGACAATCTTCTAACAGTTTTGTAATTTTAAAATGAGGATTATTTTATCTCCTTTTAAATACGTATCTCATATAATATCTTGTTATAAAACAGCAATGTAACAGGTTTTTAACCTTTATGCTACACTTTCTGCAGTCAGATGCCTTACAGTAACTTTTAACTTAGTGATAACATTGAATAATAACACACTGTTTCACATTTCCAAACAGCGACAGGTCAGAAGCAAAAATCTGGTTGCTAATCTGCTGTGCTCGTGCCCTGTCAAACTCGAGCCTGTGAGCAGAAGTTTGGCATTTTTGTTCTGCTTGCTCACTCCTTTGGCCCAAGGAAATGAGTTGGATGAGTGCCCTTCTTTTTTATTCAGAGATGCCATAGATTAATTTTAAAGACTTCCTTTCATCTACATAACAGAATGGGTTCAGATAGCCTTTTAAGCTATTATCTGCAGTTTGGAACTTTGCGCTGGAAGGCCACAGCGATTACACAAAAGGGGTCTGTTAGGAACACTGAACAATGAGAGTTTGACATTTTTCTCCTCCTGCCTCCAGAAGAGAACCAAAGCAACTATTTTATTGCATTTATGTATTTCATAAAAGAATGTGGGTTATATTTATATGCCAGCAGGCTTCATGGAAATGACAAAACTGTGCAGCTTGTTTAAGGGGACGCTCCAGAGTGCCTCCTTCCCATTGGGGTGGTTGGAGGAACGTGGCAGCAAACGATTCCATGTTCTCCTAGGGCCCACCGGTTGAGAGCTGCTGCCGTAGAGCCTAAGACCATCGGAAAACACAGATATTTACATTACGATTCATAACAGTAGCAAAATTACAGTTATGAAGTAGCAACGAAAACAATTTTATGGTTGGGGTCACCACAACCTGAGGAACTGTATTAAAGGGTCGCGGCATTAGGAAGGTTGAGAGCCACTGTCCTAGGCACTCAAACTGTGCGCTTGTTTAATTGTTAAGAAAAACAGGAAGCAACGCCTCATCTAGGACGAGATTCAGCCTTATTTTGTACGGGGAGGGCAGGGAGGGAGGGGGAGAAGAGTAAATAGTGTGCAACATTCAGAATTTTGGCTGAAGTGAGGCCATGCATACAAATATTTTTTACAGAAATTCAGCACAAAAATTTTCATTTTGCCCTTTCACGTAAGTGTGTCTTGGTTGCATTCGTGTGTTTTGTTGTTGTTGTTTTCCCCGTTTGCTCTCTTGGCTTCATTGATTCTGTGTGAGCCCCAGTGTGAGCACATTCTCTGAATACAAATTGCTTTAAATTAAGAGCCACCTGAGCCCGAGAGCCCACCCAGGCTCGGGAATGCAGTGCTCAGCGTAACAAGGTGAAGGTCTGGCACAAAGGGTTCCGTGTCCCGCTGCCCTTCCAAAGGCGCTCGGATTTTCCAGGACAATCTCTTCTTTGAACCCAACATGAAAACACATTAGAGCTCTTTTTGGAACAAAGAAATATACATAGGAAATAAAGACATTGTTTCATCAAATCCTCGCCATCTACTCTGACGTAAGCTGGCTAGGAAAGAAAGAGTCTCCTTCCGAGAGGAAAGTGAGTCCGGTCTGTTTTCTCCATTCTTAACCCTGCCAAACTTGGTTGGTATTATTTTTTTAAAACGTGGAAGCAAGCTTCCCTATTTTCTCTTCCTGGGAGTTTGGTCCCAATTTCCCCCCATTCGACCTGCACAGGTTGTGAGCGCCTGCCATTCAGCAGGTGGGAATCCCTGAGTGGGTAACCGGGCCGGCCCATCTCCTTACGTGGGCTGCGCTGACACTTTATTTTAATCACATTTATTCAGCCGCGCCTGCCTTACTCTGGGATGAGCAGGAGCCGCTGCTGTCTGAACCTGGGCTGCTCAGAGCACAGAGGAGGGCAACACCCCGTCTTGCAGCCTGTCCTTCCATAAGTGACTTCCACCACCTCAGGCCCCGAGGTGGCCCGGCTGAGACAGTTCAGTCACCTGTCTCCACCCTGGCCTCGGACACACATGGTGTCTGTGGTGACCCTCGAGCTCGCCACTGCACACAGCCAAGGGGCCGACTTCTTCCTTCCTCTCTCAGCGCTCACTCGATGCCCCCAAACCCCTCTCTGCCCACTGGCCCGCTCACAGGTCTGCAGTGAGGAGGCCCGCGCTGCAGCCCGCTGCCTCTGGAAGTCTTTCCGTACCTCCTTCCCGTGTTCCTCTTGCTGCTTCTCCTTCTGGATCCTCCTTGAAATCTAGTTCTTGCTCTCCACCTACCAGTGCCGACTGGATGCCAGCCCTCCACCGACCCTCGTTTCTGGACAAAAAGTCCAGCCCCCTTCCCTTCCGTGACTAGTCTGAGGTGCTAGAATCCCAGCCCAGTCAAAGGCGTGGGCCGCCTCTGCAAGGTGCCCGATAAAGACACACCCCAGGACACAGGAAGATCGCGGGGTACACAAAATGCCCAGATTGTGCTCATTGACTCAATCACAGACTTCTGTTACTTCCTAATAGCAAAAGTAACAAAAGTCTGCTCATGCTACAGTCTTGTACCTGAGGACACTTAAGATCGCCCAAACCAAGTGTTGACAAAAGTCACATGGTGTCATTCATATGAAACTTGCCAACCACTTCAGCAGATACAAACAAAAGGGTATATAATAATTTGCCATTCTGAAACTATTTCATTAAAGAGATATAAACTGAAAGTATTTCTCCTACACTTATTTAGCACCTACCATAAATGGCAGGCAGTGGATCAGGCGCCAGATAAGAGAAATGAATTAAGACATAGTTGGTTACCACAGGGACTTTGCAATGTAATAGGGGAAGTGAGAAACACAAGCAGCAATGAGGCTGTTATAGATATGAGCCCCGGGAACAACAGGGACCTGCCGCACAGTGTAAGAGACTCTGAGTGGAGGGGATGGGTCATTCTCCAAGGCCTACTGTGTTCCTGACACTGGGAAGAGTTAAAAGACAGTCCCTGTTTTCAAGGAGCTCACCATCTACTAGGAGGCAACTTTGAAACAATGTGACACAGGGCACACCAGGGACATATATGGGATGCAGTGGAACTCAGGGAAGAGGCTCTAACCATAGGTTCTCAAGATACGTGACTGACCAATCAGAAGTGACTCCAGTCGTAAACAACTGGCTCCACCAGTGGCTATACCAGCTGATTATGAAAGAACTCCATTCCCAGCCCAGTCTGGATGGCCAGGGAGCTTCCTGGAGGAAGTGATGCCTGATTAGACACTTGGTGGACAAGTCAAAATTGGCCAGGCCAGGGCATTTCAGGCAGAGATAACAGTGCACACACATGCTTGGCAGAGTGAGCGCACAGTGCATGTCCGAGAGAATTGGAGTGCCTTCCCCCGACACCCCCAGGGAGCGCCCAGGGCACATGCCCCCAGGGGCTTATCGGCAGCAGGCCCTTGAAATGAGGCAGCCTGCTTGTCGAAACCACCTAGACACCACCAGAAGTGACACTTGAAGATAGTCAGGACTGGAAACAACACACACATGCACACGCCACTGCTGTTAGTAACCAGAAGCCCAAGATACAACCTAGATGATGAAGACCAACGCCTGGGCCCAGGACCCAAAGAGAAAGACGGTAAATAAAAGAAAGCTGACCAACGACGGAGTGTGGGAAATGGACAGGCTACCTCAGGAAAGCCTGAAAAAGGAAAAAAGGTGAAGATGGAACCATAAAACTGCTCCAATAATAATCTAATTTGTGACTTAAGGTAAGAATGAATGCAAAAATGAAAACTGAATGGAAAAGGAGTAAATCTACTGTAACAAGTGTTGTGGGCATCTATTGTTTCTGCCTGCTCAGACTCACCTCTGTCCTGAAGCCCGCCTGCACTGTGAGGGCCCCAGGCCCTGCGGTTCAGGTGGACTGACCCTCCTGGCCCCTCCTGCACCACAGGTCCTCTCCTCCTGGGAATAGGACCTGGCCTGGCCCAGGTAGCTCATTCCCTCTGGCCCAGTGATGGGTTCTCAGGTGAGCAGGTGGTGTAGGCCCCGCCAGGCAGTCTTTGCCAGGACTTCCCTGGTGGAGTTCAGTGAGGGAGCTCTTCCTCACTGGGACTGGGAGGCAGTTGCACGTGAGCCTTGGGATCCTGGAAACCTTCCGCACCAGTGGTGAGAGATGAGGTCTTGATTATATCCTGTCAGTCCCCGGAGCCGACACCTATCCCCGGACTTCCCTGTTGTTTGAACTAATTCCCATTTTCACCTGAGCTCATTTAAGTCAGAGTCTGTTGCTTATAACCCAAAAGGTCTCGGAAGAAAGGAACCTATACGTGTTGAGTCCCCACCCTGAGCGGGTACAGTGGTTACTTGATCTGTGTTAACTCAGAAGAGATGCCGCACTGTGACATTATGGACCTGCCAGGGCCTTGTGTGTTCTGAGATCACCAAGAAAACAATTCAGTACTGGCGATTAAAAACTGTCGACTCAGTTAAAACGTAAGGGTGCTAAAGTCAGTAATTAAGATAATATTTTAGTGCAAAAAAAAATCCATAATAAACAAAATATCAAAATGTAAAATAAAGGCAGGATCAGACCCTGCCCTTGCCCACCCCAGTTCCCACCTTGCGCCTCAGTGGCTCTGTGCACCTTGTAAGATTTGTCACTTCCTGTCTGTGTTCCTGTCCTAAATAGCAAAACAATGAAAATGGGTGTGACTCCCTTGTTCATCTTTGAGGACACCATGATAAAGTAAAGCCAGAAACCACCTAAAAACGGTGCCTCCTCCCTGTAGAGGGGGGAGGAAAGGAGATGCACCTTGTACCCAATCCAGAATGGGAGGGAGGAGGACAGTTAGCGTGGATGATGAAACTCTCGTCCCTGCCGAGACAGCCAGAGGGACCGGGTAGAGGGTGAGGGGACTGTCTGCTCTATAAGCAGGCCTCGCTCACCAGTGTTGTTAAAACATCACACCCTCTTTAACAACCCTCTCTAGTTCCCTGATGGAACTAACCAAACCCCCTGAGCTTTGGAGAAACCAGTGAGTAATGAAACGCACACCATTGTCCCTATTTCTTCTCTCTTCTCGGCCCTTCAATTTAGCCCTTTCATAGGAGCCTGGGGTGTCGTGTCCCCGTTACAGAAGTGTCCACACCGAGCTCCACGCAAAGCACAGGGAACGAGGCAGAAATAAAAAGAACAAATGGGCTACCAACTAAGAATGAGGTCACCAAGGAGCGAGTTGGGGCCTGAGATCTACTCAAATTCTGCTACTAAACCGTCAGTTTTTTCATCTGTAAATTGAAGATAATATTTCTTGCTTTGGTATATCAAGGTGCTCCTAAAAAATGAAGACAAAACAAAATGGGGTTCAAATACAAGAAATTAATCTGTATATTTAGCTAGAGAATTTTCAAAACTTATCTTTATTGGCTTTTAATTTAACAAAAGGGTGGGGGAGTTCTTGGCATTCTCTGTGATTTGTACTGAATGAGAAAGCGTGCCAACTTTATTATATCCATAAAAATAATAAAAATAACTAACATTTATGTGCCACATACCATATTAGGTTTGTTCATATATATTATCTCATTTAAAGGTAAAGTTTTCTTTTTTTAAATAATGGAATTCAAATAAAGTTAAAGGAAATTTATATATCTTCTGTTTATTAAGAGATTCATTTTTTTCATTCATTTATTTATTTGACAAATACTTTATATATGAATAAATACATACTTTTTACTTCTACATATTTAAGGCCATATAAGGTTACTTCATGTTATCTTAGAAGACTTTGGAATTTATTTATAAAAAAGAAAAATGATTTAACCAATAACTTGATTATATTTAAACCAAAAGTTAACTCAGGCTCTGAACTCACAGTCAAATGTATTCCTCCAATGATACCTTAAAACCATGCAATTCTCTATATTTTGACTTATGGTGGCCTCATTTTTCTTGGAAAACCACCAAAATGCCCTGATGTAGTTCACGCAAAGCAGTCATTCAAATAACATTTAGTTAACACTTACTATGTGCTAAGAACTATGCTGCCAGTTGCTGATACTACAGAAGTAAATAAGGGACAGCTCTCTCCCTTCAGATCATTGTTAAGTGACAAAGAAGTGCACAGGTAATTACAATACAACATGATAAGTGGCAACAGAAATGCAGAAAGTGCTGTGGGTGCATGAAGGATAAAAACCGTGGGTTCCGGATCCTTCGTGTTTTCTAAAAACAAAAGAGTACAAGACCCACTTCTAAAATTGAGGGGTATTATCAAGAGAAAGATCTGCAACCAAGTGAGAAAAACAAACAACCAAAAAAAGACAACTGGGAAGAGTGGTGCTTGGAGACCTTATCCAGAAGTGTGGATTATCACACTCTCGAGAGATGTCCCTTTTACTCCAGCGCGCAAATCTTTTGGAGTCAGATACTGAAATCAATCATTGAGACATCAGATTCCAGTTTTCCAAGCCAGCTTGGGAAGAATTACTGGATTCCGTCTCTAGGCAATGGCCCGGGAAGGGCAATTCTCTGTATAGGAATCTTCTAGCATGTGCTGTAAGCTGATTGCAGGAGGACACCGTCCACTCCCATGCCTTCCTCAGATGTTCTGGTGAAAACTGCCCATGCAGGTCACTGAGTCTGGGGGAAGGAGAAGGGAGAGAAGAACAGAAATTCTCAAATGAGTTAGAAAAATGAATTATCTTTCCCATAAGCCAAAGAGGGTCCATTTACTGTACCAAGAGACCTACAATTTCTCCATATTTAGTCTTTTATTTTGGCCACATCTCCACAAAATAAAAGAATTGACACTGTGTGGCTTCAAGTTACTTGGAAACAGCCCCCTACCATTCCTGCCAACAATTGTAATTATTTTCGCACATGTTATTTGAAGGCTATTGATGGTTGACACCTTTCCTAATGAATAATTTGCCCAACTGTAAAAATGTTTTTGCCAGAACAGGTACTAGCCAGCCGTGAGAAATCTGGGGCCCAGACAGATGAACTGAAGCCAGTGGTACAATAGGGTCCGGAAGACCACAGCCGAGCTCTTGACCGCCGAGGGCTTTGGTCAGAAGGTGTCTTGTATACATCGTGGCTCTCCCCCACACAGCGATACCGGAGAAGAGAGAGTGATGGTGTCTACATTTGTGGGAGACTGTTTCCGTATGAACAAGCCCTCATGCACGTTTTCTTTTTCTTGGCAAGGCTGGTATCTCTTCCCAGCTATCAGCCCAGTCCCTTATCGTGCTTCAGATTCTTTGATTCAGGGAGAACAGCCCTAAGGCTCAGCTGAGAGCTGTGCACACCCTCCCCGGCCTCCTCGCATTCACTGTGGAAGGTCCACCTGGAAGCCTCCCAGGGCAAGTCCTCCCGAGGGCCCACAGGGGAGGGGGGGCGAGGGGGGGGGGAGATACCACCCAGAGAGCTCAGTGAGCCCGCCTCCTCCGTGCACATGTGCTCGCGGCCCTGGCAGAGGCCATCCCTGGAATTTAGCAAGAAGCCTGCAGAATAATTGCTCTTGCTGTGGGGCTGACAGCTGTTCAGGACTCATTAGGGAGTGTCAGTTTTCCACAGGCAACTGCATTTCTGAGAAAAGGAACTGACCTTGGAGGAAACCACCCCGCCCCCCCAAACTAGCAGCTATTTCTATTTCAAGAGAACAAGTTTTTGAACCTGAAGTGGCGAGAGAGTTCACAAACTCCTTCATCTCCCACTTCTGGCCCGTTCCATCCACTCTGGACTATGATGTGGGTCTCGACTATAAAATAAGCACGTGATGAGTCTTCCCTTCCCCTCCTCCCAAACACTTGCTGAGAATATAGTGAAGAGCCTCAGGCTTTGAAAGATGAGGCCAACCAGTTATAGCACATACTGGGATAGTCATTAATCACCTCGGATTTGGGGATGCCAGTAAGTTCATGTTCAGTGGCTGGGGCTTTAGAAGACATGAACGATACAGATACTCCTACCCTGAAGGAGCACACGACCTGAAATAGGAGCTAACCCCTTGGAACAATTAAAGGCCAAAACATGATGGAGCAAAATTCAGACCCGGTGTCTTGTGGCACACAGGAGTGTCGGGAGCAGAGAGGTCACTGAAGGCTGGAGTGGGGTAGATGCTGCCCACTCAGGAGTCTGTCCCAGCCTTCCTGTTCAGTCTGATTCTTCCAGCTTGGTAGTTCCCAGGAACCCACACTGAGAATCTCAGTTGTCGCTGATGTGTACCAAATTTGAATGAGTGTAACTCAGAGGGTCTCCGCTCTGCAGTGCATTAGAATCACCGGGGAAGCTTTAAAAACCACCTCTGCCCAAGTCCTGTCTCAGGCTGTTTGAATCCGAGTCTCCAGATGAGGGGCCCCAGCATCAGATTGTAATGGGAAGCTAGGTTGAGAACCACTAGTTTGAGCAATAGAAGGTAGTTTGCAGACTCAGAGAGGGAAAACCACAGGGAGAGAGGTGGAGCTGCCCTTAGGGACAACCAAAACCAGGACACTGAACACAGCCATGATTCTCTTGCCCCCTGATCACTTCTCCCATGTCTCTGCTGCGTCTTCCCAGACCAATTCCTTGTGCCATGGGAACCATTGCTAGTAGCAGCTCTGGTGCACTCTTAGCAACTAGAGAGGAGAGGGTTTCCTTCTCTCAGTTCCACGTTGAATCCCTCAAATCCCCACTTTTAAAAAGGGCAGAAACTCTGATTGGATACAGGGGTCCTGTGCCACCCCTTGCACTGTATTCAGATATTATTGTTGGTCCAGCTTGATTTGTGTTCATGTTCCTACCCCTCAGGAGGAGGCTGGGGAGACTGAAACAAAGCCCAGCAGTGTAGGCATCATTTAGGAGCTTGTGAGAAATGGAATTCTCGGGCCCCCATCGCTGACCTGCTGGTTCAGAACCTGCATGCTAACAGGTGCCCAGGTGATTCGTATACACCTGAAAGCTTGAGAAGAACTATTCTGCTCTAGTATCATTTTCTCAGATTGGCAAGAGTGTAGGTATTGCTTGCTCTTAGTTTCATGTCAAAGCCTCGGAAAAATGATGCCGCCGCCACCTACCCTCCCCCACCCTCACCCCCATTCCCTGCTGCTTCTGACAGCAGCAATACCAACACCAGGTCTTGCCTGGTTGGCAAGAAACCCAGTCAAACTCCCTGCGCTATTTTTTTTTCTCCTTCCTCAGAGCTGGCTCTGACCAGGCTCGTGGGACAGAGTCTGTGGTTTTGCTGCAGGAGCTGATATGGAAGAGAATGTGGTGCTCTGAGCCAAGTCGGGTCCAGCAGCTGGTGCTTATCGGCTGCACCCTGGGATCCACACAGATGTGTTCACGATGACCTTCCTGGCTGAGGACATGTGGGAACTCGAAGCCTCCCATGGGAATGGATGGCAGGGCAAGGGATGGAGGAGGCTGATGGAGGTGTGATGGCATCCAGCCAACTGCCCAGCACAGCCCCCGTATCTCTGCTAGTTGGCGAGGAGGATTTGCCTGTGAAACCTGGAAGCCTAAACATATAGTCTAGGCATCTGTCACTCTGTTTCCTTGGTGACGCTCCAGGTCCTCCCTGGAGGATCCTATTTGAATGTTCAGTGAACTCCCTAGGCCACTAGCCCACCTTCTGTGTCCAGACCAGCCAACCAGTTTTTTCCTTTACCTTTTCCTTCCTGTGTCCATTTCCTTTCCCACTCCAAGAGGAAAGGGTGAAAATTAGTGGACACTCAATAAATATTAGCTGAAGAAATAAATAGATGTATAAACAAACACATGAAATTTCTCATATTTTTGGAAGGAAGAGAGTGGAACTTGGCTTTCATCTGCTCTGGTGGATAAATACCTTCACTTCTGGGAAATTAAGTTGAATGACCACATAAAAGTCATCACTTCATTTTTTTTTTTTTTTTTTTTTTTTTTTAATTTTATTTTATTTTTATTGTTTTAAGTATTACAAATAGTAGTACATATGTCTCCTTTTTTTTTTTCCCCTTTGATCTCCCCCCGACCACCCCTACCCCCCAGGACATGCCTTCACCTGCCCACCCTCCCCCCCCACCCCAGTGTCTTATATCCATTGGTTGTGCTTATATGCATGCGTACAAGTCCTTCGGTTGGTCTCTTACAGCCCTCCTCGCCCAACCACCCCTGTCTTCCCAATGTAGTTTGACAGTCTGTTCAATGCTTCTTTGCCTCTGTATCTTTTTCCCACCATTTCTTTCCTTTAAAAAGTTTTGCCTTTGCAGACTGGAAATAAACATATAATAACAAAACAAGACAAAACAAAAAAATGTTTGAGTCCCAATTTCAATGTCCAACAGTTTCTTATGTGTACATGTCAGCAGTGATATCTGGATGGTGGGCACATGGTGGCAATGCAGGTCCGACCCTCTCTGGTTTGGTCCTCGGTAACCTGCAGCGGTGCACAGCTGCTGACTGCTCCCATGGCAAGGCGTTGTCAGCGTCTTCCATCTCTGGACTGTTTTTTCCTCTTGTCTCCGTGGTTGGAGCACTCCTGTCAATTCCTCTCTGTTGCAGGAATCCATCTGGTCTTGGGGTTGTTTTCTGAAAATATACAAATATATTCTCGACCACAAGTTAATAAAGGAATCTTTTCTATATAATTGATTTGGGATCCTTTTTATTTTTGTTCAAACGATTTTCCTTTGTCTTATTTAGACACCATGTGTGTTTTTAATGGCCGTCTTGCTGTTAGCATTGCAAATGAACCTTAATTTGGTAAAGTAAAAATTTTCTAGATGTAATTTACTTATAGGATATTTTTCCTTACATGATATTGCCCTACTATCCCCCCCCTTTTTTTTAATGGAGGTTTTTGTAAATTTTATAATGCAGTCTTGATAACTTTAAATTAAAAAAAAAAAATTTTTTTCCCCCACACATATGACTGCTTTAGGTTCATTGCATTTTCAGGAATTTTTACCATGAGATGAACTACCAATAGAAATTTTAGTTACTACTTTAAGAATAGCTTTTTGTCCAGTACTTGAATATTCACTTATTTCAATTAGCCTATTTAAATTAATCTGAAAACTCGATTACTATTTTACTGTCAAATTTAATACTCTACCAACAATCTTAGTTTACCCTGTAAATATTAGTGGGAAGGATTATTTGCATTCTTGAGTGGGCCCTGAGCATTCCAAATGCTCAGCTGAATTTAGATATAGGGCAACTGCTGTCGGCCAAGTCTCTTGTCTGTTACCTGGGTCCCGATCTGAGCTGGGCCAAGTCTCTGTCTGTCACCTGTATCTCGATGTGAGCTGGGCCGGGTCTCTTTCTGTTGCCTGGGTCCCGATCTGAGCTGGGTGTGGGAAGCGCGAAGCAGCCATGGGGGTAGGAGACCTCCTTTAGAAGGGGGTGGGGGTTCAAGCCCCTGCAATGTTGGGGGGGGTGAGGGTCTGTGCCCCACTTCTGTTGCCCCCCCAAGTTCTCTCCTGATGGCCCCTCTGCGACTGTGCCTGTCTTAGGTTGTTCCTTCCTTGAGGAATCTTACCCATCTCTGGCTAACCAGCCATCCTCCGGGGCCAAGCAGGGTGCTGTGAGGTTCAGTTCTGTCTCCTTGGTAGCCTATGACCCCGTGGCCTCCACACCCAGCACCTGCCTTGGGAACCCCTGGCCTGCTGGCCGGGTCCCGGTGCTGATCACATATCTCGGGGAACTCAGGTTTCTTCTCCAGTGAGGGCCCAGCTCACACAATTGGATGTGAGACAGATCCCTGGTATCAGCCCCCACAAGGCTTCAAGCTCAGCATGAACAGAAAGCTCAGGTAACAGCTGAGGGCAATTGGATTGTGAGAAGAGGGTCCCTCTTGGCACAAAGGGCAAGAGGGGCCAATATAGGATGCTCAAGTGCCTTCCCAGTGCCTTAATTCCTTCTGCAAGGGATTAAATCCTTTCATGTCCCTTTTTTTAAATTGCTGCCCACCATTCAAAGAATTAGTTTATAAGTTTGTTTGGGATAATTGTAAAGTATGCTGTTGTAAAATATCTAAGATTATAATGAGATTGTAGAATAATATCATGTAAGGATATTCTTTGCCCTAGGCCCTGGCAATTCCATTTCAAACTGGCTGTCAATTTCTTTTTGTAGCTTTATATAAACTTTGTCAGGGAGGCAAAAACACAAATTACTTACTTTAGTTCAAGAGGCCAAATATATTGACTTTCAATTACAATCCTTATGACTTTTGAAGGAAACTTCTCTTTGTTTCCTTCCAAAATAATTTTCAGTCTACAGAGAGTTTCATTTAAAAATTTTTGTCACATGAAACAATTTCTCTTAATGCCCCGCCCCCTTGTTGTCTGTGTCCATTGATTAGGTTCATATGCATGCATACAAGTCCCTTGGTTGATCTCTCCACCTTACCCCCAACCTCCCCTACCTTACCTGAGGTATGATCTTCTAATTGACGTTTCTCAGCCTCTGGATCTGTTCTTGTTCATCAGTCTATGTCGTTCATTATATTCCACAAATGAGCGAGATCATGTGATATTTATCTTTCTCTGCCTGGCTTATTTCACTCAACATAATATTCTCCATCTCCATCCATATTGTTGCAAATGGTAGGAACTCCTTCTTTTTTACTGCAGCGTAGTATTCCATTGTATAGATATACCACAGTTTTTTAATCCATTCATCTGCTGATGGGCATTTAGGTTGTTTCCAAATTTTGGCTATGGTGAATTGTGCTGCTATGAACATAGGGGTGCATATTTCCTTTCTGATGCCTGTTTCTAGATTCTTGGGATATATTCCTAGAAGTGGGATCACTGGGTCAAATGGGAGTTCCATTTTTATTTTTTTGAGGAAACTCCATACTGTTCTCCACAGTGGCTGCACCAGTCTGCATTCCCACCAGCAGTGCAAAAGAGTTCCTTTTTCTCCGCATCCTCGCCAACACTTGTTGTTTGTTGATTTGTTGATAAAAGCCATTCTGACAGGTGTGAGATGGTACCTCATTGTTGTTTTGATTTGCATCTCTCTGATGATTAGTGACTGTGAGCAGGTTTTCATATGTCTCTTGGCCTGCCTTCTGTCTTCTTTCGAAAAGTGTCTACTTAGATCAGTTGCCCATTTTTTGATTGGGTTGTTTATCTTCTTTTTGTTAAGTTGTATGAGTTCTCTGTATATGTTGGAGATTAAACCCTTATCATTGATATCATTGGCAAATATATTCTCCCATGCAGTGGGCTTTCTTGTTGTTTTATTGATGGTTTTCTTTGCTGTGCAAAAGCTTTTTATTTTGATGTAGTCCCATTTGTTTATTTTCTCTTTAGCTTCCATTGCCCTAGGAGTAGTATCAGTGAAGAAGTTCTTTCGGCATATGTCCGAGATTTTGCTGCCTGTGGATTCCTCTAGTATTTTCATGGATTCCCGTCTTATGTTTAAGTCCTTTATCCATTTCGAATTTATTTTTGTGTATGGTGTAAGTTGGTGATCTAGCTTCATTCTTTTGCATGTATCTGTCCAATTTTCCCAACACCATTTGTTGAAGAGACTGTCTTGACTCCATTGAATGTTCATGCCTCCTTTGTCAAATATTAATTGAGCATATTGATTTGGGTCAATTTCTGGGTTCTCTATTCTATTCCATTGATCTATATGTCTGTTCTTGTGCCAGTACCAGGCTGTTTTGAGAACAGTAGCTTTGTAATACAACTTGATATCTGGTATTGAGATCCCACCTACTTTGTTCTTCTTTCTCAGGATTGCTGTAGCTATTCGGGTTCTTTTTTTATTCCAGATAAATTTTTGGAAATTTCGTTCTAGGTCTGTGAAATATGTTGTTGGTATTTTAATGGGAAGAGCATTGAATTTATAGATTGCTTTGGGTAGTATGGACATTTTGATGATGTTGATTCTACCAATCCATGAACATGGTATGTTCTTCCATCTGTTTATGTCTTCCTCTATCTCTTTTTTCAGTGTCGTGTAGTTTTCTACGTATAGGTCTTTTACCTCTTTAGTTAAGTTTATTCCTAAGTATCTTAATTTTTTTGGTGCGATGGTAAATGGGATTGTTTTTTTAGTCTCTCTTTCTGTAAGTTCATTATTGGTGTATAGAAATGCCATAGATTTCTTGGCATTAATTTTATATCCTGCTACATTACCGAATTCAGTTATTAAGTCTAATAATTTTTTTATGGAGTCTTTAGGGTTTTCTATGTACAGTATCATGTCATCTGCGAATAAGGACAGTTTTACTTCTTCTTTTCCAATTTGAATGCCTTTTATTTCTTCTTCTTGTCTGATTGCAATGGCTAGTACTTCCAGCACTATATTAAACAGGAGTGGTGAGAGTGGGCATCCCTGTCTTGTTCCTGTTCTTAGGGGAAATGGTTTTAGTTTTTGCCCATTGAGTATGATGTTGGCTGTGGGTTTGTCGTATATGGCTTTTATTATGTTCAGGTATGATCCTTCTATTCCCACCTTGCTGAGAGTTTTTATCAAGAAAGGGTGTTGGATTTTATCAAATGCTTTTTCTGCATCCATTGATATGACTATGTGATTTTTATCTCTCAATTTGTTTATGTGATGTATCACGTTTATTGATTTGCGAATATTGTACCATCCTTGCATCCCTGGGATAAATCCTACTTGGTCATGGTGTATAATCTTTCTGATGTACTGCTGGATTCGATTTGCTAGAATTTTGTTGAGGATTTTGGCATCTATGTTCATGAGGGATATTGGCCTATAATTCTCTTTCATTGTGTTGTCTTTGTCTGGTTTTGGTATTAGGGTGATGCTGGCCTCATAGAAGGAGTTTGGAAGTGTTCCTTCTTCTTGAATTTTCTGGAATAGTCTGAGGAGGATAGGTTTTAGTTCTTCCTTGAATGTTTGGTAAAACTCCGCTGTGAATCCATCAGGCCCTGGGCTTTTGTTTGCTGGAAGCTTTTTGATGACTGCTTCAATTTCTTCCATAGTTATCAGCCTATTGAGATTCTTAGAATCTTCTTGTGTGAGTTTTGGAAGGTTGTATTTTTCTAGGAATGTGTCCATTTCCTCCAGATTGTGTAGTTTGTTAGAATAGAGTTGTTCATAGTATTTTTTAACAATCCTTTGTATTTCTGTGGGGTCTGTTGTTATTTCACCTCTTTCATTTCTGATTTTGTTTATTTGGGTCCTCTCTCTTTGCTTCTTGGTGAGCCTGGCTAGAGGTTCATCAATCTTGTTTATCCTTTCAAAGAACCAGCTCTTGGTTTTGTTGATCCTGTGTATTGTTTTTTTGGTCTCTATGTCATTCATTTCTGCTCTGATCTTTATTATGTCCTTCCTTCTGCTCACTGTGGGCTTTTCTTGTTGCTCTCTTTCTAATTCTTTGAGTTGTTGAGTTAGAAGATTTATTACCATTTTTTCTTGTTTTTTGAGGTAGGCCTGTAGAGCTATAAACTTCCCTCTCAAGACTGCTTTCATTGTGTCCCATAGCATTTGCATTGTTGTGTTTTTATTGTCATTATTCTCCAGGATGTTTTTAATTTCTTCTTTGATCTCGTTGATCACCCAATCATTGTTTAATAGCATGCTATTCAGTTTCCACGTGTTTGAATTTTTGGGAATGTTTTTATTATAGTTTATTTCTAATATTATGCCATTGTGGTCTGAGAATATGCTTGATAGGATTTCAATCTTTTTGAATTTAGGGAGGCTTTGTTTGTGACCCAATATGTGGTCTATTTTTGTAAATGTCCCATGGGCACTTGAGAAGAACGTATATTCCGAGGCTTTGGGGTGAAATGCTCTGAAGATGTCAATTAGGTCCATCTGATCTAGTGTGTCATTTAGAATTGCTATTTCTTTGCTGATTTTTTGTCTGGAGGATTTATCCAGTGATGTCAGTGGTGTATTAAAGTCTCCTACTATGATTGTATTGTTGCCGATCTCTCCCTTGATCTCTTCCAGGAGTTTTTTTATGTATTTGGGTGCTCCTGCATTGGGTGCATATATGTTTACCAGAGTTATATCTTCTTGTTGAATTGCTCCCTTTAGTATTATGTAGTGGCCTTCCTTATCTCTTGTTATGGCCTTTACTTTGAGGTCTATTTTATCAGATATAAGTATTGCTACCCCAGCTTTTTTCTCATTTCCATTTGCTTGAAAAATATTTTTCCATCCCTTCACTCTCAGTCTGTGTGAATCCTTTGCTCTGAGGTGAGTCTCTTGTAGACAGCAAATATATGGGTCATGTTTTCTTATCCATTCAGCTACCCTATGTCTTTTGATTGGTGCATTTAATCCATTTACGTTTAATGTTATTATTGACAAGTACATGTTTGTTGTCATATTTTCCCCCTTAGTGTTTGTGTTTCTTTTTGCCTTTCTCTTTCTTCTTTTTACAGCAGTCCCTTCAGCATTTCTTGCATTGCTGGCTTGGTAGTGATAAACTCTCTTAGTCCTTTTTTGTCTGTGAAGCTCCTGATTCCCCCTTCAATTTTGAATGATAACCTTGCTGGGTATAGTATTCTTGGATTCAGACCCTTGCTTTGCATCACTTTGAATATTTCATTCCATTCCCTTCTGGCCTGGTGTGTTTCTGTTGAGAAATCAGTTGATATTCTAATAGGAGATCCCTTGTAGGTAACTTTCTGTCTCTCTCTGGCAGCCTTTAAGATTCTTACTTTGTCATTGGTATTCGCCAATTTAATTATGATGTGTCTTGGTGTTGGTCTTTTGGGGTTCAACTTGTTTGGGACTCTATGTACTTCTTGGACTTGCATAGTTTTTTTCTTGCCAATATCAGGGAAGTTCTCCGTCATTACTTCTTCAAACAGGTTTTCTATTCCTTGCTTCTCTTCCTCACCTTCTGGTATCCCTATTATTCTAATATTGTTTCGTTTTGTGTTGTCCCAAAGCTCCCTTAGGCTCTCCTCTTGCTTTTTAAGTCTTCTTTCCATTTGCTGCTGTGTTTGTGTGTGTTTTCCTACCTTGTCTTCTAATTCACTGATGCGGTCCTCAGCCTCTTCTAGTCTACTGTTTAAGCCTTCCAATGTGTTCTTTATTGCAGCTATGTCGTTCTTCATCTCCTCTTGGTTTCTTTTCATGTTGGTGACATTTTCATTCAGTTCCTTGTAGTTTTCATTGAGTTGTGTGTATTTGTCATCCATCCGTTTAAACATCCTTAGAACCATTACTCTGAATTCTCTCTCTGTTAAGCTGCTAGCCTCAATTTCATTTAACTCCCTTTCTGGTGATTCCTCTTTTTCTTTCCTTTGGGTATTGCTTTTTTGTCTCCCCATGTTTTCCTGAAATGTTTTAATTGTAGATCCAATTGCTTTGCTACCCAGGTTCTTTTGGTGATGGTGCTACTGGTGAAATCTGTTCTCCTGGGCTTGGTTATCTAGTGTAATTGAGGTGCTTAGCTTCTAAAGATTTCTCTTTAGAGTAGATCCTATGGCCTCAGGGAGTATTCAGATTCCTTGGTGTTAATCAGGGTGGAATCTGGGTGTGGCTATATTGGTTGCCTGGAGACTGGGGGGAGGGGCTATCTCTCAGGAGAAAATGGATTCTGTGGGTTTAGATATGACTCAGCACCAGACTTGCTACCACTTCTCCTGGACCGTCCGTTGCCCACTCTGCCCAGGTTCCACAACTCTACCCCTTCTCCCGCACTTCTGTCACAGGTAAGCGCCTGTCTCCAAAAGGTCCCACGAACTAGGTTCAGTGGGGAAAAGCGCAGGCCCCAGGGCGAGGAAGGACCGCGTCTCTGCCAGTTCCTCTCTTGCCGGCACTCCGCGGTCCGGCAGCTCTTAAAGGCTGCCTTTGAGCTCAGATCCCAAATCCAGACTCTATGGTCTAAAATCCTTCAGACCTTGCCTGTCCTCAGGGACGCGGCTTGGCACTGTGTAGTTTCTCCCTGACCTTCTGGGCACAGAGGTCCGGGAGATTCTACTGCCTAGATCTTTGATTTTACCTTTATCCGGGGGATCCCTGCTCTTCCCAGCTGCAAACTGTCTCACCAGCTGTGCCTCCTTCGCCAATTCGGGCTGGATTCCGCTCGTCTCAGCTGCCTCCTCTATTTGCTCCAGGAGAAGGCTCAGGACACGTCCTTCTATTCCGCCGCCATTTTGTCTCCTCTCATCACTTCATTTTTGTGTGTATCTTTCCTGCCTCCCACCCTCCACAAACAAGAAGTCCTCTATATATTTGTATTCCAGGACCTCGATTATTTATTCTCCCTAATATGAGCTACAGGAAAGGCCTGCCTTTGGTCTCAATGACTTCTTACCAGCAGTGCCCCTAAAACATGGAAACAATTCCCCTCCCCCTAATTATTGGAGTACTTTCATCACCCCCCAAAGAGATGTAATTCTATCCCCTTATTCCAGAGCATAATTAGAGCTAGCCTAGCTGCTTCATTTTGTAAAGGAGGGAACGGAACTCCAGGGAGGGGACTAGATCTGTCAACTTACAACTAGAAAGAGGCAAGTGATGAGTTTTCTGAGTTCTGATCTAATCCTTTCTCCTTTCTCTTTTATACAGCCTAGCCCATTGACTGCCCTGCTATTAGTCCTCCAGCACTACCACCTTCCGATGACTGGAAGGCAACCGATGAAAGGCCCCTATGTGTTCAGGCCAGCGGCCCCACCTCTAACAGAGGGCTGCGGAGAATGGACCACGTAGGACTCCAGTGGCCAGTTCCACACCAGCCCCAAAGCTACAGACCTGATTTTCCAAAAGCCCATTTTCTTCTGTCTCCCTTGCTCAGCCCAAGCAGCAATGGAGAGGATTTTGCTCAAACTTTCCAAAATAACTTCCCTTTGGGCTGAGATCAAGCATGAGTAGCTTCAGGCCAAAGGAATATTAAGAAGTTTATGAGTCACTAAAAATAGACAATTACAAGAGAAACTCCCTCCTATTTCTGCCATCCCACCCACCCACCCCACCCCACTCCCGGTTCGCTACACAAATACGAAGGAGACTCCAACCAAGAAGGGTGGAAAAAAGGCAGCACATGCTCCAAGCTACAGTGTAATTATATGGGAAATACATTGAAGAAAGAACAGTCCTGTTTCAGGAATAGGTCTGACCCGAATATCATACCTGGAAAATAGAGGACCCATTGGCACATCCTGCGACCTTGAATTCTTCTTCCCAGAGCCAAAGAAGGGCAGAGGCAGGAGTGCTGGCTGGACTCACCCACAGCCAGAGCGGCCAAACCTCCCTAGGCCTCTGCTCGTTTGCAGGTTCCCATCTCTTTTTGGAAATGGAAGCCAGATTTAACATGGTGTAGGTTCAAGAACATTCCAGAACAATTCCAACAGCGCAAAGGGCTTCTCTGAAGTATGTTTGGGCTGGTTATGCAGACTGTCCCTTATTCACTTTATAGAGCCTGGAAGATAAGCAAGTAAAGTATGGTCTTTAGGTCCCAATGTACCTGGTTTCTTGCCAGCCACATACCAGGAATCCCTGGAATACATTTCACCAGGGCATAACTTACAGGCTTGGGTTAGTCCAGCATCCACTGGATCTGTAGGACACTCTACATGGCACTGGGATGAAATGACAGAATCCCACCAAGAATGAGGATCGATCCAAGTGCTTAAGAGAAAGCCGTTGTATGTTTGGTTAATCCTGAAGCAAATGACTGTTATGGCTCAGGCTATTGTAGGAATGTCATGAAATATAGGAAGTTACACAAAGTAAGAAAAAGAACAATAGGTCTACAGAAGAGAAGATGTATCTTTCCTATCCATTTTGCCCAGAAGGTAGGTGGGGCCCTGAGGTAATACTCCAGATTCTGGTTCTCCCCCACACCCCCAAGGAATAATTTAAAGTTGTGTGAATTCCAAGCATCACCTAGGCTCTTCTCATACTTGAACTCCGTTTATATACCCTGCACTGAACGGTGACCCATGGTTGTTAAGATAGTTCTATTCTATTTTTAAATAATCCTAGAAGAGGAGAACCAGCACCTTCCTTAACTGGCCATTTTAGTGTTTTAACAGCTCTTTGGAGAAAGTAAAAGCATCCTTATTCCTAATCCAAACGTCTCATGCTGGGATTTAAATTCATTTCTTCTGTTTAGCTCTTATAAAGAAAGGACACACCTGGAGCCCTACCTGTGTTTACTGCATATGTTATCTCAGGTTTCCCATTTTATTCTTTTTTACCTTCTTATCCATCACGGAGTCCTCTTCAATTCTTCATCTCCCTTTCTCATTATGAAGTCCAGAAGTAGTAACAATACCTGAAATTGGACACCTCATTTTTTTACCCCATTCTCCCACCTCCTGCACTCCCCATTTCTGGCAGCCACCAATCTGTTTTCTGTATTTTTAAGCTAGGTTTTATTTTGTTTTAGATTCCAGACATAAGAGAGATTGTACAGTATTTGTTTTTCTCTAACTTCACTTAGCATAATGATCTCCATGTTGTCTCAAATGGAAAGATTTCATACCTTCTTATAGCTGAATAATATCCACGCACGCGCGAGTGTGTGTGTGTGTGTGTGTGTGTGTAATAATTTCTTTATCCATTTATTTACCAATGGACATGTAGTTTGTTTCCATATTTGGCTACTGTAAATAATGCTGCAATGAACACAGAGGTGCATATCCCTTTTCAATTACAGAAGTGGAATTGCTTGATTCTATGGTAGTTCTATTTTTAAGTTTTTTGAAGAACTTCCATACTGTTATCCATAGTAGCTGTACCAATTTACATTCCCACCAACAGTACACAATGGTTCCCTTTCTCCACATCCTCACCAACAATTTCTATTTCTTGTTTTGTTAATAATAGAAATTCTAACAGGTACGAGGTGATACTCATTGTGGTTTTAATTTACTTTTCCCTGATAATGATAATGGTTAAATTTTCATGTACCTGTTCGCCATATGTCAGTCTTCTTTGGAAAAATATCTATTCACATCTTCTGCCCATTTTTTGAATAGGACTGTTTGATCTTTTCCTGTTGATTTGTATGAGTTATATATATATTTTAGATATTAGCCCCTTGTCAGACATATGACTTGCAAATATTTTCTTCCATTCAGTAGGTTAAGTTTTCATTCTGTCAATGATTTCTTTTGTTTGCTATGCAAAAAAAAAATTAATGTTATATAGTCTCACTTATTTTTTGTTGCTGTTGTTGCTGTTGCTTTTGATATCAAATTAAAAAAAATAATCGCCACAACTTATGTCAAGGCACTTACTGCCTATGTTTTGTTCTGGGAGTTTTATGGTTTCAAGTATTGCATTCAAATATTTAATCTTTTGAGATAAATATTGTGTATGGCATAAGATAGCGGATGAGTTTCATTCTTTTGCATGTGGTTGTCCAGTTTTCCCAACACCATTTATTGAAGACTGTCCTATTCCCAGTGTATATTCTTGGCTCCTTCTTTGTATATTAATTGACCATATATGTGTGAGTTTATTTGTGGGCTCTCTATTTTGTCCCATTGATCTATGTTTGTTTTAGTGGCAATGCCATACTGTTTTAATTATTATAGTTTTGTAATAAAATTTTAAATCAGGCAGTATGATATCTCCAGCTTTGTGTTTCCTTCTCAAGATTGCTTTGGCTATTTGGGATCTTTTGTGGTTCCATACAAATTTTAGAATTATCTGTTTTATTTCTGTGAAGAAATGCCTTTGGAATTTTTATAGGTTTAGGGATTGCTGAATCTGTAAATTGCTCTAAGTAGTAAGGACATTTTAACAATATTGATTCTTCCAATCCATGAGCACAGAATATCTTTCTATTTACTTGTGTCTTCTTTAATTTCTTTTATTAATGTTTGTAGCTTTAAATATACAATTCTTTCACCTCCTTGGTTAAATTTATTCCTAGGTATTTTATTATTTTAATGCAATTATAAATGGGATTGTTTTCTTAATTTCTCTGATAGTTTGTTACTAGTATATAGAAATGCAAGAGATTTTTGTGTATTAATTTTATATCCTGCAACTTTACTAAATGTGTTTATTAATTCTAAGAGTTTACAAAATCTTTTTAAAAGATTTTTATTTGCACTAGCTCATTTGAGCCTTAAAATCACCATTCTGTGAGAAGAGTGAGCAGCTGGCATTATTTCTATTTTGAGGAGGAGGAAACTCAGGGGTTGAAGCTAATTGCCCAGTGTCACAAACCTAGTAAGTAGCTGGATATGGAGCCAAACCTTCACCTTCTAATTTCCAACTCTGGGCCCTTTCATGACACCTTCTTTTGTGGATAAATCCTGTATGTAGAAAGACTGTGTAGACCAGGCTCCTGTCTATCTCAACCTTGACCCCCCTCCACTGTTCCTCTGAACTCTTTTCACACTTTTTAAATAATATATTTTTTAAATTTATTTCAGAGAGGAAGGGAGATGAAGAGAGAGATAGAAACATCAATGATGAGAGAATCACTGATCAGCTGCCTCCTGCATGTCCCCTACTAGGGATCAAGACTGCAATCCAGGCATTTGCCCTGACGGGGAATCAAACTGTGACCTCCTGGTTCAGAGGTCAATGCTCAACCACTGAGCCACACTAGCCGGGCTCTTTTCACACTGTTGTGAGAGCATGTCAAACACTCTCTTCACTTGTTTTTCTACTCCTGGAGGGTAAAGACTTGATCTTCAAATCCCACCTTGCAGAGTGGGCTGGCCCCTGTAAGTAGAATGAATGAATAATGGATGATTTAAATTCAGTGAATGAGTGAGTGGTAAAAGCACATAGGGAGACAGGAGCAGGGTGTTTATGCAATCAGTTCTACTACTATGAAGCAAGTAGGATTAATAGAATAAAAGGTACAATTATACAATTAGAGCATTAAAGGAAGCTTTCACCCTGGTAATTTTCATGAAGCTTTACTAATCACAGTGTATTATCCAGCATTATAACATTCAAATTAAAAACAGGGCCCGGCCAGAGTGGCTCAGTGGTTGAGTGTCGACCTACGAATCAGGAGGTCAGGGTTCGATTCCCAGACAGAGTACATGCCCAGGTTTCAGGCTCAATGCCCAGTAGGGGGCGTGCAGGAGGCAGCTGATCCACAATTCTCTCCATCATTGATGTTTCTATCTTTCCCTCCCCCTTCCTCTCTGAAATCAATAGAAATATATTTTAAAAAATAAAAAAACAAATTATAAGCAGGTATTCCTGTGGTTATAATATATTCAAAATGCATATAATGTTAAATATCAAATCAACTATTTCGAGTCACTTCAAATCTAGGAAATTATTTTTCCATGTTAATATTCTGCATGATATCAACCCGAGCCATTATGCTCAATTAATATTTGACAAAGGAGGCAAGAGCATACAGTGGAGTCAAGACAGTCTCTTCAATAAATGGTGCTGGGAAATTTGGTCAGATACATGCAAAAAAATGAAACTAGATCACCAACTTACACTATACACAAAAACAAACTCAAAATGGCTAAAGGTTTTAAATGTAAGACGGGGAACCATAAAAATCCTATAAGACTCCATAGGCAGCAAAATAGCAGACATATGTCATAGCAATATCTTTACCCACACAGCTCCTAGGGCAATGGAGACTAAGGAGAAAATAAACAAGTGGGACTACATCAAAATAAAGAGCAACAGCGAAAGAAACCATCAACAAAACAACAAGAAAGCCCACTGCATGGGAGAACATATTTGCCATGCTATTTCAGATTAGGGTTTAATCTCCAAAATTTATAAGGAACTCATACAATTTAACAAAAGGAAGACAAACGATCCAATCAAAAAATGGGCAAAGGACCTACGTAGACACTTTTCGAAAGAGGACATACAGAAGGTCGAGAGTCACATGAAAACATGCTCAAAGTCACTAATTATCCGAGAGATGCAAATCAAAACAACAATGAGGTACCATCTCACACCCGTCAGAATGGCTATCATCAACAAACCAACAAACAACAAGTGTTGGCAAGGATGTAGAGAAAAAGGAACCCTCGTGCAGACTGGTGCAGCCACTGTGGAAGACAGTATGGAGTTTCCTCAAAAAGTTAAAAATGGAACTCCCATTAGACCCAGTGATTCCACTTCTAGGAATATATCCCCAAAAAAACAGAATCACCAATCAGAAAGGATATATGCACCCCTATGTTCATAGCAGCACGATTTACAATAGCTAAGATTTGGAAACAACCTAAGTGCCCATCAGCAGATGAGTGGATTAAAAAACAGTGGTACATCTATACAATGGAATACTATGCTGCTATAAAAAAGAAGGAACTTTTACCATTTGCAACAGCATGGATGGAACTAGAGAGCATCATGCTAAGAGAAATAAGTCAGTCGGAGAAAGATATTATATCTCACTCATGTGGGATATAATAATCAACATAATTTGATGAACAAAAATAGACCCAGAGACAAATGATAGGGGAGGTTGGGGGAGGGGGGGCATTTAGAGAGCAACCAAAGGACTTGTATGCATGCATATGGGGGTAGGGGAGGGGTTGAGGGATCAATCAGGGAAAAAGGAGACATATGTAAAACTTCAGACAATAAAAAATAATAATAATTTAAAAAAATATTCTCCATGGTAAAATGGTTCCTGATATTTTTTCCAGAACATTTTCAAACAGTAAATGTCTAATCCATCACTAAGTACACGGCAAACATTTATTGTTCACATTGATGGGTCACATTTTTATTTCCAACTTCCCATAGAAAGCTAAATAGGATAAACCAGCTTAACATTTACGGAGCATTGCCATTGCTTTTTTGTCCCATAAAGGTAACAATATGTTAGAAAGCCCAACCTCTGTCTAAAGAGTGACCTAGCTTTAAACTTCTTTATGGCTTGGGAGAAGCTATAGTTTAGATAGATGAAACTAAATATTGGAGCTATGGTTCACATCTGAAAGCACAGTTTTCATCTAAGCACCGCGTATAGCTGGGAAATGTATGTCCTCAGTGACATACTGTTGAAATGGTCTTCTTCTCTGCCTGGGGAAAAGAAAAACTTGCATTAGGTTGCCTAGTCATGTGTGGTTAGCAAATTAGGAGCCAGCAATGCATCTTCTCACAACTAATGCAAGTCTTAAAAACAAGTACTTAATAATGTTTACATTTTCTTCCCATTTTTATTCACCGTGAAAACTGAAAAGAAAAGAAAATAGTAGTGTTTGATGTTATTGCTAGAGTACCATTATAGGATTAAAGGAAAAAAGGAAAGGCTGAGTAATTGTTTATGTAATTATTTATGGCTTCTTATCTAAGATCATTTTTTTTAAGGTCCTCCAAAGGGAGAAGGGAAGTGGTTATTTCCTATACACAAACTTGTTCTGTCACAATCAACAATTTGGAGACCATAATAAGTAGTGTAGAACTTGACAGTTTCTCCACCAGAGAGGATGGCTCCCTAAAGACTTTGAACGGAGGTCTTTGATTTTGAGAAGCCCAAAGTCTGGCAGACATCACGTGGCACTCAGCAGTGCACAAGGGGAGGAAATTTATGGCATTTTCACTTCTCACCATTTGGAGATTTCCCTTGACAGAGAGAAGTCCAAAGTAAAGAAGAGAGCATGGAACATTTCCCACAAATGAAAAACTAAATTGTAAGCTAAAATGTCATAGCCAGACTGCAATGTGGTACACAAGAGACCTTAGCAAGCTAGAGGGAGAGCACAATAACTGTTGTGGGGTAGCCACGTGGAAATTGTAAGTAACCAAAGGCTGGCTTCCTAAAAGGGCTACACTTGCTTGCTGTAGGGTGTTGGGCATTTGGGAAGTCCCTTTATCATTCCATTGACAGATTCTTATGCTAAGAAACCAAATGAGCCCTGGTTGGTGTGGCTCAGTTGGGGGGGTGGGGGACGTGCAGGACGTAGTTGATGGATGTTCCATGTTCACATCAATGTTCTCATTCTCTCTCTCTCTCTCTCGTTCTCTCTCTTCCTCTTCCTTACTCTCTCTAAAAATCAATTTAAAAATCCTAAAAAAAAAAAGAAAAGAAAGAAGAAAGGTGTGGGGGGGAGAGGGAGGGTGGGCAAATGAGAACTGGAAAGCTAAGTCATGGCCAGTGGAAGTTCAGCACTTGGTTTAGACAAATCAGACCTCAGGCTTGATAGGGCTTAGGAAGCTGTAAAGTTGATAGGTACATGTAGATGGCGAAAAAGCAAATGTACAGGTGAGATGATTGGAGTCAATGTCTAAGTGTCTCAAGCTGAGTCATGTGGGAAACATGTTCTGAGAATGTGGCTGGGGTCAAAGTTCAGCAGTACCAAAAAGGACAAGAAGGAACAGACAGTATCCTCACTAGGTCTGAAGTTCAAAGTGTTTGGGAGGCACCACCCAGACACAGTGCATTAGGATGTGAAACTGACAAAGTGGAATAACCAGGCTGGAAGTTTTGACCTTAGCTCACATCTTCAGCCTCAGCTGAAACCAAACACCCAAGTCGTATTGAATACTTGAAACTTTCCGAAGAAGCTCAACTTTCTTTTCCTTGCTCCTGGGATTTTTCACATGCTGCTGCCTCTACATGGAAGGTATAGAATTGTGCCACCCACCTACATACCCAGGGATCACTTTATGTGGAAAACCTTCCCTGATCCATGCCTCTCACCCAACACTGGATCAGGTGTTCTTTTCCATGTTTGTTTGTTTGTTTGTTGCATTTTAAAAATGGATAACTTTTATTTATTTTTTTCTTTTCCATGTTTACTCATAGCCTCCACAGAAATACCACCAATACTGGAATTGTATAGGATTTCAACCTTATTTCTAATTAACAGAGAACACTTTCATCAAAAGAAATCTTACTCAGAGCCTGACGCAAAAGAGCAGGTGCTCTAAGGAAGTAGAGGCAGGAGAAGGAGGGAGGCCCAAGGCCTTGCCTGCTTGGCCCCATTGCTTACCCAGGGAGCTCCCCCTGAGAACTTTCCAAAGAAAGGTTAAAGGGGTCAGTAAATGCTTTTAAAATCCCAGGCCTAATACATATGACTAGAGGCCCAGTGCATGAAATCTGTGCATGAGTAGGGTCCCTAGTGGCTGCCAGCCACCGGCTGGGGCCTCCCTTCCTGCAGTTGGCTGGTTGGCCCCACCCCCTAGTCGAACTCCTGGTCAAACTCCCAGTTGAGGGGACAATTTGCATATTAGGCTTTTATTATATAGGATTGATTATACATAAAATATAGGCATTCTTCATTTAAAACTGTCCCCATGAAGTACTTGTTTATATTAATACTATTAATCACTAACATAGTTCCAATCTGTATGGCATGACACCAAATAATCAGCTACTGATAACCAGTGTAGCTGCCCTGACACATACAAAATGAAGGAAGCACAGAGCACATCGTCGGTTATCCACTAGAAACCCTCCACTGGTGAGTGTGCTCTCCATGCCATGAGCCACCATCACTCAGCTCACACTCCCCTCAGGTAAACAACCACGTTTTTACCCTGATGTGCACTTCCTTTCTGCCCAGCACTTTGCATTATGCTGATCACTCATCATGGCCGACAAAAGTGTGGAATGTTGGAGCTGAGCCTCCCAAGAAGCAATGGAAGTGACTCGTGTAGGTTTGAGAATGCAAGTTTAGGGCACCTCGTATCACCTCCAAAGAAGTGGCTGAGGAAATAGTTAAACATCAAGATCCAGAGGCAATTAGGGATTAGCATCCATCGTAGATACGACAGTACGCTGGGAGGATCAACCTACCGGTGTACCAATGAGAGGTGAAGAGAAATAAAAGTGTGCTTGCCAGTGCACCAGGGATAGGACATAGCTCAACGGGGACCCTGCTACAGTGACTCTGTGCACCAAGGGCCTGGGAAGAAAGATCTCCACAGAACCAAACAAATGGAACCTGGACTCTAACTGCAGAGTGACTGGGCAGCAGGTATAGAAGGGTTGGTGGCAAGCCTGATCCCTGCTAAAGAAGGTCTCCCTGCCCAGAGCTAGAGCCAGGCACAGCCCACGGCCCAGGCTCCCAGATGCTTGGAGTAAATGCAGTTTCGTCTTGCACAGTAAGAGTGCCAGGAAAGTCAATAGAGGGACATTTGAAGCCTGATGCTCAGAGCTTGTAAGATACTATCTGTCTCTGACTTGAGAGGCTTTCTCGGTCCCAGAAAGAAAATGAGCATTATGAAAGGGCCCTAATTGGCCTGGACAGTGCCAATGGTAGCATAAGTTACCATGGTAGCTAATGCACACACTTCCTTCTCAATAAGTAATACCCCCTTATCTGCTCTCTAAACAGAATGCATGAAAGAAGAAGAAAAGAAAGCAAAGCTATACCTCTTGCAAAAGATGCCATTTCCTTCTGCTTTTACTTTTCTGGGTTCTAGCTGTTGCCAGAGGAGCTGCCCTGTGATTATCTGGATCTCAAAGAGCAAACAACCCTTACTTCATCACAGATGCGTAAAGCAGGCAAGGGAACATTTGACTATTTGACTGCCGTAAGGAAAAGGGCACTTTGAGGCACCAGAGGGAACTGGGAGAATTCTTCAGAGTCCACTCATGATGACATTTGCAGTAATTATGGAAGAAGAAATAGAAACACGAAAGATCATTTTTTAAATGATCTTACCACATTTTAGGATGACATTATGTGTGGGTGCTTTTCAAACTTCTTCAATGCAGACAATATGAATCAGAACCCAATTAAAGATGAAAGGGCTTGGGGGTAGAAGGGGGTATGAACTTACTTCTTTGTTTCATTGCTTCAGCTCCAGTCTTCCTCCTTCATAGAAACCAGACGGGAGGGGGCGGGGGGGGGAATCAACAACTCTGAGGTCATCTTATCGATGCCCTGCAGGGTCAGCGCCAGTCTATTCTCCTCAGTCTGAGTGAAGTGCTTTATTCAAGCAATTCTGAAAGGATTTAAGTAATACAGTTCCCACCATTTCCTTTTGCAAACTTTAGTGTTCACAGCCTTGAGCAAAGGTTTGGTAGTTTTCTTGTTTTTTACAAAATGGCAGGCAGATACTGGCTGGCAGATGCTTTCAGGACAACGACCTGCAGGCCCTCCCGTTGGTAGAAATGTCATGTATGTAACAGGGGCCACACTAAGAGCAGGCTCCCAAGATGCCTCGGCACTGAGGGTGCTTTCACGCTGCCGTGGAACTGTAGAAAATTCTGTTTTCTTCCTTTTCACATTTTGTCTTAGATTCTGGAGGGAGGGAGCCATCAAGTGCTGCAAGGCCACAGTCATCACCTGGGAAAACCGCCCCCTCCCTGCCAAACCCCTGCTAGGGGAAGACCAGGCAGGCCGTCCACAGACTGGTGCATGGCCCAGCAGGAAAGACTCTGCCCAGAGGACTGTCGGTGACTCTCCCGGGCCAGTCAGATCCAGTCTCTTGTAGAATCTTGAATGTAAGAGACAAGAACACTGGTTGGCAGTGAGCAGTGGGAGTTCACAAGCAAACCAAAGTTAGGAGGAAACAGAGGTCATGAGTATCCCGGAGCTGTGGGCTAGCAGAAATCCCTCAGTAGAAAAAAAGATACAGGATGAAACGTGACTCCGGTGGCGGGTGGATGCTGGGGAAATCCAAGGACAGACAGGAGCTCTGCCATGCCGTGGTGGAGATTCAGATGTCGCCCTGAGGGAGCGATGATATAGACCCTGGAGAAACCTTAGTTCTTTCAGTTCTTTCCAATGCCTGAACTTGATTTCCTCTTCCATGAGGACCTTCTGGTCTCTAGTCTGGGCTCTTGTGGGATCCCCACCTCCTGCATGGCTAACTGTTCTTAAAATGTCCCCTATAACTTGAGAGAATCTCCAGGCCCTCAGAGCCTGACGAACGGACCCTTACACCTTGGATATGGGCTTGGGCCAAATGGGGAAGCAACAAGAGTAGAAAAAGAAGTTCTGGTAGAAAATCTATAGGACGTGAAGTACAATTTGGAAGGCCAAGTTCTGAAAACTCATTCAGAGTCTTCTTTTGGTCACTGACCTCTACTGGGGGAATAGGATAATTTGCTGAAGTTCCATATGTGGCAAACCAGGAAGAGACTCTTTCTCACGTGTGGCCCTTGAGATGGCCTCTGGCACACGGTCTGCCGCACGACTCTGAGTAGCAGCTTGCTGGGACAGGCAGGTGGAGTAGGGACAGCGTCATAGGTCTGTCCGGTCCTTGTTACCTCTTCCTCTCAGGCAGCAAGGCTGGGAAGCCACAGACGCAGGAGCCAGCGTCACACAACTCCAGGGTGAAGGAAGCCCTGGAAATGCACCTCAGCCCTTCCTGGTAGCCCTTTTGGAGGTCCAGTGGCAGGAAGGCAGGTTCCCTCAGCAGCTGTGGATCCTGAGCCCACCTCCTCCCCACCCTCCTTATCTCCAACCTGTGCCATCTCACTGTGCTTCCGAGAGATAACCCAACATGATCACTTTTCAAAGTCATCCTGCTCAGCCCCCTTTCCCCACACCCACTACAGGCCCTTTTGCTGTGACACAAAAGCAACCCAGATCAAGAGCCTGAGCCGATCACAACTTTTAGCCACTAACAAATGGCAACTCTTCCTCCTCTGAGTAAGAGGCACGTGATGCAGGACCTCCTAGGGAGGGACCAGGGGCAGCTGGACATTTTTTAAAAATTTGATTTGAGAGAGAGAGAGAGATCATTTTGTTCCACTTAGGTTTTCACTGGTTGCTTCTTGTATGTGCTCTGACCTGGGGTCAAACCCACAACCTTGGCATATTAGGGCAATGCTCTAACCAACTGGGCTACCCAGCCAGAGCCTACTTTGCTTTTTTATCAAAAGAAGCAGGAAGCACTAAGTAGAGAAGATCAGTAAAGAGCAAGCACACCCATCATTAAATTTCTATATAGCAATTCATTTCCCAAATAAATTGTAAAGAGAAACAAAAGCAAAAATGCAACTTACTAGTGTGTTTGATTATATGTAGTAGTCACAAAGTGAGGGAATGGTGATTGGTTTGTTGATTTGTGTGGTTTTTTTTAAGTTTCAAATGTAGTGCTTATAAAACGCACTCTTATGAAAAAGGTGCCTACTACTGGGGAAATGTTTTAGACTTCTTTTCCCCAAGTGAGACTTTTAGAATAAGCAATTCCAGAAGCGTTCTGGAATTTGTGGCCAAAAAAGTAGATGGGCCAAAAGCAGCCCCTCTTCCATAGCTTTATTTTCTTTTATCCAAATGCTAAATTCCTTAAATCTCTATGCACAGTTTTTATTCCCAAAATACAGTTATGAGTTCAAGATGGCCCATTGTTCAGACTCTATATGCTGGTACTGTCTCTTGGCTGTGGGTTACAGCAGAATCCCAGAAAACCTCACAGGCCACCATGTAAGCCAGCTAGGGGTGCCTATCTGGAAAGCCCTCATAGGCAGGGCACTTCCAAGGAAAGAACTGGGGTGGATGTGGGCACACTCAGGCCTGCTTAATCAAGAAATGCATCCCCTGGGAGTCTTTGTCTAACTGGCATGCCCTGCTTCTACCCTCAAAGCCAGGGTGGGTCCATCAAACACTGTGGAAATGTCTACAAATTGCAGAAAGTTCCCCTGCTCTGAAAGAAGGGCTGGAGAACATGTTAGCGTAGGTAGTTGGATAATAAAGGAAGGGAGCAAAGGGAATCAGACATTATTAAGCATAATAAACTAGGGAGCTGAACTGGACAAGAAGCCGGATTACGTCTGGAAGTTTCAGCTTCAGACACCTCGGGGAACCTAGTATTGCCCCACCAAGGGGATTAACACCCTCAGTCCCTGAGGTACGTAGGAAGGACCAGATTTCCAATCTCTTGAGGTACAGCTGGTGCACTCACCCAGACTATGGGGGATGAGGGGCAGGGAGTACTAAACAATAAAGGGGAAATTCCTCTGCTGGTTGTGCCCAAAGGAGCCAAGATGGTGATCATAAGGGGAGAGGTTTAGCCTGGGAAAAGATTGGATTGGGTAAGGGACACAGACCCCAGATCTAGGAAATGGATTGGTTAGGGGGAAAACCCAACACAAGCCTCCAAAGGATTTGGAAATCGATTGATTAGTTTGAAAAAGTGCCCGGTCCTTCCCAAGCCCCAGAAAATATAATCCATTTAACAAAACTCTCTCTCTCTCTCTCTCCTTCTCTCAGTGACACCACTTGCCCAGTTCATTTGAGTGTTTTCTCTCCATAGCTGCCATGCAGCCCTAGCAGCTGTGTGGCCAGGTCAGCCTCACAGACTCCAAGCCCAGGCCCCAAGCACAAGCCTGGGTACAGCCACCCAGTGCCTGCGGGAGCACAGAGTATAACCAGGAACAGACTACGCTAGCCGATGAGGACAGACATGGACTAACCCAATGGCACATAATTTCTGGACTCTGCTCTTTGTTCTAGGCCTGATGAAGGTAAGGTTGGACTTTTTTTTTTTCACAGCAGGAACGATGGAGATGAGACATTGGGAAACCGGGGGGCAGCCATTCATTTCAATCCCAATCAATCTTACCACCAAACCTCATCTTCCCACTCGGGGTCCCTGGAAATGCTTTTCGCACAACTCGGTAAAAGGACCCCATTTCCAAGAGCAACAAAAGGCCATTGTGTTCTAAGACAGTTTGCCGCTCTGTTGACTAATGAGTTTGCCGACCACTGTTCTATGAGAATAAATAACAGGAACCACTGATGGGGGCAAAAGGAATTTTTGCTTTCATTCAAAATTTAAAAATAGTTTCACCTGCTGGAACGAAGCTGGAGGCTGGGCAGCTTGTTGACCACGCATGCTGTAATTTCGCGGGGCTGAGCTTGTTTGCAGTAGGGCTTTGCAATGCATGGCTCTCTGTCCTGATGGCTCCATTCCCATGCTTTTGAGTCTCTGAAATTCTTTTGCAAAACAGAGCCTCAAATCCCTCACTTGCGGGTCTATCAAGATTCTATATGAGTTTTCAGAACAAGGCTCAGCATTCACCAGAATCACCCGGCCTTCGTTCCTCCCCTTCGATTGCTATGTTAATGAATCTGTTGGACATCCGCTGTGGCCTACAAGCTCCTATGCAGTGGGAGAGCCCTGCCTCTGAACTCGGTCTGTCCCACTTAGAAAGGAAGAGAGGCCCTGACCAGGCAGAGGGGGTCAGGGAGTTTAGGAAGCCTTCCAAGACTCAGATCATTGTGTGGGATGTAAGAGATCACAGCTCTCCTGGTGGTTACCAGTGATGAATGGCTGGGCGGGTGGTTCTGCTCCACAAGAATTGCTGAAATTGAGGAAGCCTCCTGGAATGAGGAGGAAGCCAGAGGCCTATGTCAGAGTGACCCTAGTGGCAGCAAAGCCATGTGTCACATTGCTGTAATAATTTACAGCACATATTTCTCTGTCTGCGATCTGCCTTTAAATAGAAATCGCAGACGACGCAAGCTCAGTTGTACCACGTCCAAGCACGAAGTCCTGCCAGTGGGGAAACTGCAGGAAAGGGTTTCACGGGTTTGGGAGACTGTGCTTGGAGGAGCCCAGCTGTTTCAGTTTCATCTGCTATTTTTTTTTTTTTTTTTTAATAACAGTGGATTTCTGAAAGTTACAGCTGGGATGAGCAGCCTGTGTCTCAGAGGTTTTCAGCCAACTCAAAGTCTCAGCTCAGCAATGTGCCTAGGTTCTCCTAAGCGGCTCAGACCCTAAGCCCATTTCTGAGGGGTCCCACCCATATCCCAGGCCTCTGGGAGGAGCAGCGGTATCCACTAGCCTGGACAAAGGCACTCATCACCATGGAGAGCCTCTGGCGCCAGGCCAGCCACACACATCTCCAAGTTTTGTCTCCATTACCTCAGAAACAATGCTGAGATTGATGAGGGATGGACTGGGTTGGGTTACCTCTTCCACACTTGTAAGGAGATGCACAAGACATTCCAGAAGTAAGATTTCCAGGGATTCAAAGATGCTGCCATCTCAGGCAGCTGGCCGTAGAGCATATTTGGTGAAGGAGTGGGCAGAATGTATAGTCGCTAGGCTCCCCAGCTGGTGAAAAGCACAGTTGCATTCTTTGGCTCTCCCCCAGGAAGTCCTTCAAACTGTAGTTCTGTCTGGCCCTTCCTGGCATTTGTCAGTCATGAACTTGCCTCCTCTTCCTTTGGATCAGATGGGAAATTTCTAGCTGTGCATTTCCTCAGGGAGAATTTTCTCTTGCATAGTTTGAGTTGAGGGAAGGGCTTGGCTTGGCCATCACAACTTAAATACCAGAGTTTTCTTTCATCCACTCCCCATCCCCCTAGACAAATGTGGTGACCCTGATGGTTATCAGGTAGCTCGTGAGGGCAAGGCATTCTACTCTCTTAGTCTTGAAGTGAGTCAACAAGGAAACAAAATTTACTCAGTTGTTAAGCAAACACTCTCTTTATGGGTATTTGGCCTAAACAAGTTCTTTTACATGAAGCACCTGATAGAATTTAAAATGTGGAATATTAAAAACTTAGTGCCAAAGATCAGTGGCTCAAAATAAACATAGTGGTGAAAGATTACAGCACATAGGTCATAATTAGAAAGTACAATAAATACAGTGTTCTTGAAGCCGACATCCAGAAAAATATCTGCTAAAATGTCAAAAACAAACTCTGATGCCAGGGCTTACACACACATACACACACACACACACACACACACACACACACGTATATTGGGTTTTACACATGTGTACGTATAAAGAGAGAGAGTGGAGGCAGGGAAAGACCTCTTGGCCATCTTTCTTTCTTTTACACCCTGATTCTAAGAAGCAAATAAATGGCCCTCAAGATTAATCTATTGGGTTAGAGGGGACCTCTGGAACATTAGAGACAGGGGCCTCCATGCAGCTAATGAGAATTCTCTTTACTTTCACATGACTCCGTGTGATTTGTCATTACATAGAACCTTGGCTACACAACCCCATTCCTCTCCTTTCCTTCTCTCATTCCCTTTCTCTGGCCTCCATGTCACTGCCCATAGCAGTGTAGATCTCTCTGGAGTCTTAGTATGAACTATCTTAGGGAATCACCTGCAAGGAATCCTGTTTATCTGGTTTGTTTGATCTGACAGCAGTTGGATGAATTATTTTCTGGTCAACAGGCAGGAGAGAACAGCATTGAGCCTGGATGCAAAGGTATGTTGGCACAGGCGGCTGTTCCATATTTCAGGGAAGATAGCAACGAGGAGTGATTGATGCCAGCTGTCACCAACCCTGAGAAATTCACGTTGAAATGGAACCAGGATTTGGGAGCAGTGGTTCTAGATAGGATCTGAGGCAGCAGGATGTCACGCTTGTGAGCACCTGCCTGGATGGAATTCAGCTTCATTGACCAGGGGGATCCCCCGTTGTTTCAGGAGCTAAGCACTTTCCTCTTCCAAGAACAGGTCATCTTCTCAAAGCAGAGTCTTTACCTGTCTTCAGTGCTGCTTTCCAGCTGTCAGATGGAGGGAAATCTTCCACGTGTCAGAGTTAGAGTACTTGATCTTTGTTATTTCGGGATATTTGCTGCTTCAGAGTCTCCAACATTCTTCCAGAAAGTTCATAGGACAATACGGAAACCAAACTAATAAAAGGACAACCCTGGAGTTTAGGGAAGACTGAGATGAGGGAACTCATCTTTCTACCCACTATCTTTGTGAGTGCCATGACTAAGAATATGCTAAACTTGATACATATTTTGCAGGCGTTAGGCTGAAGTGCCAAGCCTTTTTAAGTTTTGACTAGAAGGAGAGTAATTCCTTCAAAATTGCTACCTTGATAAATGTTTTTATTCTATCCCCTGAACGGATTTAATTCAAAGTCATTTGCTTATTACCCTGAGAGAGTCAAGCTCAAAGATATTTAATTATGCCTAACCTTTATCCCATTAAGTAGATTAAAAGTCTAAAGCATTGGCTGGCCTCCTGTATGGCTGGTCTATTAGATATGTATGTTCAATGGCAGCTTGCAAAAATGCAAGAAATTACATCAGCCTTAAAACAGTATTTATTCAGGAATTGATTCTATTTTGAGATTACACTTGGCTTAATTGTGCAAAGCAAGGAAATAATATGACAGTGAAGCCACTGAATTCACAAATACATTTCTGTTAGCGAGAAAGGCCAAAAGAGTCATCCAATGTAAATTTATCCTTGGCTACTGAGTAATTACTCTTTCAAGGACTTGGGAAATTGGCAAGACTTCTGATTCTGTGCCAGCAGTGTTCTTAAATGCAATCTTATATAAGAGGAGAAGAAACACACACATAAGAAAGCAGATTCGAGTATCTTCTTTGGGTGAGGGCCCTCACAGTGTGAAATCCCTTGGAGGGATTCAGGGAGAAAGCTAAGCACTGCAATGTCTAGTACTGTTTACCTACCTGCCCCAATAAGCAGGCAGATAAATATCTTGGAAAGAAATCCTAATTGTGAATGAACCAGAAGAATGATGCATATACCACAATATTTTGATGCATAACAAGGTTTCCCTTGACATGTTATGTTGAGACATTAGGTAAGGGGGTGATACCTGCGTTAGAAACAATATGGAAGAAGTCTACATTAGGAAAGGGTGTGTAAGTGTGTGTGTGTGTGCAGTAATATGCTGGTAGATGTTTAATAGACAATCCTCTGGAATAAAAACCCCTGTTTTGCAGTGTTTGCAAATTTGCATAATGTGAATATTGCTACCATGGCTGATTTCCAGTTTCCAACATGACTCACTGAATACAACTGGGAAGAGATGTACAATAGCACGTTATTATATTCCAAGCATCCTATCTAATAAAAGAGAAACATGCAAATTGACCATACCTCTGCTATCCCCACAAGCCATGTCCACCAGCCAATCAGGAGTGAGTATGCAAATTAACCCAACCAAGATGGCAGTTTATTTGCATATCCAGGTGCAGAGCAAAGACTGAAGACAGCATAGAAGGAAGCCAAGCACTGCAGAAGGGATCAAAGCTGCAGAGAAGCAAGCAAGTGGGGCGGCGGAGAAGGGAGGGAAGCGTGCGGGGCAGCGGAGACCGCCTCAGGAAGCCCTATTTTTGCAGGAATCTTCCTGCAATGGGCCTCTAGTAAAACTATAATAGGCGTAAGTAATTAGGAAGTGACAAATTCTGAGTATTCATCTTTGCTTTTAAAACAATTTATTCAATTATTCCGTTTGTATAAACTTTTAATGGCTGTGTTTAGACATGGGTTTGCAAAGTTCCTGGAAATTTAACAATTAGTTATTAGGAGCTGGTGGAGCACACCGTGTGTGTGTGTGTGTGTGTGTGTGTGTGTGTGTGTGTACCTGCAAGTGCTCACATGGAATATAATTGAGGTCAGAACAACGTATAAACCTATCTGTGAGCCAGGAAGTTTGCTAATCCTAGGGCCCTTCTTTTTGAGTTTGAAAAGAATTCCAGAGTAAAGGAAAATGCACAGTGGATATAACAGAAATTGGCCACAATCAGGAGGAATCCCGAGTGACCCCAAAAGCCAGTGTATGACTTTGACTTCCCAAGAGTTTGGGTGACATTAAAGTCAGGCTGCAAATGAAAAGATGCTTGCACCTTGGCTGACCCCACCCCACAGTAAAAGATTTCAATATATCACTTTTAGCTAATTACTCAGAAAATACTATGATTTTCTTTGCAGTATCTGAATTTTTAGCAAAAATATACATTTACATATATTTCTGTAGCCTGAAAATATCCTTGATTGTGGATCAAAGAGCATAAAAGAAGGGGTTTCTATAATTATCACTGACCAGTTCTTTCATGTTTGGGACTGTGGTCACATACTTTTCTTTGGGTCTGAAAATATCACCCACACCTTTCTTTTTTATAAATAACCGTCCTCCTGACCACAGAAGTGGGTTTATGAACAGGTCTGCTAACTTAGAGCATTCCATCCCTCTGAGAACAATAATTGGTTCATGGGATCTGTTTGACTCCTACATCTAAGACTAGATCAACCCCTGGACTTCTCAGTTCCCAGTTACATAAACCAATCAAGTTCTTACTTCACTGCTGCGACTACTTCTATTCCTCTTCCTCCTAATTATGTTAGTTGGTTCCCATCACTTGCAACCAAGAGTCCTAATAAAGAGATTGGAATAGGCCAAAAAATCCTTCTAGTGAAAACCACTAGATGCCCTAGCCAGTTTAGCTCAATGAATAGAGCATCGGCTGGCGGACTGAAGAGTCCTGGGTTCGATTCCGGTCCAGGGCACGTACCTTGGTTGCAGGTTTCTCTCCGGCCCAGGTCTTGGTCAGGGCTTGTGCAAAAGGAAACCAATCAATGTGTTTCTCTCACATCAATATATATCTCTGTCTTTCCCTCTCTCTTCCACTCTCTCTAAAAATCAATGGGAAAATATCATCAGGTGAGGATTAAAAAAAAAACCACCAGAAAGGAAAGAAGGAAGGAAGGAAAGAAGAAAGGAAGGGAGGGTGGGAGGGAGGGCGAGAGGGGATAAAGAAAGGAAGGAAGGGAGAAAGAAAGGGAGGGGGAGGGAGGAAGAAAGGACATATAGGGAAGATCAAATTTAAGTGATAATTTCATGTGCAGGAGATAGTTGGGAGAGCTGCCAGATTCTTGGTTATTTGGGATAAATATTTAAAAATCATTTCTAAGAAAAATTATTATAAATATTCTTCTGAAAAACTCAATACTTCCCAGATATTTTTTTACAAGTTTTAGATAGAAGGAACCAGGAACAGTAGGAAAAGAAGTGATTGCTCATAGTGTTACTAAGAAGAGATAGGACAAGAGTGTTCTATCTAAATATCTCTGCCCTCATCTTTCCTGTTCCTTGCCAAAGCCCTGAGTTGGGCCTTCTTTGTCTCTTGCCTGCACTGTGGCCACACTCTTCTGTCTGTTCTTCTTGGTTCTAATCTCTTCTTTATTCATCCAATTTTTACATTACTGTATGAATTATCTTCACAAATGGACATCTGATCATGCAAAATAAAGTCTAAATACTTTTATGTGGCCCATGCCATTCTTGAGTCTGACATCATTGCCCACCATGTCCACAGTGCACCTGGCATTCCAGATGAATTTTCTGTTGTTTCCCAAGCACACTGGGCTTCTCTCATTGTTGTGCTCCTGTTCATGATGTTCCTTCTTTCTGGGATAACCATGCCTCTTTTCCTTTCTTCAAAAACTCCTACAATTCCTTAAATACATAGTTTAAATGTTATCACGAAGCCTTCCAGAAATTTTCCATAGAAAGAGCTCCCTTTCTGCACATTAAAACTTTGGTTCATACTTTTATTATTGTAATTATTACAACATGGAAGAAAAATGTATACATTTGTTCCTCCACTAGGCTATGAACTCCTTCAGGAAAGGGACAGTTTCCTGTATTACCATTACCCAACATGTTATTCATACATTTTGGAGCTTGGCTTATTATTTGAATGAATAATTATATGAATAATCAAATTAATGGTAGCAGATATTTTTAAGCACTTATTACACACTAAGCACTTTATTGGATTATTTTGCTTAATTCTCTCCAGAACCCCATGAGGTAGATACTATTACTGCAACTTCCCCAGAGAAAACTATGGCTTACAGAGTTGAGTCACCCAAAGTTCACACAGGAAATGGTAACAGAACCAGGACTGGACCCAGGACATCTGATTCCTGCTCTTACTCCTACACTGAACTGTTCCCCTAGATTAAAAATCTTTTTGCTCTGGATATTTGGTTATTCCTTTTTTGCCATCTAGGACTGGAGATCTACTAGTACACAGCCAGCTCTTATTCTGGAAGCCATAAAACACCCCAGGAAAATTCAATCCACAATCCCAGTTTCAGTCTTACTTGAGTTTAGAAGGAAGAATTGCCTAACCCCATCTCCGAGACATCTGGGTGCAGGGCAGTGAAACACTACTCACCTCCAAAGGGATTACTCTCCCCCGGGAGAGCTCTTTTTGGTCCTTCCAGGGTGGGGCTTTAAGACTTAAAGAGCTAGTCTTAATTAGAGCATTTCCTGGCTGAGTAACTAGTAACCTTAAATTCAGCTACGCCTTTGGTTAGCAAGTCACAGCTTGAGGCTTTGCCTTCCATGTTTTCTCCCAGGTTCTTTGTGGAGGTCAGAAGGCAAAGGGAGGACACAGTCTAGGGAACAGGGAGACCCTAGGAGAGCTGTTCTGTACATCTGTTACTAAAACCCAAGCACTCATTACTCCTCCCAACTGGTTAACTATTAATCTGTGGCATTGTTCCTGCCACTGGGCATTAATTAGACTTTGTTTAAATAAGTAATTCCAATAGTCACTTACCAGGCAGGCTACCTTAAACAAAGGGTTTCTGCACATTCTAAGAGGCCAGATACTTGGTAGTCACAAATCAAGGATTCTGTAGTTTTATGGGGCAACAGAAATGTCACTGGACTTGATCCTGGTTTTCCCATTTTAACTGGAACACTGGCCGGAGGACCAAATATGAAGAGTGCTACACTTGGAAACCAACCTAGCCCTACCCACTGAGCTCACGGGACCATGGCAGACATTCAAAGGACCTGTACATACTGAGAACTACCAACAGAGGGAAGGACGGGCTGACCGGGCACTTTATTAGAGTGGCTATTATTGTGGGGGCTATTGTGTAAACTGATTTTGATCTTTTAGGAAACCATGGGTTCTAAAATAAGACAGGAGAGAAGCTGTGAACAGTACAGATTAGGGGGCTGAACCCAGACGCACTCTCAGGTATCGCTGGTCAAGGAAGTTGGTGCCTGATTTTACCCTAGTACTACCTGCTTTCCTTGGTTGGGACCATCAATCAAGGCACTTCCCGACCCCAAGCCTACGAGGGGCCTCTGACTCAAGAGAGGCTATTCAGATGCTTTCTCTGAGGAATCTGAAGGCTGAACAAAATGACAAATGACTGTTGGAGTAGATTCCTCTCAGTAAGATAGCATCCATCGACTCTGCCGCTTAGAGCACACCTTCTGCTCCCACTCCCACTTCACAGTTCCTGCCCATCCTGCGTCTTCTTCAACTAGCATCCTGATAAAGCAGCTGAGAGCACTGCTGCCCATGAGAGGGGCTCCAGGATATGAAAGACGTGAATAAGGAAAGATTTGCAGCCAATGCCTTCTCTCTCCTTCTTCCTCTTCTTTTTTAAAAAATATATTTTTATTGATTTCAGAGAGGAAGGGAGAGGGAGAGAGGGACGGAAAGAGAGAGAGAAAGAGAGAGAGAAACATGAATGATGAGAAAGAATCATTGATTGGCTGCCTCCTGCATGCCCCACACTGAGGATTGAGCCCTCAACACAGGCATGTACCCTGACCAGGAAGCAAGCCGTGACCTCCTGGTTCATAAGTTGATGCTCAACTACTGAGCCACACCTGCCAGACTCCTCCCTCCTCTTCTTGACCCCTGTGTCCCAGCTACCAGAAATGAGGTTGGAGCTATCAGGATCAGAGGGCAGTTTCATCATCAGCTACACTGGTGTTTGTGGGAAGGCCTGAGACTCTAATGGTCTCTCTAATATTGTTCTTATAGCATGTTTTTCTAGTATCAAGACACTGACACATTTTCTGGACCCACCACTTTCTAAATGCTCCATACTCCTGTACCTGCTCTGCTGGTTCTGGTATCACTGGTCTACCTGAAAGGCTTGATGATATTACTGCCATTTGTTGTCTTCTTAAACATTAATATGAACCTTTTACATATCGATAGCCTAGTATTCATGGATTACCCATGCCCTGGCCAACTTGATTTTGGATCAAGCTGGGTAAATCCCAAATGATTCTAGTTAATGGATATATCACTGTACAGAAATACACTCTACAACACAATGATGTCCAGTAGGTAAAAGAATTTATAAGATCAGTTGTCATAAATGAGCAAAAATATTTTTAAAAATTTGGCCCCAAAGAGATTTCTAGGCACTTTTGCATTCAAATTAACATAGAGTCATGTTTATGTATCACTGGAGTCTGTAGCTGTGGATTTTATTTAGTCCTGGAACATTGATGACAGTGATAGGTCAATTTATTAGCTTTTCAGAGAAATTATTTCCCAAACCAGGCCATACAGAGCCCTCTGTCATAGCCCTTACTCATCAGTCATCCATATGAAGATTTAAAAATATGGAGTCAGACCAGACCTGTCCAGTTAATTAAATTTCCTGAATTGTCTGACAGAGTAATCATCCCAGCATAGCTCTGGGCAATGTTACCTGGGGATAAAGAGAACAGAAATTCTATTTTTCACTGAGTCACTCATTGCAACATCTTGGGTAACTTAACCACCCAGGTCTTTACTTACTTGAGGGATAGAATGAGGATACGGAAGTAAAAATACCAAGTACATACAGAAGAGGGTGGAATGTAGGAGATATTGGTGACAATATCTTCACAGATATTACAAGAAGCCACAGATAACCTCTTTTTTTTTTAATTAATCCTCACCCAAGGATATTTTTCCTTTGATTTTTAGAGAGTGGAAGGGAGAGGGAGAGACAGAGAGAGAAAAACCTTGATATGAGAGAGACACGTTGATTAACTGATTACTGCACGCACCTAACCAGGGCCAGGGATCAAGCCTGCAACTGAGATACATGCCCTTGACCGGAATCGAACCCATGACCCTAAAGTCCGTAGGCTGATGCTCTAACCACTGAGAAAAACTGGCTCTTTTTGGTAGGAATAGTCACAATCAGAAATGGAAATATACTTCACTATGTGCATTCTTCCTTTCTACAAAATCTTCTCTCCATAGAGACAATTAAGACAGAGATTTTAACAACCACATTTCATCAGTTCAAAAACACCTATTTCCATTTCTGAAATATGGAGATGTCTTACAGTTCCTATTTGTACATCACTGAACTGGGGGTGCACCTTACAATTCATAACACCTTAAATTTAATGACATGCAGCATTCCTTTTTTCACTTACACAAGTAGGTCTACATAGAACTTGACTGACTGGCTTGCTGAAGAGATTGTGGTGGCTCTAGTGGCTTTGGAACCCTGAACTTTTGCAAAGGGTTGACAGAGTCAGAAGTAACCAGAAGCACCCTGAACCCAGTAGGACAGATTCATTTAAAAGACAGCTGATTAGTGAATGCTCTGTAGAGGACACACACAATTCTGTGAGACCAGCCAGCCCGCCAGATGTGAGTTGGAAGATTATCAGGAAAACTTCGTGAAAGAGGTGTTGTTTTTGCTGAGATGGAAATAAGGAATCAGAGTTATCTAGAACACTGCTACTCAAGGTGCCCACTAATTCTGTTAATAACTTTCCCTGGGTAAGTACAGAAATGGAGCGTAAGCATTTAGAAACTTGTATAATAGCCAGACAAGGTAATTTTATATCTGTTGAATCTAATGATAAAAAATTGGGGAATGTACAGTATGCATCTGTTCTAACTTTTTAATTTAATTAACTTTATTATATTTTATAAAAATATTAGTCGGGACAGATAGTAAATTTTTAAAAAAGCAAAATATCAGATCTTTGGAGAAACGCTGAGCTAGAGGCAGTGATGAGGAAAGAGATCAGTGGCATCAGTGAGGTCCTGACCCTACGAGAGAGAAGGGAAGTGGGCACAAGTGATGACCAGTTTTTAAAAAAATGTTTGCACTTTCTTTTTAAAAATATGTTTTTATTGATTAGAGAGAGAGAGAGGGAGAGAAATATCCATGAGAGAGAAATATCAATCAGCTGCCTCCTGCATGACCCCTACTGGGGATGGAACCGGTAACCTGGGCACGTGCCCTAACTGGGAATCAAACTCACAACCTCTTGGTGCATGAGATGACGCTCCAACCAACAGAGCCACACCAGCAGGACCAAGTGATAACCATTTTTATAAAATTTCACATACGAGTTAGCAGACTGGAAAATACTGACCAAAATGTTACAAGTTGATTATCTCTGGATGGTGGTACTTCGAGGAATTTGCATGTCCTTAATTTTAAGCTTCTACATTACAATGAATGTTATAACAGGCATGTTTGGTTTTGTCAGCCAGCATCCATTCCCCTTCCGGGGAAAGGCTCCCAATTTCCTTGTGGGAAATCTCTGCTCTCTACAGGTGTATGGTCATGGAGGGGCCATTCACTGGGTGCTCTGCTCTCCCAAGTCCACTAACAAGTGGCTGTGGGACTCGGGCTAGACCATTGGGTCTCTCACCCTGGGATTTGCAAGAACAAGAGTGCTGGGCTCCTTCAGTCCATGGCAGTGTCTACAGGGTCCAGACACCAGGAGCTCTGAGCTCCTCTGACTTCCAGTGCAACCCTATGTCTTCATTGTTTCCTTACATTCTCCCAACCACCTCATTCCCTTTGGTTCAAGTTAACAGAGTCTGTTTCTTTGCTGTGAGAGAAGAATGTTGTCTGCTAAACATGTATGTATTACCTTTGCAATTAAAAAAAAAAATTGTTTGTGAAACTAAAGCCTCCAGAGCTTGATTGATAGCATTGTGGAATGATGAAAAGCATGGGTTCCAGAGTTAGAAAGTAAGCCTCAAATCCTCCACCAGTAATTTACAAACTGTGTGGTTTTAGGCAGATTTCTAATCCTACTCTGTGTCTCAGTTTCCTCCTCGTAAAGGAAGAATGATAAAAGCACCCACCTCAGGATCATGGTGAGGATTAAATGAGGTAATATACACACAGTGCTCAGAACAGTGCTGGGCACATAAGTGCTGTACAGCACTTGCTATTGTTTTGTGGCTAGAGCCTTGGGCCAGAATACACTGCAGCTCTGGACACTGGATTATTTCTTGGGGCGGGGCTTCCTAGTCCAATCAGCTCTTACCTGCTGATCAGGGTTGGGCCGGGAACCACCTTGGGCTGCCTCCCTCATTACCTGGGTCCCACTGCTGGGCAACTCAGACATTTCCAGGACTCAGAAGGTCTAGCTTTCCCATGGCAGCAACATCAGCCCCCAGGAAGCCCACCCACTTTGTTCTGGTTCCTCAGGTGCTGCCCAGAATTGTCAGAGGGAGCTGAATGGTAGTGCTGTGTGAAAGCCAGATTCCAAGAGTTTCCTAGATGCTTACACAATGCAGGAGGGCAGGGATGTTTCTCTACTGCTTCTTCCTGATGTAGCTGCAGGCATATTATGTCATAGAGGAACTTTTCAAAAAACTCAGGGAGAATGAGCTATGATGTAGAAAATAATGTGCTTATAAGGAATTTAAAATTTCCCTGTCTACATAATTTGGCTGGCTTAGAGTACAAAGATTGGGTAATACGATGGCTGAGAAGATGAGTTCAGGAATCCTGAGTGAAGACTGTATTTGGACTTTGTTCTGATGGTTGCAGATGTTAAGACATGTGTGGCTTATCAGACCCTAAGTGAAGCCGACACATGGCAGCACCTGCCTTGTAGAATTCTTTTGGCATTGGGGCACCTGGGGTTGAATGCTGCTGACACCACATAAATCCCACCTCTCTGGCTTCTATTAGCCAGGCCTGGGAGAGGGAGTAAGCAGAAACCGGGTCCAAAAGAGAGGAAGCCCAGGTGGAGACAGGACTAACATCTGGATAATGGACTAAAGCACTATTCTGTCCAGCTGTTGGGGACATGATTCCCATATGTAATGGGCTGCATTATAACATGTTTCTACCGTTCAAGAATTAAGGTGTTGAAAAATATAAGCCCTGTTTTTTGGTTTAAGGGCAACTTACAACTTTATTTAGTTTCTGCATGGAAGTCAGGAGCTACAGAGGTGAGGAGAAAATTTGTAGACTTCCCAGAGAGCATGTGGAGGAGGAGAGATGGGAAGCTTGACCTGGGAATCAAGCCAAGGTTTTCCATACATTTTCCTCTTCTATCCTGTTCCTTCTGCAGGGAATACTTCGCCCTGTATTTTCCATCTGGCAAACGCCTACTCATCTCCTCAAACCTCAGCTCAATAGTATGTTTTTCTGGGGAATTTCTTCTGACTGTCTCTTTCTGTTCTCCAGAATAAGACATTTCTTTCATTGTCTGCATGAAGCGAACACTGCCAGCTGTCCCTTAAATCCATTCTCCCTTCCTGTAATACAAAGCAAGTGGTAAGCATACATGTGGCATATGGTGTTCCAGCCAGAGACTAACTTTGCAGCCCCACCCCCAGCTTGCAGCTGTGTGTGACCATGTGGAGAATGTGAACTGATGTGATTTGTGCCACTTCCAGTCCTGAATGCATTGCTCCCGTCTGCTCTAGCCCGTTCATGGGGGCTGGAACATGGATGCACCGTGACCAGCTTTGACCATTATCAGTGAGCTCTCTTTAGTGTCACAAACCACCCTACGCCCAGGCTTAAAACAACGATCACTTGATCTCCCCCAGGGTTGGCTTTACTTCAAGCTATGAGTCTGGAAGGGTCTGACTCCATGCTGGGGTTGAGCTCCGATCTGCTCCACAGTGTTCTTCTGGGGCCCAGTCTGGAGGGGCAGCGGCTACCTAAGGGAACTGGTACCATCGTGGCACAAGAGGAAGAGGGCCAGCCTAACTATGCAAGCACATTTCAAGCTTCTGCTTGAGCCACACCTACTAACATTCTAACCTTGGCCAAAGCAAGTCACATGATGGAGTCCAAATTCAAGGGGAAGGGAGACTACACCTCCCATTGAGGTTTGGGGGGACTGATAATCTTATCTACCTCAACCATGCAGACAAGGATAAAGTTCTAAGGTAGAAGGGAAATAATATGAAAGAAACCTGGATTCCTCAATGACCAGGCAGAGCAGAGCATCTTGCCTACCTACTACTACAGTTATATGAGATAAATTCATTTTTTCTTTAAGCCACAGAATTGTTGAGTCTGTTTGTTACAGCTGCTTAGCCTTTTATCCTAACATAGCATACTCTCCACTATAACATTTAGGTAGTATTTTATTTTTTCTTTTATTTGTTTTTATTTCACCATTAGAAGTTTCTTGAAATCAACAACTATGTCTTAAATAGCTTTTTAATTTCTAGCACTTAGCACAGGATCTATAGTAAAGTGCGTGTTCAATGAAGGATTGCTAAATGATTAAATGAATTTCCTATATTTCTGTTACTTTCATTCAGAAAATAAATATGTTTAAAAAGCCTTGCGCCTGGAGCCCCGGCTGGTTTTGCTCAGTGGTTAGAGTGTTGGCTTGGGAGCCAAAGGGTCGCAGGTTTGATTCCCGGTCAAGGGCACGTACCTGGGTTGCAGATTTGATGCTGACCCTGATAGGAGCGCTTACAGAAGGCAACTAATCAATGTCTCTTCTTCTCCCCATCCCTCCCTTCCTTCCACTCTAAAAATCAATGGAAAAATATCCTCAGGTGAGGATTAACAACAAACAAAAAAAATTTAAAAATTAAAATAAAAACAAATCATTGGAAAAAATGTCCTTGAGTGAGGATTAACAACTACAAAAAAAGCCTTGCCTGGGTGGTTATGGAAATAACAAGAGCACATTACAGGCCCTAGATGATAACCTCCTTAAAATGTGTTGATACTGTGAAGACATGTCATTTCTCTCAAGGAAATGTCAGAGGAACATTCACTTATCTAGCCATTGTGCAAATACTTATTTAGTGCATACTATGCATCAGGCACCAATTAAGTGATGAGGATATAAAGGTGATAAAAATGATAAAACTCCCTGCTCTCAGGGAGCTTGCCCTCTTATGGGAGAAAGAGAGAGAAAATAAATAAGTAAAAAATAAAGCAGAGCAATGGAGGTGCCAGGGGAGTTGGGAGGGATAAACTCTCTGTGAGAGTGACATTTGAACAAAGACCTTAGGGGGTGATGGAGCAAATATATAGCTATCTGGGAGAGACTTTCTGCACAGAGGAGAGGTCAAGTATAACGGCCTGGGTTGGGAGCCTCCCTGGTATGTTCGAGAAACAGCAAGGTTGCCCATGTGGCTGTTGCCCATATAGGGCACATAAGGGGAGATTAGTGGAAAATATCCTGAGGTGTTGGGTTTACCAAATAAGACAGCAAAAGCCCAAATAGGTTTGACCATATGGGTGTCCTTACAGCCTATTTAGCCAATAAATGTTCCAATAACAGGTTTCCATGGCCACCCAAGGTTGTGACATCCATACATGGTGCCCTTGCCCAGGTATCTTGGTGAAGGATGAGAGCAGTTTTCAGCAGCCAGGTACTCAAAGCTCAAACCTACTTACATGTTTGGGTTCTATGCTCCTTCTCCAAAGAGTGATTCTGGAAAAACACCAGTACTCAATCTTAACAGCAAGTCCAAGGCAGCCTGCTAGGTATGTGGGTCTCGGGGGCTTCACTACAGGACTCTGTGTCTCTTCTCCCATTGCTCAGAGGCAGATGGGACTGCAGGGATTGTCAGGCAGATCCCACCCCGCCGCTCTGGAAGTCATATGGGCCACATGTGTCTTCACTTAAGGTCCAAGACCATGTGCCCCTCTCTGCCCCACCCATGCCCCACCTCATTCCTCTTCCTTTTTAAATAAAAACCATAGCCGTATTTTAACTGTTGCTTTTCTGGTGAGAAGGTAATAGTGTAGATCAGGAGAGAAAAAGTTTCAAACTGAATTGAACAAAACTGAGAGCTTCTTAATATACTGACTTTGAGCAACCTCTTGGAAGGAGACGAGGGCGGGGACAGTGGGGTTGGATGCTGCTTCCCCTGCCTGTTATATTCTCAGTGGAATAGTGTGGATGGTAAAAGTCAAATGCTGTAAGGTTATTGCCCTTCAAGCCAATCCTATAAAAACTGCCAGAACTGCCGTGTTTCACATGTGGCAAACACCCAGCAGAGGAGGCATTTGGGGACAGGTGTGCTCCAATGTCCTGGATTCTGGCTTGTTAGTAACCTGCTGAAATGGGTTCTTTAGAATTTGATTAAGTCTCTAGATTCAATGCTTTGAATCACAGATCTCTGGGTTCCCCAAAGGGAAAAAGCCTTGTTTCTTGTGATGTAATTATCTGGTGAATTATACTTTTATTTGTTCTATTAAGCAGCTGAAGTTCAGCACATTTTTATCCATTTTGTACAATAGGCACTAAATGATTCTGAATGCCAGGCTCCTAATCAGATTAAGAAAACCTTCACGTTGGCCAAAGGTTTATGCTTTTGTGCTGCACTGAATTTCCCAATGACCTGGTCTGGATAGGAAAGGAAGGAGGCCAAACAACCTCAGGCTTCCAGAGAAGACCCTTCCTCATAGGAGGCCATATCGGCTGGCCCCCTACCACCACCCTGGTCTTTACTATTAGGGCTGAGGGTGGGCCCACTTACACAGGAATAAAATGAAAATTCAAGTTAGAGATTAGTGAGCTCATTTCATGGTTTTGTTTTGAGCAGCCAAATTGTACCTTGAGATGCCAAAACTGGGCTTAGCATTCAAGCAGGCTGGATGCAGAGTGTGGCAGAAGCATCGTTATGCCCATTACACCGAGAAGCTAAACCTTCAGTCACCCTTCAGAAGACAGTCAGTTCTAACCCAACGCTGTGGAACTTGATAACCAGATGACCCAGGAATGGCATCGGTAGCCTCAATTCTTGCCCTGATCACATCTTAAGGTTGCATTTAGCAATTTCTCTCTGCCTTCCCCTCCCTCCTCCAGTCTCTCTCTGAAAATCAATGGGAAAATATCCTCGGGTGAGAATTAAATTGTCCATTTAAAATGGTTAATGGTATATTATACATATTTCACCTCAATAAAGATAAATGAAAACATGGCAGGAAGTTTCCCCAACACTTTCATTAGAAAATAGCCCAACAAACATCTATTAATACTGTCAACTGATGGTCATTAGTGCCAATTCAGTGTCAACAGGTATCCCTAATTTGGGGTGCAGTGAAGAAGGAAACTTTATTCAGTGCAAAACAGCTCAATTGTGATACAGCCTGACTGTGAGGTAACCCTGGGAACAGGCGGCCCTGGGGCCAGGCCCCTTTCTGGCAAGACAGCTCTGCTCTGCTCAGTGCCAGTCTGCTCTGGCCTGCACTGGTCTGCTCTGCTCTGGTGGAACAGTGTCAGCGTTTCAGCTCAGCCAGGGACATGCAGTGTTCAGTCTGTGGTGGCACGGGAAAGTGGGCTCCCGGAGCCACAGGGGAGCTGGCTTACGTAGATAGAGGTTCCCACCCTTGGTCCCTGATTGGTTCATCATCATGCAAGTCAATACTCAAATCCTTGCAGTCTGAAATCCTAGGATCTTGGTTCTCTGCATAGTTGTGAGGAGCACGTGGGAAAAGGAAGCCAGGAAGCAAGTCCTAGTTGGTGTTTCTGAGGGACTTTCAAGGACAGAATGAGGAGACCTATTATATGTCCAAGAACCTGCCCTGTAACCACAACGACCCTCACCACCACACACACATACACCAACCATCTCTTCAGGTCGTGAGCAAAATCTGCCACACCCCCAAATGTCTTGTCTCTTTAAAGTAACCGGGGAAAGGGCTGGGTTGGCATGAACCTGAGATGACAGGGCAGCCACAGAGATGGGATACACGAGCCCGAGGCCAGTAGGAGGAATCGGGAAATGCAAGTGACTGTGAAAGCCCTGGGAGTTTGCAAAGATGGTAGGGAGGGTGTCTGACTTCCCACAGGATGTGTGACAGGGGGCTTGAGCTCATTTTATTTAGACTTCACAGGGCAGGGTGACGTCAACTTACATCTGGGTTACACTTGCTATCAGTGAGTTGAAATGAAGACACAGGAGGCATGCTTATCAAATTTGTAGAGGACAGGAAGCTGAAAGTAACAGCACATACATAATTAGAACCCACAAAAGTCTCAACAAGCTAGAATGCCAGCCTGAATTTAATAAGAGGAAACGTAATAAGGATGAAGGGAATGTCCTGCACTTGAGTTGTTTTTTTTTTGTTTTCTGTTTTTGTTTTTGTTTTAATTACAATAAGACAAACTGTCTGCACAAAGCACATGGAAAAGGGTCAGGAGTTTGACTCAGATGAGGATCCTGCAAAGCAGTGGGATCTGAAGCTGTTCTAGTAGAAAAACATATGCAAAGGAGAGGGCAGGCAATAAGGTTCGTTCTCCCAATTAGATCATGGGGCATGTTAACTTCAGGTCTGCTCACTGAACACTAAGAAGGAGGCGAAAGAGTGTATGTGGAGAATGAATGACCTGTGGGATCAGGGAACCCCAAACCGCATAAGGCAGGAACAGTGATGTTTAGCTGGAGAAGAGAAGCATCAGGGGAGAAATAAAAACTTTCTACAAGAATCTAAAATTTTACCCTGTGAAAGAGGAATTGGACTTGTAATGTATGGCTCTCAAGAGTGAAATCAGTACAGTGGGTGGCTTCTTCAGGCAGAAACTGCAAGAATGCGTAATGAAGAAAACATGTGTCCATTAGGATTTGTTTAGCTGGAAGTAACAGAAAACCTAATTAATAATGGCTTAAAGGAAAAAAAATGGTTTCCCGTGATTTAAAAAAAAAAAAATGCCTAGAAGGAACTTATAGTTAAGGCCTCAGGATTTTCCCAGAGCTTCTTCTCCACCATTCTCAGAGTGTTGGTTTCATCCTCCTATCTGTTGCCTCGTGGGCACAAAATGGCTGCTGAAGCTCTGAAAACCACCAATCAGCCTTCAAAGCAAAGGAGGAAGGTGATGGTGAGGGGCTAGCCAATGTAGCCAAGAGGACGTTTCCTAATGGCGCTATCCTTCTATCAGGAACGAGAAATTTCTCAGATGTCCTCATATATCACATTTGTCATACTAGATAACATGACCAATTCTACCCTCAAGAGAGACTGGAAAAGGAGTATCCAGCTTTTCCAGCCTATACAGTGGGAGGAGGCAAGGAAGAAAGGAACAGCTCTTTAGTAGCCCTCAGTAGTGTCTGCCACCACAAAATCACCTGTAAATCAACTACCAACAGACTGTCTTAGACTTTTTAATGCAAATATCTATGTTTATACAAACATATGCTCACATGTTTTCACACGTGTATTATAACTCTTATTTCCTGTTTTTCTTGCTTAATATTTTGAGTATCTTTCATAACACTTTGAAAAATATAACTTTCAAAATATCCTGTCTGCTCCTCCACATTCAACCATTCCCCTATTCTTGGATATGTAGGTTATTTTCAGTTTAATACAATCTTCTAGCCATCATCTCCAGAGACAGAATGGTGTGCCTTGGAAGGTAATGAGGTGCCCACCCTTGGAAGTGCTCCGTCACAGACATAAACTAGATAAGATAGCACGGGCCGGGGGTCGTTGGACTCTTGACATTTCAGGCCCTTCCCGACTTCCTCAAGATGCTGACCAGACGCTGTGAAAGAGACAAGAGATGTGGTCAGGGAGGACTGCTGTGTCCTGTTTCATCTTCCTGTTTTGCCGCCTAAGCACACAGGAATGAGCACATTCCTATTCTGGATACCCCCAAGGTCAGCATCCCACACACTTGTCACACCATCTTTCTCACTATCTCCTGTCAACACGAACAGCCTGAATCACTCTTGACATGCTTTAAAATTGCCTGAATGAAGACAGCAACAACTCTGGCCCTTATCAAGGGGGCCCAACATGAGGATCGGTGTGAAGGGCCCATGCCTGGGCCAGAAGGGCCAAGGATGGAGAGAGCGCAAGACACCAAGAGCTGATGACAATGTCCCAGTGATGCTTCTCTGCTGCTTCTCACTGCTTTGAAGCCTATTTGTGGCTTTCCGGCATGCCATGGGGACGGGCAGGCAGGTCTCTTCACTTGACTGCTGGCAAACACCACCGGGGTCATACAGGTGAGCTGGGTGATGGAAAGAATGAGAAGTGTCATTTCTCAAGGTTAGTGTGCTAAGGCTCAGAGACACGAAGTGGTGTTGGGGAGAGGATAGACACTGGCCTTATCAGTGAAGGGTGTGATGTCAGCCTTTGCTATATACAGTTATGTTTCAAGGGATGTGACCTGACTGAAGTCTGAATGAATCTAAATTTGCTGTCCAGGAACTAAGTATTCATTCTCTTCAACAGGTTCCACATGCCAGGCCTACAATTAAAAACCTAGATTTCAATACCAAGTTCTTTCAGATACAACAACTTGCAAGATGACCACTCAGTGACAAAAGAATAGCCATTAGCAACTTGGCCAGTTGCTACTCAGATATGTAGAGCTTAGCTCATTCCTCCAGTATCTTGCTCTTTTAAGTGCTTTTAGGGAACAGATATTCAAAGGTCAAATAATTTCTGTAAACGTTTAGTGATATAATGTTGTTAGCACTGAACACAAAACAATACACTAAGAAAAGTTGCAACAATTTGTGTTTTTTTTCCTAATAAGGAGCCCCGATTGCTTGTTGGTATAGAGAACTGGAAAGGTCACAGAATTCCAAGGGTCAGCACCCCCAAAGGTCACCTTCTTGCCTGTGCGGACATTGTGTCTCTGAGGAACACCACACAGTATACTCCCATCTGCACCACCAGCTCATCAGAGGCAGATCAAAGGCTGGAACAGGGATCTGAGTAGAACTCACTGGTGTCAGCTCTGCCAACAACCGCCCCCACAACATGTCTCCGAATTTCTCCATGACTTAATTTCTCTAGGCGTAAGTTCTCATGTGGGCCCATAAATCTGGCCACCAGAAGGAGTCTTGACAGGTCTTTTCTACTAATAGCTGCCCTCTTTCCCCCAGGTTAATATCCAAGAAACCTTCTTTGATATTATTAAATTAATAAAACAACACTCTGAACAGTCTTTACCTTTGGATTAGGGACCATAAGTCTCATTCAGTTAAGCACAGGTCTCTTCAAATGTTACTGGATCTAAGTCTTAGAACAAAGTATGTCTAATCTTGTTGAAGCAGTAGTTTGAGATGTTAAACACCCCACTTATATTCTCTATTGAAACCCTCATAAGATGCGGCACATTGTCAAGACACAACCTGCTGGTTCATAGATGTGGGTAGGCCATGTCCCTGGTCTCCGGGAACTTTCAACGTGGAGGAGAAACCGGACAGACAAATGATGAACAAGAAATGAACAGAGAAAGGAAAAGAGATGCACCGGTCACATGTGCAATATGAACAGCTGTGGACACACCTGGAATATCTGTCTGGCCCACAGTGACTGCCTTCCTCTGGGTCTGCTTTCTCTCTCAGATACTGCCCTCCCAACCACCGCAGCCCTGCTACACCCTATTGCCCACTCCTACCTCAGCCACAACTAATTAGCTCAGGAGTGGATTCCTGCCCAAACTGAGCCCAAATTCTTCTGGGAATTTGGAACTGTGACTCAGAGCACCTGTAAACTCAGACAGTGTAGGGTGGCGATACCTCTGGAGAAGGAGGAGGACAAAAGAGAACAGAGAGGAGCAGCCTCCACCCCCAGGGTCTGAGAAGATGGGTGCCCTGGTCTCTGATGGCTTCATCCTTTCTGATGCTGGGGCCCCATAAGGTCCCAGTGACATTCCTATCTTCCAGAAACATCCTTGTTTTCCATGAGAAATTCCCCCTTTGTGCCTGAACTGGCTCAGGTTGCTGTTACATTCAAAACAGCCTTGATAAGGACTTGAGCACTAATATGCCCCTCATATTTAAAAAAAAAAAAAGATATAAATAGCCCTGACTAGTTTGGCTCCAGTGGATAGAGCATTGGTCTGCAGACTGAAGGGTCCCAGGTTCGATTCCGGTCAAGGGCATGTACCTTGGTTGCCGGCACATCCCCAGTAGGGGGTGTGCAGGAGGCAGCTGATTGATGTTTCTCTCTCATCGATGTTTCTAACTATCCCTCTCTCTTCCTCTCTATAAAAAATCAATAAAATGTCTATATTTTTAAAAAAGATATAAATAATCCAACATAGCAAATAATCCAAAAGCCACTTTGGCTCTGGAGGACATTGTGAAATTGGTATGTTTAAATTGCTGGAGCTCATAACACCTCAGATGGAGTACACACTCACAACAAAATAAACTCGATTGGCAGCCAGCAGGGAAACTGCCCATTGCCTCTGTGGGGCCCAAGGCTCTGCTCTTCTCTGCTCTGGGTTCAGAGGAAGCACTGGGTTCAGAGGAAGCACCACTTCTCCACCCTGCCTCCAGCCCATGGTCCCAGCATGCCCACGGTTGCTCCAGTGTGTCCAGCTTAGCAGCGTCTTACGGTTACTGAATTCGAAGCAGGCCACCTGGGGTGCGCTATGGCAAAACAGAGGTGACCGGAGCAAGGCAGTTTTATTTACTAGCCAAGGATCTGCCTCCTGGAAAGGAGGTTTAGCCATTGCTTAGATACACTGTTTGGTCAATTACGTGTTGATTTCCTCTGCAGTTGGCTACCCGCATCCTGTTTACTGCTGCCTCTGCAGAATACTGAGCTATATTTTAACATTTAGCAAGTAATAACATTTAGAACGGCCCAGATCTTGAGACCCTGGTCCTGTCTAATAACTTTGGGAGGAGGTAATTTGGTAAAGGCCCTTCCTGATAGTAACAAGCAAAAGAGAGCAGCCTGAGAAAACAGCTCATAGAGGAGGCAAGAAGACTACTGGACTCCTTTAGAAAGAGCTTACCATTGCACCAAACCATGACATAAAGCAGGTCATGCCACAAAGAGCAGTGAGAGGCGTCTGAGTGGCTGGCTTCCTGGCCCTTGACAGTTTCCAGTGTGGCCAGAACTTGGCGGGGGGCGGGGCGGGGGGGGGGGGGGGGAAGAAGCACCTTGTGGAAAGGAACCTGCCTGAGGATCTATGGGAGTAAACATGTTGAGGGGACACGAGGAAAGAGGACTATTTCGGAGCTATCTGAATGCTTGTCTGAATGAGGAGAGTGTGCTGAGCAGGGGTGAGGGTGGGAACACTGGAGCAGGACTTACAAAGGCTGGGTAGGGCCCCTATTCCTGGAAACAGGATCCACCAATGGCATGAGAAGAGATTTCTTTGTATAAACTCTCCTCATGGCAGAATAACCTTTCCTCTTCCTCTGGGCAGCTCCCCCATGAGTAGCACTTTAGAAACACACATACATGCTCTCCCGTGCACACTCTTTTACACACACACTCCCACTGACACCACAGTACCACATAGTCGGCTGCGTGTTCCCAGAGTCCCCCCTCGTCACCACCTGCCACCTACAACTTAAGTATTGCTTATGGACCTATTAAACCTCAGGGACCAAGGAGCCTGTCTGTTACCTGATGGCTGTGCACAGGAGGAACAGCTCCCAGTTTACCAAGAACTTTGTCATGTAGATGACCATTCAATCACTAAACACCCAGGCTGGAGGGACCTCAGGGAACCCCTTTCCAATACAACTCCCTCCATTTCCTAATGAACGCAAGACTTGTTACAAACAAAGAATCCTAGTCCAGAAACCCCTTGCCTTGGCCAGATTATATACTTTCTATCCCAATGTAATAGGACAGGCCGGCCTGGCCTGGCTCCCAGCCCTCACATGGGAGGTTGCCAAGCGCAGGCCCCACCCTGGCTCGTTATCTGCAGGCAGGGTTCTCCCATGACTTTCTGGCTGGCCCGGCTGCCACCTCTCTTTGTGGGAGAGCTGTACCAGCTTGGCGGCTGGTGAGCCCAGTCACAGGTCCTGCCTTTGTTTGGTTGATAAGCACGGTCAAGTTCCAAGTCCTGCTGCTCTCACACAGGCGTTCCGCCCTGGTTCTCCGAGAAGCCTGCATGCACTACTTGACACCTGGTCACCTAGGGCCCAGGGCGAGCCAGGCCCGGGGCTTGGGCGCAAGGTGGGAGAGAACGCCACTGTCTCCAGGAGTCACGGCGCCAGGTTTCTCTTTCCAGAATCACCCTCCCGCATTTCCCTGTGCGGGCTCTTTCTCATTACTCCTTCATGCCTCAGTTATGACAGTTCTCCCGGGTCCAGAAAGGCGTCTTTCCTGAGAAACACTTGAACCACCCAGTAAAATCCCTGACTAGCTTCAAAGATCTCGGTCAATGTTTCTGAAAGTGAGGTTTGCACCAGGAAACACTGGGAGCCTGTTAAAAAATAAAAGCTGGGGGTCACACCCCAGGCTCTCTGAACTAGACTTTCGTGGGGTAGGCCTGGAAATCTAACATGTAAACCCCTCCCCAGGTGCCTGTGATGTGCAGCAAGGTTGTAAGACCCAGTGTGGGTCTGACTCAATTCCATCCGGCAAAATAGGGTGTAGTTTTGTTCCCTAGTCCTCCAGGGCTCTTCTTCTGAGAACTCTGTGGAAAAAAAGTACAAAGTACTGTGGAAATATGAACTTAATGACTAAGATGATTATTTCTTGGGGGCAGGAATCCATTTCTTTCTCCCCGACTACCCTTCCCCGTAGTAGACAGGGTCATTGCCCGTGGAGGATACCTGAAACCAGGGGCTCATGGACCACCTTCCATGCCCCCCCTCCTCCCTCCCCAACCCCCTCCTGTGAGATCCATTTCAAAGTTTAGTGACCACTTTGGGGTCACAAATCTACAGTGTTTCTTTTTGTGTAGCAAAGGTCTCTGGAGCTGTTGACCTCCATTTTACCTGTTTAAAAAACAAAATGGTTCCAAGATTCTGAGAACTTGATTCAGTTATATTTTTAGAAAGAAGTCCACAGGAATGCAGAAGACACCACTCCCTTTAAAAAGCAAATGCTGGCCAAGATACCAAGATAATTAAATGAGATCTTATTCTTGTGCCCAAGATGAATTTGTATCTGTTGACAGAGCAGTGACAATCAATTTTAGGTTAAAGCCTGGTTCTAACCATAAGCAAAAAGCTGACAAACCCTACACGTATTTTGTGTCTGCATCTTGCCTCTAAAGAAACCAAAGCACTTCCATCTATCTGTGCTGTCCTCTGTCGTGGAGGAAGGCAGTTATCGACCCTGTTTCATAAACAACCCTTCTGTGATTTGTCCAAGGTAGAGCAGAATTCTAGAAATGATCCTTAGGTCTGAGAACCGAGCTACACTCTGCATGAAGCTGTCTTATTGGATATTCAAGATGTTTTAGCCTTGTTGTATCCAGTCTGCAAATAAAGCTGACCCACAGAAACTCCATTTCTGTATCCTTTTCCCCACCATTTATACCCTGCTTTCTGACATTAGGGATCTTACCTAATCCTATTATCATAAGAAAAAAATACAACAAATTAATGAACATTAAGAGGTTAAGGATTTAACATTATTTTCCCCATAGGTATCGCAATTATGAAAGAGAAGCTTAGAAGAAGGTTGCTTTATCCAAAGAAATGGCTGACTAATGGTGAAATTTGGGGCTTCAGTGAAATAGGGAACTTCCTGGTATTTTTTTAAAGTAAATTTATTCCATTTAAAGTAATTATTGATAGATATGTAGTTATTGCTGTTCTATTATTCATATTTTATCTTTTTTTCTTCTTCTTCTTGAAATCCCTTTAACATTTTTTGTAATATTGGTTTGGTGATGATGAACTCCTTTAGCTATTTCTTGTCTGAGAAGCTCTTTATCTTTCCTTTGATTCTAAATTATAGCTTTGCTGGGTAATCTTAGTTGTAGGTCTCTGTATTTCATCACTTTGAATACTTCATACCAATGCCATCTGGCCTGCAAAGTTTCTGTTGAGAAATCAGTTGACAGTCTTACTGTAGCTCCCCTGTAGGTAACCGATTTTCTTTTCCTACTTTTAAGATTCCTCTTTGCCTTTAACATTTGGTGTTTTAATTGTGATATGTCTTGGTGTGGGCCTCTTTGGGCTGAAAAAGGGGAGGGGATTAAGAAATACAAATTGGTAGTTACAAAATAGTCGTGGAAATGTAAAGTACAGCACAGGGCATATGGTCAATAATATAATAACTGTGCATGGTGTCAGATGGGGACTAGATTTATTGGAGTGATCACTTTGTAAGGTATATAAATGTCTAATCACTATGTTGTACACCTTAAACTAATACAATATTGTATGTAAACTGTAATTGAAAAGTAAAATATTTTTTAAAAAGTGTTTAGCAGCACTTGGCATAGGATAAAAAAAAGAAAAAAGTGTAGTTATCTGCCAAAGCAGAATGACAAAACCTGACCCTAAGATAACGAAATCCTGTTACAAATCTTCTAAAGAAGGTGATGTTGGAGATCTGGAATCACAATGTTACACCAACCTGAAAAAATGATCTAGCCCAAAGACTACTGTGGACCAAGATGGAAGAACAAAAACTAGATTCATTATCCTAAAACAACTGAAAAACCAGACAAAATACATGACACTAGGCAATGAAGGGCAGTGAGCCCTGAAAGACGGGAAATAGTCTTAAAATCACAAATCTAAGAATCAGGATGTGTGGGCATCCGGTAACCTACATTGTATCAGGTCCCCAGGGCACCCTGATGCCAGTAATGTGTAAGAAACACTGTCATATGAAGTGAATAGAAAAGAACTTCTCTTGTCCTTGGTTCCCTTGCATAAAGTAGAGAACAATGAAATTTTTGCATTTTTCTCAAAGATTTATTTTTAAATACCACACCATTTTACTCAAACTGCAAGCTGAAAGTTCTTTTCCTCTCAGGTAAGAAAGTGGTATATCACTTTACCTTTTATGTTAAGGAAGCAAACTTCCTGTATGGGAGGTGCCAATAATGTACTCTCCTTGACATCATAAGCTGAGGCTGCTACTGAGAAGATCTGAAAGCCCCGGAGACAAAGGGTGGTCCATAATTTAGGGTGGATATGTTAAAACTGACTCCAAAACCCCCTCTTGCTGGGCAGCTGCTGAATGCATAGGCTTTGTGTCTGTGGTAAACACTGCAAAAAAGACCAGCACCTTCTAGAATCTTCTGGACAGTCAGTTGTACAAGAGATGAGGGTAATTTATGTCACTGGCAGGTGCAAAAATAGAGCCAGGAGAATAATCTTCTGAAAGACAAAATCAGGACCTGGACAAGCTTCTTGAAATCAGACAAGCAGAAGCAGAGCAGAGGCAGGGATTTGCTTTCCAAATGTTAATGAGTGTTCTCAATCAGATACATGACTTGTACCAGGAGTTCTGCTTCCACACACCCTAGTTTGAGGTTGAGCTAGACTGGTGTGCAGGTGATTAAACTCAAGGGAGGCTCTTAACCCACTGGTATTTTTCTCTGTTAAGTCAACCAAGAGGACTGCAAATAAGACATTTAGGAAATATAAATTCCCCATCTGCCCCAGTCCCAAACAAACTCATAGGAGCACATGTTATCTATTTTGCCCAAAGGATTCAGCACTTAGCTAAAAAATTTATTAGACCCTAAGAGAAGGGAGGAAGGTGGGGAGTTGGAGGGAAGAGGGGGGGAGGAAAAGAAAGAGCGAGAGAAAGAGAATGGAAGCCCTTAGAGGAGCGAGACTGGCCACTTCTGGGTGCTGCAATCAGGGGCATTCACTTGTGTGGGCTCCTTAGCCTGGTGAGTGAAAATGGACCTCAAGCCCTGAAGGGAGCAGAAAGAAGCCCCTGGGGGAAGGAAGCTCTGCATCTTGGCTGAGTGCCCCTCCCACTGGCCTTGCCAGGAGGTCTGCAGACTCATGGCTGGCTCCTGAGAGTCACTGATCTTTGGCAGCAACTATTGGCAGCATCCTCCTCTCCTCCCACAAGTGGTGAGTGGCGCAAGTTGCTGCCTTTACAACCCTCTCCACCAAATAAGAGGTCCAGGGAAGCGGCCTCTTTGTAAAGCACTCCAGGAATTTGTGATTTATAGGAGGGAGACACCCCTAGGTGTGTGAACACAAACCCCAAAGAGATAAGGATCTGGAGCACATATTTTAATTCTTCTCCCTGAGCTGAAGCACTTCGTAGGGGTCTACTAATAAATCCTGGGGATTGCAGAGCTTAAAATAAACGTTAATAAAAATGTGGAGAACTTTAATAGTTTGTTGACAAATGTAGCTTCCTCCTCTTACCCCAACTTTTTCAAGGGCTTATTTCCATTGCATTTCACTTCCAAGCTATGATTCTTCATGACATAATTCTCCTGCGTTGATTTTTGCAAACCCAAATTCATGTTATTACCCAGAAAGAAAATGCTTACAAGTTGTAGGACATCAAAGGCAAGGCTGGCTTTACCCCAATGGACAGTAGACATGCTCACCAAGTTACTGCTGGGTTTCAGGCTCAGGGTGGGGTCACCAGGAGGAGGAACAATGGGACTCAGCCATTACTCACCACCTGAGTCTATTCTGTCCTTACAACCCCGGCCAAAAGATAAACACTACGAGGGAAAAGAACCTTGCATAAATATCACCATGAAAACAAAGAACAATGTGCCTGCGTCTGTGTTATCTGCCTATGTGAGCTCAGGCACAAAGCCATATTGGAGACTTCTTTTTCTCCCACATTATGTAACCACACTGTTCCATGAGACAAGCCCCCCTTGAACCTCCAAGTAAAGGGGAACACACAGATCCCTAAATTGAAGGGGTTATGAGATAGCCAAGGTCAGGCTCCCTCCTCTGAGAAGGCAAAGCAACAAGATCAGGGAATGGAGAAAATAGGATCCTTTTCACAATCCTCCCCTGGATTTTATCATCTAGCAGGGGTGGGGAATGTCCGGCCCTTAGGCTGTATAAGGCCAATGAAGCCATTTGGTCTGGCCCTGCCAAGGCATTAGGGGTGAGTTAATTAAGTGTTGGACCAAATATAGCAGGCTAATTTTTAAGCTGATAATGTTGTATGGCCTGAGAATGATGTTATAAATATCCAAAAGGTTTCCCCACCCCTGCATGCAAGTAGATTAGGAAGTCTAATAACGTAAGTCTTATAACAAGACAGTCTCCTGCTTCCCGCCCCCGCCCCCCCTCCCCCAACTCCTTTAGGTCTTTCTTATATTTTTCCTCCAGATTTCTAAATAATAAGCTGTTATAGATATATTTAATTGGGAGATCATTTAATTGGTTTCCTATTCTGTTAGAAGACTCTTTATTCTGTTAGAAGACTCTTACATCCTTTTCCCTATTTTGCCCCCCTATTCTCCCAATATAGATAAATTATAATTTTTGGTTAGATCAGAGGTTCATGTTCACATTATTAGATGGTGTTACCACTGAAGACAGAAGTGAACTAAAATCTAATTTTCTTTGTCTTCTGGCATCGAGTGTTGTTACTGAGAAGTCCTGAGCCATCCCAACCCCTGTTCCCTTGAACAGAACCTGTTTATTCCTCTAGGGCAGGGGTGGGGAAAGTCTGGCCAGCAGGCCATAGAAGGCTCGAGAAATCACTTGGCCTGGCCCTGCCAAGGCGTTAGGAGTGAGTTAATTACATGTTTGACCAAATAGAGCAGGCTAATTTTTAAGCTGATAATTTTGCATGGCCCTGGAATGATGTTATAAATACTTAAATGGCTGTTGACAGAAAAAAGGTTCCCCACTCCTGCTCTAGGGGAATGTTTGGGTCTTCTCTTACAGTTTCTGAAATTTCAAAGTGGTGAGGATCTTTTCAAACACATAAGGAAATTTTCTGATATTATTTCTTTGCCAATTCACTCACCTGCATTTTCTTTATTCTCTCTTTCTGGAATTCCTATTAGGTAAATGCTGATCTTCTTGGGATAATTCCTTAATTTTTTTTATCATTTCTTCCCTATTGGCAATCTCAATCATTTTATTCATCTTTCTGGAAGATTTTCCCATTTCATTATTATTATTATTATTATTTAGCTCTTCTCCTTTGAATTTCTAAGAACTCTTACTTATACTTTGATCGTTCCTGCATTAAAGCATCTGGTTAATGGGTAAAGCACTACCTCTTATGTACCTAAAAATATTAAATATGTTTTTGTGTGTGTTTGCAAAGTGTTATTCTCTCCCCTTGCATTATCTATTTTCTCCTAAATCTTTTCCCTGCTTGAATGATTCTGGTCTCTTTCATCCTGTAGGCTTTCCTCCAGAATCAGGTGACTTCTGGAAGTCCATTCATATTGAAAACTAGGATCCAAAACTCTGATTTGCCCAATTCCTTTCAGGCATGTGGACAGAACTTGTCAGCTGGTGAATTTCACTGACAGACTGGGTAGAGAGCCAGCGCTTTCATGGTGGGGCCCCAAATGGCATTCTCTTCTGGTCTTTTCTCTGCACTCAGTGCCCCCAACCTGGGGCAGAACCCGGGGACTCCTGCTGGACAGGCTGGTGCCAGGCTGCCAACAGAGGCAGGGGCCGGGTGGCAGATTACCTCTGTTCAGTGATTGTCAGTGCTGACTCTCGCTTTCCCCTGGTATCAGCCTGAAACCTCACTCCTGTCCTCCGCTCTGCACAATGTGGCTATAACACCTATGGAGAAAAGCTTTCAACCGTATGCAAGCAGGTGGCAGAGGAAGAGGAATAGTCTGGTTGCATGGGTAGGGGATGACACTTGGGGTCCTAACCCTAGACTTCCAAGCAATTCCCTGTATACAGTTTCTGAACTATGCCCCTCCATCTGCTTTCCATCTGCCAAACCGCAGCGTAGTCATTTATAGTCTGCAGTTCCCCTTCCAGAGCATCTGTTTTTGTATATTTATACCTTTTTTATTCTTCTACTGGAATTTTTAGTTCAAGTTTTGGAAGAGAAAGTTCTCAGTTTGCTGTGTTTAACCAAAAGCCCTTTCCCACTCTTTAGATTTCAGATTTGCTCTGCAGAAATCTGCTTGCCTGTCATCCATGGAGCCCTTTGGGATAGAAGATTCTAACCTTGGATCTTTCAGGTATTAGATGTGTGGTCTCATTTTCTTATGTAAAAAGTGGGGATGGGGAAGGGCTTCTGATTATTAAAAAGTGTTTTGGTAAATTGCTAAATTGTAATTAGCAATTAAATTAAATTGCCTACTGTGTTAAAGATAATATCCTATATAATAAAACCCTAATATGCAAATAGACAGAAGTGTGGAACCACAGGTCACTATTGATGTGCACTGACCACCAGGGGGCAGACGCTCAATGCAGGAGCTGACCCCTGGTGGTCAGTGTGCTCCCACAGGGGGAGCGCCACTAAGCCAGAAGCTGGGCTCATGGCTGGTGAGCACAGCAGCGATGGCGGGAGCCTCTCCCACCTCTGAGGCAGCACTAAGGACCCCTCAGGGGATGTCTGCCGAGGGGTCCTGGACTGTGAGAGGGCACAGACCAAGCTGAGGGACCCTCTCCCCCCCAGTGCATGAATGTTGTGTACCAGGCCTCTAGTTCATAGCAGCCAAGTGGGGTAGGCACATAGTAAAGCCATTGCTCAAGTGAGTTCTGCAAAAAGGTGGTCTTGACCCTCTGGAGTTGGGGGTGGGGTCCTTGCGCGATGCCCTGTGACCTAATTCTTCTCTTACTATGTTCATCTCCTTTGTGAAGTCCAGATTTCCCATTAAATGGTTAATTCTTTAGTTTAAAAAGTTAAAAACGGTTAAATTTAAATTTTGGGGAAAAGCAAACAAACCAAAGAGGTCTACCTGGTTATCCTGAGGAATATAGAAGGAAGGAAAACGAAGGTCTCTAACTGTGAGGGTGTCTTAGTTCATTCAATAACCAAGTACCATAGGCTGCGGGAACTATGGTGCTTGGTTATTTCTCACATTTGTGGAGCCTGGAAGTCTGAGATCAGGGTGCCAGCATGGTGGGGTTCTGGTAAGGGAGGGCCCTGTTCTAAGCTCCAGGCTCCTTGTTATGTCCCCACATGGAGGAATGGAGAGTGAGGGAGCCTCTTGTATAAGGGCATTAATCCCCCCTAACACTTCCCAAAGGCCTCACCTCCAAATACCACCACCTTGAGAATTAGAATATCAGCATATGAATTTGGGGGGACAGAAATAGTCCATCACAGGAGGGATATTCTAGCTCCCTTTGTGCCCTTAACTTTATCTTTAGTTTAGATGATTTTTCTTTACTGAGATGATCAACGTCTCAATTTCCAATTTAAAATAGCCTTACATTTACTGATGCATTCTTAAGTCAATAATCAATCAAGAAAGATAAATGTTTCCTGTAGTATTTTGCCACTTTGTAAACTAAGTAAGATTTAATGTATATTTCATCTGCCTAACATTGACCCCTTTGAGGTATTAGGACTATCTCCATTATCTGTTGCTCCCAGAATAAATACAGCACAAGGCCCAGCACATTCCACATCACAGCCCTCAGGGCCTTGTAAGAGATCTTAACGTTTTTCTGGTCCACTCCCCTTATTTTACAGATGATCTAGGCAAGCCCAAACAAAATGAAAGTATTTACCCAAGGACCCAAAGAAGAGGCCAACCCAAAATTTGGCCTGATCTCCCAACTCAGGATTAGCACCAGCACTTTCACACACTGCCCAGAATAGGGGTTCGGTAGCCATCTCGTGTTCATATCACAACCTAATCTTCCATGTTCTCTCCATTGTGGCCCAACTTTCTCTTTTCTTTTAAAATGCTGTTCTTTTAACAGCAATGATAAATAACATAAACCTAACAGCTAATTATATCAAGAGGAAAGAAAGCTGGGACCTTAACTATTAGGAGATTAAGTACCTATCCTAATATACTACACAGTCAAAAATACTCTGCATCAACATTTCCATCAATTTATTCCCTCATAAAGCATGTCACAGGTATTTATATTTTCTGCCCATGGATGTTGTTTCTGTGCACCTGCAGAGTCTTTGTTTAACTTGGCAAAACTAGCTTCAATTAACCACCGTGCTCTCTGATCTTAGTGCTGCCTCTGTTAGGATCACCTGCATCAGTTTAGATTTGAACACTCGCTGCAGGTAGATTCTGATTGTTTGTCTTTGTGACTCACCCCAACGAACTTGCCCACATCACCATTCCCTCATGCACTGGACACCCGGTCATTGTGGGCCTCTGTATGCCAGGTACTGTTCTAGCCCTTGGGATACAGCATGAGCAAAACAACGACCTCTGTCCTTAGCAATAGGACAATTGTCTTGTCTAGCAATAAGCATTTAAAAAGTAGGTAATTTATGCAGCATTTTGGAAGGTGGGAAGTGTTGTGGGAAAAAGAGAAAAGGCAAAGTAAGGGTGCTCTGGAATGTGAAGCCGGTGGGCAGGAGGAGGTAACGTTGGCCCAAAGAATTGAAGGTGGTGAGGGACTGAGCCATGGAGACATCTGAGCAAGAGCTTTCCCAGCTGACGGAACAGCCAGGTCCCAAAGTGAGCGTGTGTAGGGTCTGTTTGAGGTAAGAACACTTCCTGATGGGGGACCCTTGGGAAAAGAGCCCTACGTAAGAGAGAATTATCATTCCCCAATTCCAGACAGACCAGAAGTAAAGTAAAATAAAATTTCTAGAAAGAAAGAGTGAAAGAGCGAGAACCTGGAGGTGCAGAATCTGTCACAGTGGTATGACAGTGGCATGGGAAATTGAGGAAACCAGACAATATACCTGAGAAACGAAGCTAGCACTTTAGACTCAAGAGATCGCCACAGAAATGATAACACGGGGACTATCACTCACTTTTGGGTTCACAGCATCTGTCACAGAGCAGAGCCCATGGAAGGCTCAGGAAATGCCTTTGGGATAAAGGAAGGACTGAATGTATGGAACCGTTCTTAACATGTGGCACCTTTTCTGGTGCATTGTGGGGTGAAGGACTGGAATCCGAACTCGGCCTTGAACTTATTTTATTTATAAGAAGGGGATTCATCTCAAAAAAAAGTTCAGCAATATTTTTTCTACTCATTGATGTATTCAGTCTGCTTAAAACAGAGTCCATGTATTGTGGAGTCTGAGAAATAAATGTGCTGCTAAGACATCTAGGCATGTGTGAAGCTGTAATCTGGTAGTTGAATTGAGCATGAGTGCAGTGTGTGTGTGTGTGTGTGTGTGTGTGTGTGTGTGTGTGTGTACCCTCAAGATGTATGTTAATGAGGTGGGGAAGAATGGATATTAATAGAGTCTACATACATGCAAATCTTTTATGAAGGTATTTATATATATTCCAGCATGACATTGAATTACATCAAGGTTCTTTTGGTTAAAGTAACAGAAAGCACTTCAAACTCACTTAAGCAACCATAAGGAATAATTTATTATTAAGATACAGAGGTATAACCTGGAACTTCCAGGCAAGATTAGTCAGACATCCCCAAGGAACTGGTCCCAGAACTAGCAAGCCAGTGGGAACCAAGGAAGCTTCCTGCAGCCTTGCTCTCCCGTTCTCCCTGTGGGGCCACATGGTCTCTGGTCCCTGCCTCTGTGTCCCCTCCCTTCCTCCTGGCAGATCTCCCTTCTTCCCTATCCTTCCACACAGCCTCCCCCACCACGCCCACTGCACATTCCCTCAGCTTTAACAGTAAGTGGAGCCTAAGATCAGTATTTTTTCAGTGTCAATTCCAAATTCACAGGACAAAAGACCTGATTGGCACTGGCTGGGCCAATGTCTCCATCTGCTCCAAGTAACCACAACCAGGGGGATATTCGCCCCTTCAAACGTGGAGGCCAGAGTGTTGACAACTGACCTGAATCCATTGGGCCGCTCACGTTCGTCAGCTCTCTTTTGGTAGATGATGGTGAGTCACACTGGCTAGAGTCATGTAAGAGCTATAGTTCCCCTCTCCCGACTGCCTCCTTGTGAGGAGGTGTGTGAAAATGAAGGCAGATCTCATTCAGAATTCTGCCACACATAAAAACTTCTGCAAATAGACAGACACGAAATGTCACACCACCAGTTCATATAAGCTCAAAGAGGTAGCAACTAATGACGCCTTGTGTGGAGAGTTCACTGGAGGACAGGACAACTGACAGCACTCCAGTAGCAAAGTCAGCTCAGCTTCCACTTGTGTCAGTGGCTGAGCTGCCCAGTATGTGTCAACAAAGCCCCGGTCCTGGTGCCTCTCCAGCAGGGGCTAAGCTGGTGGGCTCACTCTGATACGTACCACATTAACCCGAGTACAGGTGCCTTTACAGCATTTCTAGCCAATCCACCCATCATCCATGAAAATCCTTGTGCCAATTAACAGTCTAATAATCTAGTCAAGATGCAGCCCAGCTGGTGTGACTCATCGACCTATGAACCAGGAGGTCATGGTTCCATTCCAGTTAGGGCACATGCCCAGGTTTTAGGCTAGATCAGTGGTCGGCAAACCGTGGTTCGCGAGCCACATGCGGCTCTTTGGCCCCTTGAGTGTTCTAACACCACTTCTTCAAAATAGACTCACCCAGGCCGAAAACTGACTTCTGTGCATGGGCCATGAAGTTTCAATCGCACTGTATGTGTGCGCCCGCACGTGGTATTTTGTGGAAGAGCCACACTCGAGGGGCCAAAAAGCCATATGTGGCTCATGAGCCACGGTTTGCCGACCACTGGACTAGATCCTCAGTAGGGGGTGTGCAGGAGGCAGCTGATCAATGGTTCTCTCTCATCATTGATGTTTCTATCTTTCTGTCTCTCCCTCTCCCTTCCCCTCTGAAATCAATAAAAGTGTATTTTTTTAAATTTTTTTTTAAAGAAAGACGCAGGCATTGTCTTCTGCCATCTTTGGAGAATGGACTCCTGGCCAGGACCCTCCAAAAGTACCTACCATGCACTGGGATGTGGATTACTGGCTACGGACTGGAAATGTTAACCAACCAACCTTAAGTTTATATGAAAATACACACACACACACACACACACAGTGGGTTAATTGCAAAAGGGGCCCTGCCAGATGAATTGCCTTTAAAGGGTTGTCTTAGAAGTGCCCATGTCCCCAACTCTGCTTATATGTCTCTGGACATCCCTGTTAGCAAAAGAGTCTTTTTTAGTTGGACATATTGTTATCTGAGTAATACAGGGGTCTTGTGACCAAGGAAAAGGAGAGAATACGAGTTGAGTGGGCAGCCAGCCGTCTCTGCTGAACCCACTGATCTAAAGCAAATCTCTTAACCCTGGTTTCAGTTTCCTCATCTCTGACATGGATTATCAACACCTACCCTGCCAGTTTCTCAGAGTTTATGTGAGAATCCAGTGAAAACATTCTGAAAACTGAGAAACCTTGTTCAAATTTTGACGGTTTACACAAGAAGCCAGAGTGTTCTGTAATTATCAAAAGACTCATTCTTTCAAATTAAGATTTAAGCAAGCACTTATTCTTGATCCCCAAAGCTTACCTATATTTTCCAGACTAAAATAAAAGTGTCATTTTTTTATTGCCAAGGATCCTATGTGGCACTTGCTAGTTTATGGGCGGCTGAGTGGACAAACATGAAGGTGACAGTGACATAAGGTCATGTGCCATTTATTGGGGCTTGCTCTATGCCAGGCACTATGTTCCACAGATTATATCCCTTAATCCTCACACAGACTCCTGGGTGGGCACTGCTTTATCCTCTCACCCTGCTGATAAGGAAAAAGATCACCTACCACAAGCAGAGTGGAGAGCCTGAATTTGACTCTGGGCCAAGCCTAGAATCCTTGAGCATCATTCTTCAATTCTAAAATGCTGTGGTTTCTAATACCTTGTGTACTAGGGAGAACTGTGTCCCTAGAAAGATAAATTGAAGTCCTACCCCTAGCATCTGTGAGTGTGACCTTATTTGGAAATAGGGTCTTCGCAGATGGAATCGAGTTAAGATGAGGTCACACTGGATTAGGATGGGTCCTACTCCAATGACTGCTCTCTTCATAAAAAGAGGGACTTTTGGATAGACTCAGGGAGAATGCCATGTGAAGGCGGAGGCAGAGATCCACACGTCAGGAAATGCCGGGGCCGAAACCAGTTTGGCTCAGTGGATAGAGCACCGGCCTGCAGACTGAAGGGTCCCGGGTTCAATTCCGGTCAGGGGCATGTACCTTGGTTGCAGGCACATCCCCAGTGGGGGGTGTGCAAGAGGCAGCTGATCGATGTTTCTCTCTCATCGATGTTTCTAGATCTCTATCCCTCTTCCTTCCTCTCTGTGAAAAAATCAATAAAATATATTTTTTTAAAAAAAGAAAGAAAAAGAAATGCCGGGGAATGCTGGCAAACCCTAGAAGCTAGCAGAAAGGGTGGGTGGTTTCTCCCTGAGAGCTCCCACGTGGAACCAATCCTGCCAACACCTAGATGGTGGACTTCTGGCCTCCAAAACTGTGAGCGAATAAATGTCTGTTGTTTCGAAGCCACTAAGCCTGTGGTGATTTATAACAGCATCCCTAGGGAACTCACACACCATACGAATGTGTAACGACCCTGTAAGAGCCTGGTGTGGCCTGCTCCACCCAAACTGCCATGAAGTCCAGCTTGTTGGGGGGCACAGCCTCAGCTTCCTGAGGAGGCGCTGTCTTCCCAGATCCAGCAAGTCCTACCCAAGACCCTCCTGACACCGTGCTGAGCAGAGGGAGGGCGGGTCTCTAATCACACCTGCAGGATACTGTGTTCAGCCAGAGTGGCTGGGCCACAACCAAGAGGACTGGCCCACAGCTCCAGGCCATCAGATCCATGAGGGCAGGGCAAAGGGAAAGCCCATCGCTTTTCCTTCTATTCTACTTGCTTTTGGATTGCACTGAAATCTTTGTAGGGAACTGGATCTATTGGCTGAGTTTGGAATCATTTGCATTTTCAAAGACCCAGATTTCCACACTCTTTGGTCATTCCATCTTCAAGATATTTCAAATCTACACATCACCTGTGCTTTGCTAAAAGCAGTTTCATTATAACACTCCCCAAAATGGAAAACCAGAATCGCATGCCTTGAGTAAAAAGTAAAAATATTAAAATAAATAAATATTCACCTGTTTACTACCTGTCTCTCAGGGGACATCCTAGCCAGGAAAAAGGTGTTTGGTAAATTGGGGAAGGATCAATGCTGCTCTGCTAGGCCAGATAAATGTTATGATTAGAACTACTTTGAAAACCACTGGAAAAGATGAAGTAACAATATGAGAAAAATTTATTTTTGTAAACTTGATGATTGTACTGCTATCAAGATTCTCAGACCACCACAGATCTTTCTAGGATGGGATAACTCGAATGGGCTTTTAAATACATGAGTGCCTCTCACATTTAAAGAACAGAGGCTTGTATTTTAAGTCTGAGAAAATTAACAGCACAGACATCTGCCATGGGTATGACCTTGCTTAAGTGTCACTTTGTCACCCCTGATAATAACTGGTGATGTGTCCTGTCTTGACTAAAGAACATAAATAAGACCACTGGGCTAAGAAGAGATCGTTTCATTGTGCTGGTAAAAGGAGAAATCTGGAAACCCAGCCAAAGATTACAGGCTAACCTTTGTTCTGAGATCGCATGAAGAAGAGGGGAGAGGGCGGCTGGGATAAAGAGATATTTGTGTTTCCAGCTTGCAGGGGCAGACGGGATGCAGCACTTCACAGCACACCACAAGCCCTTCTACTACACTGAGGCTCGACACAAACCAGTGTGTCTATTTGGGTCTGATGTTGTTTTTCCTGGAGTTTAAGGTGAAGACCCCTGCATGGATGTGATCCCAATGTGGAGATGGAAACGTGAGGAATGCCAAGCAAGGTTTCAGACGGTGGGCATGGACATTCAAGAGTTTGACCACCTTGAAAAACACAAATAAAGTTGTGCGTGCGTTTCCTGCTGCCAAGGTCCTTGGGGCGCACTGCCGTTTACAGAAGCACAGGCTACGGAAATGCAAACTGCTCTCCACAGTAATACTCCCAAGTTTGCATAAACAGCAGTTCCAATACAGAATAACGCGGAAGAGCACATAAAAGACCCTTTTAAAAATTTATCTTTTAGTAACCCCAGCGGTTCTTTGAATGGACCATGATCTTTCCTGACCCCCTCTGTATAAGCCACTGGCACTGTCCAAGATGTTCTTCCCTTTCTTTATCTACCTGATGAACTCCCAGTCATCCTCCAGTGCTCTGTTAAAGGTTCCCTCCTCGGTGAAGTTTTCCCTGATTACCCAATGGGTACTCCTAAGGACCCATGCACTTGGTGCACAGCTGCATTTCCATGCTTAGCTTATGTGTCCGTATCCGCTTCCCCTAGTAGACTTGGACCTCCCATAGACTGGGCTACGTTCTTCTCATCTATGCCTGGCACAGAGTAGATACTGAATAAAATTAACTAATATTTATTCCGTACCTTTACCTAGGTTTCCTTCTAATCCTCACAATGGCCTTAAGATAAGATTTATGTCTCCCTTTCCAGATGAAGAAACTGAACTTAAAGAAGATAGAGTAATGTGCCCAGGGTCACACAGCCTTGGGAGTGTCAGGCCTGCTGGCTGTGTCTTCAGACACCTGTTCTTATTTGCAGTAATGATACCATTTGTAGATTCTGCAAATCCGTGGTCCTCAAACCCACTTCAAGTTATACTTACAGAGAGCAACCATGACTTAGAAAACTAAGGGTAGACTTTTGGATTTTTGTTTGTTTGTTTGTTTGTTTATCAGAGGATAACATATCTTGCCAGGTTGGGACAATGGAGAGCAAAATGATTTTCAATACCTTAATTTCTTCCTCCTAAGAAATTAGCCAAAATGTTTCAACCAAAGAAAACGGGCTATACAAACAAATTCCTAGTTATCACTATACAGTGCAGCTTAAGTGAAAACCAGTTTCTTGCTCACACAGAAGCCCAGTGCTTGGCGCACACAGGTGCCCAGCAGTGGGGGGGGGGGGGGCCGGGGGGCCCACCTGCCAGAGGAGCCCCGCCCACCTCTCCTGGCCAGCCTGCTCCAGCCAAGGGCAGTCCTACCATCAGGGCTGCACCTGGGGCTTGGAGTTCAGGAAAGTCTTTGGAGTATTTAAAAAATGCACCCGATTGCTCAACCTAGTTAAAAGGTGAAGAGTGAAATAAATGCTGCTTCCACAGCTGGATAAGTGCCACCCTCCATCCTCAGGGCACCTCAGGGTGAGCTGACCTCCTGCCACTCACAGCGTGGAGACAATAAGGGAAATAAGGGGCGGGGCGGGCTAGACTTTGATTACCTGAGCAATGTGCATAGGGTGCCTTTGATGTTGATAAGCTCTCTGAGGGCCCTTCATCTCAGTGCCCTGTCCTTGGAGGTCTGGGCTAAGGCAGCCGGTGTAATCATTACCCAGGGCTCCCAACTGTGCCGGGGAGCAGGGGAGCAGCCTGTGCGAAGCCCAGGGAGCAGCGAGGCCAGGCAGCTGCAGATGCAGTTCCCCCCAGTGCCAGGAAAGGTTCTAATGCAAAACAAATGTATTTATCACTTCCAACCGCTCTGCTCTCAGGGCAGGGCATCCTGCCTCAGGGTGGAGTGTCAGCTTGCAGTGGGAACAGTGGCAGGCGGCCAACGGAAATTTCACAGTTCACCAAGGTTCCTGCCACTCCGCAGGGTCCTGCAGGCCCAGCAGCAGGCAGTGGAGAGGCCGGCCTCCCCGCCGGCCCTAGAGACACAGGCTCCAGGCTCCAGCCAGACCCTTTGGTCTCCAGCCAGCCAACCCTGCCACAGTGGGCTGGACGCTGAGACTCTCTGACCATCCCCACTTGGCAACTGAAATTCTCTCTAAACCAGGAGTGTGGGGCCAAGGGGGAAATCCATGGTGAGCAGGCAAGTGGTATCTTGTCTGAATCCCATGACGCATGCCCCGGGGCTCCCTCTGGAAGGAGCCAGAGCTCCGTCTGCTCTAAGACAAAGCCTCCTTTGCCCGGTGATCCGGGGGCTGGCTGGGCATTTCCCAGAGAGAAGAGAAGGAATCACAGACAGCTGTAATTTCCCAACTCCAGGCTGCTGAGCAGGGCTTCCTCCCCCAACCTAGGCTTCACCACCTTGGAGTTCTCCAAAACGGACTAGATCCTGTCTCTTTCCAACAGAAAATTCCCCTGGAAGAAGTCCAACCCCTATGGATGCCATTCCAAGTCCCCCAGTATCTACCTGTCCTATCTCAACGCTTTCTCCTTCGAGTACCTTATTCACAACTCCACACGCAAGGCACGTGTTTTCATACCACACGGAATATTCTCGTATCCCTGCCTTCTCCTACTCATGGTCAAGTCCCAGCTTCACTGTCACCTCCTAGATGACGGCTCTCCTGCCCTTTCTACCCTCATCCAAACAGAACTTGAATTGCTTCCTCCCTTCAGAGGCTTTCATAACTTTGTGTAGCTAACTTTACTGTAACCTTAAACCACAATGTAGCTGACTTGTTTGATTATATGTCTTTCTCTCTGACCTGCTCATTAGTTCAATCCAAGTAAGGGCTCCTTTTTTATTCATCTATTCTCAGTGACTAGTATAGTCCCTGACATATAATAGATGTTCAATAAATGTGGGGGGGGGGGGGGACAGGGGGATGAATGAACATATGTCCAAAATCATCCCCTTTCCTTAGAGAACTTTTCTTAGAAGGAAGTAATCTAATTCTGAGCCTTTGAAGGGTCCAAAAACATTTATCTGTGGGAAACTATTTGCTCTGGACAAATTCTGCCGTTCCCGCATCCCTGGAGAATACCCGAAGCAAAGAAGGCAATGTGCAAACTAACCACTTCCAGATAAGTATCCTCTCAGATGCTAACAATTTCACTGTGTGTAAAGAGCAAGGCCAAACCACACACAGAAGTGAGACTTCCTGAGCATCCCACACCAAGCATTTAGTTTACTGCTCTGATATAATTGTGATGACGACAGCCATCTGAGAGAGATGCACTGTGCAAGAACACAGAGACTCCGATGACTCTTTTATGGATAAATCTTTGGTCCCTGACTTCTGGATGCATTGCACCCCACAAGAAGGGAAAATGATGCAACATCCTTGGTTTACAACCTGGGCTGCACCCTTCCTATAAAATCCTAAACCTTCAGTGTCAGAACTGTTACTCTTTTTGGGACTTCTTTGCTTTAAAAAAGATCACATGGTCTCACTCATTTGTGGAATATAATGAACAACATAAACTGATGAGCAAAAATAGAGCCAGAGCCAGAGAAGCATTGAACAGACCATAAAACTTCAGAGGGAAGGCGGGGGTGGGAGGGGGAGGGGGAGGGGGGTGTGGGGAAGGGCGGTAAGAGATCAATCAAAGGACTTGTATGCATGCATATAAGCAAAACCAATGGACACAGACACTAGTGGGGTGAGGGCATGTACTGGGGGGTAGGGGTGGCCAGGGAGAGGTCAGTGGGGGAAAAGGAGACATATGTAATGCTTTAAACAATAACGAATTAAAAAAAGAATTATTATTATCCTTAAGACTGCTGTTACTAAAAATCACAACCTCTAAAAATAAAACAGGCTAAAATCTGAAGCAAATGTTCCACTTTTCCCAAAGACAGAATTATATCATTTCAATATATTTATAGCAAGATCAATCCAATTAAGCATCATAAATAATCTTTATACAGGGGCATTACATTTGCAAAGCACTTTCATGTATGTAATTTCATTAATGATATTTGCTCTATTCATCAGTTCCACACTTGGCAAAAGGGGCAAACATTTAAACACTTTTCTCCCATCCCCAATATTGCTAGATATCTTCTCCTCACTCTTCTGCTCACCAGGTGGGAAGAAAAGAAAATACTCATTCATCTCTAACACCTCCAATTCCATTTCCAGAAAAAGGTCCTAGCTCTCTCAGAGAGAACCAGAGTCCCTCTCCCCACATCCTGACCCTTCCCTCACTCCCTCTTTAGTCTATTTTTCCCCACTGCCCCCCACATTCACACACTGAAGTGCTTACAGCTCCCCAAATGCACCACACCCTGTCACCCCTGCACCCTCATCATCTCACTCTGCACCTTACTCCTACTCAGCCTCTAATCAGCTCCCAAGGCTGTTAGGCTCCTTGAAACTGCTCCTCGCTCACCCTCTGCTCCCCAACAGTCATCACATTGCCCATGAGCAGCAATTACTTACCTCTCCCGCCCTCTGGGCAGTGCTGTCCCATAATAACAGTGCGAGCCTTGCATGCAACTTTTAATTTTCTAGCAGCTTCATTAAAAAAGTGAAAACATCAGTGAAATTAATTTTAATAATGTTTTATTTAACCTAATATATCTAAAATATTATGACTTCAACATGTAATCAATATAAACAATTGTTAATGAGATATTTTACCTGCTTTTCCCCCTACATAGCCTTTGAATTTAGTTGTGTATTTTACCTTACCAGACCTTGAGGGTCTAGATTCAACTCCTTGAAGGCAGGGCATGGGCTCAGCACTAGCGCATCTTGCACTGTACTTGGCACAAGGGCAGCAGTGTGAATGTCTTAGTCCATTTGGGCTGCCACAACAAAAATACCAAAGACTGGGTGGCTTAAACAACAAATATGTATTCCTCACCGTTCTAGCTCTGGAGGCTGAAGTCCAAGACCAAGACGCCCACAAATTTAGTGTCTGGGGCCGGCCTGCTTCCTGGCTGTAAATGGCCATCTTCTCACTGTGTCCTCACCTGGGGGGGAGGAGGGGGGGAAAGGGAGCTCTCCGAGTCTCTTTCGTAAGGACACTAATTCCATTCATGAGGGCTCCACCTTCATGACCTACCCACCTCCCAAAGGCCCCACTTCCAAGCATCACCACATTAGGGGTGAGGGTTTAACCTACACACTTTGAGGGGATGCAGACATTCTGCCTATAGTAGTAAACGGTGTCTATGAATGACTTCATCCGCCAGCCAAGGGAGGCTGAGTGTATAAGCACTGCCCTGGAGCCCAGAACAGGGGCTGTCTGTCACATACAGTGTCCGTAAGCACACGTGGCTTCGGCTGTGATTCTGTTCCGATGGAGTTCCCCAGATATAAGAAGGGTGGCAGATATGGGCTGGTCACACTCATATTTCAAGCATTACTCAAAATGACAGAAATACCAGTTCAACAGAGCAAACTGCTCATCCCTTGGGAATTTGGAACACGGTGATTTAACCTTTGGGTACGATGAAAATGGTGTCTCCAGGAGACTTCCTTGAGATGGATCACCTGAAACCTTCTCCACCACGGAACCAGGTGGTAGGACAGAAGCCTGAGGCTGAGGAGGAAAGACAAGTGTGCAATTCTCTGAGTCTTTAATAGGTCTTAAACTCATCTAAGGGGCTGATTAAAAATCTAGATTGCCCCCCGCCCCTGCTTCAGAGAGTTTAATTTCATTACTCTGAGGTGGGTCCCAGGAATACACATTCTCCTAGAGGACCCTAGGTGATTCTGATATGGAGTTGCATACTCTGAGAAAACCAACCCGACTTAAGTTAGAATTCACTTTCCTCTTACCTCTCCTTTCCAAATGCCCCTCAAGCTGTGCCTTCTGGGCCACAAGTGTGGCTGCACAATTCACGTGCTGCATAATAGCTGCAGCTATGGAGGTGAGTGGGCACTGGTCTGGGTGGAGTTGTACCCAGAGTGATGAGCACTTTTTCTTTGGACAGAGCCAGCTCCAACCTGCAAGCCCTGTGCCCTGGTGTGGGGCTGTGTCAGCCCAGAGGAGGCACTTTTTTCCTTATTCATACAAAGACACTCCGTAGGCTCTCAGCAACCCTGAAACTGTTGTCTAACACCTTGACCCCAACAGTGAGCACCCTAAACCAATCACTGCTCTTGAAGCAGAAACCAAAAATGGGATTGATGGCTCATCGTTTGTCTTATGCATCATTAGCCTGCTCAACAGCCACCTGGTCTCTCCTGGGCACCTGCAATGGCTCAGCAGTGGCAGAGTGGGAGGAGGTCAGCTCCTCCCTGAGCAAGCCCAGCAGGCTTCTCTCTATGAATAAGGAGTGCACCTCACTGGGCCTCTTTCCTAGAAAATTTTGTAAATTCTACACAGTTGATTTTATGTGCAGTTGGCAGGTTTCTCCTGGGCTTGGTAATTAATTAATAGGGATAGTGGCTCCCCAGGAATAGCTCCTGTACAAGTCTCCAGGTTCAGGGGCTTACCGAGAGCGAGCTGTTGGACGGGATGGCCACCCAAGTGACTGACTATAGTTTTATAAATTCTCTTCTCTCTCTTCTGCTCTCCCAGCCTTTTCAACTTTATGAACTGGATGAACACTTCACAACAGACTGTGTGTTCAGAGCAGACAAAGAGTGGTCATCAGACCTGCTCTGACTCTCAGCTGCATCCTTGGTGAAGTGAAAGAGGACTCCCCTGAGCTGTAGGAGTGAGAACATGCAATCTGGGCTGGGCTGGAAACCCTAGCTCTGCAGCAACCTGGCTAATTGCTCCTGGGCAGAGACACAAAGAATAGATAAGAATTTAAAGCCACAGAGAACAAAAATCTCAAAGGGATTGAACAGTTTAGTAAAAGGATAGCTGGGATCTGAACCTACCTCCATTTGTTCACTCAACAGCTATGAGGTACCTCTTCCCAGCATGTCACAGCACTGATTGCCCTAGGCCCAGGAGGACGCAGGTCCCTCAGAGAGCTCACTCACAGTATAACAGGTGGCGTAGGTATAAACAAATAATTACAATAAAATGTGATGATAGCAAGAAAGGGAAAGGCACCAAGGACAGTGGCCACACCCAGGAAGGAAAGTCCCAGAGAATGACAGTAGTTCCCTGGGTGGATCAGAGGGAAGAGCCTAGAGAACAGCATGTGCAAAGGCAGAGAAGCCAGTGAGCATGTTCTAAGATGAGGCACCAGCAATCCTGCCTTGCTGAAGCCCAGGGTGGAGGAAGGGAGTGGCCAGAGGTGGAGCAAGGAGGCCAGGCTGAGGCCAGGTGTAACCTTTGCAGTATGTGCTAACTTGATCATCATGGCTGCCACTGTTCCATGCCTCAGATCCATTCTGATTTATTCTGATTGGAGAAGATTCATTTTACATGAAACATTCTGAGGCCAGGGAAATATGATAGATTGATTGGGTCCACTCCTGGAGGTGGGAGAGGGATCAACACCAACTAACCAGTAGGAGGAGGCAAAGGGAATGAATTCTCCCGTAGCATCCAGCCAACGGTCCTTACAAATTCCATCATCTAATTACCATCATTCGTTTCAATAGCTCCTACCAATGGTCCTTTAGCTTATTTCCGATATTCTGTCATTACAGACAGTGCCATAATTGAGATCCTCAAACATACATATTTGCATATACAGAACTTCTATAGGATAAATTCCTAGAAGTGGAACTTTGAATCAGAGGATGTCTGTTCTTGTAACTCTGATAGACATGACCATATTGCTGCAAAAGAACTGTACCACTCACACTGACGGCATCTCTGCGAATGCTCACTTCCACATATTCTGGCCTCTGTATTGTCAACTTTCTTAGACAAGTACTTTCAAAGTTCAGTATGACAACATTGTGGTTAATGGATAGGAGAGGCAATAAGGGTAGAGGTAAGAAAAGTAGTTACGTAATTACATGAATCAAAGGGAGAGATGATAAGACCTGAACTATGGCAGCTACATACAATGTGTTTGAAAAACAGAGGTGGGGTCAAGACGTGTGTGTACTCAGCGCAATGTGGCAATGGAAAACGTAATTATTTTGCTGAAAGTTTTACATTAAGAAGGCTTTGTTTTGACAGATCTGTCAAAACAAAGCCTTCTTTCTTCTGTCAAAACAAAGCCTAATAAGGACCTTTCCCCAACCTAAATGTCCTATGACAGAGGACTGGATAAAGAAAATGTGGTACATATATTCAATGGAATACTATTCACTAATAAAAAATGATGAAATATTGCCATTTGCAATAACATCACTAGATCTTGAGAATATCATGCTAAGTGAATTAAGTCAGACAGAAAATGACAAGAACCATATGATTTCACGCATATGTGGGATATAAATCAAAAACAAACCAACTCATACACACAGACAACAGTTTGGTGCTACCAGAGGGGAAGAGGGTGAAGGGAGGATGAAGAGGGTAAAGGGGTGAAATATGCATTGATGGAAGGAGACTAGACTTTGGTTAGTGAGCACACAATGCAGTATACAGATGATGTATTACAGAATTGTCCACCTGAAGCTTATATAATGTTATTAGTCAGTGTTATCCCAATAAATTTATTTTTAAAAAAGACTTTTTAAATTTAAAATTTTAAATAAACATGCTAAGTATCAAACACAGAATTTGAGTTATATAAGCTCAGATTTCTAAAACAAGCCAACTTAGAAATGGAATAACACACTGACCTTCTGAAAGTGCATTTTATAAATTCTACACAGTCTAGAGCAGTGGTCGGCAAACTCATTAGTCAACAGAGCCAAATATCAACAGTACAACGATTGAAATTTCTTTTGAGAGCCAAATTTTTTAAACTTAAACTTCTTCTAATGCCACTTCTTCAAAATAGACTCGCCCAGGCCATGGTATTTTGTGGCTCGCGAGCCGCAGTTTGCCAACCACTAGTCTAGAGTGTAAGAGAATATGACAATAATGGCCTTATTAAAGCAAAATACTGCACTGAATCCTACGGGCTGCTGTTCAACTCATGAAAAATCTTTCATCCTCCTATCCTTCCCCTTGGGTCCTATAGACCAGAGTATTTTCAGCTCTAATATCAAGATGCTTTGTACACCAGAGGCACGATAGCACATGCTGGCTGAAGTCATCTAAGATCAATCTCTGACAAACTTTCCTTTCTTTCAAAATGGTAGTTTTGATTATGTGTAAAATCTCATGACTGTAAGTTACTGTATGTGATGTACTTGGCAATGGAGGCTAATAAATCCCTCTACATTGCTCGCATTTCTCGGGATAACTGCAACTGTTTCTCTACTGGGTCCAATGACGGCAGAAAAGAAGATTTCTTCCAAATCCCCTGACCTTGTGGCTACCCACCCAATCCTGCTTTTCTCATTATCCACACCAACCATTTCGAAACACTTTTTTCTTACAAAATTCTTGGAAGGAGAAAATAAAAAGGAGCACATTTTTGAAATAGTTTCAAAGGAAACATACATATATATAGTTTGAAAGCAAACACATTTCTAAGAGGTTTAATATGCCCGTGAGTTGGAAGGTCAGATAAACAGGTGGGGTGGGTTTGGGGGATGGTTGGTCCTGCATAGAACAGTCCAGGTCATAGGATGCTGTATCTGGTGAAGTCCCTGGAGGAGGGACCAGGACATTTGCAAATCTGAACATCAGAGCTGGAGAGGTTCACCAGGCATTCTGGAGCCATCTGGGTGCCAGTGGAACCTCTCAGAGCAGGCCCACGTGCTTGAGCACAGCCCAGTGCAGTCGCCTGCTCCTTGCTCGGCTGTAACTTCCTCCCACAAAGGGTCTGGGTAGAGGCTTTGCACTCGCAGTGGGTGCACATTTATTTCCCCAGCCAGCAAATACCTTCCTGAGCTTCCACCAGTGTCTGCTTCAGTTTCCCTTACTTCCCATATATATGTATAAGGGTGCTTCTTTGCCAGGATGCCAAAGAACCCAGAATCCAGAGAGTTCCCTGAACCCTCAAACCCAGATTGCCTGCCCCCTTCAGGGTAGCCTTCAGGTCTGGGTCCAGTCTGGCCCACTGACTGGCTAGGAGCCAGTAATCCCTGGCCAGAAAGAGTACCTCGTGGCAGCTCAAGTTTCCCTCAAGACCTCATTACACAGGTTTAAAGCCAGCTCCACAATGCTGTGTCCCTGGCCCAAGCCCGAGCCCCATTTCCTGCTTCTATCCTGCCACCCCTCAAGGCAGGGGGAGACTCATCCTCCATGACACCTCCCTTGACCGCCTGCGCCCCCCACCCCCGGCCCCCAGGCCCTTGTTTGTCCTTCAATCACTGCTGTCTGTGATCGCTGCTGCAGGAGTGGTGCCCTCAGTAAGAGCTGCAGTCCTTCAGCACCCATAGGTCCTCCTGTCTCCTCAGCAGGAGGCATGGTGCTGGCACACAGGAGACACTTGGGCTACTGAATTAAGGTGGACCATGCTGTCCCCTCCCCTAAACCCACAGTCCAATTCCAGAAAGAATCCGATGTTTCTTGTAGCTGATCACGGGTAGCTGAGTTCAGAGGATGAAAAAACCATATGTTTCCTTCCACTCAAGTGACCTTGCCATCCCATCCCTATAGAGTCAAGCTCTGCCTCCTGGGTATTTCTCCCTGCCTCCTTTCACCCTGTGCCTGCACGCGTCCACCCAGCCCCTCCCCAGCATCGCCGGGCCTCAGGGCCCCAGAGCCACGAGGCCTCTGGAGCCCACCCTTCATTCTGGAAATGCTGCATGCATTCTGTCTTCTGAGGGGAGCTCTCATTACATAACCAGACCTCTCTCTTGCTAATATTATAACCTTTCACAGAATAACTGTGGTGTCTTATTGTGCTTAAAAAACAGAACAAAACCCTTCTCATCAAGGATAAGGGTGGAGGTGGAGTAAAGTGAGTGAAGAGACAGCTAGTTCTGTCACAAACAAATGTCTTCCTCTCAGAAATCACTTAAGGGGCTTGGAAGAATTCATGGCCTGCCCTAAAAGGGACCCGGGGCTCCCCGGAGGTGGTGGCATCAGCCAGCCCCTCTGAAGGGCCTGGAGTCACCCAGCTGGCGCGGAGCCCACGCAGGGCAGGCACCTCACTGTGGTCTGTGACGCCCTGGCACTGAACAGGAGGCAATTTGTAGGCAGCCACTTGGGCTCCATTAGGCCCACTGAGTACCCTGCCTAACCCATATGTTTTCCCTTCCCTTGCAAAGCTGTTTCCTCCACGGGTTCAGTGAGGAAACCTCTGAATAAACAGAGAGTGTGCTACTGGCCCCTAGGTTTCTCTGAGGTGTGCCCCAGGGACGCAACCCCGGGCTAGGCCCACTTCCAGCCCCGCTGCCACCCTTGCAGACGTCCCAGCTGCTGTTTGCATGAAGCAGCTTCTTTCAGCTGCGTTCACGTCAGCTTCTGAAGGAAAAGCTTCTGTCTCCGAACAGCAAGGCAGAGGAAGTCTCTGCGGCAGATGTCTACTGAAGGCCCCGGAGCCCCTGCTCCTCCCGGCCAGAGGGCCCGTTGTCCGCCCCCGCCCCCCCCAACCCAGCAATAGAACAATGGCTGCAATCAGGATGGGGAACTCCATGGTTGGCTGCCAGGTTGGCTCGTTTTCAGCATCTGGGGCCCCATCTGCTGTGTGTGGGGGGTGGGGGGCGGGACGGGGGAGGAGAGGGTAAGTGTGTGTGCAAGAAGCAGCTGACAGGTGAGGCCACAGACGTACAGATATGGCCATCATTGCCATTTTACAGCTGGGGAACCTAAGGCTCAGAGGTCAATATCTGAGAATTGACAGCATCAATAGCCCAAGATTGTCTGACTGAAATCCCTTATCTTAACCATCATTCTATCTGTGGTGAGCTATTTGGGAACACAGGGCCAGGGCCACAAGTCAGGCTTACTGTCTGGACAAGGCCCTCGCTGTACTGCCAAGCTCAAGGTCTGGCTCAAGAACTAAGTGGGCTATCCCTCAGGAAGGGGACCGGGGAAAGTGGGGTTTGGCAGTAGCAGAAGACCAGTTCTTTGCCAGTATTATTGCTGCTGTTTTTGGTCCAGAAACCCAAGAAACAATAGATAATCTCCATCACTTACTGTTGCAATCTTGGGTACTTTACCTAATCTTCGAATGCCTCAATTTTCTCATTTATAAAACAGAAATAAGAGCCCCCACCTCTATGGTGGACATGAGAATTAAGTGAGATAATATGTGCCTGACCTGTAGTAAGCCCCGAATATTGCTGATGCTGTTATCATCAGCATCCTCATCCTCAGCATCACCAGCATCAGTACCTTGGTCTGAGCCCTCCTGCTTCCCTACAGGCAGAATCAAGCACGCCGGCCCCTTGCTCCCAGGGCCTCTCATGACTGCTGTATTCTAGGTCTTAGACTCTGTATCAGTGCTTCTAATCTAAGCAACAATTGTGACTTTTCATCTCTGTGTCTTACACAGTGTCTTACACAGTGCCTGGCAAATTGTAGGCATGCAGCAGTTATGTGTTGAATGGAAGAAAAATTTTGCTTGATTCTAAAAAAAAGGCTCTCAGATAAATCACAAAGGGTATTAGATTTTTATAAGATTTAAAAATATGCTCCCTTACAGATCATGCCATAGAGATTAGCACATAATATCAGGTGATAAGAAAATTGGAAGGGCTTTAAATTAGGCACATGTGAGAGACTTCCATTGTGACAACGATCATTGCATCAAATAGTAACCAACTCCGTCAGAGGCATTCTCTCTGATGTCCTGAAGACTCCTTCTTCAGTGAAGACTCAGAAATAGGTAATTCCCAAGAAGTATTCCCATGAATCTTGCTCTAACTGAAAAATTTTCCAAGGAATCACCATTGTTTGGAATGTTTTAAAGTGAACTTTCAAAGATAGGCCCAAAAACAGGTTCATGAACTACTGATTGAGCACCTCCTATGTACCAGACATTGCACCTACAAACGTGAGTTAACACATAGTGTCTGGGAGGGGAAACAGGCACTAGAATACATAATCCCTCTATAGTGAGTCATGTGTAGAGGTATGCCCAGCATGTTCAGAAAGTGCAGAGAAGTCCAATGTGGGGGTTCCAGGATTTTTAAATGGCTATAGAGACAAACCTGGGCCAGTGGATGCATTTTGAGGTTCTTTCCTGGGCAGTTATGGTTCAGAAGTACCAGGGACTGCTCAGCACAATGCTGCACATTCTAAGAAGGTACAACTACCACCCGTTACCTAGATTGACGAAGCCAACGAGAGGGTGCCCCCCCCCCCCCCCCCCCCCCCCCCCAGGCCGCACTCCCTCCGGCCCGCAATAAGTCATCTCTGCTCAAAGGAAACCAGCAGTGCTGTCCCTGACTGCCGCTGGCTTCCCCAAAGCCTACAGGCCCTTCCCACTGAGTCTACAAATAATAACTGACATCGTCCACCTCACCTTGAAAACACTGGCCACCCACTGGTGCCCTGAGAAGGAACATGACCCTGTCATGTTTGATGGCATCTTTCCTTCAGGCCTAGGCCTGTGCACCCCCTGATGATTGTGGGTGTGCTTCTGCTTCTGGTTGTCATGAGATGGCTGCTTTTGTACTTGGATAATTATTTTTAAATAAATGAGGCGCTGAGAAAACTGAAACAACAGTGCCTTTTGACGAGTGATAACCTTTCATTCACCTCGTGCAGCTAGATACTCTAGACTGGAAAGCACATGAGAGTACAAGCAAGGGAGCCTGTGATTTGGGACCAAAGACTCTGACAGCTCAGGCCCCTTTTGGGCAAAGGGGCTGCTGGGATGTAGCCTTCTCACAGGGCCAGCTGCCCGGCACTATGCAGGTGGGACTCTGGAGGTAGGCCCTGCAATGGAGTCTCTTACAGGGATTAACACCAGTTGTGCCATGTCACCTTGCCTACCCTCCAGTGACCTTCCCTTCCCTTTAGAGGCCCGAGGGCCTGTGAAAGGCTATTCCCTCATGCCTCTAGGCACCTGGCAATGCAGGTCCCAGGAAGGAACATAAGGAAGAGGCTGGGCTAGGACAGAGAGAAGGAGGAGGGAGAGGAGGAGACCTAAGAAAAGGAAGAATGCGTGGCAATTCCTAAGCTGGTACTGGGCCAAGGACACTGGATATGGAGAGTAAAAAGCTGCTTTTGTAAACTGAGAAGTTCCCCAAAAGAAATTTCACACCATCGAGGTGCTTGCTGAAGTGAGGAAGGCAGAGGAAGGAAACACCAGGAGGCAGTGGCTGATAAAATAGAGCCCTGTGGAAGAGTCACCAGATTTGTAAAATGGAAAAAATGAGAACTAAAAAAATAGAATTGTTTACATTCTGGAACATCTGGCCAGCTCAGGTTTGGGGTGATCTTTGCAAATCATGGAATTTTAAAATAACAACCTAAGGTTTCTGTACAAAAGTCATATAGTATCGTTGATATAGGTATTTACTGGCAGCCTACTATGTGCTGGGGATACAGCATGAGCAAACAGGCAAGTTCCCCGTCCTCATGGAGCTGGCATTCCTCAGGGGGAGAGAGACGGTATATAAACACACGTGAAAATATGTCGTGTGCCAGGAAGCAATACGTGCTATGGGAAACATAAGGCAGGGGAGCGGACAGGGAGAATGGGGTGGCGGTGAGTGTGGCAAGGAGTGGTTACTATTTTTATATTGAGTAACCAGGGATGGTCTGGCTGATAATGTCAGATTCAACCAGAAAGTGAAGAATGGGAAAGGGCGGCCATGCAGATATCTTGGGTTAGTGTTTCAGGCAAAGGGAAGAGCAAGATCAAAGTCCTCGGGCTACAAATACTAGAATGTTGGAAAACACTCAGGACTCCAGGGTAGCTGGAGTGGAGTGAGTGAGGGGCAGAGTGGGTCACAGGGTTGGAATAGGGCTGGAGTGGGATGAGTCAGATCAGGGAAGGCCTGTGGGCCACTATAGATCCTGTTATAGTTCACTTATTATAGTGTGAGCATTTCCCTACTTCATTACACTTTTTCAAAAACAGAGTTTTGTAATGACAGCATAAAATTCCACCATGTTGACCAATCATAATGTATTCAAACAACATATTTTTGGTTATTTTGATTCTTTTTCTCTGTTATTTATTTTTATTGATTTCAGAGAAGAAGGGAAAGGAAAAGAGAGAGAAACATCAGTGATGAGAGAGAATCATTGATCTGCTGCCTCCTACACACCCCACACTGGGGATCGAGCCACAACCCAAGCATGTGCCCTGAATGGGCATCAAACCCAGGTCCTCTTGGTTCATGGGTCAATGCTCAAACACTTAAGCCACACAGGCTGGGCGAAATTTCTTTTTTCATATCACCCTTTGCTTTCTCACTGCAAGATCACATAAACACCTACCTATATGTCCTTTATTTTGAACGTTTTAAAAAAAAGTTTTCTTTAAAAAAATTAGTTCTGTTGTTTTTGGGATAAAGATATAACTGATCTTTTCTATTTAGCCAACTAATTATCATCCTATAATCATTAATTGAGCAGTATAACCCTCTTCCTATAAATATAAAGCATATAACCATAATGTATAAAGTCATATATTTGTGTGTGTATGTGTACACAATTACCAGAATTTTCTATCTTTATCATTAATTTGTACGTCTATTCTTGAAACAGTACAGATGGATTTATATATTGTAGCATTTTAATAATTTTGATGTTTTGTAGGGAAAATCACCCCCCAAATTCTTTTTAAAAAATATTTTCTTGTTTATTCTCTTTCATTTAGTCTTCCCATAACTTTAAATCATTGTTCCCATGATCTGTAAACAACCTTATAGTAATTTTTATTGGAATGACTGCCCACTTACAAGTTAATTTGCAGAGAATATAAATCTTCATAATTGAAGTTTTCATAATGTCATATGTCTCTACATTCAGTCAGCTGTCTTATGTACCTCAAAAATATTGCCATTTTTCACATATAGATCCTATACTTTTCTGTTAAGATGCTTATCCCAAGGTATTTTACTTATTATTGCTGTTATAAATTCATTTTTTTAGATTCTTTTTTAAAAAGAATGCAATTGCATAAGATAGACAAAAGAAGAAGTAAGTTGGTGATGTGCATCATGAATAACAACCTCATAACTGTGCTAATGCAGTTAGAGCACTCAGCCCTGATAGACAACTTATTATCCATGGGACACATTCAGAGAGTATAGTATGTATTAGTTAAACCACAAGACTAGGCTGCTAAAACAATACAGAGGAGTAGAGAACAAAGAGGTCTATTTCTCTCTCATGTGACAGTCAGAGATGAGCATACCAGCCTGGGGGATAGCCCTGGTCTAATGAGGTCAATCACGGACCCATGTTGCTTCCAGGTTTTTGCTCTGCCACACACTAGGGCATTGTCTATATGGTCAAAGCTGGATTGCCTGTACATCAATGTTGCAAACAGTACAAAGTTTGAAGAGAGTGCTGGAGGGGCACCCACAGACTTTATGTCTAGGCCTGGGAATGACACACAATGCTCAGAGTCCACTGGAAAGAACTTGATCGCTCTGCCACACCTACCTGCTAAGAGGTGGGAAAATACAGTCTAGTCGTGTACCTGGGAAGAAGGGGAGGATAGATTTGGTGAACAACTACCAACCCTCTCTTCCTGGAGAATCTCCCCAAAAGATTCAAATCTCTGGCATAAAGAGTCCAATAGCCCAGCTAAAGCGATGTACACCATCTTAGGGGTGGGAGTCAGAGAAATGTCAGATATGTCCTGTGGTTGACAGCCCCTCCAGAATGTAATGACTGAAAAAAAGTCAGTTTCCCAAAGAAAAGGATGCTGGGCAGGCAAAATAAGAGGGGTCCATTCACTACTAGCCTTATATGCTTGTTATAAATAAGGTCATGCACCTACGAGAGTTTCTTTTAAGTCCCTATAAGTGTACAGTCTTACTCACTTTCTCTTTCATGAATTTTGAGGTAAACAAGAACCTTTCCTCTGACTTCTTACTCCTCAGGGGCCTACAGGGAGCTTGCAGCAACCTCGGGGCATGAGACCCCTCCTGCAGGTCCCAGGCTCTGAGCCCCACAGCCACAGCTGTCTGTCATCAGGGAGGGAAACAGCAAATGTTTCCAGGAGCGTTGTCTGTACCAATAATCTGAAGCTTGGAAGAAATACAATTGCCTGGCCTTTATGGGAGAAGTGTCTCTGAAGTGACCTTTTGTATCTCCCTTATTGTCTTTCAGACACCCATGAGGTAACTCGGAAGATACAGTTCCTAGCCTCGGCTGTACCTTAGTAACAGCCATCTGAACTTCCAACTCAAGTAAAATTAACCCACTGCCAAAGGAATTACAAAGAAATCATAGCAACTTATTATTGGGTCATGTAGTGAAGACCGTTCTTCCCTTCTTTTAGCCCATATGCCATTTCCAGAGCTCCGGCGGACTAACGTCTCTCTCTCCCCCTCGCCTCCCGCTTTGAGGTCCTCAGTTTGTAATGTCTTTTTCAGGTCCTCTCCTCCCCATAGCACTTCACTATTGGCTCCATTTCATCTCGAACACAAACTTTGGTAAATAGAGGCTATGAGTATGCTTTCTGGAGACAAGTAGGAGAGTAGAAATGGGAGGTTCCTTAGGAAGTTAAATACAGACTTGAATACCTCCAGGAAACCATCTCTTGTTCTTTATCTCAGACATGATTCCTGGGGAACTGGGAAAAATGTGAAGACAGATGAGCTCAGGAGGTCAGAGCCCCACCTGGAAGTTCCCATCAGGATGCCAGGAGCACAGGTGTACTCCAGGGCCAATCTTGCCTAGACCTGCCTGTTTGCCGACCCCCACCTCCTCCTTTGTGTCCTGGAGGGGAGTTTTCTGTATTTCCAGTTCTTGAAATGGTAATGATTTTCCTTGTCATCTCTGAAACTTGTGATGTTGTCATGGGAGACAAATGCATCAGTGTTCATAATCCTCAGATAAAAGGAGCTCTACACGTGTGAAAGAATTATTTTTAATTTTGTCTCTTGGGTGTATGGTGAGGATTAATTAGTTAATCTCAGCAAAGTGCTATAATTGGCAGGAGGAATTATCAAGACCCTGGGGAAGTGATCACTTTGAGTTCAGTCACTTAAAATTGTGCTGCTGTTAAAAGCAGCTGAGGTAGCAGTTTCTCAGATGTCACAGGCCTGCTCAGTTGCCAGCAGCATCCTAGACCGCACATGCTTGGCCAGGGGTGAAAAGGTGAAAGTAACTTTGGGTGAGGGGAGGTCAACGTACAAAGAAAACTCAGGACCTGAGTCAATCTCAGATTCTGTTCTTGCCATTAACCCTCGAGGGCATTTTTGTGAAACAGAGGGAGGAAAAAGAATTCCCACACAGCTGCTGGATGGGTGCAGACCCAGCACAGAGAGAGCAGGGAGGGCAAGGAAGGCTTCTCAGCCTGGGCCATACAGCAGTCAGACCCTGAACCTTCCTAAGTCTCCATGTTCTCATTTGTAAGTAAAAAGGGTGAGCTAGCCCTGGCCTGTGTGGCTCAGTTGGCTGTGTGTCGTCCTGTGCACAGGTTGCCAGTTGGAGTCCTGGTCAGGGCACAGACCCAGGTTGCAGGCTCAATACCTGGTGGGGAGCGTGACATCGATGTTTCTTTCTCCCTCTCCCTTCCTCTCTCTTTAAATATCAATTTTTTAAAAATCTTTGAAAAAGAAAAAAAAGTGAGCCAGATATTTAGGTTTTGTAGGAAAACACAGTAACAGTAAATGCTTACACAGCACTACTACATGTCAGCCACTCTTCTGAGCCTGCACTTGCATTAGCTGAGTCATCACGGCAGCCCTGTAACATTATTTTCCCCACCTTACAGAGCTGGTAAGGTTAGGTTTGAACCCAGGTGGTCAGGTCCTCCAGCCCACACTTGTAGTCACTACCTCATGCTGCCCACTTAAGTAAAAATCTCTTCATGAACCCCTATTGATGAAGGACCCAGAGGAAGGGAAAGCATTTTAAAAATCCCAGATGTGAAATTTTTTGAGGCTCCCCACAATTTAAGCCTGGGCTCATTGAAATAAATAGCTTTATTCTTCTTCTAGGACATAAAAATAAAGAGACTGAGAGTACAATAGCTCTCTCCTCTGAGCTTTTAACCATTTTAAAGTAAGTCACAAGCTGGCTTTTAAACCTAGATTGTATCCTTAAACTAAAATAGTTAAGTTTAGACAATGGTGCTTTTGGCAGTCTCTTAGCAAAACTGGCCAATTATGTGAACCCAAACTGCCAAGCTTATCTGATTTGCAAAAGCCATTTGGAGATTTAAGTGCACTGATTTGGGTGAATTTCCAAGGGAATCTTACGAAGAAATCTAAGCATGAGAATTCTTATCTGCTCTTGCCTGGTTCTCCCTTCTAATCCACCAACCAGTCAGTGAACTGTTGACATTAGCATGATGTACTGAATAGATATAAGCGACTATGCCAAAAATGGCAATTATTTATGACAGTACTGATTTTTTTTTTAAGATTTTATACTGAGAAACATCAGATATAAAGATGAGAGAGAAAGAGAAACATCAATTGGCCACCTTCCAACCGGGGATCGAACCTGGAACCCAGATATGAGCCCTGACCAGGAATCAAACTGGCAACCTTTCGGTAAACAGGACTATGCTCAACCAACTGAGCCACTCTAGTTGGGTCCCTGGGCCTTCTTAAATCCGATTCTGAGTCAGTAGGTCTGGGGTGGGGCCCGAGGTCCTGAATTTTGCAGGATTCTTAGGTGATTCTGGTGCTCCTGTCCCTAACACACGTTGAGTCTCTAGCTTTTAGACCACACTGAATGGGCAAGAAGAGATGAAAGGAGATGACAGCTCCTGGTAGTGGCTCTGGTAACAAACTGACCTGACTAGGAGCAACAGAGGTCATGCCTTTGCAGCATGGTTTTCAGGGCTTTGCTTGGGAAGGACCTCCCCAATCCAAAAAGGAAAAACAAACAAACATACTTGATATCTGAAATTTTATAGTAAGGAAGTTAGTTCTCCTTCATCTTAAAAATGAACACTCCAAGAAGAGAAATGCCAATTTATTCTAGGGTTTGGTGAGGACAGGAATTGAGGGTGCTGTCATTTTAGGGACACTATGGTGGGAGCTAAAAGATGCAAAAATGAGGAGGGACCAAGGACGACTGGAGTGGGAGCTGGGCTGGGGACCGGTGGGACTGCCACAGGTGTACTGTGCCTTCTGCCTGTAATGGGAGGACCCGTTATTAAGTGATTGAGAGAGTCAGAGCTTAGAATAATAGCTCAGAGCTAGTCTGATAGCTATGAGAACTCAAAGGGAATTTAGTCACAATTCCAAGCCCCAAATCTTAAAGATGAAATGACTAAGGCCCAGAGGCAAGGGCACTTGCCTAGGGCACCCTGCATGATAGAGGCAGCCCTGGTCGCCTCATATCCATGTGTTCCAGAGCCTTCCTCAAAGCTGAAGAGTATCTAACACAAGAGAAGATAGATGAAGTCTATCTTTTGCACTTGATAGCCCTTAAATAATAGGACACACAAACGTCCTGAGGGGAACAAAACGTTTAATTCCGAGGCTTTCATTCAAACAAAATTAATCTACATTTGACTATGTACTTAACTCTCAGGAAACGGAGGGGACAGGAGGGAATGAATAAGGAGATCAGGTTCAGAACTACCCAGGCACTGTTTATGCCTGGAAGTCTGCCAGGTCCATCGACCACTGCACCGCTGTGGATGTAGGCCTGAAACACCGGAGTGAAGGAAGCAGCCTCCTCTGATGGCTTTTCCTCAGCCAACCCAGGAAGAAGTGCTTTCTGGACCCTCTGAAGAGTCCCCTTAGGGCCTATCTGACTCCAGGGGCCTGTGGCTGCTCATTCACTCACCTTCCCAACTGTGATGTGACCCAACAAAATCACTCATTTGCATTAAACTAAATAAGAAGTAGCCTTTGTTTGAGGCTTCTTAAAGGAGAGGGTTCAGACTAATTCCTTGGAGTTTGTAACAAGATCACAGATGGCCCCCTGGCCAGTTTGGCTCAGTGGATAGAGCGTTTTGGCCTGCGGACTGAAGGGTCCCGGGTTTGATTCTGGCCAATGGCATATGCCCTGGTTGTGGGCTCTACCACCAGTGGGGGGCCTGCAGGAGGCGGCCTATTGGTGATTCTCTCTCATCATTTGATGTTTCTGTCTCTCTCTCCCTTCCTCTCTGAAATCAATTTAAAAATATATATTTTTAAAAAAGACCACAGATGGCAGAGTCACCTTGATGACTTGAGAGCATCCTACCTCTCAGCTGCTCAGAACGGCGGTCTCCATCCAGACTCTCACACATACCAATAAAATGCTGACTCCAATAGCTCCAGGAGGCTCCATGATAAGTCACCCAGGAAGCCAGAAGTGGTAAATGGGTTTTGTTTTTTTTTCATGTTCCACCTGCTTAGCTAGTGCAGTAAGGAATTCTACAGGGTATTAACGATGTCTGCCATGGGCCAGGGAAAAGATAGAATCATGGGTTCACACTTTTGCCATCCTTAGCCTGGGACTCCAGATATGCAAAAGCTGTGTTTAGACCATCAGCCTCAAACTAGACAACAGATCTGTGTCTTAAATGGAATTTTGAAGCACCAGCCTGTGGCTTATATACACATTTCCACTCCTTCTCACAGATACTGCTTACATAAAGGATAAATTTCAAATTGCATTTATTTTTGCCATTTTTGCATTGGAAGCATTTAATCTGCAGAATTCATTAAATGGGACATTGTTGGGTGTTACCTCAACACCCAGCAATTAAAGCTTAAGTAAAATCTAAAGTGGATATAACATTACTTTGGTTCAAGAGCTAGCTCTGCAGTGTAGTAGGTCCCTCTTCTCTAGAAGCAATTCCTCTTCTCTTACAATCCCCACTTTGGGTCTTTAGGAATGGACTCCAAGCAGATGCATAACCACAAGATACTGGTCATAGCTGCTTGGTGCTGAGGTAGCTACCTGCCTCCAGCTGAGCTAATCTCATCCATTCTCCTGGGAATGTCATACTTGAACTGGAAGTCACAGAAGTTGGGAACTGGGAGTAGTCTTGTGACAGCACAGAACACATATCTCAAATTCAGTACCCTACAAGGGTCAGCTGGGTAAGCAGGCCAAGTATAATAAAAACAACAATGCCCCTGTGATAATAAATGGCAATTAACACTAAGTCTATGTTTGGGTATTAATAGGGAGTGGTGGAGAGTGTGTCTAACAGGAGAGACATGCCCAGTCTAATGGGGCAGCTGCTATTCAGCTCCAGCTAATTGTTGCCATGCAGTAAAGAGAGCTATTGTTGCCACATTGTTTGATTATTTTTTTCCAAGAGAAATCTGAATTTTTATGTGAAGGTCTTCCAATTGTTTCTAAGTTGTCAACTAAATTTCAAAGCCATACTGGTCAAATGAATCATCTTTGGTAAAATATTGCCTGAGAGCCAATGATTTACAATCTATGCTTTTTAGTCAGGGTGCTATCAGGACACAGATTGCTTGCTCAGAGAGGAGCGGCAAATAGGAAAGACCTGACACAGGCCTAGAACTCCTGTCCTGGTCCCCAGCCTCCTGAGACTTGGGAATTCTGTGATTTCCCAGTATCTTCCCAGTACACAGAACATTTTTTTTTCTCTTAAGCTAGTTGGAGTTGATTTCTGATACTTGCCACCCAGAATAATCTTATCTAACACACCCTACCTGTGGGAGAATGACTAACCTGTAAACAGACAGTCAAACCCCAGTACTCAGCCACACCTGACCAGTCCCAGCTCACACACAGAGGTACTTCTTCATGCCAGCCATAAGCATTTTGGGACTTGACCCACAGTATTTCCTAACTAATAACAACTACTGAAAGAGTAGATTGCTGGGAGTGCCCTTGGTGGTCCCCAATCTGTCTCTTGCTTCAATGGTGTTTGGTTGGAACAAACCCAGGGATGCCCTTTCTTTCAGCCTCTGACCACCCTCCAACCTCTTTTCCAGTCACCACCTTCATAACCACCTCAGCCATCCCCAGCCTCCAAGACCAGCCAACACCATTTTTTTACCTTAACTCCTTACTGCTGAACAACCATGAGTTCCCAAATTCATCAGAATTATTCCACCGAGGTGGAGGCTGCCAGTCAACTATCTGGTCAACCTGCATCTGCAGGCCTCCTGCACCTACCTCTGTCTCTGGGCTTCTATTTTAACTGGAATGATGTGGTTCTGGAGGGCCACTTCTTCAAGTTGGCAGAGAAGAAGTGTGAGGGCGCTGAGCATCTCTTAAAGATGCAAAACCAGCGTGGTAGCCGCATTTTCTTCCAGTACGTGCTGAAGCCTTCCCAAAGTGAGTGAGGCAAAACTCAGGATGTCATGGAAGCTGCTACAGACATGGGGAAGAACCAGGCCCTTTTGGATCTGCCCTGGGTTCTGCTCTTACAGACCCTCATCTCTGTGACTTCCTGGAGAACCACTTCCTAGATGAGGAGGTGAAACTCATCAAGAAGATGGGGGACCACCTCTGTAGGCTGGCCAGCCCTCAGGCTGGGCTGGGTGAGTATCTCTTTGAAAGGTTCACCTTCAAGCACAACTCAGAGCCTCTGGAGCCCAGAGGCCTTTGAGGGGCCCCTCTGTATTCCCCTGGTGTCTGGCTTTTGCCTGAGCCTCTCCCCCAAACCACTAGGCATCCTTTTAACCACCCTGGAGCCTTCTCCCATGCATTGGAGCAAATGAAAACAAGAAAGCTTTTTGCAGAAAGAAGAAGGAAGAAGGAAAAGGAAAGAGGTAGAAGAAGAACAGGAAGGAAGGAAGGAGATAAGAGAGGAAGGAAGATTTCCCATGGTGTTTTCTTTTTTTGTTGTTGTTTGTTTGTTTGTTTTTGTATATGACTTGCATCAAGACATTTTTATTTTTGATTTTTTAAAAATAAATCTTTATTGTTCAGATTATTACAGATGTTCCTCTTTTTTTCCCCCATAGCTCCCCTCCACCTGATTCCCCACCCCACCCCATACCCTTACCCCGCCCCACACTGTCTTCATCCATATGTGTAAGATTTTTGTCCAATCTCTTCCCACACCCCTCATACCCCTTTCCCCCTGAGAATTGTCAGTCCACTCCCTTCTATGTCCCTGATTCTATTACATTCATCAGTCCATTCTGTTCATCATTTTTTTTCACTTGATTTTTAGATTCACTTGTTGGTAGGTATGTATTTGTTGTCATTTTGCTGTTCATAATTTTTATCTTTACCTTTTTCTTCTTCCTCTTCTTAAAGAATACCTTTCAGCATTTCATATAATCCTGGTTTGGTGATGAATTCCTTTAGCTTTTTCTTGTCTGTAAAGCTCTTTATCTGACCTTCAATTCTGAATGATAGTTTTGCTGGGTAGAGTAATCTTGGTTGTAGGTTCTTGCTGTTCATCACTTTGAATATTTCTTGCCACTCCCTTCTGGCCTGCATAGTTTCTGTTGAGAAATCAGCTGACAGTCATATGGGTGCTCCCTTGTAGGTAACTAACAGTTTTTCTCTTGCTGCTTTCAAGATTCTCTCTTTGTCTTTTACCCTTGGCATTTTAATTATGATGTGTCTTGGTGTGGTCCTCTTTGGATTCCTCTTGTTTGGGGTTCTGTGCGCTTCCTGGACTTGTAAGTCTATTTCTTTCACCAGGAAGGGAAAGTTTTCTGTCATTATTTCTTCTAATAGGTTTTCAATATTTTGCTCTCTCTCTTCTTCTGGCACCCCAATAATTCGGATGTTGGTACGCTTAAAGTTGTCCCAGAGGCTCCTTACACTATCTTCATATTTTTGGATTCTTTTTTCTTTTTGTTTTTCTGGTTGGGTGTTTTTTTTGTTTCCTCATATTTCAGATCTTTGGTTTGATTCTTGGGGTTCTTTGATCTACAGTTGAATTTCTGCATATTCTTTATTTCAGACAGTGTATGCTTGACTTCTGACTGGTCCTTTTCCATTTTTTTGGCATTCTCATTAAGGTCCTTGAAGGTCTCACTAAGCTCCTTGGAGGTCTCATCAAGTTTCTTGGTGGTTTTTAGAAGATTCTTGAATAACCTTATAAATGTGGTTTTGAACTCTATGTACAGTAGTTTGCTTTCCTCCATTTATTTCATTCGTGACATGTTTCTTTGTCTCCGCATTTTGCTGCTTCCCTGTGTTGATGGAGTGGTTTTCTGTGGTAGGTGACCAGTGGTTCAGCCTATCACCTGAGGTGGACACTCTTGGTGCACCCCTTTGTGGGCTGAGTGCAAAGTCTTGGTGTAGTTAAGCCTTGATTGCTGTTGGTACACTGGGAAGAATTGACCTCCAGGCCAATTGGCTATGAGGACCCGCTGTGTCTATCATGAAAGAACTGCTGTGCTGGAGACATGCTTATGGGGCAGGACTTGGTTCAGTGGGGCTTTGGTGCTCACTGAGTCTGCCTCTTGAATGTGTCACTTATGGATGTGAGTAGTTGAAATCTGGTGTTGTCTCACACTGACCACTAGATACACTAGCTTCTGGATCTCCAATAGCGTGCACGTCAGCTACTGTCTGAGGCCACCCAGGAGGAGCTATAGCGAGAACTACAGTTTTCTCCACTTTGCTTGGGGTTTGGAGGTTTTGGAGCTGTCTGACCAGAGCTGCAGTTTGTTAGGTTAAGCTGCGATATGGTAGGCCATTTATATGCAACGTGGCAAAGAGCAATGGCTGCCAGTCAGCCGTCTCTGCGTCTCCGCATTTCCAAGTCCCCGCGTCCCACGCCCCAGCGCAGTAAACAATGATTGCTGCGTGCACCTCTGCAAGAAAGCCACCCTCACTTTCCGACCCTATGGCAGACAGTCCGGCTTCTCCCCGTAGGAGTTTGGTTCCCCAGCGTCTCCCCAGAAACTGGAGTTCAGAGTAATCGGAAGCTTGTCTCCCTTCGGGTTGGAAAAAACAGCGCACCCAGTCACTGTCCACCAGCCCGATTCGCATGCCTCCGTACCTCACCTTCTCAGCGCTTGTGCACTGAGAAGGTGAGGAAGTTTATTTGTAGAACTTCCACTCAGCCAGCTTTCCCATGGTTCTGGGTGACAGACGTTTTGTCTTTTAGTTGTAGTTTTGAAATTGTTGGTCAAGGCAGCAGTTTAGGTGTTTACCTATGCCACCATCTTGGTTCTCTCCTCCATGGTGTTTTCAATAATATAATACTAAAGTTGAGCTCGCCAAAAAAAATCTTAAGTGTATTATAATAAGCCCACCCCATATTTAGGTATTGAGTTACTGATTGACCTACAATTCCATGGGTTTTCCCTTGGGGAAAAACCTGTCCAGCACCCTTAGAACTTTGACCAAGATATTTATGTAAGTTTTAAAAAAGAATTTATAAATAGGAGATAACATGAGAAAGGCAGAAAATTTACACTGGTTACTCAAAAGAAAACAAAAAAACACACAAAAAACAGGCAACTTTGAAGGAATAAAATTCACCCTGAGAGTAACTTTCATTTAGAACTTTGTTTAGGCACTGTTATGATTTGAATCATGTCCCTCAAAAATTCATATGTTGAATTCCGAACACCTAGTTCCTTAGAATGTGACCTATTTGGAGATAGAGTTCTTAAAGAGGCAATCAAGTTATTAAAATAAAGTAATTAGAGTGGATCTAAGTCCAATATGGCTGAAGTCGTTACAAGAAGAGGAAATTTGAACACAGACACACACACAGAAGAAAGACCATATGAAAACATGGAGAGAAGATGGTGATACATAAGACAAAGAGAGACATCTGGAACAAAACCTTCCCTCATGACCCTCAAAGACCCAACCTTGATCTCAGACTTCTAGCCTCCAGAACCGTGAGAAAATAAATTTGTATTATTTAAGCCAACCCATCTGTGGTACTTTGTTATGGTAGTCTGAGCAAACCAATACAGGCAATCAGCAAGTAATTCTTGAGATGTTTTTATATGCCAGGCACTGCTTTGAATGCGATACAGAGTATCTCATTTAATCTTCACAACTTCTGTGGGAGGTAAGCAACGTATTTATCATCCCCATTTCATAAGTGATGAAACTGAGACCTCAAGAGGTTAAGAAAGTATCCTAACATCACACAAAATGTAAATAGGACAATTTGGATGGTAAACCTTAGTCTGAATCCAAAATCTAGACCCAAAATCTGTGTTTGTAACCACTATACCCTACTGCCCCTTGGCAGAACTTATCTACAGAGGAAAATTCCTTCCCCTACCCCATCTCCTAAGCTATTACCAAACAGACAAAAGGGAAAGTCAGGTCATATGGGTGCATCCACAATCAAATAGTCAAACCCCCTTGATGAATCTGATAACCTCAGAGACATTGAAACCAGATTGTCATGGATTAAATGTTTGTGCTGCCACCCCCAATTTATATGTTAAAATCCTAACCTCCAATGTGTTGGTATTGGGGAGGGGAGGAGGGTTGATAGGTAATTAAGTCATGAGAATAGACCCCTCATGAATGGGCTTATACCATTATAAGAAGAAACGCAGAGAGATGATTTTTCTCTTGGCCATGTGAGGATGCAATGAGAAGATGGTTGTCTATAAACCAAAAAGTGTCCTCATCAGAAGATACTGGATTTGCCAGCACCTTATTCTTGGACTTCCGAGCCTCCAGAACTGTGAGAAATAAATGTTAAGCCACCAGTCTATGGTATTGTTATAGTAGCTCAAACATAAAATACAGGTTTTTAAAAAATCATGGAGCAGTTGGAAGACATAGGTGATTGAACCAAACTTATCCTGGACCCTAAGCATGCAGTTTATTTTTTTTCTTTTACTTTATTTTTTTCCATCACCATTTATCCTCCCTATACTTTCTTCCACCTGAAGGATGCAGTTTAATTCAACATAATT